>OV725083.1:43359265-43982342 GCA_928085145.1 Nezara viridula | reverse complement strand
CTATAACTGATAACACTTTTAGCACGTTAGAACAGACAGTTTATTTACCATCCCTTAAAAATTTGTGCTGACTGCTTTTAGCACATAAAGCATCCACAACAAGTGCATGAATACTCCTAATATTTCCAATATAATAAAGGAGCAAGAATGAGAAGGACATAACCTAATTAGACAATTCATTTAAAAAACATAATTACGGCTTTGATAATTAAATATATATAAATTTCTGGTAAAGTAGGATTTTGTCAAAAATGTTATTGTCGAAAAAAAAAATTGGTACCTCGAAACTATCAACAAAGAACACTACTGTTGAGCCAGAAGAAGAAATGATATTTTAGAGGAAAGCATTAGCTAATGCCCTAGTTAACCCTGGGTCAGGGTTTAATTAATCAATTTATTTCGGGGACGATGAGAGTAGTACTTATTGTGAGAAAGTAGCCCAGCTTATCCTTCCGATAGTCAGCCCCTCTCCACATAGTATAAGTGTATAATATCTAGATTATTTTCTGTTATTAATTCTATGTTCATTTTTATTAATAATAAAATGAGTGGAGATTGAATGCCGAAAAGACTAACAGCCCTTCTCTGCAAACCTTCCTTTCATTCCAATCCGTCAATCTTTTTTTCCTTTTTTCTTTTTGTTATGTAGACACAGATCCTTAAAATTATTGACTCATTCCAATACCTTTCCATTTCAGACTTCTTCAGCTCTACCTTCTTGGTAATCATTGGTACAGATCCTTTTTTATCAAATTATTAACTTCTACCTGGAACTTCGTGAATAGTCATACCGTAACTAACAAATATTTTATTCACGAAAAATCTTGGAACTGGAGCGTTTATATCTGGAGATCGCCATACTTTCTCCATTTGATTAGGTACAAAAAACTCTTAAATACCCATTTGCTTTCCAGTTGAATCGTAAGATAATTTGAGCACAAAGCCTTTAAAAAAAGCCTTAAAAAATATTGAGCCGTTTTGAGTGACCTACACCCCAAAATCATCAAAATACTAAGATCATATAGGCCAAACGGTCCAAGATTTTTGTAGGCCACCTTTTTTATCTACTTTATGATCAAATCATCTTGCGATCCAAGTGCGAAGCAAATTGGTATTTACGAGTGTTTAGTGTCTAATTAAATAGATAAAGTTTGCCGACCTCCATATTGAAAACGCCCCAATTCCGAGAATTTTCTTAAATACAATATTTGTAGGTAAAGATGAGATGAAGCTATTTGCAAAGTTTCAGGTAGATGATAACAATTTGATTAAAAGAGGCCTGAATCACGGATTATGGGCTATTCCTTTCAAGTTTCAGCAGCATCTTTGTTGATCCTATATATCCGTATCTTTTACCACGAAACTAGAAACTAGAAATCGAACCTGCATACTGTAAGCAAGGGAAATGTTCAGCATTTCATCCTCTCTATAATGAGCCATTATTTATATTTCATATTATTAATCTCGCTTTGTTGATGTTATGTTTTCACTTATGTCGCGTGGTCTAAAGCAGACACCTTAGTTTTTTTTTCTTTTATTTAATTCGTTATGCCGTGGGATATCATCAGGGTACCCAAACACTTTTACAGTTCAGTGTTAAACCATTTTCGGTACGTATTAGTTTTCTAAAGACTGATATATTTTCTTTTTAAATCAATAAAAATGGCGAAACAGTAATCGTAAAAAAATTAAACTATAACTCCATATAAGTTAGAGATCTGTATAAAGCAATAAACGAAATATAAACCATTTTGGTGCAGTGAGAGAATTATTTAGTGCAAAATAAAATCTATATTGTTGGAGTTCTGCTGACTATACAATAGTTTATTGCTGAGGGGATTGTTGTTAGGCAATAAAATAGCGAGCAAACTGGTTGAAGATCGATCTTTACAGTTGATCCTCGCCATTTGCGTGGGCAGTAAAACCACAGCCACCTTGAAATGAGGAAATAATCCATTTTCTTTTCTCTATCTACCGTCCAATAGAATCCTAAGGATCATCTCCTGCCATTCGCTGCCTCTGATGAGCTCGTCTTTATTACATAAAAAGCGAGCGACAGTACGTATTTCTAGCAACAAAAGACTCGGAAGAACTGTCACCAATAATTACTGTTCGATTAATTTTTTATTTTATTTTATAATGTACATTAATTAATAATCATTTGAGAGGAAATTAAATTGCCTCCTTTTTTTTTTTTTTTAGTTGACATTACAGCACTTGTTGGTCTTTTGCCAACCGATTCCGTCCCTATCTATCCTGGATTAATTCTTTCCAGTTATCTCCATTTAGTACTATTTTGTCGATTCGATCTATCCATTTGGTTTTTGGCTTTTCTAGGGATCTTAAGAACGGAGTTTCATGGCTTTAGATGCGTGATCAAAATTGTTGAGAGGGGCACGTTTTAACGGGGTTTTGAATTTTAGAGGAGGGCAAATTTCAGGAGAGGGAATTTTGGTATAAAAATTTGCAAATTCGGGAACAACATGGAAAAATCCATATCAAGTATAATTGTATATGATCTAAGTTTTTTTTTTTTTTTTTTTTTTGTTTATGATATTTACAACTCTAACATAAATTAAAATTGGAACGATATCTAAGACTTAACTAATTCTACTATCTCTTGCACTTATTTTAAGAAGAGGGGAGAAATAAAATGTCTTGGGAGGAGGGGGATTATACATACACCACCATCCTTGAGAGGGATGGGCACCCTCGGCCTTTCACATGGCCTTTTGCCTAGAATTGTGCCATTCATTGTTGTATAGAGGCTTCCCCGAGTTACATGTCTCGCCCATCTTAACTTCATTGCCTTCATATAATGAAATATCGATTGACCTATAATTGTGTTTTCTTCTCCACGTGTCAGTAATCTGTATCCACATCGCTCCGGTTATCGTAAAGAGGATTATTCGCACAAATGTTTTATTTTTTGCTAGGTCAGTGTCCAGGTCTCACAGCCCTATACCATAACTGGTTTTATCATTGTACGGCCTTAATTTGAGGTTTCTTAATATTTTTCGAAGTTAAATTTCCTAAAAGTCAAAAAAAAAAAATCATCAAATTTGGACCGTTATTAATAAATATACAGCGCATTGGAATTTTAGTACATGTTTTGTGCCTTTACATTCAATAATCAATCTTTTTGTAATCGTCTCAATATTTTTAACTTTTATTAAAAGTTAAAAATATTCTCCCTTGGGGGAGAGAAGGAAGAGAAAGGGTACAGAATGATAATAAATGAATGAAAGAAATAGTAAAAAATATAAAAAAAAAAGGAGAAAAAAAAGGGAAAAAAAATAATAATAATATATATATATGTATAAAATATTGTATACTATGCTCATACATATTGTTAATCCTATATAATTGTATAATAATTTTAAATAATGTCTGTAGTGATTAATAAGTATGCTGTGTTGTTAGCAACCCAATGTAATTGGGCAGCACCATTTTATTTTATTTTATGATAATAAAGTGATTCTCTCTCTCTCTCTCTAAACCCTTTCTCTCTAAAAATGAAATGCATTTAAATATTCCCATGCTATATTACCAATTATAATCACGTACCGACTAATGCTACATATTATATGTAACAACAACTTTAATTAGTATATCAATAGTTATGCAACAAAATCAATAATGTTTGGCATCGTTTATTTTTCAAAAAATTATTTATGAAGATATTTGTTTATGCAAAAATTTGTTTTTGTGTTGAGTTCTAATAGTGTAAAACTCTCTCTTACAATTATGAGTGCTTAATATAAATGATTGCCATTGAAACATTTATATATATATATATATATATATATATATATATATATATATATATATATATTGGCCTAAATTAATATCTGGATTCGATATCTAAATAAGCTAATGAGTGGGTAGTGATTAGGTCTGGAAAGGCGAACAAGTTTCAACTGTTGGATAAAGGACAGGTCCTGGAATGGAAATTGTATCTACAGCACATCTTTCAACACAATATTGATTTTATTTAAATGTCATACTGTCCTTATTAAAGCATATTTTATATATTTAATATTTTATATATTTTAACAATATCTAAAGGAATCTCATAATAATTGTGGATTGCTGGTTGACTGTAGTAAATAATTGAAGAGATGAATGGTTGGGGTGATCAGTCAAAAAAATAGTAATAATAAATATACTTTTTAAATTTACTTTTTTGACAGATCATCCCAACCATTTTTCTCTTCGAATCTTATAATAATAACATAAACTTATCTATTCATTTCGTTCTTTTTGTTTTCATCAGAACGTACTTCAATCATTTAAAAGTAAAAAAAAAATTGAAATTTATTAGTTAAAACCATAAATATATTTTTTATGTCTCGTGAGTCTCTCCCTCATCTTCAGAACAAAAATTATTATCTACATTATATATACTTATAATATAATACTTATATTATAATAGAGTATTTTTTTTTTAAACTAGCCTGTTCTTAGAAGTATATTTCAAATTATAGTCCTCCCCTAATTAAGGGGATTTAATTTTGAGGAGGGCTTCAGCCTAAAAGCTTTATATATATATATATTTTTTTTAATTTATTTTTTTTTTCCTGACGCGAAACAGCCCAGAAGGACTACGCGACTATGATACTGGTTTCTTTTTCAATTTCTTCCTTTCTGCCCATCTCTGCTTGAGGATATCGCTAAATTTTTTCTTCCTCTCCTCCGCCCACTTCCTCCTGGACGGAAGTTCCTTACTGTCCACCACATGCACCGCACTTTTCATGAATTTCTTGTATTCTGTCCTATCCTTCCTAGACGCTGGGTAGCCATTTATCATGTATATTATAAATGTATATAATCTCGTCTATATGTATATTTTCTTTTATTTTCACCGATCAATCTACATCTTAGGATTTAGATTATATAGGACTTGTATGTTTACAATACTATTATTGTATTCTTTCAAAATATTAAAGTACATATGTAAATCATTTAAAGTAAATATTTATCCCCTCTTTTATTATTATTTTTTTCATTAATACAATGGTATGACAACAAAAGTAATTAGTCGTTCATTTCAAATTTCCCTTAAAATTCCATAGTTTATTGTTTTTAGTAACTATCTTGCAGTATTAGGACTAGTATTACCCAAATGCAAGATCGAGACGAGTCTTGGTCTTGCAAACTCAGTGTTGGGCATGGTCTTGGCCTTGCGGAAGAGTCTCGCAATGTTTTTGCAGTAACTTATTAGCTTATTACTATAAAGATATTACTGCAATTTTTTAGATAGGAGGAACCTAACTAAGCCCGAATGAAAAATTAGAGGAATTAAATGCAAAATAGTAACTAACATTGTCAAGTATTAGTAACTATTTTGCTTTAATTTTTATTCAAAAAATCAATTTTGCAGAGTGCAAGACCAAGACCGATTTTAGGCAACACTAATTAGGACGTTATTGCTCATATATGTCTTTAATATATCAGTATAGCTATGTAAATCCTTTTGTTATTACTTATTTTTTAGTTTTTTTTTGTGTGTTTTTTTTTTATTGTAATATGCATTTTGGCCAGATATTATGTTAATTTTTATGTACAATATTGTTATTCTCAAGGGACTTTGTCTCAGAATAAAATTGAATCTTCTATTCTATCCTCACATAATTCCCGTGTTATCCCAAGCCTCTGTATTTCCTATTTTATTTGTACCGTATATACATGGTTAAACTTGTATCCCATAACCCTAATGAAAATCTTCTTGTTTAACCTCTCCTCGGTTTTATATATATATAATCTTCTAAACATATAAGACATGATTTTATATTTAGTAGCTGTATATACATTTTAATATATATATTGTGATTATTTAAATATTTAGCTTAAATATGGACATAAGCTTAACAAATATGGACTATCGAAACAAACCTTTTTTTTTTTTTTTTTATTATATTTTATGTTATCCTCACATTGGCGTTGTGTTTCAGGCCTGGAGGACGGTAACGGGGGCGGTAGCGGTCAGTACCGCAGCCAGAGCTCCGGCTCTAGTTCTGCGTCGCCGCCGGCCTCCATGCTCCTGGTTCCTCACCCCTTGCCCAAGGCGGAGGCACAGCACCACGTCGTCACCCAGAACGGCTCTGGAAGGAAGTACCAATGCAAGATGTGTCCAACCGTAAGTAATTATTATTATACCGTAATCATTATTATTATTACCTAAAAATGTGTAATATATATATATATATATATATATATATATATATATATATATATATATATATATAATCGCAGTTCTCAACTCAATTACTTTATAATTCAAAACCGCAGTTCAATTTTTATGATGCATCATTCCTTAAGGATTCTTGGGAAAGCATCAAGAAACTACCACGCACCATACTATGTTGTATGACTGTAGATACTTAGCTATGATGAACTATTTATATAAATCTATATAGATAGATTCAGTATAAGTGCTGATACGATAGAATCACTTCCATAATACGTTGTAACAGCTGGTATGTTGTTGGAGAATTAAGATCCGTTGATGAACTGATTTAAGTGAAAACTTAGTGACTTCTCCATAACTAATTCATGACTGTTTTCCCAATCTAAGCTATGCTAGGGGAACAGTATTTATATAAGAAACTCGGTGTTCATAAAAGTCAGTGAGTCCATTATTACCTATTTTCTCTCTCCTCTAATAAGTACTTATTCTTTAGAATTAGGAACCTTCACAGATGCTAAAACATTTTCGGTTTCTGAAGTTGATCAACATTCTTAAACGTATAAATTGAGCGATATAGTAATATAGTAATTAACATGCGATAAAATCTGATAATATCAACCCTGCAAACGGCGTCCAAAACGTTTACTTACTCATATAAAACTTTATGAAGAACACACTAATAATAATTCCAAGAAGTTATTCAGTTGTCAATTCCAATTCAATAAAAATAAGGTATGGTTTAAAAAATTTCTTGCTAACTATGTATCTAAGTGGAATCGAACCATAGTTATTTAAAACTTTTTTGCAATCCTTTTTATTTTGAGCTATTATTATTTCCTCTGTAAATATTTTCCGGGCGCCCAGTATATATATATATATATATATATGTATATATATATATATATATTTCTAGTGTTGTCTATTCTTGTTGGTTTATATATTTTAAAGCACTACAAAAAGCCTCAGCAAAAGAAAAAAATATATAAATAAAAAGATTCTTTTAAGAATAACCATAAAGACTAGGGAGATGAAACAAAATATTCGCTACTTAAATAATACAAAAAGGGGAATTAAATTAATCTTATAAGCTAATAATAAACCATAAAAAAATTGCTTCTGCTACTTAAAATTATATAAATATAATTCTATTCACACTTAAGTGTATGCCTTAAGGTCTAGGATTAAAATGTAGCATGAATGATTAAAATCAATTCATCCTCATTTACTTCACTATTGTTAGGTTTTTAGCGTGATTGATTTTCAATTTAACTCTTATTTCATTTTATTTTTATTTCTTTGTTCGTGATATGTAGAACTGTACTAGAATATTTTTATTTATTTATTTATACATGTTTTGGGCTCTTCAACCACTTGGGTCATTTTCGCCCTATATTACAATTTGATTACTACACACATAACTCAACTATAGCTAAGAAATACAATTTAAAGTTTGAAAAGTTAAGAATAATTACAGATGATTATGATAGTACAATCGAACTAAAATTATAAAAATTGAAACTTAAAGATTTAATAGAAGATGAGATAACAGAGACAATAAAGATTAATGATATTAAGAATAAAAGCTAAAAAATACATTTTTAAATAATAAAAATTAATACTAATAGAGGGGAAGTTAAAGAATACAGTTTAAATATTAGAAAGTACAAGAACCATTAAAATGAAACATTAAAGATTAGAGAAAGATAAGTTAACAGTTAACAAGGACATTTAAATAAAAGGTTAATGATTTCAGGAATATAATCTAAAAATACAGTTTAAAAAACAGAATTAATATTAAAAGAAGAAAAGTTAGCAAGTACAATTTAAATATTAAAAATTACGAGAAGAAATGTATTAGAATATAAATACGTCTATAAATATATAAAATAAAGGTCAAAATGGAAAATTATCTTCTTTTTTTTTACCAACTGCATCTTCAAGTACCCTATGATTAGTTTGATTTGAGAAATGCTTAGTAGTGCATTTCTACTAGAGTCTAGTTTACGGTCTTTGCCCTCTTATGAGATATGGAATTCATAAATCATAACTAAATTTTTTTATTTATTTTTTTTTATTTTAATATAAACTATAAATTATTCATTTATTTTTTGCATTGCATTGTATACTAGGCCTAAGGAGAGCAAGGATCAGACAGTAGCTAATTGATAAGCCGAGGTGGGAACTTGTGATTGCGGACCGTTTAGCAGTGGCACGCGAACTCTTTGACCGAACGTTCGGTTTAAAAAAAAAAAAAAATTATTTCCCTAGGGCTGACTCTCACAGCCTTCTCCTTACATAAATATTATTTTGTTTTGTTCAAGCCCATCGAACGGTATCCTTTCGGGTAATTAGCCGGGGCCATCAGGAGCGATATTCCATCAGGGTCTATATTAAGATACTCCCGGGTAGCCTTCGCACGCCTGATGATGGAATACGCCTTGAACCTCCTCGTTACCGAGCAAATAGGAACAGTATGTCTTGGAACGAGGTAGAATAATTACAGGATTGCGGCCAGTTCCTTTTCCATCGGCGCTAACTGCCAGAATACAATCCTCCGCAGCCTTGGACGATAATGAGATGTGCGAGCTGTCAGGTTTCTATCCCTTACTGGTTGAGGTGGAATTCAACTTACTGGCTACAGATTTTTCGTTATAAACAATAACTAAAGCTTTTTTGGGAGTTTACAAATATAGTACAAAATCCAACAGATAATAGACAGATACCCGAAATATATAAAGATAAGTACCTAAAAAATATTTACAGAGCTAATAGTAGAGCTCAATACTTGGAAAAACTCTATATAAACTATACGATTTCTCACTGCAAACCAGGAAATTTATGTTTTTTTTTTTAAATTATATTTATTGAATAGGAAGTGATAATTCGAGGGCCCCCAGAGAGGGGATCAAAAGTCATTATTCTATATGTTTTCGTTCAAAAACCTTGTTCTATATTTTTCCAGTACCCCAGAAATAATGGTTCGTTTTCATATATTTCCACAAAGTTTTGGGCTCCCTCTCCTCTCCGATGGAACCCCAATATAAATATTTTATTAGGAGTTGGTCCATCGAACATTTATATGAGTTTTTTTTTTTTTTTTGTTCCTCCCCTTCCTAGCATTTAAGGCTATACGAGGTTTTCCCGTGCCAGCGGGTGTGGGCGGAGATTTAAAAGACTACTCCGGCACGATGATGCCAAGCCCTGATGATGAACTACAAAGTGAGCCGAAACGTCGGCGTAACAATTAAAAATACTATTTGAAAATTGAGTATTTATTTGACCGCATCTCCCGACCAACTCCTTCCCATATTATATCACAGTCAACCATCTCTACATCATTATAAATGTTTTTTACTGTTTCATAGCCGTAGAATGATTGGGAACCCCCTCTGAGATTCCTAAAGATCACTGTAGTGTATTTATCTACTGTCTTGGTAAGTTTGGCTCCCAAATTAATTATTTTGATTTTTGAGAACGGAAATGTTTGTGGCTCCTCCGATAGGTTCGCAACATAAACGGTTTGTATAATTTTTTTTTATTGCTACCATAGAACCATTGGGGGCCTTAAATATATTTTTTTTTTTCTCAGAAATATAGACAAAAAGATAGGAAATAAGAAGTCATTTTCTCCGTATAATCTTCAAAATATATTTCTATTTTTTTTTTCTTTTACACAGTCATTTTTATAGAGCTCGCCTATCCGGAATCTACAACACAAAAAAAATCATCGATGAATCATATTGCTTCCAGGAAAATCCCATCTCCATTAAAACAGATTCTCTCACAATCATAGGTTAATTACGTCAGAATTGCACAAGGAATTGCAGTTTTGCATAAGCTAGAAATGCATTTTTAAAAATGTAAATTATGAACATGCAACGAGGCATAATAAATAAAGCTGTCACATATTGATAATTTACGCTAAGCCTAGTTTTACATTTCTTGTTTTTACAGTCTAATAAGAATTATTTTAATCATGGCTAGAAGTTGAGAAAATCAACTATATTGGCATTAATATTCTTATGGATAATACGGCATTTATTACTGCTAAAATGCAAAAATTATTTTCTTATTGACGATGGCTCTTCAACAATCCGATAAGAGAATATAGATAAACGCCATAAGAAGACAACGGATGAAGAGGAAGATCTAAGGGATAGATCGAATAAATTCTTGCTAATCCGGCAGGTTGAAGACCTCGGACCATGGGATGGTAATATATACCCGTCTCTTCCTAGATTAGAACAATATTTATGGACAGAGTCTTCCACACTCCTCCAGATGGGGAATATTGAAATCTAACTGTAGCTAAAGTAGGCTTAATAAAGTTATAGCCCTTATCAAGACGTTCTTAAAGCCCTCTCAAGCCATACTGAAGAAGTCATCGATGCCATCGATCGATCCAATCACTAAGAGAAAATCTTTTACAAAATAAATCGATAAATATAAAAACATCGTTGGTTATCAGTTCTAAAATATTTTTAAAAAAATAACTATTTGAGATCGATACATCTCTTTAATATAAAATATAACCAACCTTAACAAAGTCATCCATGCAAATCTTATTTCCACTAACCTGAAACAAATTAAAAAATAAATTAAAATTTAATAAAATCAATAACACAGCAGATTATTTACAACGGTTTATTATTTCCAAGCAATTATACCTCTAAAGTAACATTACCTTCCTAGTTATAAACAATAATAAACAAAAGGTGATTCCAATTATTGGACTAAACATTTTTTTTAATCATTAGTAATATGCTAAAAAAAAGTAGCATGGCTTCAGTAACACATTCCAAATTCAAAAAACCAAAACAAAGGATATAACGTTTGCGGTAGAACATATAAAAAAAACTTGAGACCATATCTTTGCTCCTAATTGTCCGATTTTAACGGACTTTTTTTAGAAAATTCCGTAAACTTTTGAAAAACCACAAGTGTATACTTTTTGAGTTATTCGGAATTTAATTTTATCATCCCTCGTAACTTTTTTTCCAGCGTCTTTTCGTTGAAGTATGTTATATAGATAAATTTAAAGGGCGTCGAGAAAACGACCTTAACGAAGTTTCATTGAAATCGGTAAAATCGTTTAGGCGCTACAGTCTATAGCAATGCAGGTTTTTCGGCCGCCATTTTTAGTAAAAGGCGAATATTAATATTGATAAAGGAGGATCATCCTCGGGTGACCTCTGATTTTATATCGAAATTTAAAAAAAAAAATTGGTTCAGTAGTTATTAATTTTAATAACTTTTATTCATAAAAATTTTTATTCATTTTTCGAATTCTTTGGTCGATCACAATGATTCATTATTGAAAATAATAAACCAAAAATATATAAAAAATATTAATGAATAAAATTTATATTATACTATATTATTTATTATATTTAATGTTATTTATTTTATATTATCAATTAATTAATGGTGAATGTGCTCTCTGAACACTATTATAAATGCCCTTAATTGTGACAGATTGTAATAATTCTGAACAAATAAGTTTAAAAAAAAAAATTAATGATTGAAATTAGAATTTTTTTTCAAGTACAGCATTCTAAAACAGCATTTTTGTAATGACGTTCTCTCTCTAAATTATTTTTCTTCTTAAATCCAAGTATAATTTTTCTTTGTCAAAACAACTTAAGGATATTTTCATAGTAAGCTAAAATTATTTACATGAAAACGAAAATATTAGGATCACGAATATTTTTTTTTACTGCTTAATACAGTAAGGTTCAGTTCACATAATAGAGATCTGATTATAAATTAGATGATAAACATTATAAATTAGTATTTTTTTAATATAAATAAATAGTGATCCTTATAGATCATGTGAACAAAATTAAATCACTGCAACAATTCATTTTTGTAATTTTTCCTGAAAATACAAGTACTTTTGGGTGGCAGAATACCAAATCACATATTTTTTTTTTTAAACACGACTTAAATTCGCTACTTTTCTACTGAAAATCGGATAATAATTTATATACTTTTTTATGATTCTTAAAATCTACTATCATATGCTCAAACATATCCCTTTACCTACATGCTGCATGTTGCCAGTATCTAATAAAATATTTCTTCTTTCTCATGTAGTTGAGAATAACAAATGGAAAAGATCTTAATGAAGAGATCAAGCGTAGGCAATAAATTATATTGTCTACTCATTTTAATATTTATTTGTTTTTCTAACTCATAAACGTGATGGTTATTACTTGATCCAAAGAGATTTACAAGAGCAGAGAGGTAATATAAATAAAAAAAAAAAAAGAAGAAAAGGAACCGGTAAAATTTCGCCATTAGAAGGTCGGTAGAAATAATGAGACGAGTCCTAACAGAAGTCATCAATTAGTTTAAATCAAACTCGAGCCAGGATCGTTAACCGGTAACGGTCGTATTGTCTTGTCTACAGTCGCATATCTTTATCTGTCTGTCTATGTCTGTATACATTACGTGTGTATGTAGATGTCTGTGTAAGTCTCCCGTTTGAGTATTGTATCATCCCTAACGATTGCAATACATCAGAATAATATATACTATAAAATATTTCAATAAGTAATACATCATTTAATAAAAAAAGGATTTTGTTTAAAATCTTAATGCCAAAAACAATTGAATTGCTATTTTTTTTTTAATCTAGTATCAATGTAAGTATTAATGACAATGTAAAACATCCAATGTATCCTATGATGGAAATATATATATTTTTTTAAATCTAACTAAAGTATAACAAAAAAAGTGAAAATGATTTTTTTTTTTCAAGGAATTTATTATACTAACAAACTAATAGCTTTTTTAATATTTTTATTCGAATGAAAATTAAAACAACTTTATTCCATGGTACCATTATTTTAAACAAAAATTCAAATGTTTTATAGTACAATCGAACCCCAATCAACCGTTTTTGTTCTAAAACGAGGCTTAAAGTTTAACTCATTCCAAAGGAGGACATATTACAAAAATCAATTGTTTTCGAAAATATGAGCTACAAATAAACAATCTAATTTTTTTTTATTTGGTTTTGACATTGATATTTCTTTATTGGTTTTTGATATTACAATAAAAATAAATAGTTTTTACATTTCCCGAAAATTAGTCAATAAAGATTAGGGTACACTTTAGAAATAAACGACTCAGTTTATCTATTATTAAGATGGGGAAAAAATTATAGGCATAATTCCAGTTTTGGAAAAAAAAATAGTCAATGGTATTTTTAAGAAGACGTTGATGTCCTTATAATAATACATTTGATGGAGTCTTATATCCTGATAAATTATCAAAATATAAAATGGCAATATGTCTACTTTACTATCTTACATACTACTTATTTTCTATGAAAATTATTCTAAAATTCTAAAAAAAAGTTCCAAATCAATACAAAATGTGAGATTATAGTAGGAGAACAAAAATGTATATATGGAATCGCCTACATGAATATGAGTAAAGATAAATTTATAAATAGTAAAAGTTAATGATTGTCTTAAACTTGTATTCGATAATAATTAGCAATAATAATAAATAAAAATAAATTAGCAAAAAAAAAGTAAGAAAAGATATTGAAGAATGACCCTCTGCGATTATCCATAGTATATTTAATAAAAAAAACAATTTACTATACAATTTAAAAATATATACATATACATATGTATATATGTGTGTGTGATTGGGAAAGGGGAAATTGCTATATGATATATATATTAATAAATTAAATTTTAAAAAATCAAAGAATTTAATGTTTCCTGACAATATTTAATTTAGATAATTAGTATAATTGATCTAGCTGTTACTATCCGATCTGATATCAGTGATTATATTACACCGACACAGAATGTAAAATACGAGTCGAAGAGGTTGCGTGGGTTGAATCAAGTCAAGTCCAGTTATTGGAGGCATGTCCATTAAATCTTTTAAATTTCTCTCTTTTTTTTTTAAATATCTGCTAATTTATCAATAATTATATTAGTTGTGTTTTCATATATTTTTCAGTAATTAAACTAACATAGATGTCGAAGTGATAAAATAATAAATCATAGTTGAAAGTAAAAATCATTTCAAAAGGTTCAAAATTTAAATTTATGTAATATTGAAATTAAATTAAAATTAAAATTTCCATTCGTGAGTCAGAAGAAACATTACTGCCCATGGTAACTAATATAAAAATAACAACGTAAAGAAATTTCTTTTAATATATTTTAAATTTAATGAAGATGTAAGCAAATCTTTATTTATCATATTGAAAGAGATGCGGGGTAGATATTTTCGGGGGTGTATTTTGAAGGAATGAAGAGGTCGAATTTCAAAATAAAAATAAGAAAGCTGATACCCCGCCCACGAATACCGGATATGCATAAAGTGGCAATATAATATCTCTGAGGGAGAACTGGATTGAATGACCATTCGATAAAGATGGCGTCAAGTCAGGCGAAGGACCGTTGTGCTAGTTGCGGTAATATATATGTATATCGCAGGGAGACATATAGTAACATATTAGATAAATATGGTAACATATATTTATGTAGTGGAAGGGTGAGCACAAGATTGACGGCGCGAATCGACCTTGGAATGGGGACCGGTTCGTTTCTCCCGCCATTTCCTGAAGTGCTGCCACTATATATATCCTTATTCATCGACAGCTATACATCGACATATATTTATATCGATTATATAATGTATTTACAGCGTAATCGAATCCAGGAATCAGCCAACTGGACCTAGACAAATCCTGTCAAAACGAATGTATATTTCTAACACATCATTACCAAAACGATTAAATCGAGATTTGTAGTGAAGGTTATTTTCATCTCTCATTATTCTAGAGGGGAAAAAATCGATAATTTTTTTCATTATTAATATTGATGCAATTTACAAATGTATAAAAATAAATATACATCCAGTAAATGTGATATAGAAAAATAAAATGGCATGAAAAGACTTGTAGAGAAACTACCAATTGGTAGCACTCCAATAAGATTTCTAAATTAGGAGACCACGAGGCCATCTTCTTTTCACCCGCCTCAGGGAGATATTAGGGATTGAAGTGAAAGAAAGATTATAAACGAGAGAATTGCGATGGTCTTACAGTTTATTATGGAAAGATAGCTATCTGGATTCGGCTAAATCGGAAACATATGGAACAATAAGGTAGCTATGGATGATTTTATTTGTAACAAAATAAGGAGCATAGAGATTTTTAGGAAGAATTTTAGAATGTAAAGATTGGATACGAGAGGAATTCGACAGTTTAGTGGAGTCCCAAAGCTCAACTCCATATATACAAATAGGCCTTATATAGTCATCTTTTCTAATTAATTGGTTGCTTAGATCGTTTGTCAATAAGTGCTGAAAGCAGGAAAGTTCGTGCGGTTTTTTGTCGATTCAGTCTGTTATGAGGATTCCACGTTAGACGTTTGTCCAGGTATCGGATTTTTTCAACAAGGTCTATACATTTTAAAATCGATATTTATTAACCAAGCTTCAGATGCAAGACCTATCATTTTCTGATCCTTTTTAATAAAATCTCAATATTTCGTCGTTTTAGCGCTTACAACATACTACATTAGCACCGTCGACTTGTTAGATCTTCAAAACATCAACATTTACATGAAGGTGCTCAGAAGATCTAACGGATCCAGAAGTTACAGAGAGCCCATAACTTATGAGCTGAGATGTCTCACTCAGCCATCCGTTGAGACGTACCTAATCGAACGACATTGAGCAGTTATCGATGGAAAGCTCATTCGATTGCGATCCAATCTAAAGGCGCTAATAGAGCAGAAGCCAGTAGATTGCTAATTTAATGCGAAGCAGACATTGTATAGCTTCTTGTAATAGTCCATGTCGGCCACAAGTTTATCTCTCTTAGCGGTTGATGGAAGAGGTTGTCCAACAGGATATTAAGCACTAGGGGGAATCCATCATGCCCTCAACGAACCAGCTATTTATTAATGTTCAACATGTATTGGAATCGATTCAGTATAGAAGTCGATGGAAAGACGGCTGCTTTCCTGTACGAGCGTTCAAGTCTTCCGTCCGTCAAACACAAGTCTACCATCCCCTCCAATGTATCGATATATTCCTCCTCTTCTCTCTGGTTATTACGAAACATGATAATACGATCATGGACTGCGAACTGCTAATTCATAATTTTATTAAAACCATCACATAGTTCAAGTCAGAACTCAAAATAATGACAGTAGTAAATGTATACAGTTAAAAAATTAAAATATTCTAATCTGATTCAATAAAAATTATATATTAAATTTAACAGATATCTCAATAAAGAAGGAGAGGAAGAACACCAGTTAGATGGAAGGATAGAATGGTGGCGAGTATGGCTGGTCGCATGGGCGGATCTACGGGGGGGCTTTCGGGCTGAAGCCCTCCCAAAATGGTAAAATATAACCATGTTTTATCGAAAAAAAAATATTTAAAGGATATCTCTTAAAGTATTATTGTTCGTGTAATTACATTTAAAAGGGCTTTAGGAATCACTTAAACACCATTTCATACAGGTAGTTAGTTTCCTTCTTTTTTTTCCAAAGTAATTATCGTTATTTTTATGGAAAAAAAACTTTCGGGCTGAAGCCCCCTCCCCAAAATCAAATCCTAGATCCGCTAGTGGCTGATCAGTGGAGAGTATGATGGACCGGCAGAGATGGAGGGACTTGCTCTGCCCCAAAAAGAAGGAGTTTGGTTGAGGAAAACTTCATATCGAAGAAACTCCTAAATAAAAAAATATATCAATAACTAATTTAGAAAACAACATTGGATATGGCTCCGACAAATGTTACTTTTCCGTCTTCAAAAATAATATTTTTTAAATGAAAATAAAAGTAAAACAGTTCTATTTTTTACGTCTACCGTTACAATCCAATGGCTCATTATCTTTAAGGAAAACCTCCCAATTTTCTGAACAAGGTTCAAAATGGAATACAGAATTCTTCCATTCAAAATTGAAAGAGCACTATTGTGAAGAAATCGAAATGGGTAAATCTTGAAAGCTCGATACTTAGTTTCCTATTGGATTTAGAAAAAAATGTTAGATAATTTTAAGCTGCTTAAGATTGAATATAACCATTTTTTTATCTATGTTGCTCTAAAAAGGATATATTTAGTGGAAACCAAAAAAGTTCCAAATTTCAATAGTTTTTGGGCACTGCAGCGAACTCATAAGGATTTCGAGGGCGAAAACTTGGATTTTTTATATTCAATACATACCTAAGGATATAAAAAATAAATTTGAATTACCCGACCTTTTGCAAGGCAACATGTCTAATTTGATTGGGTTATACACAATACCGACAGTTAATCTTCCGGCTAAGTATTCCTGATGACTTTATTTATCTAGCAATAAATCGTTTATGAGCTAACTAAAGGAAGACACAACACTAATATTGACATTGTAACGTGGAAATAAAGAGGACTCAGCTGTGACACCTTTATTGCTCTAGGCTGCCAAGGTCTCCGTCACTTTATGACTCCACTAACCGTTACTTCGTCACAGTTACTATCTGTTACTATCTACTTACTGTCTATACTCATATTCATTGTTTTATATACATAATATTTTTTTTATCATTTATTATAGTTATCAGCAATCATGTTCTTGCCAGAACGTGATTTGCCTCCTCAAAATCATGTTATGATCGTGATCATTAGTAAATGATCTAATGAACTAATCAACCAGTGATGGGCTAATTGGTCCGAGAAAGTACTAGAAAGGCGAGTATTACTTGTCAACTTTCTTGACCAAGAAAGTTTCTTTTAATTATGAAAACCAAAAAAAAAAAATAATTTAAATAGGACTATTCGTTTTCTGGTTTAAAATATAATTGGATCGATCAGAATCCATATATATATATATATACTAGTTACTGTTTTGTTTTTTTATTTTGAATATAAATATACTTTTTAATTTAAAATTATTGATGAATATAAATAGATTAGCTGGATTTAGACTATTTTTCAAAACATAATTAGTAATTTGTTTTTATGGATTATGAAAACGTTCAGTCAATAAGTGACGTAACAATTAATATTCTTTTTGAAATTATTAATTTTGAAAATAAATAATGTACAATATTTATCCAAAAATATTATATTAAACAGCTTTGCACGGCGGATTTAAAATGGGGTGTACAAACCATGTTCTGAGTGACTAAATAAATTAAAATAATTCCACGAAATTCAGATATATTTTGGGAGAAAAAAATACTTCCATTCCAAATAGAGAGAATCACTTTATTTTCATAAAAAGGTGCTGCCCAATTATACTGGGTTGCTACAGAGCATACTTACCAATCATTATTAGACAATTCTTAAAATTAATATACAAATATGCAGTATTTCCAACACATATGACCATCGCAATTTTTTTTTCATTTTTTTTTTTTATAAACGAAGAGCTGTCTTCTTTTGAGTCGACTCCAATATGGCTAAAAAGTTTATCCCTGCGCTTACCGAATATTGATAATCGAAATTTTTTAATCTACCAAACCAGTGTTAGTTAGATATAAGGTGTTTCTGGTCCATAATTATTCATATTTAAATTTTCAATCCTAGTGATGCCTCAACTGGCGAAACGTTAATTTCTTAATTATTTACTGCTCTTTCAGAGATTTACAATAATATTCTGTAACTACTTTTATTACTATGGTTAACTGTTGTTTAACCTCTGAACCACAGAAATAAAAACTAAGTTTTGTGCTTTAGACCGCAAGGTAGAAGTGAAACATCAAGGCGAGATTAATAATATGAAATATAAATTATAAATGGCTCATTGTAGAGAGAATGAAATGCTGAACATTTCTCTCGCTTACAGTGCGCATGTTCGATTTTCAGTTTCTGAGATATTTTTATCCATATCTTTAATAAAACTCGTTATAATTTGGTTTTGGAAACTATCATTTTCTCTCACTTACTCTCTAACACGGTTTTGGATTAAGATACAATTTTGAATAATTGCTCATTACTTTCTTTCTTTTTTTTTGTAGGTTGTCGACACTATTTTTTTCCTTTTCGCCTCCCTAACACGGTGGTCGCGTAAAGATACACTTTTGAATTATAGCCTATTACCGAGGGTATAAAATGCTGAGCAATTTTCTCGCTTAAAGTGTGCAGGCTTTTAGGCAGGATATTTTAATCCATATGCAAAAACATTTCAATTAGTCGACTTTGCCCGAGCCTTAACACTAAGTAAAATCTGACGGCTCAATCTAATTCACTCTCCACAAAAAAGTGCAAAACTCGCCTGAAGACGTTTTCTCTTTAAAACGAAGAAAAAATACTTTTTTTTTTATTTATTTATTTTAAATGATATTTACAACTGTATACAAAAAATACATCTGGTAAATTCGCACATTGGTATAAAGACATGGAACACATGTTGAGAAACTACCCATTGGTAGCACTCTAATAATATGTCTATATTAGAAGATCACGTGGCCATCTTCTTTTCAGACGCCTCGGAGGGTTATCAGGAATCGAATAGGAAGCAAGGTTAGAGACAAGAGGGTTGGGATGATTATGAAGTTTATTATGGAAGGACAGATATCTGGATTGGGCCAAATCTGATACATAAGGAACATTAAAGTCATTATGGATAATTTTATTTGTAACAAAGTAAGGAGCATTGAGGAAGAAAGGAGCATTGAGGAAGAAAAAATACTAAAATAAAATACATAGATTTGCTTTATACACAACATACTTATCGATCTCATTTGGCCATAGCACTTACATCATGTTATTTTATTATTATACATATATATTTTTTTCCTGCCGTTTTTTTATCACTTATCTTAAAAAATATCATTAATATACTACATTAAACTATCACTATTACAAACGTGTATGTATTTTCATTTTTATAATTTTTTTTTTCCTTTAGATAATAGAGCATTAATTTCAATTATTTTATAATATTCTCTATTTTTTTTAAAGCGCTATACATCGTGAAAGATTGGTTATTAAAAAAATAATAATATATTAGAATTAGAATATATTAGAAGTTTGCAAAAATCTTAGGATATTCATGGCAATATTGAAGTTAACATTGTTTAAAAAATTCACTAAAACTAAATAAAAAGAAAAAGGAATGAATTACATCAATGAGTTGAAATTAATTGAATAAAATCTGTTGATCTAGAAAATTATCATTCCAGTGCTTTTCCTCGTTGTGATATAAACGATATTTAAAAAAAAAAATCAATTATTTCCTTTGTAATATGTTTGTTTTACTAATACTGCTACGAATTTGGAGGCAAACGTATAATACGCGGCCTATAAAATAATAACGACCTAAAATTATAACCTAGAGACAGGAAAAAGTCTGCTAATGATATAATGACTCTTATTGGCCCAGTCGGATCTATCTATCGCCCGTATTATTTTAGTAAGTTCTCGTAGTAATGAATTTGATTATAGTAACTGTCCCTTAGTTAAGGTGGGGGAAAGTTAATCGATATATGTTCCGCAAATTACACACGAAAGTAGCTATGTCAACAAATTAAAATGTAAATAACACTTTCCTGTCGATTTTGAGGACTGGGATAGGTCAATACGTAACGGATGGAGACCCAAGTTCTTTTCTCCCGCCCTGACCGAAAAGTTAATTTTTCGTATCATTCTTGGTTAGAAGTTGTGATTGAGTGACCTTTCTAGGGCACACTCAGCCACTATCAAAGGTGAATCTGGACTTTCATTGGATTGGGAAATAAATATGATAAAATGACATCTCGAGTTGGGTTCCAAATTTAAAAAAATGATCGAATTTGGGTCCGTTCTATCTACGATACACGGAAAGCTGATTGAGAAAAATTTACTAACAAGAGAAGGTTATGTTATACGTTGTGTCACCAATTTCAATGAAAATTATTTTGGTGAAACGAGGACGAAAAATATTAGAACCACATCAGAGGGGTCTTACCAACGCGCCCTTGGAGCTGAGAAAAATAATATTTTATTTCATTTCAAACAAACTTTGTGTTTCTAATTTTTACCTTTGTTTTTGTGGATTTTTAGGTGACTGTATACCAATCGATTCGTTTAAAAAAATATTAATTATGGTATTTAATGAGTTATTTGGTGAATTACGTAGATATAATAAACATACCCGGACTAAGTGAATTAAAATCAAATAAGGTACTGAATGATCTAATAATATCAAAATAAATGGGGCTCTAAGCACGACAAATAATTACTATGAGTACTATTTCCTATTGAATTTAATATAGAAAGAAAGAGAGTAAATTTTATTCTGGAACATTTATTCCCCTCAGAATAACTATAATGAACAACGAAATGACAATTGTCTGGCAATTATGAATAATTAAATGACAATTAAAAATAAATTAATTTACAAAATTGTCTAACCTTATTATTAAAATAAAGAAAAGACACTGTAGTAGATGTACAGGGAAATATGATCAGATCCCCCACTATTTTTTGATACCGAATAATTTCAAATATAAGAAACTAATAATGCATATCTGACTCTCGGGAAAACATATGATCAAGATTTCTGTCAATAATAAAATTGTGAAAGTTACTCCACAACTTGAGTGCAAAATGTGCAACTCTAAAGAAAACGAAACACTTCATCATATATTATTTAAATGCCCAATTCACAGTAGTTTAAGTTTAAAAATTTACCAGGGTATGGAAAATCTTGATGGAATAGAAATATTTAAGCCAACCAGTGCAGAAGATATGAGAACATTATATTTTTTTATCTCAATTATATCAAATTACAGAGAATTGGTAGGATAATCTGGAATATTGTCACCGGCATATTGTGGCGTAAATTCCAGATGTAGATCGGCATGTAATCTGTCCGGGTATTTTTCTTGTTTGTTCTCTTCGGTATAGGAGTAATCTTTTAATTTAATTTTTAAACATAGTTTAATATTAATATTTTTAAAATGTGTATTTATTTTTTTATGTGCATTTATTTATGTTATTGCTGACAATTTTAGATTTTATTTTAATTTGATAATTGAAACAGTTTTAGCTGTGAATTATCTTTACCAAATATGATTTTTAATTTATGCTTAAGAGTGTTGTAATATCTGTTATGTAGTATAAAAAAAATTGTATTTTCATAAGGATAACAATGTTTGTTATTTTATGATAGACTCAATTTGTATAGGGTTAATGCCTTAAAACAAATAAAGATTGAATTGAATATATAGGGAAATATTTAGATAAAAAGACCATCTCTAGAGTATAGAGAGTTTTATCCTACTATGTAGCGGGGTCCAATTCGAGGTCTACGCTGCCTCATTAAATATTCCGGGACCCAACACAAGTAAATAAGTCCATATCAAATATTGGACCCAAGATCTTTCGAAGGTTAAAGCACTACCGATATATGGGTTAGATGTTTTCATAACATCCATGGTCTATATTTTAGCTTGAATTCATACAAGATATATCATATTTATGTTTGGATTCAATTGCCGTAATCTATTTTAAATCGTTTATAACAATAAACAAAGAAGAACAGTTTCTATTTTCAAGCTTACAATTCAAATACTCAATCCAATCTCGTCCCACTAGATCTCGTACTTCCGACCTCTATCCTCCTCACCGAACTGCTGCGTGTGACAAATCCTTTGCAATTCAAGCCGCCTCCGTCTGAAATTCCATCCCTGCTGATATTCGACATGCACAATCAGTTTCCCCTTTCAAACCTCTCCTCTTTAAACACCTACTCCTTTCTCAATCAGACTGACTACGAAATATAGCTAAGAAAACTATCTATGTACCCCCAGAGACAACCTCAATGTATTTAAGTTATTTTAGTTTCTTATATATATGTATTTCTTGTTCTTTTTTTTCTCTTCTTCAGTATTTTTATTTTTAATCAACTCTTATTGTAAATATATAATCTAATTGTGACCACACAGACATACAATGTGTACTTATAATTTGTTCTAAAGGGACAACAGTCCCAGCATAATAAAATATTTTTTTTCATTTCATTTCATTTCTATAATATTTTTAAAAAATCTTAAAAGGAATCCTAATATTTAAATTAATCAACAGGCAGTCCTTGATTTTTATAAGACAATTTATTAATATTAATTATTAAATGTATTTAAATATATGTATACTTATTAAATCGCTTTAATAAATAATCATTTTCATATTAAATTCAAGAATAATATATTAAGTGACTCAAGTAAACAAAAATCGGTCCCACGTGAAAATCTAATTTCTTAACAACCTATGTTAATTGGAAATCCCGATCTAAATATTGTTGGGAAATTTTCTATTTTTTTTTTTTTATTTGTATTCAAGTCTTGTAAAACTCGTGTAAAAAATAAAGAAATTGTTCCAGTAATTTCTTTATTACCCATTTACTCAAGGTGGACAGGTAAGCTAATCGTTGTTCGATTTTTTAACATTTGAGAGCATATTAATCGATATTTAAAACTTTGAAAAGAGTAGAACCTACAATTAACCAGAGCACTGCAGACAGGTGGGGAACATAGCATTGTACAATGCACTTTAATATATTCCTTGGTTGGATTCACATGATGTACAACGAGGATACCATTTCTTTTTTGCGAAGTAGAAGCCGATATACTGCTCTTGGTCACGAGACCATATTTTTTTCCTTTTTACGAAATAAAATTGCCGCAGGCCGCAGGGGCTTTTCCGCTCTCCGAGTAAAAAAACTCTCAAACACAACACCTCATTAACCCTTAAAATTCACCCCCTCACTTCCTAATTCACTACAACACCTTCTCAACTAATATCAAAAAACATAATACAACATATACAAACAAAAAAAAAAAACAAAAAACAACATACCACAACCTATCTCCAAACACCCTCCAATCAAATACACACAACACTCTCACAAAACACTCCCTAACCCCCACCACCCCCAACTAAACACCCCACCTTACCCCCATACAACACCCCCCTCCCCACCAACCTTACAAAACCCTCCCCCCCACCCACTTAATACACCCCCCCCATAAAAAAAAACACATACCCCAAACCACCACATAATCAACTCCACACACCCCAATAAATTCAAACCTCTATTTTCTAAATCCATCAAAATCTTAAAACCCAATAAATAAACTCTCCTACCAATCTCTCAAATCAACCCACCCACAACACCCCCAATCAACCACACCATATCACCATCATCCCAAACATACATCCAAACAAACAACTCCCAACTCCCACCATAACACATCACCCCACACCAAACTCAAACACTATCTTCCAAAAAACAACCACCCAACACCACAAACAAATCATTTATCATTCCTCCTAACATCATCCCACACCTCCCACCCAAACTCCCTCCCACCCCTCCACCCCACCCCAAACCTTAAACAATAACAAAAACATTACCACCCAACCAAATCCCTCTCTCTACATCAAACACACAAATACACCTCCTAACACCTAATTCCATAAACCCCCCTACTTTACATATCATTGAGAAACCGAGGAACTTGAATTATTCTACTATCGGGAACAATTTCCCTTCTACGCAGATCCGTCAATGGGATGGAAATTTCGACTGGGACAAAATTAATTCTAAATTAAGGTGCAGTTAAAATAAACATAATTTATTTACATATTTGCAATCGATTTAGATAATAAATTAATTAGTATTCATGGATAAAGAGAGAGAGAGAGACAGAGAGGACAAAAAATAAAAATGCAGCATTTCTCCGTGTTATCACACTTGAGTATGATTTCCTTCTTTTTTTTTTATAGAAAATATTAATTATTTAATATTATATATAAATATATATATATATATATATATTTCTTTAAATAAATTTTCTGTGTAGGAGTTCCTTTCCCCGCCCGGGCTTATAATGGCTTGAGAGCGGTCTCTTTCTCACCTGTCAGTGATGATAAATTCCCGCACTTCTTACGGAGTACCTGAAGTCGTTAAACTCAATAAACAGCAATAAAACAATAAATTAGGCCCTTTTTTTAGGCTCTTTTAGGCTTAGTTTAAAATATTACCATAGCTCTTATAGTTTAACAAATGTGATCGGAATTTGAAAATTAAACAGATTTATTTATTTTTAAAAATTTTTCGAATGAATACTTCGATTTCATCAAGTTATCTTTATTTATTATTTTTTTTTTTTTTTATTCATGTTAAGATGGAGAGGAAGGAGCTTGTTATTCAGGGATGATCTCTCATCCAATTCTTGTAAACAAAAATTTTAATCGCCTCCTAACAATGATAGACATGTCAACTTTAGTCATATCTGTATTAGTTCGATACTTTATGTCTAGGTGGAAGGGGATGTAAAAAGTCTTTATTGTGGTATATTTCCTGAATTAATCAAGACAGAAACAAATTAAATAAAAAATAGAACATTACTGAAAGATTTCAAAAGTCTAAGTATTTTAAAAACCAGTACAGAATGAACCAGTCAAGTTTTAGCATATTAAGGCAACATCATAATAAAAAAAAATATGAATGCAAATTAGACATCTCATTTCAAGAGTTTAAAATAAAAGGATAATGAAATATATCCTAGTACATCGCTTCAAGAGAGTTCTCCATATAAAAATACTATTTGTTATTTACCTATAAAATAGTAAGTTTTTTTAAGTTTCGAGTAATTGATATTATAGTTCTTCTGTTCATTATTCATAGAATTGGTGTCTTGAGGCTTTATTCGTTATATAAATTAGGCCATTATTCACCAACATTTTGTTTATTAGCTATTTTATTACAACGTTTCGACCATCACTAGGGTCATTTTCAAATCTTAATGAGTCCTCTATTAAATATCCATTATTAAGTGTCGTATTAGTTTTTCACAGAAAATTAAGTTATCCTGATATATCAGAGTTTTCCTTGCGTCATTTCTATAGGGACTGATCAATCGACACGTTGTCGTAATAAAAGAGCTAATAAACAAGTCCGTGAATAATGCAATTAACAAAATAATGAATTATATAACAAATAAAAGATGTTATAGTTTTTATATTGAAAATGATTGAAAAGTTAGTTGGTGGAGAATAGCTCTGTGGTCTTTTGGGAACTTCTAATGTAGAAGAAAACTTAAAATATTGAATAATGAAAAAAAAAATCAGGTATAGTTTCTATACTCTCATAAATAGACTTCTATATTGTTTGTGAGAAAACTAAAAACCAAGGCTCTGATGCACAGAACAATTTATCAAACGTGAAAGTTCTCATTTAAGTAATAAGCTTCTTTAAATTGAGCAAAAATGAGATTTGTAGAGATGGCCTCGTGATCTACTTATGTAAATATATTATTAGAGAGCTACCAATGGGTAGTTTCTCAACAAGTGTTTTCATGTGATTGTACTATTACTGTGTGCACATTTACTAGTATTTTATTTTTAAAATACAGTTGTAAATTCAATTCAATTCAATCAGACGCTGGGTAGCCATTTATCATGTATATTATATAAGTATATAATTTCCTCTATATGTATACTATATTTTATTTTCTCCGATCAATCAACATCATAGGATTTAGATTATATAGGACTTGTATAATGTTTACAATACTATTATTATATTCTTTGAACATATTAAGGTACACATCTAAATCATTTAAAGTAAATATTTATCCAATCTTTTATTATTTTTTTCTTTATTAATACAATGGCATGACAACAAATGTAATTTGTCGCTCATTTCAAATTTCATTTATAATTCCATAGCTTATTGTTTATAGCAACTATTTTGGAGTATTAGGACCTTATTGCTCATATTATGTCTTTACTATATCTGTATAGTTATGTAATTTTTTAGTTTTTTTTTTTATCCTGTAATATGCATTTTGGCCAGATGTTATGTTAATTTTTATGTACAATATTGTTAATCTCAAGGGACTTTGTCCCAGAATAAAGTCGATTCTTCTAAATATCAATGAATAAAAAAAAATTATATACAAACTGAGAATAGCTATTTTTATTGGAACCTACAGTTTTTTTTTTTATTTAAATCTAAATTCCGAATAAATAAACAAAACAAAAAAGAAACAAAGTTGTATCAATGCTGTTAGGAATGAACATAAAACTGAAAGGATTAAAAAAAAAAAAGGTCAGTGTTTACACTAATATATTCTAAAATGGAATAAAATGTCGTTCTTTTTGTTCTCTTTCTTCGAGACCAGTGTAAAATTTATTCTAAAACCTCTTTTTAAACCTGTCCGATCGGAAAACAGTTTCGCCAAAACCACTCGACGTTCTGATAAATATTTAAGAAGATACGCCTCCAGGTTAGACGGAAATTAAAGCCCATTAACATATTTTAATTATACGCGATATAATTCGACATGGTTCTCGAATTTACGGCTACATTTACAGATATCTTTCAGCGGGCAGCCGGATTACATTCTCTTAAAACGGAGCATTCCGGACTTGACCGAGTCAAAATTCGGAGAAGTTTCTCGAGTCCTGTTAAATTAGTGCAAGTACCTTAAGGTTGAACGGTCCCGACCCTTCAGACCTTAGGTAACATTCAAAACGGTAACGATATTTTTACGGCACTTAGGTACAGTTACGCAGGACCTGACGTTCCGTTAGCTAGAGGGATCATAACAGAAGTCGATGGACATGTAGTTTATGGTCACTAGGACTGTCGTAAACGGCCGGCGCGTAAGTTGCGACTGTGAACAGACACCCGAAAGCAGTAAACAGACATTTTTTTGTTTGCGTTGCTACTTAGGCAAAGCGTAAAATGGTTTGACGAAAGTAGGAAGTGTGTGTACATTACCCCTTTCCCGAAATGCGGGGGAGCACAAAAAAGAATTCCTGTCTTACACTGACCCATAGCAACTTGACGGAGCTTTGTAGGTAGGCCGAGTGTCATAAATAAACTTAAACGTATGGAGAAAAGGTTTTAAATAACCATGTCAAAGCATATATATATATATTTCTTTTTTCTTTTTTTTTAATGTGGTTGTTAATAATATTGACAACAAATATGTCAAAATTTTAAATAATTCTATTAACATCCTTTAAAAAAAAAACACCTCGATAATAAAAAACAAAGGCCTTTTACATAATTAACTAAGATTCTTAAGCTTTGATTTAGCTTAACTCGATTTTTTTTTTTTAAATCTTATTTATTGAAGAATATTACAATCTGTCTCAAGGACATTTATAATAGTGTTCACAGATCACATTCACACTCTATGTACAATAAATAAAATAAATTATACAGAAAAATAACATATATACAATAAATAAGAATAAAATAACCTAAAAATAAATGAATAAAAAGAACACATACATACCTATATACAATCATAATACAACAAAAAAAGTATAAGCAAGAATTTAAAAAACATAGTAATTCTATTTATTTATCACTTTAATATATATATATATATATATATATATATTTTTTGCTACATATACAAAAGTGCGGCATCTTAAGTAATTTTAAATATTTTAAAATGTAATCAGTTAGATAAATCTCAATTTATTACTATTTTGAATTAGGTTAAAATAAAAACAAGAAAAATCTACTAAAAAGCAAAGAAAACTGAATGTTTAAAAAATAAAAGGGAAATAATAATTTAAAAAATCAGTGAACAAAATGTATATATATATATATATATATATATATATACATATATATGTGTGTGTTTATATGCAGCACCTATTTATAAAGTGTTTTTCTCATTGAATAACGTCTTAAAGTTTTGGAAAATAAAGTTTTGCTCAGAATATTCTGACCGAAAAAAGACGAGTCATTAGGCGGTTACACAACGCTGAATTAAGTGAACTCTATCCGGTTAATATAATTGAGGTGATTAAGTTGAGGCGAATAAAATGGGCATGTAAAATCGCTGGGGTTAGTGAAGAAAGAATTCATAAAAAATTAGTATGCGTTGTACCGACTGGCAAGCGTCCGAGGGATAGACCAAAGCGAAGGTGGGTATATTGCATTAAGGCGAATTTGGCGGGGTTGGGTTTAGACGGAGCACGGTAGATGGAAGAATGTGGACATCGATCGATGGTATCGGCAAGACGTGTCTTGGTCTTGCATACTCAGTCTTGGTTATGGTCTTGGTCTTGCGAAAGAGTCTCGCAACACTCTTGCAGTTACTTATTAGCTTATTACTATAGAGATGTTACTGTATTTTTTTAGATAAGAGAAACATAACTAAGCCCGAATGAAAAATTAGAAGAGTTAAATGCAAAAGTATATTGGTTATTAACTATTTAGTACCTAAGATTGTCCTAAGATGGTAATTATTAACATATAGTACCTAAGATTGTCGAGTATTAGTAACTATTTTGCCTTTCTTTTTATTTAAAACTCGATTTTTTTTTTACCAGTTCTGGTCTTGGTCTTGCAAGAGTTAGGCGGTCTTGGTCTTGCAAAGTGCAAGACCAAGGCCAATTTTTGGTAACACTGTCAGTTACCATCAATGCACTTGATTTATTTATAATAGAAAGTATAGTTAATAAATGTATTCAGCTCGCATAACTCAATTATTTTTTTTAAATATTATTTTATTGATTGCCCCTTGTTAAGAGTTTACTTATAAACTCTATTTTATATTTTATTTTAAAATACACCTACTGTGACGAGCTAGAAGGAATAATTATTAAAGTAAAAGCAGATAAACAAGATAATTTTGATTTTATATAGGCAACTATGATAAATATAAAGATTGCAGTCAATTATTAAAAATCTTAACTAAGTACATTAAAAATATTTCATTTTAAGTCATTGAAAATTATAGATGTATATTTGAGATATTTATACTAATAAAGTTTTTTTTTTTAGATAATTTACAGTTTATTTTATTTTTGGTAATAATTAAATAATAATTAAATACAAGATTCAAGAAGAATAGAGAAAATTGACTTAAAACTAAATATATTAAAAATATTTTAAGTCATTGAAAATTATAAATGTATATTTAGAACATTTATACTAATAAAGTTTATTTCTTGATAATAATTAAATAATATTTAAATAAAAAATTCAAGTCAAGATTCAAAATGAGTAATTTTATATGAAGATGAAGGACATGAAATTTTTAAACAATACATCAATTTACCAAAGTAATAGCAGCTATTACGTTCAGATTTATTAATTAAAAATGTTGGGAATTATTTTAAACATTTTTTAATAGCCATTATTAAAAATATAATCTGTTATTTGTATCCTGATGATTCATAATCTTGGAACGAAAACAAACAATGTCACTATACTGAGGATCTATTAGCTTTAGGTCTTAGACGTAAGGTAAACATATTTTACCTGAACTATTTTAAAAAATTAACTTTTGACATTGGTTGTTCTTGTTCCAGGTTCAGGTAAGGATCAGCACTTCAACCTCACTTGGCATTTCCTACCCAGGTACAAAGGTATGCCCTCCTCTGAGTACGATGACACAGAGACTTCCGATCTATTGTCTGCTGTTATACAAATAGGCCTACGATACCTCAGATCTTATTAGAATCATTAAAATCTAATAATAATATCATTGTTCTATTTATCCGAAGAAAAATTGCTATTAGAAAAAATCAAGAAAAATGTCATTATTCATTGCTAAGCTGCTTATAAATAGTTTGATTTTTTTTTAGTGTAATGACATGGATAGACTTAGTGTAGAAACTACCCATTGGTAGCACTCCAATAATAGTATCAGAAGGTACCAAGACCATCTTCTTTTCATACGGCTAGTAGGATTGTCAGGAATCGAACGCAAGGTTATAAACTAGTGGATTCAGATGGACCTGAAGTTCATTACGGATGGATATTTATCTGGTTTGGGCTAAATTGAAAACACATGCAACATAAGATCATTGTCACAAATTAAGGAGGATTGTAGATTTTGCGAAGCGTTTTGGATTGTAAGGATTGAAAACGAGAGGAATTTGATGGCTTAGTGTAGTTCCAAAGCACAACTCCATAAGTCTAAAGAGACCTTATTTTAGTCAAGTAAATGGTTCTTATATATTTATTTGGAATCTTAGGGCATATGTCTGATAAAAGTTATAGAAGTCGTAAACATCAAGTAGTTTATTGTCGTTTCGGTCTTGTATCAGGATTCAAAGTAAGACGTTTGTCTTTGGCATTTTTTCACCAGTGATAAGTAGGGTATTATTAAGGGGTACTATAGGAATATTTTGAAACAAAAAAATAAATTAATTTTATGTATGTATGAGTTGGCCTAAAAGCAAGAAGAAAAAATACAAATTGTTTTTTGAATAAGTGTAGTAACTCAGTGGCAGAGAACTGATCTTCCAATGTTTAAGGTCCCAGGTTCGAATCCCGGCTCATAGCAGAAAAAATATTTATTCTGGTTCATTAGTTGTAGGGCAGCCCTGGGGTTAGGAGATCGTCCTTGGGCACACCCAGCCTCTAAAATCTTGGTATCCTTAATTAAATAATTAATTAAGGGGGGAGGGGGAAACTTGGCGGTTGAGCGTGATTTCAGTCAAATCATCTCATTGCACAACCGTTGATTAAGAAACAGTACTTTCCTTAAATAGTACCGAACCCAAGACCCTTCATTGGTTGTAGTGGTGCAGCTTTTTTTTTTTTTTTTTAAATATATTATTCTCAATACCGATGTACAAATTACATGTCATTGACGTCCCGTAATATTGCGAAAATTGCAATGAGTATTGAATTAAATTATACAACTATCATTGCTATAAGATATGAACAATTATCCCAAGCTAAATGATACACTTGAGGCTTGAGTGTTTTCGACATTGTTCCGTTAATTGTCGTTAATTGGTATCAAGTATACCCCCGTCAGTTGGAGCACTGTTCAATTAATACTATTCAACATTTCAGTCCATGTTTTCTTCACACATAACTGGAATTAACGAGACCAACATCTTATTTTCAATTATATTTATTTTTTCTTCATAATTTTCATATGTTTAAAAAATTGTATAAGTATAGAACATATCAAATTATAATGTTCTTTTTATTTATTAGCTAGTTTTGACATAAACCCAAAAAGTTTAACCAATAAATATTTTATATGAGTCGGTTATTTCTAAACCCTAATCGATTTTTTGGATCGATATAAGTATCGATTCTCTTGTAAAAACACCCAATAAAACCGAACTTGCGATTATTATTTTTTTTTTAACGAACCTAGATATTTCAATAATTTAGTATGAAAATAAGTATATATTCGAAATCGGTTTTTTTTTTTTTTTTTAAATAACATAAGAACTTTAATTATTTCTGAATAAAATAATTTATGTTTGTACACGTTGAAAATATAAATTATATATATATTGCGATTTTAGCGTGTTCTGCAACGAATTCGAAACATGTATAAGATCATCATATACCTGTTTTGAAAATTTTATTTTAGATTAATTAGCATTATTATTACGGGTGATAAATATTCAAGACGCAGATTTAAAAAAAAAAATGTTATTTTTTTATTTGTACCAACCTTTCAACCCAAATATGTGGGTCGTCTTCATGGCGTGGTTTGAGCACTGAGAATTATTAAGATTTTTTTTTTTTAAAAGACTGCGTTCTGAATATTTATCACCCATGGAATATAGAACAGTCTATCAGCTTCCTTCAATAGCATTATTATTAGTAAAATAAAAAATCAATTCAGACAGAATAAACAAAGTGAAATATTTCGAACTTTTCCTAATCTCCGCAAATCAGATTTATGCCCCTGATGATATCATCCCGTTTAGGTTTTGGGTCATTACCTGGAGGGGTTAGGGACCCACCTTTTACTAATTGCAAGGTGCAACTCCTAATTAACAGGGACCGGTCCATCTCGCAACAGCCTTCCTGGGCTCTGCTTCGGGAACCGAAAAGGAAATGGACGACGAGCAATATAGTGACTAATGGGACGAAACATTTAGGTATTTATCATGATGTTGATCGTTAAGAAACTTGTTTAATGAGTGACAGTTCTGTTTTCACATTTGATATTTTTAAAACAATTTGTATGTTGACTTGATCGATATGCTATAGTAGCAAGAAGCGCATGATTGTTGAACTTTGTAATAACAATTAAAATTTGCCAAAAACAGAAAAAAAAATCTGTAACAATATATTCGACACCTGAATGTATGCGGCTATAGTAGTCTCACTATAAAGTATATTTGAATTTTTTTCGAAGCTAAGAAATAACCTGAAAGGGCCAAATAACATGTTAGTCGATATTAGTGGAGGAGAGAAATCGTTCTATTTTGAAGGGCTTCACTTCTCCTTCAGTCAATAGAGGCCAAGGATAGAGTTGATAGTATTCCATTTTGCAATATATAGCATTTTTCCAACATGGGATGGACTAGAGTCGGGTCCCGGAATATTTAATGAGATGGCACAGAGCACAGATTGAGTTCTAAGTTTTCTACAACTCGAATTGGGTCCCGCCACACAGTGGATAAAATCGCTTGATTATCTTGATTGAGGTCATCATCATCTTCGCGAAACAAGTTCTTTTTAAGTCCTATCCAAACTTAATTTAAAATCATTAACTAATCCTAATACAAAAAAAAATTAAAATAAAAAACTACCAATAATAAATATAAAATGTAAACTATATAGAATTTGTTATTAATCTTTAATGTAGTGAGATTTATCAAATAGATCTAATGACCTTGTTTTGGCTCAGCCAATAAAATCGCTCGATTATATTAACCGAAAGCTCAGCCAATTAGAGACGGTAAGGCATAAAGTCTCGCCTTACGTGAGCAGAGTTGTTAAGGGGCGGTCACGGAAATGCAATCCGAAATTCGCTCTCCCCTCCCCCCAATTCTCAACCGAGCCCGAAAGTCCGAAGAGAAAATAAATAAAGCAAACGAGACCGAAGGCAATGTCGCAATCCAAAACCGCCGACCTAAGTTATTATGCGGCCGCTCAACTGGTCCTTTAAGTCCCTTTGAGAACGGTTCTCTCGGGATGTTTATAGTTGTCTTAATGGCCGAGTTTCGTGATGGTTCGCTTCTTAAAGCGGTCATCTTTCGGCTTTCGGTACGCCGTGTCGTAAATCCAATACAATCACGGTTACGTGATAATATGCCCTGGTAATATTTTTGGAGATTAATTCGCGAAATTTTATTGCTCCATCCGATATGCATTATGATAACCTAAAATATGCGTGCCCTCCTGGAATAAGAGGTTATCAACACTGCTGGATTTCAAGAATTGATAATGGTTAGAATTGATAGCTAAGGGGACATAACGATATTAAATTACAAAGTTACGAACAACTTTTATATCGCTGTCTGCAAAATAAATCTCACAATCCTTTAATTCCGGCTATGATTTTGAAATTTGTTTCTTGGAAGACCCACAAAATGAATCTCGACCTATCCACTCAGGTTAGAATAGGTTTTGTTGTACCTCTAGAAGAACCTCCGTATCCTATAAATGGTGAGATAGGAGGTAAACGGCGAAAAAATGGCTTACACTATTAGAATGCATTTTGTAACTCACTATAAATATATATTTCTATATACATTAATTATAGCTCGACTTATCACTTACAATAAAATTTAAAGATAGTTAATAACTAACATTAGATAATTAAAAATCTAATAATATGAGGTGCTCAAAAGAGCTAGAAACTTTTTTAATTGTTCCTAAATCATTGAAACTATCAGAGGAAAACCGAATATATATATTGATGCTTTATTGGGCTTATAATTCACTCACAACTTTATTACAAAACAAATCTTTTGGTTAATGAATTACGTCCTTTGAACATTGCCCTAATAAAAACCTTAATAAATTGTTCAATTGTTCAAACTTATCTAATCATCATGTGAACCAAGTTTGGTTATTAAAATTCCTGACTAATCTCCGATTTATTCCAGTGGATCTATCCATCCAACCGCCGTTTGTACTTCCTTGCCACTTTTCTATACCAAGTCATCAAAACTCAGCGGCCTTCCTATATTTTTCACAACCTACAATTCAAATATTCCATTCAATCCCGTCTCACTAGATCTCGTACCTCTGACCTCTACCCACCTCCCCACCGAACTGCAGCGTTCGACAAATCCTTTATAATTCAAGCCGTCTCCTTCTGGAATACCATCCCTCCCGATATCCGACATGTACAATCAGTTTCCTCATTTAAATCTCTCCTTTTTAACCACCTACTTGTTTCCCAACCTGATTGATCATGAAATGTAGATAAGAGAACTTTTAAAGTTCCCCCAGAAACGATTTTCTTTACTAATGCTATTTTATTTTATTATATAGTTTGTATTATACATATCAGAATGTTTTTAGTGTAATAGTTATATTTTTTGTTTTATTATTTTTTCAAAATCTTAATCTTAATAATAAATGTAAATAATTAATTTTTTGTATGGCCACACAGGCATTTATTCTGTATCTGTAATTTGTCCTAAAGGGACAACAGTCCCAGGATAATAAAAAAGAATATTTTCATTTCATTTCATTTTTATTACAATTTTTGACTTTTCCAAAAAATTACCGATTCCGCCATTTTAGCAAACACGCACTAGTAATAAATCAATGAATCATTTTTTTTATATTTTTTGTAATTTATATCTTTGCTAAATTTTTTATTTACTCGCATAAAATAATAAACAATTAAGAAAAGCGAGCAGAAATGCAAATATCAAAGCGCTAAGTTACCCTTTCCGCAAGCTCTGTTAGATGCCCCTTTGTAGTTGTCGGAGTAACCACAAACACCGGGAAACCACACGATCCAAGCATAACTACACTTTTAAACGGTCGTGTTCGGCTTAGTTTTGGGCAATGTGTAAACGCTGCTTGACAGTAATTTATTATAGACAAAGGTATTCTACGTACCTATTAAAAAGTTATTTATTCTTATGATTTTATTTTTACACAAAGAATTTATTTATTTTATGCTCGGAGTGAACCATCTAAAATATTGGTGAGAACAAATAGGAAGGACCATTTGAAACACTGCAAAGGGGCAGGGAGGCGTCCCACCGTACTATGTATATATAATATATATACATAGGACGGTGGAACGCTATATATAATTATCCACTATTTTTTCACAATAATAGAATGTTTTTTAACGTACTAAGTTCCTGCCCCGCAGTGCTAACTGCTTCCAGTCCTACAAGTACGGTACAGGTGTCGGACTAGAAACTCACCCTTCCTAGGGAGAACAGGTTGTGCACCAGTTCAACACAAAAACGAATGTAAAAAACAAAATAACGACCTTGACCCATTTAGAAAAAAGAGACCTTGAACCGGCAGTTCTTGCAAAGGGGGGAGCAAAAACTTGCGGAGATCTGTTCTGTTCCCGAGGGACCTGCGATACGCGTACCATCTCAGTCAGCAGATCTGCATGCATCACCGCTGCTGCATGCGGCGAAAAAATACTGCTCGCTAATGGACATTAACTCGAGGAATCTTAATTCGTAATTAATATTACACTGAGCAGCCAGGAGAAGAAACGTTCTTCAGGCAGTCGAGCTGAACGAACCACACGCGAACATCTTATAGTTCACTACCTTGGGAACCGGAGTTATTTACATATTCCGTTTTATACATTGACATAATATAATAATTATGTTAAATAAATAAGATATTTATTTTTAACCAATAATCGTTATTCATAATGTATTTTATTCGTTACCTATACCATTAATTGATCAACACCTCTAAGTCTTCAGAGATTATTATATTATCAGAATTTCACACCTTCCTTGGATTTATTCCTTTTTTTATTTTATTTTTCTTTATGAAGATAAAACTCACTTTTTCTGCTCTAAGTAAGAAGACATTATACCATTAGTCCGTGGTATAGACCCCTATTTATCGAATTATTAATATCCGCCTGAAATTCGTAAATAGTTTCATGTTATCGTAACCTACAACTATTTTATTTACGAAAACTTTTGGAATTGGGACGTTTTCAATCTGTAGGGTGGCAAACTTTGTCTATTTAATTAGATACTAAAAACTCGTAAATACTCATTTGTTTTCTGCTTAAAACGAAAGATAATATGGACACAAAATGGAAAAAAAGAAGGTGGCCTACAAAAATATAAGGCTATTTGTCTTATATAACCTCGTTATTTTGAAGGCCACCTTTTTTCTCCATTTTGTGATCAAATTATCTTACGATCGAACTAGAAAACAAATGAGTATTTACGAGTTTTTACTATCTAATTAAATAAAGTTTTATCCCCTCCAGATTGAAAATGCCCCAATTCCAAAAGTTTTCGTAAATAAAATAGTTGTAGCTTTCGATGAGATGAAGCTATTTATGAAGTTTCAGGCGGATGTTAATAATTCGATAAAAAGGGGTCTGTACCTCAGACTAATAGTAACAGGCCGCGATAATTTTTTATATTTTAACGTTGCTATTTTTATTTATTACTTAATACACATACCCACATACATGCATTCAACTTCATTCTATTAATTTCTAAATTTCCGTTATTTAAATAATTAAATATATAAAAATTGTAGCACTAGATTAATAAATATTGCGCAAAACCTTTTGGAGGCCGCAACTACGTCACATGCGGTCTCCCAAGGCGCGGTTTTCCACTTACGCACTATACTCCAACAAAATTACAATATATATACTACAAGATAGACTCAGTCAGTAGCTCTCTATTGATCAATTGGAACCTATTAAAGTATTTTTAGTATCAAAATTGGATTGGCATTGCAAAAGGTAATATTTCACTCACAAGTGTATTATTATTTGAATTTAAAATACTATTACAGCGACCTACGCCGACGATGCTACAATCCTAACAAGACATAAAAGTCTTAAACAATTTACACCATCTAACAAATACAAATGATTGGTGCAAAGTTTGTAAAATTTGGCTCAACTAAGACAAATTTCAACATATCACTTTCACTCTTCGACATGCAACTTGCCCTCTTGTTTACCTTGTCGATGCCGAAATCCCTCAAATAAATAAATTGCAATTATCTTGGACTGACATTTGTCAGAAGAATGACATGGGGTCCACATATCAACAAAATAATAGTTTAACCTCAGAATTCGATTATACCCACTAGTTCCAAGACGTTCAAAATTAAACATTCACATTCATCTACCTAAGCCCACTTGGATCTACGCTTCACGGATATGTGGGTCAGTTAAAAGGATCCAAATACGAAAACTACAAACGTTTCAGTCAAAAACTTATTGAACTTTTAATAAAGCTATATGTTAGTCACAAACATTACTTTACATAAAGACCCTCACTGCTAACAGTGAAGAACACATTACGGAAGGTTTCATGATAACTTACAAGGACATACTAACGCACTCATACAAGATATGACTATAATTAATGCTCGATAATACACTTAAAAAACTCAAAAGAAGTTGGAAGAGAGATCGCGCTTAAAATGAAAACTAAAATAAGGATTGGAAGGGATGCCGCTGGTATATTGTTCAATGTTATTACTAACCTTCTTTCCAACAGTGAACTCACTTGTTTACAGTATTTCTGAAAGGTGTATGTGAAAAAATAAAGTTAAATAAAAAAATTATAGTAAAATGATCTTTCTAATTAAACAACTACTTTTCTAAATTACCTTTTTTTTTTTTTTTTTTTGTCTATAACAAATATATTTGCGCCTGTCAAACTAAAATTACCTAAAACTGTATGTAAAGTAAAATAGAATATAATTTGTGTAACTAAACGAGTGGGTAAGCCATTGGAACTCTAATTCCCATGATGGGTTTGATTTCGGCTGTGGCATAATGTTTTTGTCCCTGCCACTTAGATCTGGCTGTTAATATCATCAATTAATAACAATGAAACATTACCAAGATATAATACTTGTTTTTAATGTTTATAAAAAACATAAAATTAATGTATTAATATATTCTGCTAAAAATACAATAGCCTACAGGCACGTGACGATAATTATACCTCTCCTTTCACTGCTGACTTTCTCAACGATATACTGACCCAAAACGGTCCAACCCGTTTCCAATTATCACATTAACCATTAAACAGGTCCCAAATCCTTCGCTTTTAATTCCGTCAACTTGGTTCGGATTAATTAAGATTAATTTCTTTGCAACTAGCCAGCGATTTAAAAGACAACGCGTCGAAGCAGGTGAAAGGCTCCAGGGAAATAGCAAATAGGGTATGCTAATCCGTTCAAGATAATTATTTTACTGCAAAAAAAAATTAATATTTATTAAAATATCAATTCCGGGCTGATGTATGATTTTATCGGCAAAAATTATTCCCCGCATTAGCAAATATGAAATTGAATTTCATATTTTAATAGTCCGTTGGTGAGTATCACAATTTATTTAAATTAAATAGAAACGTTTTTATTAAAAATTTACATGTGGATGATTTGCGTCTTGGTTTCTTGTAAAATGTATTGAGAGTATTCTACATATTATTGATATAAAAATTCTTTTTATATTTTAATATTTATAAGGAAGTTGCAAGATGGAATCAAGTTTCTCACGAACCTGGTTTTACCCTGAGCTTGCGTATGCTTGATCCTTTATAAACAATTAAAATCAACAGATTTTTCATTAAACTAACTCCTCACACCAGATTTCATGTAAATAAAGGATTGCTCAAAACTTAAAATAATGAAATTCAAAGCCTAAAGATAAAGAACTCATTTTTCTTCCTTTTTTTTTTATAATTGAAATTTACAACTGTATTAAATGATGAATACAACAAGTAAATATGAAACAAGTGACATGAAGAGAAACTACCCATTGGTATCACTCCAATTATATTTCTATATTAGAAGGTCTTCTTCTCAGACGCCTCGGAGAGTTGTCAGGAATAGAAGAGGTAGAAAGGTTGGAAACATGATGGTTCGGATGGTTCAGAAGTTTATTATGAAAGGATAGGTATCTGGATTGAGCTAAATCGGAAACATATTACACATTAAGGCCGTTATAGATGATTTTATTTGTGATAAAGTAGAGAGCATTGAGGATTTTACGAAGGATTTTGGATTGTAGGGAATGGATTAGAAGAATTTGATGATTTAGTAGAACCCCAAAGGTCGATCCCGTAAGTCCAAATAGGCCTTATAGTAATATATACGAGTCTTTAGTAAATAGTTGGAAATTTAGGGCATTTGCAAGATAAAGAATATAATACTTTTTGGAATAATTTTATATTATGATCTCCACATTTTTACTTTTTACTAACTTAACAAAAATAGCATATAAGTATAAGCTAACTAATAAAACCTAAATAATAAGTAATAATTAAAACTAGCTAATTTAGGGCATTTGTAAGATAAATAATATAATACTTTTTGGAATAATTTTATATTATGATCTCCACATTTTTACTTTTTACTAACTTAACAAAAATAGCATATAAGTATAAGCTAACTAATAAAACCTAAATAATAAGTAATAATTAAAACTAGCTAATTTAGGGCATTTGTAAGATAAATAATATAATACTTTTTGGAATAATTTTATATTATGATCTCTACATTTTTACTTTTTACTAACTTGACAAAAATAGCATATAAGTATAAGTTAACTAATAAAACCTAAATAATAAATAATAATTAAAACTAGCTAATAAAATTTAAATAATAAGGCAATAAACCACTTACCATCCCGGACAGGTATTACGGTTAGGTTAACCCTTGTCATGTCTTTTGACTTACCAGGCGGTTTAACTCCTCCTAGTCAACCAGCTTTGTTGCCGGAAATGGGTCTCAACACCGGTCTTAAAGGTGACAGGTATACACCATTCTTTTAGACAAATTTTAGACCTGACCACGCGTAAGTACTTTGGCTCGTTCTTAAACATAATAGAGATACAGAACCTCGATAGTAGGCCCCTATCGGCCCCTTGCAAATACATTCCTGGCTTACACAAACATACGGAAAGTTAAATAATTATGTTGTCATATGATTTTCTATTTACATTTTGACCTTACTATTACACCTAGAAGTGATATTCTGGCTTATCTATATAAATAAAATGAAGATTTTGTCTGTACATTGAATAGAATCAACCGGTTTCATGATATCTTTCCGCTTCATAAATTACAGACACCAAATCCACTTTTAATAAAATTTTTGTCTGTCTGTATGTGCGCATTGTCCAACGAAATTTTGTCAAGGGTAAGCTCAACAATGACTGATGGTAGACTTTTGAAATTTTGATATTATATTTAAGTTTGCTTGACTTAAAACATAGGCTACATAAACAAAATATTGAGTAGAACCAAAGTTATGAATTCTGGAGTAATTTGTCTAGAGATCCCCCGGTTTGGCAGTTACTTACTTCGATTCACATCACAAGCTACTCTACCGCATTTAAAAGTTGTACTATTCAACTGATGAAAAAAATTATCACAGCTCAACGGGAAAAATCCGAAATGCCGAATATCTGTAACGCGTCGTAGCTTAAAACACACTAATTTTCCAACTGTGTTCGATCTTCCCATTCAAGGTGTCATTCGATTCAACTTCCCACGCCTTACATTTGTCGTCATGTACATTTTTAGTATTTTTTTTTTTTTTTAATTTCTTTATTGAGTATTACAACAATCTGTCTCTTGGACATTGGTTATAGTGAGGTAGGATGACATTCACACTATATGTACAAAAAATAAAGTAAATAGAACAAAATAATAATCAAAAGTATATACAATAGACAATAAAATAAAATAACCTAAAAAATAAGAAAATTAAAACTAAGAAAAAAAAAACACATGCATACCTATATACAATCAGGCGAGGGAACTCCAGGAGAACCCTGCGCTACTCTCCCAACCGCGTCACTGGTACTAAAGCCAGCGGAGATTGTTCGAGAGCACTTTAGCCACATACACTCATGTCTTGAGTGAAGAATCTGGCCATTGCCTCCAATTTATACAATCTACAAAAGGTCGCGAGGCCACTGCCGTTTCAACCTTCTTGGAGGATTATAGGGATGGGAGGTGCTGGATAGGGATTGTGCAAGAGGATTTGGGTGGTAAGTAAGGTTCTGGTGAAATTTGGAGAATTTTTCTGGGATAAGGTCTAGGACAAATGGGATGTTGAGGTCATGATGTAGGGTTTTGTTGGTTACATATTATTAGTATTAACCAAACGGATTAGACAGAAATTGGAAACAAATTCCTCCCCCTCTAAAAAAAAAAAAAGATTCTCAAATTTTAACTATATATCAGTCAACGATGGGGTCATCATCTAGTGATAAATAAAATAATAATAATAAATAAAATAATTATGAAAATAAGATAGGGAACAATGTGAATCCTTCCTTTCGGTGTGACACGTGACAATAGTGGTTTTAATGACGTCAACTGACATTTACTGGATTAAGCTTAAGGGCCTCGAAACATGACTACCCCAATCCTCCGAAATCCCACTTACCCCACTTAGTTTTTAATAATGTTACTAGATAATTGTAAACATTTCACTTCATTGGCAGTGTTTTGGATTCCGCATAATACAGTACGATTCCTGTTATAAAAATGATTGCTTTCTCTCACTTGAGATGATTTCCGGATCTCACATCAATATATAAAATAAAAATTAAAAGAAACCTACTAAGGCAACCTACTACTATATAATTCATCACTCAAATACATACTATCAGATTCGTCTTCTTTTCCTTTTTTTTTTCTTTCTTTTTTATTGCAAAGAAGAATGTAATGTATTATTTATTTATTTATTTTTTAAACTGTTTACTTATATTTTACCACTGCACATAGTTTTAAGTGTCTTGGCATGGTTTCAAGTGTTTTGAATATAGATTTTTTTTTATTTTGTACATAGTATGTTTAACTAATATTTTCTTTACTTTTTTTTTCTTTATTTTTAATTTTTTTGTTTGTTTTTACTTAGACCAGATATAATACTTTAATTTTGTACTTTTTTGTTATTCGAAAGGACTTCGTCCCAGGATAAAATTATTTTCTATTCTAAGGCAGTAAATTATTCCAAGACAATTCATCGTTGGTCTCACATGATGATGACTTCCTGACTCACTTTATTGGCGTATATATGTGCATAGGTGCACACTGCGGGGAAAGGCGAGGGGGGGAGATCCCCCCAATAACAATGTTGAGGAGGCGAGAATATCGTTTTGCTCTCCCTCCCTTCCCCCAATAATGTTGAGTAAAAAAAAAAAAAAAAATTAAGATTAAATAATTTACATGAATGAATAAAATGTGAAAACTAAAATCGATTAAGAAAAGTCAATTAGCTGGTTAGGCAACTGCCTACTAGTAGATATGTGACCTAAATGTTATTTTTATTTAATTTTCATTGATGTTCAAATATGATAATAAATATCAACATGTCCTAGGATTTTTTAATTCAATCACTCCTCAATTTAACTCAATCACGTAATATTCTTATCACATTTTCCGCGGCAAACTAGTCGGACTTTGAAAAACGATGTAATTGTATTTGAGGTTGTATACACAAAGAAATCAAAGATATTTTTTCATCTTTTTACATTATTCATTTTTACCTGAAAATGTATGAATGTTATGAAGACCCTACTCCCCCCTGTGTTTAATTTAAATAAGTATCTAATATATTCAATAGTATTTTTTTTTTTTTATAAATTTTCAAGTATATATAATAAGTAAAGCAAATTAATTTTAAATGTTATGTTTGTTCATTTCACAATAAGTATTTTGATTTTTTATTCATAATAATTCCCTCTCCTTCTCCCCAATATATATTTATTTATTATTTATTTATTTATCCGTTGCTCCCCTGTCCCCACTCCCAATCGAAAGTCTGCGCACATGTACATGTATGTGTGTGTGTGTGTGTGGTTTAATATTGATTTCCATCAATAGAGGTGTTAGATTAAAAAAATGTATTCGAATGCAGAAAAATTGAGGAAAAAAAAACGACTGTTGCGAATGCTAAACTGGATCGCGGCTTATGATCTTTCTTAAATAGAAAAAAAAAAAAAGATTCGAACTGAATTCCTTACACAAAAATTCCAAAGGTAATTTTACACTCCTTAAGTAAAAATCGCCTGCCAAGCAGCGTCGTAACTCCCTTACAATTTTTACCAGAGACCTATACATAATCATAAATAGTTGAACGGTATATGATAATATTGATACAAGATTATTTATGTTCTTAATTATTTGCATGTTCTTCTCTTCCAAGAAATTCCATCGCTCTCCTCTTTTTAAAAACAGTGCAAGCCAAATAAAGATTTTTTTTTTGTATTTATTTCGAAATATGATAATCTGTCACGTGGACAATAATTATAGTGAGATATGAACACATTCACACCACATATACAGAAAACACAAAATTAACAAAAGTAAAATAATAACTTGAGAAGGAGTTAGTTGAGGGTGCGGTCAAATAAATAAAAAAAATTAAAATATATAAATAATTTTAATTTTTGCCCAAAATTTTAAATTTGCCAAAAAGGGGCAAAAATTAAAATTATTTATATATTTTAATTTTTTTTATTTATTTGACCGCACCCTCAACTAACTCCTTCTCATATCATATCAACGGTCAACCATCTCTACATCATTATAAAATAATAACTAAATAATAATCAAACAACTTTGTTCATTAAAAAATAAAATAACCAAATGACAAGTAAATTAAAAACATAAAAACTCAGTCATACCTATAAACAATATATACGATCAAGTAGGGATCCCCAAGGCTTGTCCCTCCAACTATAGAGGGAAAAGCAGGACCCCAAGAGATCCCTGCGCTACTCTCTCAATCGCGTCACTGGCGCTAGAGCCAATGGAGATTGAGCGAGAGAGCTTTAGCCACATACACTCATGTCTTCAGTTGAGGATCTGGCCATTGTCAGAACTCCAAGATATATACTACAAACGATCTCTGGGTCATTGCCGCTTCAACCTTCGAGGAGGATTATAGAGATGAGTGAAACTAGATAGGGATTGTGCAAGTGGATTTGGAATGATTCTGATGGAATTTGCAAAATTTTTCATGGGGAAGATGTAGGAAAATGAAACATTAAGGTTGGGTGGGAAAGTAAAGTTAAAACACACACAAAAAAAAATTGTAAACACATCAAGCATTGGTTACTCCACTTAGAAGTCTTAAAATGTAACACAGTTATAGAAAAAGGCATTAAAAGCAGCAAACTGTTACAAATCACATTATTACAATTATTGTATATTGTAAATATAAAAAAAAAAAAAATGTGAAGTTAAAATAATTGTAGATTATATACAATTACACTCTGTTTCGTGTATTCCTTTTGTTTACTTATTTTAAAACTCCTCCAAATTGGACCCCACAAAAATTTGGATTTATCTAAAAATGTATGACCACTTAAATATTTTAAAAGCACCATGCGCCTTACAACTGTCTTCACCCCCGCTGTCAACGAAAATATGGGATATAAATAAAATTGATACGGGACCATTAACTGTATATCTGTTATGTCCATCATATGGCTTTGACTACAGACACATATTGAACCAAATTCGTTCTCGATGTCTAAAACGTACAAGAATAACCATTTTCGTTCTTAAGACGTGAGGAAGACAATGCTTCCCGACGGTAGTGAGGAAGATAAAGTAAAACTAAACCGTAGATAAGCAAGCGTTGCTTCATAAGATAATATTTTAGCAGCACAGCCTATTACCTTTTGATCTCTCTTCTGCCATTGACTGACCAAATCACCACTCTAGTTCCCTCACGGCTCATTACTGCGTGCTGAGTTCATAGCCCGCTGTCCTAGTGCCTTGGTTCTAGTACGAAACCAGGTCATTGTTACTTGGTATGGGTATATCGCTACAGTTTATTATCTCTGCACTAAAATGACATTTTGTAGTCTGCAAAGGCTATAAGTAGTCTACTGAATAGGAAAATAGCAGAGGGAAATAAAATATGAAATTATACTAATAAACTATAAAAAAAATAATCAGTTATTATTTCTCTTATATAAAAACAAACTCCATTTTTTTTTTTGTGTCTTCAATTCTTCATGAGTACCTGTCATGGTAATGACAGTTAGCAGATTTTTTGTTAGGTAGAAAATGGCATGATAGGAATGAAGAAGAATGGAACCCAGCAGCACCTTTTCTCTGGTCTGTTTACATCCTAAAATCAGGAAAGGAGATCTCTCATCCAGCTCCTTTTCAGTCGCCTACTGACGAGAAATATATTTTTCTTATTTTACACAAAAAATCGATTGATATTAAAACAAAGAATACCAGAGATCAAAAATATTAGAATAGTGATTAAATTTTATAAAATATTTTTTTCTTGGAATCCTAGGCCGCAGTGGCAAGAATAATGAAAAAAAAGTTTCATTGAAATCGGGGACTCCATCTTTGTTATCTTCATGAGCGTTGATACGCTTACTGAAGAACTGAGGTCAGTTTACTGAAGAACTGACTTCGGAAAATGTGATCTTGTAAGAGGATCATACCGCAGAGGACCGGAGGCAAACGATTGTGGTGGAGACCTCCAGGCGAGTAATTGACAGCATTTGCTATAATTATCCTCGGTAATAAGTACGCTGGGAGCACGTGGTATAGTTTTTGTGAGAAGATGTGGAGCGTTTAACAGCGCACTTAGGGCTCTCCCTAGAGGAAAATCAGGTTAAATATCCCGCCGTAATATGTTAATAGTACAGCTGCTACTCTCTCTAATATCGCTGATTTAGAAGGCCCTGGCTCAACCAGTAGCTCTGGAAGGCCGTGGTCGATTTATGACTTACTCAGCTCGGCCCGCTCCAACACGGTCATTAAAGATCTTTTTTTTTCTCTCTCTTAGCTAACTGCCATCTTCCGGCTGCAGCGTTGATCATCACGGCCGAGCGGCTATGCAAACTCGATTCTCTCCATCGATCAATGTGAGTCATATCGCAAAATAAGGCAGAGTCCTGAACTTTTTTTTTTTTTAAAGTTCTCTCCTCCCTCCCTTCCCCTTCAAGTACATAGAAAACAGATGATTTGTCAACCATGACATGATCCGAACTAATGGAGTTAAAAGGGACCGAAATGCCTTACGGCTACTTAATCGGTCCAACACTTAACAAAGTTAAAGGACTCATTCCGACTTTAGGCTTCCAAATATTTAGGCCACCTTTGGGAATGAAAGTGCTCCGGTACTTGCCATTCTAGGTTTGGAATTTCGTTCTCTGTGATGATGAGGTCACTTAGCTAAATAGCATTGCTTTTAACACTTACACTAGGAAATTTAAAAAAAAATCACTTCCAAATTCACACGTAAAATAAAAGAAAATATATAAATTTTTGGACTTGATTTTATAAACAAAATTTTTTCATGCCGTTTACTAAACCATTCATAACTCCTCAGGATTTTCACATATTTCAACCTTACTACATCCAGTCGGAAAGCTGAATTATTGCTTTTCCAAGCAGCATCAATAACTTTTAGATTTTACGCCTTTAAAAGGAATGAATAAAGAAAAATTTCTCAAAAGCTTTTATTTTATGTCTCCTGTTCTGATTTATGAGCGGTGGTCTGGTTTGTGCCGTTTCGTGTAGTTTATAAGCCTTGAAAAAAATTTCAAACTCAGAGTTTTTCCATTGCAATGGAAATTCGTATTTAACATTTTTTCGAGATGCGAAATACAAATCTCAACTTTGTTTCTCCTTGAAAAATATTTAATATATAAAAAATGTTAAAAAATACTTAGCTACTTCGATCGGTGCAAATTGTTTCAATATTATACTGAATATACTGTTTCAATATTTTTTTTTCTAAACCAGACGACTATCCAAAGTAAGATTACATGCATAGTCCAGATTCGGTCATATCATACTCGATATCGACATCCGGATCCCATTATTGAAGGCAAACTGTTGAGAAAAAAAATTATACTTTTTTATTAAACATTAAAATTGATTGGGCATTTTTGTACCCCTCTCTACCACCTAACATCGGTGTCCCATTTCAAGGCAGAAAATATCACACCACATCACTAGTTCACATTCAAAAACTTCATTTTCGTTCTTTCAAGTAGCTGCAGTTTTTTTTTTTTTTCTCTCGAAAAATATCGTTTTCGATAGTTAATTTCAATATCAATGCAAATAATTTCTGACAAAAACATCAATATACATATATATATATATATATATATATATATATATATATATATATATATATATATATATATATATATATATATATATATATATATATATATATATATATATATATATATACTTTGAATATGTAGATTAATTGATATGTTTACAATACCCCTACGTAACAACCAATCTGCTATATACCTGTTCCTAATTTAATTAAACTTAATTAGTCCTTACGAACTTCTTATCGAAAATACTCGATACGAGTACTACACTCGAAAGGAAACTGTCATACGATTTCGATATATCGATAGATTAGAAGAGCGTAAAAGTAAATACTTGGGGGCCGATCTTTGTACATCAGCTTTGGCGAAACGTGATGTTCTCAGAAGCATAATCTTCAAGTTATTAGATTGCAATCTGTTATTGGATTGTTTCATCAGATAGTGTGATAGGCACTTTCGTATCTAGACGGGGGATATGTCATCTTGAAATTACTACTTCTGCCTATCGTCACGAAGTTGTCTGAAATCGGCGAAATCCCAATTTTCAAGATACTCAAAAGTGCAAATGAACTATATTTTTAAGGTGCCTTCAAAGTAAAATTTGACCTAGTAAAAATGATTTTTTTTTATTCTCGAAAATCAAGCCACAATATTAAAACTTTACACTGATGAAAGGATCTTGCATGAATACAGATAAAATACATTAAAATGTAACATGATGCAAGATTCAAAAACTCATTCAAACTGATTTTACTTAGCGAGGAGCTAACGTTAATGCTCAATTAGAGAATCTAATAAGATATTCGCGAAAAAAAATTGGCTCATTAATCGAAACAATATACGAATTCAGAATCGTTATATTACAAAGTACACGGTTAGGGACTTGCATAAATAATTCCAATTCATTTTTTTATATTTGTTATCTCTTCAAATGACATTCTGACCATTGGTAAATTATGAGACACATCTTAATTATGATTTGAAAAAGATAAAATACGGCCTGGGAGAATTCGAAGATGGCATGCTCCTCATGACGATAAGGTTAAGATATGAAGACTCCAAATATCTCGAATTCCCAACAAGATCTAAATTTTTATTAAAATAACGGTCGTTACATTGGAAAGGACCAGTGATTCCCGTGTTATGGACGAACTCCAGGAGGGGTCCATGATCGGCGACTGATGCTGGATGTTGAGGTGGAACCAGACACCGCTTTGGTCACACTAGAACGGGCCTTCGGTATAAGATTCCATCCCCAGGTAGTTCGGGGTTCCGCCCATACCTGCACTTAATCCTCCACCATATTAATGTCTGGGGTCTGTTCCAGTCAGCAAGCTTCATATTCAATGTTAAATATCAGCATCGGCATTCCTATCCTTAAATATATTCGTCAAATTTGGATACATAACATGAAGTGCAGAAACTGGATAAAAGTTTTAATATATTGGGTTATTATGGGAAAAATTCCGAACCACACAGCCTTATGTATCCAAAGAGCATGCGATTGGATGTCATGGAGTGACGTTTAATTAGCTGTTTTTCTGTCCTGGTGATGTCTGAATTGCTTCTCTTAGCACAGTTTGTCCTAGTCTATCTATGCTCTCTTGATTAATAATAATATAGGTAATAGAAGACGTGATCGCCGAGCACGTTTGGGCGTGGGACCTAGAGTACACGGTTCTCAACGTTGAAGGTTCGATTCCCACCTGGGTCAGTCTATTTTCTTCGGCTGCCTCAGAAAACTCTGATAAGTACGCGGCGGCAACCACAATGTGACCACCAGCCATGTGGCAAAAAGAACCATGTGGCCAACTTACCGGACTAATTTCCCCCACCACTACCAGCACCAGTAATATAGTATCATAATAATAAAAGGCTTAGCGAACCCGAAGGTTCGATGCCGACACCTTTTAAAGTTGCAGGACAAGAGGCGCGAGCTAAGTAGTTTTGACACAGAAAAAAAAGAGAAGCATTTCCCACCTTCAGTCAAACCTTAATCTCTTCTTCAATTTCGTTTTTTCTAGATATCGTAGAGCCTAGATACCTAAACTTCTCTACCTGTTCAAACATATTACCATCGCCATTTTTGCACGTAACCATATATTTTGTCTTATCCATGTTTATTTCAAGCCTTGCATTCATTAACGTTGCCGTATTTATTTTTATAGTTTCCACGTCTTCGCTAAACAGTACCAGATTTAATCCTTTTTCGGTACGCATTACCTCCTAATGGCATGTTCTAATACCAAATTGAACAGGACAGGCGAAAGGGAATCCCTCTGTTTTAAAACCGTCGAACTTCAAACTTCCAGTAATATAGATAATATATATTTATAATTGATTCACACTTAAGGCATTATAATAAAAAAGTCAAAAATCTAAAGACCATGGAAAATTTATAATTAATTCAATATATAACTGTATTATTATACATTTTAATTTTTTACGACTTATTGCATATAAAAATAATTTTGGGGGGTAAAGAATTAAGAATAATAAAGTTGTGCCTTTTACCGATTATTATTATGTGCCGCTTGGAATTTTTTGATTTTTGATTGTTTTAATGCAATTTAAATAAAATTAGAATTCATTAGGTTAAACAAATAATTTAATAGAAAAGAAATATTAATGTAATGCTATATTGTTTATACTGTATGTTTTACCTGCCAAGTGTAATTGATTAGTGAAAAGTGTGACGTTGTAATTTTTGGTTATCATCACGTAATAGATAAAGTATTTCTCTCTCGTTAAAACAATTAAATGAAATTTTTAAAAACAAAACAACTTAAAAAAAAAAGCAGGAAAAATCGACAAGTACGTTTCCGCACCGCTGATAATATTTTATTACTAGGAAGGAATTAAAGAAGCGTGGTGGTGCTCAAATATTGAATAAAGGGCTTGTCAATTAAAAAATAACAAATATTGATATACGACGAGGGAGAGGTTTGGAAGAGGGAAAGAGGGAGAGAGAGAGGCGGGCTGGAGGAGAGGGGAGAACCGAGTTAGATCAACACTCCAGAGAACAATCAAACGGCGACTGCGGAATAAAAAGGGTAATGAGAAAGAGGATAAAAAGAAAATACCAAAGAATAAAGAGATAAAAGAAAAAAGGAAGAATAAAATAAGAAAAACTGTTGGCTAGGACTGTCATCACTGAAGTCTTCTCGCGGCGAATCTTAATTGCTTCACGGCAAATTTACTTAGGCCCTAAACGATAACTTTTCCCACTTTCTGTTTAGTTTTTATACTTCCACAAGCCATTAATGTTTTACAAATAGAAACACCGCGTTATATGGCCGAGGATAATTCAATCTTATCTTACGGCTCAATTAACTTCAAGCTCAGTCTATTATAGCTCTTACACTCTATTATTGTCTCTTGTGAGGTAGCAACTATATGGAATGTCTACTATCTAAGTTTATATATACACACACACACACATATATATATATATATATATATATATATATATATATATATATATATATATATATATATATATATATAATATATTACAATGTTTTTGTTTTGTTTTTTTATAATTCAACCTTTATATGTTATAACTTAAGATATGAATTATAGTCGGATAATAGGTCATGAAATACACTTAGATGACTTAAAACAACTTCTTTTTATTCCATTTATTCAAAAACTTTTCGATCCCTGTTTTTTAACATAAATAATGGGATCCTCTTTAGTTTTTCAATGGAGCATCGATACTCCAAGCCGGGCAGCACGCTGACAGACCCAACAGTACCCACCAGAAGGACATCAAGCTACTCCTTAGCTTATATATATATATATATATATATATATATATATATATATATAGACATATATACCTGTACCACAACAACCCATAAAGGATCTGAGGTTCAGTACTTTTAGGGAAAAAACCCGTTTCTAGGTCAACGGTTGTGCAAGGAGGTGATGTGACTGAGATCACGCTCAACCGCCAAGTTTTCCCCCTTAATTAATTATTTAATTAAGGTGGCCTACTTTATAGAGGCTGGGTGTGCCCCAGGAGGGTCTCCCGCCCAGGATCGCCCCACGGCCAATGAAACAGATAAATAAAATTTTCTGCCATGAGCCGCGGTTTGAACCTAGGTTCTTTGCATTGGAAGCTCAGCGCCCTACCACTGAGCTACCTACTAGCCACTTCCAATATATATATACATATATACACACACGCATCCACATATGAATTGTCTTAAGCAATATAATATCTAGACACTAGCGGATCCAGGATTTAATTTTGGAGGGAGGTTTCAGCCCAAAAGGTTGTCTTTTTCATATATATAACAATAAATAATTCGGAGAAGGGGAAAAAAAAATTTAACTACCTACATGAAATACATGAACGATAATACTTTAAGAGATAGTTTTAATATTTTTTTTCTATAAAACAAATTTTACCGTTCTGTGGGGGAGGCTTCATCCCGAAAGCCCCTCCCCCCCGTAGACCCGCCGCCTGTGACGTACGATAGTAAAATAGTCAGCTTACGTACGGAAATAAAGCATAGGGGAGAGCGAGACTTTAAGTATTTTTAATCAACCTCAAATATTATTTAAAAATAACCTATTAATAAAATGTATTCTATCTATTTTAGTTTTTCAGCTATGTCTCACCTATCCCGGTGACTTTTGGACCTGCTCTTTACTATTTACCTATTAATACAAACCAGAAAAAATCTATAATTACACCTACAGTCGAATCCCACTTACCCATTGAAGACTCTCACATTAGATACCTATATTTCTGTCTAATCCATTCAACATATAAGCTAAATAAGTTTATTTTTATAGGCAATTCTTACATTATTTTCTTCAACATAATTTTTATTATTAATATTCTTATTGTGCTTTATTTATGTTACTATCATTTAAAGTTAGAATAGATAATAAAGATCCATCACGTAAAAGTTTCACCTGACGAAAGCCTACAAAAAAACGCAGCCACACACCAGGCCTTCATCGGATCAACAAGCCTCGCAAAAAATTACAAACTTTGTTACATCTTTTTTTCGTCCACTTCTTTCACGATCAAACGCGAAACGTCCCTTTAATGCTATTAACTTGTTAGTCTACTGATAAATGTAAAAAAAAAAAATTAAAAATGGCTAAAAAAAAACGTATTCTCGAATCCGATGGGCTACAATGTGCATTAAAATTCAATTATGTAGAAATTTTATTACCGTTATCGATGTATCGATACACAAAAAGGGAGTAGCTCCAAAATATTTAAAAACAAAGGAATAAATTTGCCTTTTTAATTGTTAAATTAAAAAAAATATATAGAGAGATTTATTTGCCTATTGGTGAGAAATAAATTAGTATTTTATTGCAAATTTATTTGAACTTTCGAGCAAAACTTCGATCTCCACCTCAGCGATCTAAAATATTACAATAGAAAAAAATATTTTTTTCATTTTCTTATTCATATTCTTTACAAGACGGATCTTCAATGACATTTATTCGAAATTTCTACCTCTAAAGTAACTTCTGATTTTGTTTATTTAAAATATTTATTCAATCCACATTCTTGTCAGTAATAGAAATGGTTAAATATAAACTATTAAAGTATTTAATAATTAAATAAAGGAGAAAGAAGGGTTAGTAAGATAGAACCGAGAAGTGACGAATGCTGTATCGAGAACCACCGAGGGCGTTCGAGCATAGTCGGAATTTTAAGATTACTAACGAACGTGTGTGTGTGCAGCTTTTATAAATGATTGTTCTTTTATTAATTAATATTTAATTATATAAATTCGAGCAATATGAAAACTGGGATTTATACATATACCAGCGATTCTCTAACTTCTTATTTGTCACGGTACCCGTTTTGGACAAAAATTACTTCCTGGTATTCTTTTCGGACTACATGAAATCCCCTAATATTTAAAATAAATAGTCGTAGAAGGAAATAAATTGAGAAAAAACTATAAGACAATTAATGGTTTTAAATGAATATGTTGTTCCTTCCATAATTTATACTTTCATTTTATATGAAAATCCGACTCAAAGTAGGGTGGAGAGTGATAGTCGTGTGATGGACGCACTGCATCAATTTTTTTTTTTTTTTTACTTTTATCAATTAGTTAGTATTATTGGATTTTTATTACTAATGATATAGTTGAAATATTGTACAATAATCCGCCCTTAATTGATTGATGAGAACACATTCCTAGGGACCCCAGGTTCCAGGTATCGGCTACCTGCTTGGATACCCCAGCATCCATTTCTTACTCCATGGACCATTCAATCCCTTTTTTATTTTCTATTTGTCGACTTATCAAAGCTATTGTTAGCCATGTGTCACATACCAAACGAGCTTAGGCCATATTTCTTATGCACTTGTTATACCGTTCGTTAGTTGATTTACGATACGATATTTGATGAATATTATATAAAAAATATATTCTATACATATATATCATTTATTATGGAGTAAACAAATGAAGAACATGGACGATTGGAGCGTTTCTTTCCTCATGCGGGTAGTCTGTTTAACATCGGGCATATCAAGTGACTGTAGCAGCTGTGGGTACATTCTGCGCCATCTAGATTGTCTTAAAAGCTTCCCTTCCGCTTGGGATTTTTTTATATCACTGGTCAATGACAAATATAAATGTAAATATTATTAATGTAATACATCTAAGATTTCTAATTAGAATGTAATATTCTAAAGATTTTACTCTTTGGCAGACTCATTTCTATGAAATTATTAAAACTTCATAAATGGCTTTATCAAAGTAAACTTGAACTCTTTCGTCTACGAAAATTCTCAGACTGGAGCATTTTCCTATTAAATTTAGAAAATGAGGTACTAAAAACACATGAATACCCAGCTTTTCAGTTTAATGGTAAGATAATTTTACTACAAAATTGAGAAAGAAGGTGGCCTACAAAAATATTGGTCCATTTGACCTGTATAACCTCCGCATTTTTACCTGCTGTGGGTGTAGGTAACGACAAACGGACAATATTTTGTATCCCACATGCTTCTCCAGTATTTGGTTATCAAACTAGCTTACGATTCAAGTGGAAAGAAAGCAAATGTGTGTTCATGAATTATTTTGATTTTTCAAATAATTCTACATTTTTTAATTATTTATTGTTCATAAAATATTTATTATTGCAGACATAAACGGCCTGTATGAGTTTTCTAAAATTAATGATCAATACTTTAATAAATAAATAAAATCATTCTTTTCTGCTATTTATAACCTTTCCTTAGAATATCTTGAAAGGTACTGTTTTAGAATTAATCCAAATGCAAAACAACTATAGGCAGTGTAACTATTGTATTGTAAGGAATCTTAAATAATTATTGACGATTTTATTTGAAATTTTCGTAATTTATCTTATGTAAAATAAAAAATAACAACGTTCTATTATATTACACGAACGACATCCAATTTCTAATCACATTGCTCATTATAAACGGCAAGAGTGCGTCTCTTTATACTCTAAAGAATGCCGGTATTGTACAAATGAGAAGGTTTATAAAATTAATTTCAATTAATAAAATAAATAATGCTACACAATAACTGTCGGTACATGCTCCAGGATTACGGAGATACGGTGTGGTCATCACATCGCTCCAATCTACTGATTTAACCAAACTTAATGTCAGTTCATTTTAGAGTAGATCGGGCGAATGTTCTATAAAATTAGTTATCTTATTATTGTTTTTGTTCTAACATTCAAAAAAGGTGGATTTTTCAAACATTCTCTTGTTGATCCTGTTTAAATTTTATAAGGAAGAGAATAGGATAAGATGGAGAAGCTTGTTAAAAAATATTGATTAATATTCTTACAATGACACATTATAAATGGAACGCGCCGAACTAAAAAAAAAAAAAAAAAAATGTTAGAACAAATATCTGTCCAAGTCCTACATAGGATCATCCAAAGTATCCAAAGTATAAACCACAAACATATGTTGCTGGTAAATCCCCTGATGTGTCCATTGGTCTGGTCTGACATTTGAGGGATGGTTACTGCTTAAGTTTGAGAGGCCGTTGTGGCCTAGTGTGCTAAGCCGTTATGTGCATTAAAATTCTCGAGTGAAGCGGCAGCGGTTCGAATCCGACCTGGGTATATGGAAACATCATTTCGTGGCGGACCCATGGAATAGAACTTGGCCTTTCCCCTCGGCGAGATAATGCGTAAGCGAAAAAGTAAAAAAAAAAGAAGTCAGTTCTTTAAGATGGCATATTGTGATCTGAGAATTCAAATTTCGAACATTAGAAATTTCATGATATCAAGCCAAGGGGATTAAGGTTAAGGTAGCCACTATGCAACAATAGGTGCTTTAATAGGTATGACATCACGTGGAAGGACAAAAACAAGATGGATACATCGAATTAACAAAGTTGCAATAGAACTGTGTGCAGATAACTGTGAAGAAATAACACAAAATAGGTAGAGGGAGAGTGTTAGTGAAGGTAGTAAAAGATCTAAAAGATGTGTAATGTCCATACATAAATGGAAATATATTTTGAGTTTTGCTTGTTTTCTTCCTTGTTTATCCTACTGTGCGATAAATAAGGAACATAAGCTTAGATAAGTTTAAATAGATTAATTTGCCACCATGCTATTTAGTTGCGAAGATTTGCTTTTTAAGTATATGTAATTTTGAATCCGTCTTGATCCTCCATGAAGATAGTACTTACTTTCATGTGGGTACTGCCGTATAATCCTTTAGTTATATCATATGGTATAGATTTCCATTGTTCTTTGCGGCTTGTTGAGTTATGGCGATGATCGCGCAACAAGACAGCACCTGCTGATGAAGGACACCCCCGCAGTATGATCGTGGCCGAGACGTAGCATTGAATATATCCTAGCTGGGAGCAATAAAGGCGGTACAGGGAGAGCTCTTTGTGTGCCTTGGCTACCTGCGCCCCAAAGATAATGCCACGCCACCTTCCTCCTACGCTATTCATCTCTTCGCTTCCCAGGCTCCTTGCGTCACCGTCTGCCTCGCCCTCTCTTCTCTGGTTCCACGGATCACTGGGTCCAGGGGGTGGATCAGGATGTTAATCTCGGGTCGGGACGAGAAGCGGCTAGGACGTCAATGAAAGGATTCTTTTATAGAATGAAAAAACATTAATCTAGTTGACATGTGTAAAGGTTTCGCATTTTCCTTCGTACAAAACTTAATCCCTCACTTCAAAAAAAAATTAATAAAGTGTAAATACTTATCTTCTTTAAAAAGAAATATTTAATCTTTTTTAACCAGTAATTTATTAAATTTTCATTAATAACAATTATATATGGACTTTTCGGTTCCCTTAATTAACTATTGTATAGTCCTTGTTCTATAGTACTACAGTATGCTTATGGTCCGTTATTATAGAGTATAAATACCAAAGCTAATAAAATAAATGTAACGCTGAAATTTATTAAGATCAAAACTAAATATCTGTTCAGGACTGTCCACAATATTTAGTTGTCCATATTTTTATTGTCCATAAGTAATTTAGTGACATTAATAATCAGATACTTGAGAGGAAGACATTTTCACATTTTTTTTTTCTATATTTTTCAATACAAAATTCTTCCTCCCCACTCCCCACAAGTCACGCTATTTGATAGATCCATCAGAAAACTTTTGTTTAATAATCTTAATTTATACAAATTTATAAAATGGTCAAATATAACATCATCATTAATTGTGATTAATTAGTAACGATCGGTCATTGTTTAAATATCGCGTGAGAGTTCTTCAAGTTTCATTCCATGTCGCGATTGTACAGCTAAGTGGTGTTAGAACTGAAGCAGGAGATTATTAAACTAAGTCCTTATAATAATACTAATAGAGTGTATAAAAAAAAATATTTTTTCAACCAAATATTTGTATTATTATTTCTTTAATATAAAATATAATTAATACTCAAAGTATAGTTCATTGTTATTATTAGCCATCTGCTAGCCAATTTCTCGATTCCCACGCTGATACCATTCTTTGGGATGGATGTCAAAGAACTCTTGGACCGCAATTTCAACTTCATTTCAACAATTATCAATTTCTTTTCTCTTGAAGAAAATGGACCATGGATCTAAATAAGTTGTAATCCGATGGTGCGAGGTCTGGTGGACAAGGCATATGGACAATACGGTGGATGAGGCAGGAGTTTTTCAGGCAAGGGTTTTTCAATAAACTTTCACAAATTTCTAACCTCTTAGCTGATTGCTGAGGAATAAGTTCCCGAGGGATTTTCTACTGCTCTTTTTCACCTTCCCCATGAAGAGTAGATGACGACTAACAGAACCTTTCGACACACAACACTCTCTGGCAAGTTCGTGAGTACTTGTGGAAGGATTTGACTCAACAGCTTCCTGCAGAACCTCGTCAATATCCATTAATGGTCGCCTGAAGCCCTTCTTCCTTTCCACCCAGGGTCGTTTTTCCTCTATAATGATCTAAACGGATTATTAAGTATTAAATAGGATCAAAATATTTACAGTCCTTTGAAATTTTGAATTTGATAAAACGGTTATTTTTTTATACAGTCTATTACGTTATATGTAAATATATATATATATATATATATATATATATATATATATATATATATATGTATATATATATATATTTCATAAAATGACGAATTTAGTTCAAAATCAATTATATAATTATAATGTAATATATAATAATCTACAAGATTAGACTTAATTAGTAGCGAATTCAGATTTTAATTTTTTTGGAGGGGACTGTATTTTTTTATGCATTTAATTTTTTTTACGGAAAAACTTTCTATATATTTTCTCTTGAAAAGGAATTTATTTACTTATTTTATATAAGCGTTATAATTTAAAAAAAATTGTTCATATCTCTCACAGAAACAAATATGAAAAAATGAAAAGAAAAAAAAACCATACTTGGAGAGGGAAGGCTTCAGCTTAAAAACCACCCCCTCCCCAACCACCCCTCCCCAACCACCCCTAGTAAGAAAATAATTTTTTTTCCTTTTTTTTTTTTTTTTTTTGACACAATGAAGGAAACAAAGCTTTGAATTTTTGAATAAAAATATTCAGACTAGAGACAAAATAATAGCTGCTTAAAAATAAAATTGATGCTATGAAGTAGCGCCGATTAAAATGGGCTCGTAAAGTCGGCGAGTTGGATAATTAACGAATCGCTAACAAGGTTATCAGCACTGAACCGTCCCGTAAATGGGCGTTTAGCGTTAATTCATAAGGCTACTTTTGTCTTTACCTATAACGTAAAAAATAGAAGATATCAGCATATAATCTAAAAATGTTATAGAAAACTGAAACGCCATGAAGAGTTTCTGTTAATCCTTTTCAACGAATTTACTACATTTGTGTAATTATTATAATTATCGTGCGTCAGAGACATAAATTATGAAAATTATATTATAATTTGAAGGCTTCTACTTATCACTTACTCTCAGTACATTACATTGTTTCCTTACTGAATCTTAAATATCTACTGTATCACATACAACTTTTATAAAATTTTAATATTTTATTTATTTTAAATCATTAAATAACAATACTGTTTATATGTCTACTTTATCAATTTTCATATTAATCCCTTCTTGTTAAATTACAAACGATTTTTTTTTTTTTGCGACTACTTGAGTAGGCAACAAGATACATTGACTGTCATCACCACAAAATATGGACTATTGTCACAATACTATGAACGCAAAACTTTTCGTGAGTATATAGATAAATAGATATCTTTAGTCTCAAATTGTTCAGTTATCAGTAATCAGTGAATAAGGCAATATGTTCCTATGCTCAAGGTCCCAAGTTCAAATCCTACTCTGGTAGATAATTATTTATTCTGTTATTTCAGCCGTGAATCGATTCGGGAATCAGAACTCTCCCATGGCACATCTTATAGAGTTGTTACTCATAATTATAAATAAGGCACTCAGGCAACCAGTCGCCATATAGAACAATGCCTGACTGCACTAGCGGATCCGGGATTTAATTTTGGGGGGCTTCAGCCCGAAAGATTTTTTTTTCATATACATATAACGATACTTAATTTGGAAAAAAAAAAAAAAGAAATTAACTACCTATATGAAATGGTGTTTAAGTAGTTCTTGATGTCCTATTAAATGTAATTAAACGAACAAGAATACTTTAAGGGATAGTTTTTAATATTTTTTCTGTAAAAGATGATTATATTTTACCATTTGGAGGGGGAGGGAGGGCTTCAGTCCGAAAGCCCCCTCCCCCCCCTTAGATCCGCCTGTGCCTGACTGAATGCCCTGAGGAAGACCTACAACTTAGGTCGAAACGTTGGACAATATATTAAAATAAACTATTATATAATTTAGTGTTTTTTTTACCTCACTCCCGATTAACTTCTTCAGACATTGAATCCATGACCAACCATCTACATATCATTAATTGTAAATAATTAATTCGGGGAGAAACCCCAGATTCCTTAGTAAGTCCTGCATCCCAGACCCTTCATGGCTTGTAGAGGTACAGGTGTTTGTTTTTGAGTTTTTGCTCTTCTATTTTTTTTATTTATGAACATTTAATTTTTCATTATATACTTAGGTTAATGCTTTTTTTAAATATATAATTATGGTTATTTATTGTTTAAATGATTACTTTTATCTTCCTCTAATATTTGTGAATTAGACGTACGAGAATGACAGTTAGGGTTTTTAAAGACGATTAACAAACCGATGATGTTAAGTTGGTGAAGGAGCAGAGATAGCGTGACGTAGAATAACATACACCTATCTGAGAACTGCCCCTGATTAAAAAATGTGAGTTGGCGAGAGTTGCAAATTATTAATACCTGCCGGGAGCTGTCCGGACAGCGTAGTAATGTAGGAGCCTTAAACCAGTTCTGAACCCATGTCGGTCCTAACCTTTAGCGGACGTGGGCTGTCGTACGGGACAACTGTGTCTGCAAGGACTTCCGTCTTCTTCGATATCATTGGTCAATCATAGCTCCTCCGAGTTCCTCGAAGCGGCAGAGGAATAGTTGCAGGAGAGGACGCAAAGGTCCTGAGAAAGTTGCAAACAATCCGATTGTCATGTTTCGTCACCATTTTAATGTAAAAATGTTTCGGATTCGTATTTAGTTTAATATTCATTGCGTGCGCGTTGGATAATTCTTTAATATGTGTGAAGTACTTTTGTATGCTAACTCAGGCAATTATAATAATTATAGAAAAAGGTCACTGGGTAAGGAACAAAAAGTCTTTCCCTCGTTTCATGGAAACCTTTCCGAGTATGTCAATGCCAAAATATTCGAGCATTGATCAACTGATTCCATTAGCATAGCTGTTAAGTAACCAAAATGTATGAGTTTAACTTTTAAATAGGATGAAATGAATATAACATAAAATTGTAATGGCCTTCTACAGAACATTTACTTACAGATAACTCTCGAATTATCACCGCATACCATTAAGAGCTGCCAATCACAAACAGATCTTCAAAGAATTTCAATTTTGGTTACTATGCTACCTCAGAACTCACTAGACAAACACTTTAAATTTCCAGTTTATTTCAAAAATCTCATATATATGACTATAGTTAAACAAATTTGTAATTACGCAGATGAGCTTTGAGATTCCACTAAATCATCGAATCTCTCCCATATTCAATCCTTACAATCCACAATCCTCACAAATAAAATCCTTAATGTTCCACACGTTTCCGATTTGGCAAAATACTTCAAAATCATCCGAGCCCTCTCTTATCTAACCTTACTTCCTTTTCAATCCTTGATAAACTTCCCAGAGAACTGAAAAGAAGATGACCTCGTGATCTCCTAATGTAGAAACTTTATTAGAGTACTACCAACGGGTAGTTTCTCTACAAGTCTTTTAATGCCATTATATTTCTCACTCTCACATTTACTAAGTGTACCTTTGTTTTTATACAGTTATAAATATCAGGAAAACATTTATAACGGTATATCTGTATCTTACTCCAGTATTTTCTTGATATAGAAACTTATATCCAATCGAAATTTTATACGAATCTAAAGGAACATGTGAGTAAGGATTGATACAAAAACGTATATCAGGAGTATCATTGCGTCGTCAATTAATTAATTTGCGCACATTCCTCCATATCTTATATTATTAATAATAAATATAATTAACTAACCATGTATAATAGAGAGAGGAGTTGCTCGATGAGTGAGCACTGATATCCAGAGCTCTAGGTCCCAGATTCGAATCGGGCAGTATTTTTTTAGGGGCGGGATGACCCGCAACCTGATAACTGAAGTTTCGAAGAAAAAATAATAACGAGTTCACATATCGTTGCCGGGAGGAGCTTTTAACTCTAGCATTAATTCTCCTGCCCCGGGAAAACTTCTGTATAGCCTAAAAGGCAAGGAAGGGGAGGACCACAATAAAAATCACGTATAATAACTTTCAAGCATTTCTATCATTCTGTTGCTAATTGCGTTGAGGTCGTCAGCGATGGTCGATTTGCTAAGAAACAGTTTCTCTACAAGTTTTCGACAGTTGCCCTGGTATTTTCTTCGATCAAAGCTCTCAGAACATCACCATCAAGAAAACAAGTCCTTCCATGAACATCTTTGTCTTTAAGTCAGAAGTCTCCCTCTCGATTTTTTTTTTTATTTGCGGATAACCCAAGATTTATTGAAACATCTAACAAGGATTTAAAGTGAGTTAGCATGTACTCTGCCAAATAAGTGGAACATGTTAATTTATTATATTTTTTTACTTATTATGAAGTTGTTTATGGAAGGTTTCGGACTGCTTAATATAGCTTTGTTTGTTCTCTAATTGTTGACGATGACGAGGTACTCCCAAAGACGTACCGATCGGATCAGAAGATACTCCTGGATGGAGGGTACGGCAGCTGGTGATGGAAGAGCTCGATTAGATGTCCGGGATAAGATGAGGTTACAAACAGGTAGGCAGCCTCCTCTGATATTGAAATATCCCATATCGGAACCCTCGTGGCGGGCGGGGCCCCTCGCGGTTTGCTCCATATCGTGCCGCACAATGGAGTCCTGTCTTCATTACCTTATTGAGAGCTGTCGATCAGCACCCTTCATCTCGGATTATAATCCACATATTGTAATATAGTAATTATGTCAGTCAGATCTCGAGTAGCGCATGGGGCATTGTTTGTATAGATTCCAATACCATTATAATAATAATGATCGATTTAAGCTACTTAGTGACATGGGGTGCAACCGAATCTCTCCCATTTGAAACTCGTATGAAATCCCATAAAAGGGAATTTCGATGTCTCACTTATATTATTAATATATTTGATGAAAAAAAAACTTATGCCTCTACAAGAGACAGATCTTGCTGTTACGCTTGAAAGTGATTGGTAGTGTTGCCCAAAATCGGTCTTGGTCTTGCACTTTGCAAGACCAAGACCAGGAGAGGTAAAAAAAATCGATTTTTTAAATAAAAATTAATGCAAAATAGTTATTAATACTTGAGAATCTTAGTTACTATATGTTAATAATTGGTATAACCAATATACTTTTGCATTAGACTCCTCTAATTTTTCATTCGGACTTGGTTAGGTTATTCCTATCTAAAAAATTGTTGCGAGACTCTTTTGCAAGACCAAGACCATGACCAATAATGAGTTTGCAAGACCAAGACTCGTCTCGGTCTCGCATTTGGGCAACACTAGTGATTGGGCCGAAATCACAACCGCCGGGTTTCCTCCCTAAGTATTTAATTAAGGCTAACCAACTTAAGGCTGGGTGTGTCCCATAAGGATCTAATGATCTCAGGTTTGATCCACAGGTGATGTAACACTATACTCAATTACCTGCCGTAGCCAAACTGGAATTAGAATCTAGAGCACATAGAAGCACAATACGGAGAATGTATACGAAAAACATCTTTAACAATATGTTCTTACGTAGTAATACATAAGATTGGTAATAAATTAAAAAATATATATATTAAAAGTATTCCTGGAGAATTTAAAATTGAAACGAAATGTAGAATCCTACAGGAAAAAAAAAATTATAACTATTTTTTTATCTTATGTTAATGACTAAAACAGCCAGTTCAACATTGTTCAATAAGTTTACATTTCTTAAAAATAATATTTAACAGCATTGCCATAACTTCGAAAGCCTCTTTGAAATTTTTTTTTTGAATTTTGAGTCTCACAAGACATAGGTGCGAATGCGTCTTACTTATTTTAATTTCATTTAGCTTCTATATATTATTTTTTCTCTGTACATATGAATGTTAATTTTTTTATTTTATATCTTTTTATTTATTTTAGATATTATCTGTATGTGCATGTTGTGTGAATGATTACTGTAGCCCTAATATTAATGCCCTTCGATGTGGGGGAATGTATTAATATTCAATTAATAAAATTAAAAAAGTTTCCCAAGAGTGGCCTATTACAATGAAAATTATTCATAGGCGTCCAGTGTGTAATCTCTCACAGTACCACATATACCATACAAGTATGCCACAAATAATTTAACTTAAAAGAATAGTGACACTATATCACAACTGAGGCTGATCTAGATATTGTATTGTACTGTCGGTAATGTCCTCTCCTCCCCCCCCCCCCCCAAAAAAAAACAATCTTGATTTAACTTCCTGATAAGACAGATATACTTCTATTTTGCGTGGGGTTCGAACAACGTTCAATGATATTTGTCAAGAAAAAACCTACTTAGAAAATAAAAAATTAAAATTAAATGGAATTTTAATGCTGATATTTCCAGTTTAGGTGGAAGGTGGGGAAGGTGTCATTATATAAATTATCAAAAACGTCTTTTTTTAATTTATCAATAATACTATTAATATGGTTATAATTTCGCATCTGTTACAGCCACCCTTCCCTATGTGAGAAAACGAATTTCAAGCACAATTATCTCAACTGCAGGATGAACTCATACACTTTGAATATTATAAATATAGCTCGAAACATCAATCCAAGAAACAATGGACTTTGCCGAATCATGACGTATTATCCCGGTTGCGTTAGCTTGTTCCTCTTCGCAGATGCATTGTCCTCGAGAGACAGATAAGAATGGCGGATGTTGAAAGATGGTTTGTTTTCCCTAGAGTGGCAACCCTTGCAATGACAACCCCACTCCGAGACCCTCTGTTGTGACCGCGGCCTCCCGTATATTATCTCGTACAAAAGAGTTACATCTTTTTAATCCTTTACCTGTCAATACAGGGACACAATATCCTTCATCGGCAACTAGTTTTCCGCACCGATGGTTCGCTGCGGTAGGAGTCCGCGCCACTATATTATATCTACGTCGTGGGAACCCTGGAGCAACCGTTTATTTGAATTTATTACTCATCGACTGTCCAACTATATAACATATAACAATAGTAAGATTTGATTGTAATAGTAAGATATGTTTGTTTATTCTTCTTTCACTGCTACCTTGCAGGGCCATATCGAGTATACTTTATGACTATCATTACGGTTTTAGATTCTTACTTTGCTAAATTGAACTGCAAGACTTCGGGACAAGGGCTGTCCTAAACCTACTCATCAGTTCAGTTCCTAAATAAATCAGACTGAGAACGGAGTAAGCGCATAAACTAAAACAGAACAAGCTTAATCCAAAGTCAAACCCTCAATACCTTTTTACATCCTCGGAGTACCCAAACGGAGGAGTCAGTCAAAAGGTCCTAAATATATTACCATCACTCAATTATTCTACAATGTCCGAAAATGATAATTTGTCATATTCTAGAGATAATTGGAATCAACACAACTGCATGTTTTATTGATGCGTGTAAAATATATTACGGAGTGTTTAATAAGTCAGAATACAGTTGTTAACAAATTTTATAATATAACCGAGAATAACCACATATAACAAAATGCTTTTCATATGTCCGCTGCCTTATCAGATTTCTGCGGTTAAATTATTTTAATTTTTTAATCATTAGGTAAATTTTTTTTTAATTTTATTTATTTATTTAGACACATAATATTCTGGCTCGTGGACAATAATTATAGTGATAAATGAACCCATTCACGCCATATATATACAGAAAATAAAAAATTAACAAAAGTAAAATAATAACTAAATAATAATTAAAAAAACTGTGTAAAATAAAAAACTAAAATAACCTAAAGATAGGTAAATTAAAAACACAGCTTTTCCTTCTGTAGTTGGAGGGAGAAGCCTGGCTTTGGGTTTCCTGCCCGATTGTATATATTGTATATAGGTATTGGGAAAATTTAATTATTGATACCAAACAAGAATACCCAAACATGGATCACATACCGCAAGTTGTGCCATCCAAATATTTAAATCCAAAGTTATTAAAATGAAGCTAATCGCCCGAAAGGAAGTCTCCTAAATTGCCCGTTTCGTCTTGATGGACTCTCAGACGTAGATCAGTTCATATCTTGTATCGAACTATACAAAAGAGACAAGAATGTAGCTTTAGAACAGTTGTAATAATAATTACATATTGAAAATAGTTTAATTTTAATCTTATCAATTATTAATAAAACATTGAGTTTATTTTGCGAAAAACACTTCTCTTAGAACCATACCTACTACAAAAGTAATTTTACATATTAAAACAGGACAGTGGTCAGATTTTGCCTACACCTTACTGGAAGAGTTCTAGGATGGTTCGACAGGAGTCATCGAAACAGCAGCGCTCCGTGGAAGAGCGGATAATGAGGAAGCGGAGCTGGGCGGATGAAAGGGGTGCCTTGTCACCCTCAGGCTTTCCCGATCACTAATGCACGCTTCGCGGCCTCGGAAAAAATCCTGCCATTAAAAGGGATTGTAGCTCCTCTCTTCCATCGTCCTACTTATTTCTAAACCGCGAATAAAAAAAAGGGAAAAAAGGGGGAGATACATGGGTTTGGCGCCAGACCTCGTAACTTACACGCTCAATTCTCCATCGGCACCAACATCACCCTCTCAACTCGAATCGAAATCGTACATTCCCAATATGCTATGATGCAGAAGTATGATAATCAGTAGAATCTAATTGTATCTGTAAAAATTCAAAGTTCTTCAAAAAATGTCGTCAAACGCCATATCACAAGAGAACTTGCTCTACTTACTAGTAAGTCTTGGATTGTTTTCGTAAAAACAGAAAAGACTGACAGCTCTGGCCAAAGCAAACTGTTCATGGTTAAGTTCAATATTATTTTGTGATAAATCAAGTAAATCGAAATATACCATGAAGTAATTTTGTAGTAGTATAATTATCGTTTGGAGGCTTCCAGATGGATTGCTCCGAGCTAAATGTCCTGCCCATCTTAACCTCCTTGTCTTCATATCATGAGACATTGATTGAGCAATTTCTGTAAGCAGTTCTTCATTGATCCTTCTCCATGCAGATCCCAATACGCTCCGATTATCATATGAAGGATTACCCTCTTAAATCTTTCAATATTTCTTTCTAGGTTACTGATCAGTGTCTAAGTCTTGCAGCTATACGGGTATTACCATGTCATTGTACATCCTTATTTGAGTTTATATAGACTTTAGAGAATATCAATATCTTTGAAAGAGAGAAAAACACTTGTTATACGCGAATCCGACCGTTGGCCCTTTATTAAGGTGATTGGGGATCCTGGGTATTTAAATTTACCTACTTTTGGAAAAAAATTCCCTCTAATACAGATCCGGTAGTTATGGTGAAATTTTCGGTTTCGTTTATCTTAATTTACGTGTAGGCTAGTGTTGCCCAAATCCGGGACCAAGGCGAATGTTGGTCTTGCGCACTCTGTCTTGTTCTTGTACAAGAGTCTTGCAGTTACCTATTAGCTTACTACTATAGAGATATCACTGATTTTTTTTAGATTGAAGGACCTAATATAAAATCAGAAGAGTTAAACGCAAAAGGATAATGGTTATAGCTTTTCTTAACATATAGTAACTAAAAATCTCAAGTATTAGTAACTATTTTGCCTTAAATTTTATGTCTTGGTCTTGGTCTTATAACAGTTAGACGGTCTTGGTCTGTTTCTCTAATCAGTCTTATCGAATCTGAATAAATCATTGATTCATTCCGAAGTATTCAACTTCATTTATATTTGCAATATATATTTCATATGTGAGTGTACGTTAGCATGCGCGCGCGTGAATGGTCTACACGCTCCGGTCTGCCTGCGCGGGCACACCTTACGGTACACTGCAAGGTGTAGACCCGATCTTAGATCTTAAATAAAAACCTGTATTCAATAAAATATTTTTTTTCAAAATAATAATTTATCGCCGTAGAAGGTCCTACTATGATATATTACTCCGAACCAATTTACATTCCAAATTGGATAATGACTGCCTCAACTCCTTTGTTGTTAACTTGAATTATGAAATAATTTCGGCCCTTATTTATGGCCCAATAGTTAGTCATTAATATCTTTTCAAACACTTAATATTAAAAACAAATAATTGAAATTAGAATTGAATTTTTTTTCCGCTTTCCCTCTTTTTTTTTATCGTGACACCGTTTAGTGTCGGAGGCCAATTTTTCTCTTTCAAATTATAATTTTAATTGTATGCATTATAAATAATTATAACGTATAATTTATAGCTCAAATTATAAAAGTAAAGGCATTTTAGATATATTGTTAATACAGAGCTGAAGGTTGAGGTACCAGTCTTTTAATCACTACTGCCTAATTGTCCGGGCATTGCTAATACAGACACCCACACGAAGGCCGCGGCTGATCTGCATAGCATGTGCATAGTTCTTGATTTATTGCACTTAAATAGTAGTCCAGAGGTAGGCTCGAAGGTACGAGGTATTCGTATTGGTACCGGTACTTGTACCCGATCCCTCGGCTACGTCTAATCTGATCCATGTAATCTTGTTTCACTTCGCCGCTAAACGGAACAGGATACTTACCGAGGTTGGCGACTGGTCTTTAAATGCTAAGCAGTAATTTAGCTGCAATGCCATATCTTATCCATTTCTTAGCAGCTTTTGAAATAGTGTCTAACTTTTACCCTTATGTAGCATTATATCGGTCGTGAATCATTCACGTCAATAAATATTTGTCTTTATGTATGTATATTCAAATGTACATGTATGTTCAAACAACATGTCTCATTATAATCTAGAGATTCCTTGTCCTTGTCCTATTATATAGTTGTGAGATATAGTGGTCACAGATGCACTTTAACTACCTGCTTAATGACCTGTTCTAACGTCAATTAACTTAATCCCGAAAGTATCTTTTCAAACCATAGCCAAATATTTGCGTAATCCTGATGATCTTAATTTGAAGGCTCCCTATTAGCTAGTGTTTCTCGAATTCGGCTTGTCGTTGTATAATTCGAATATTACTAAGAAAAATTATTGGATTCGAAGCATGCAAACCCTGACGAAACTTACTCAAGTACCGAGAATGTGGGTAAATAACTATAATAATAATGTAAAGATATTATTGTAAAAATGCAATGTCTGTCTTGGAATAATGCACATACCTTTATTTGGTCAGTCGTGAAACGCGTATACATGTGAGATGTTATTATTACTTACAAATTTAGTTTTTTTTTGTGTGTGTGAGGAGAGGATTAAGTTTATATTTATGTTTTCAGCAATTGTATATTATTGATTCAGTAATAATATAACCTAAGTCCCTTAAAGAGAAGAAAAGAAAAATAATAACAAAATATGATTTTTTACATTACTTTTTTAACTCCCACCTTTTTCAAACAAAGCATTATATATATATTATTCACCAATTACATAATGTCGTTATATAATATTTTTGTTAAATATATAATACAGGATTAGCTTTGGTTTCATTAATAAATTTAATATTTTAGAGAAGTCCAAGGAAATTTGTCCCCGAAACCCTCGTTTCCTCGCCACAGGCCAATCTTTGGTGTACAACTTATGCGATGAAAAGATTCCTCTCGATTAGTCTGAACTCGTCAATAGTTTACTAATACTTGGAGTTGGAACCTTTCCAACTTTCACAGTATCTTAATAAGAATAAAATTAAATGACATAAAGTAACATATGATCTTAATCAAACCTGATAATCTCAACTAATAAAAACGTCAACTTAAGGAGGAATAGTTGTTTGGTAAATTTGCCCCTCTTCAAAGAAATTTAATTAATCTCCTCCTCTTAAAAACAGTGCGAGCAAAAGTAGAATTTTGAAAAATGCTGATCTCATACAAACTTACCGTTATCTGTTCCATATATTTCTATTGTCCCCTGGTTTGAAAATTTTCATTCCTAAATTCATAACCCCGTCAAAATGTGTTCCCCTCAAAAATTAAAAACCCCGTCAAAATGTAACCCTCTCAACAAATAAAACCCCCTTCTGGACATCCTTGGTGATGGGATGAAATCGTCATTATATTATAATATACGATGTATAACATATTATATATTATATGGAAATAATATCAAAGCATGGAACCTGACCAGTCGTCAAAGCGGAGGCAAGCGACCGTTACGCAAACGGCAAGATACATGTTAATGTTCAAAAGCGACTCTGCTAATTGCACGATTATTCACCCGTGTTCGTGACAATTTAACATAACGGTCGAATAAATATAAAATTGCTGGAATATTCAATCGGAAGGTTACTAATGTAGACCAGTTAGGTTGCTCGAGGTTTGCTATATTAGGATCTCTTCGGCGGGAGAGGGAATGCCGGGCCCGCCTCTCAGCGGAACCTGTCCAAAAGGAAATCTCTAATTATTTTAGGGCTCTTTTCAATCAGTCTCGTTAGTATCAGTCCATTTGAATAATGGTGAGTGCATTGGGATTGATTATATAATCTCTGATATTTGTCAACATTGGAGCAGTGGTTTTATAGTAATTTATTCATTTAAAAAAATCCCGTTTAATTAATAGGGGTATTCAAGCAACCTGTGCTAAGTATTGTAAACCTCTTAAATGTATTAAAGACGAGAAAATTATTTAATGACTATTGCGTTAAATATCGTCGCTGGCACAATTGAATTTGAGTTTGTTAAAACTGATGTTTATTTTGTAAATGCGGCGGTAAAGGTTATTATAAGGTTTTTATCTTCTGTTTACTACTTTTGTTTTAAGTGAAATGCAATGTAAGAACAGATTTTTTTTTTCCATACCATCTCTAACAGCCGTTTCGCATTATACCGAACAGCCCTGACCATATTATTTTCGATAAATGAGCTGAGGTGGATATTCCGACCGTTTTAAATGTCCTATAATCCCTCATAGTCACAGGTAAAACATACATTTGTAAAATGATTGTCTGCTTTTCTCAAGAATGGACAAACAGCCCCAATCGAGCTGATGACCGCAGCAACCATTTGTCATTACCCGGACAGACCCTCGCCAGAGGAGTCCCCAGGACACCAGGAGGCGGCTAATGAAAGAGTTGGAGGATCAATACACCGGAGTCGCCCATCGGAACAGGATCTTAGGATCTTAGCATCGACTGCTTATGCTATCGTATTTATTTATAATTTCCTGTGTCTTTGTGGTCAACCGCAGGGTCCATCTCTCTGGCCTCTGGAGGACTTCCTCTGTGGCTTCTGTCCGTCCAAGAATGAGGGGAAGGGGAGGTTATTAGTATTTGATAGCATTGTACGGTCAGTATTCTATTCGATCTATCGAATCTAAAATATCTATTTGTTCATCTCTCTATAGTCCATTCTTTTAATAACGATGTCCTATTTAATGAAACACAAAAATTAGATCGCTGTACTGCTTTCGATTCTCTCATTTTTTTTTTCGCGCCAACGTCGCTGCTTCCGAGTATAGAGATACAAGTTAACAACAAGTTTTGAAGCATTTCAAGCAACAAAATGATCATTAATAAAAGAAAAATAATTTAAGGATAATTTTCTTTTCGAAATTTCGTTCAGGGGCGCTAAATCCAGGGGCGCTCATCCTCTCCAAGGTCGATGGCGCATCCCCTCCCCTCCCCCCAGGATATTTTATTTCTGTCTTTTGAAAAACTGTTTTGTAGGCACATTAAGCAAAAACAAAATGAGAAAAAAATTTAAATCCTAAGATGCGTTTTAGACTTTCACAAACTATAGGACAAAGAAATATATAAATGGTTATTTCACTATGCTAATATTTTGGTTTTTGATATTTTCCATCCGCTGTCAGTATCAAAGGAAATAAAATAAATAGCTTGATTTAGCAATAATTAAAAAAAAAAAAAATTCAAAATCCCGTAAAAACGTGCCTTCCTCAAAAATGTTGACGGTACATCTTGCGCCATGCAATCCCCTTCCAGACACAACAGTCTAAAACTTCCTCACTTCTGAATGTCAACAATATCCTTATATTAATGAAAAACCGAATAAAATTATAGGTTCTTTCAACAGACCAAGATACTTTATACAAAATATATATATATATATATATATATATATATATATATATATATATATATATATATATATATATATATATATATAAAATAAATTTTTAAGGAAATCTAGTTGACAAAATATTGTAAAATAGATCTTCCTATTTAATTCCATCCTTATATTTGGAAAGTACTGTTATGTCTATATTTAGAAATCTGAGAAAATTGGAATAGTCTGGATCAGAAAAAAAAAAACTAAAATAAATATTGTGGGTTAATGGTTGACTGTTGTAAATAATGAAGAGAAGGATGGTTGGGGTGATCAGTCAGAAATAAGAAGTCAAAAATAAATAATAATATTTATTTTAACATAAAAATAAATTAAATATTTAAAATGTTAGTTAAAATAAATATTATTATTTATTTTTGCCTTCTTATTTCTGACTGATCACCCCATACATCCTTCTCTCCATTAAAATATATATTAAGTGTAACGATAAAAAAAAAAAAAAATAAATAGAAATATATATTTAAATATTATTTAATCAAAACCAGAAGATAGCTTGCTGAGTGGCCTTAGTTATGCTACCTTAAGTACGGAGATATTGATTAATATTTTTCTCGACTAAGTCAATTTCTTCCGGTTCCCGACCTTGGCTTTAATAAATGCATAAAAATGTAACCATTTTATAGCCGGCCTTCACGGAGTGAATAACATATATATTTATATACATTCCTCTAATGAATAGTTGCAGGTTCGAATCCAAGTTGAGGCTATTAATCGTGCGAAATGAAATATTATTAAGAAAGGAGGGTAGGATGAGAACGACTCCTGCAAGCCAGCGGACCAGTTTCCAAAAGGAGACAGCCCACTCTTGTCATATACTGTTATTAGCTGCCTCACCGATGAATGGTCTAGAAATATTTACAAACAGGTTCTTGATTTACTAAAAGACACTCATTATTCCCAAGCGGTAGTTATTCGACATCGAAGGGAAGTCTTATCTCGGGATGGTGGGATCAATCTCAGCGCCATTACGCCCTAATGTCGAGGAACCGTTCGACGTTGGGAGAAGAGTGGTTCCTTGGCAGTAACAAGCAGGGAAGGCGATAGTCGATGGTCGTATCGATTGTAGTTGTTCTTCGATAGTCTAAACAAGTCGCCCGTCATTGCTTTCTTTTCGATTCCCAGACATTTTTTTTTCTTTTATTATCAAATTCGCAACCGTAAAACAAAGTGGATGATAACCAGCGAACGATAGGTCGGATTACACCCTGGACCTTTATTCAGCTACTCGACCATCAGCGTTAGTCGGAAGTCAGGGCGAGAAACATTTAAAGTCTATTTAGTGAATTTTGTAGGTTTGGTAAATTATTAACGATAAACATACATGAATTAACTTTAAATAACAAGGAGGCATTGAATGATTTATGTTTTTAAATCTTTTGTTACCCAATCCTAAGTATTGATCTCTTCTTGTTGTGCTGGGACCATTGCTTTTCTACATTTTCACAGCAGACTTACCAGAAATATAATTTACTACTTACATCACATAAAAATTCATCTTGATGATATTTATAATTGGCTACCCTGTAGAAAATTAATATTATTGGAACAAACAATATATTCGTTTTTTTAGACTAAATCTTGGTACATCTCCACAGGTTTTCTTCAATAATGTTCCTATCACTATTTCTGAATAAGTGCATTATCTGGGACTTTAATTCATACTAACTGAAAAGAAATTGAACATACGATTTGGTCTGTTGCTCAGGCTACTTGACAGACGCTCCAAATTATGCTTAGCAAAAACAGTCATTACCAACAAATTAATTATAAATACTTTATGAAATTACTGATTAGAGCTATGAGGCACAAAGAAAAAGTGTAATATCCACAAAATTCAAACTTTTCACGAACCCTTACATCTCATCTCGACGATATTTAAGGCACTTGCCAACTTTCTAACTTAATCCCTACCAGAAAGTGAACGGATTTCTTTATCGAAAAACAAAAAACACTTTGCAGATTGTAAACTCTCTAACCATGACAGATTAAATACTTATTGTAATAAATAAAATAAAATAATTTTCGTATTTACATCATTCGTATCGAGAAATTTTCATAGATTTAATAATTAAAATAAATGTACCAAATCTAACTGAAATAATACTAATACCGAAAAAACGTATTGGAATATATTATTAAAAAAAAATGAAATAAATTTCATTGACACATGAGATGTATGTTGACATCCCCTCACCCGAAATCTGCTGCTATGAGACTCATGCAGAATATTTATTTTTAGAAATGAAATTATAGTCACATAAATACGTTTTTATATTCTTGAAACTGAAATCGTTTAAGGAAATTTCTGTAAACGCTTACAAAATCGATCCCCTTTACAAAAATCCATGGTAAAGTATCGATTCCCTGAAGGAGCGACAAGCGCCCATCGTTAGTAACAAGCAGACGTTTGCTGCCAACACAAGCCTGTCCTTCGATCCCTGAAGAGATTGTCCGTCGCGGTCCTGTAGAATTCGTTAATGACTGTCGTCCCGAGCTGGCTTACTGTAATGCGGCCGCGAGTATCGTTTGAGGTCTCGCGGGACCAGGTGAGGTGGTCGCACCTATATCGGGGCATCATTAGTGGTCTGCTGATCCGCAGCGGACCGAGGAACGGAGAAAAAAACAAGGATCTACGAAGATATCCTGCAAAGGATAACTTGTTTAATAATCTGGAGCGGGCAGTCCTCCGCTGTCTACAAAGGACACTTGTTCCTCAACCCTCTCAACCTACCCTAACCAGGGAGTAAAAAAAAAAAAGAAAAGGACACGAACCCCCTTTCTTTTCGAACAAGCCTCACCCTTCCTCTAATACCGAAGAGGCTAATAAGTGCGACTCTACAAAGGGTTGTGTAAACATTGTGTAATGCCTTTACATTATCCGCACCTTACTCGTGTATCACACAGGTACAACTTACACCTCGCCATTTTGACCTATTTGAAATCTATATCGTCATCAATAAAATACCAAAAATCTGTGAAGAGATATACATGACTAGAGATTGAATCACATCATAGCATTAAATGTTAGGGTAAGCTAGGCCACATCATTAAAATTATTAAATATAAATAAAAACAAATCTTACAATCAAAATTCTTTTAGATTTATAATGTATCAAAAAACAATACATCTGTCACACTTAGGGGCACTAAATAATAGAGCCATATTTGACAATAACAAAAACAAAAATTATAATTAAAAAAATGTAACAAAAACAAAATAAAAATTATTTAACTTTGAAATAACATTAAATAAAATATTCACTGGTGAAGTAAGCAAAAATAAACAATCGGTTAGAATTCGTGGCTTCATTATAGCCTCAATCGTCAAAAACTGCTTTATAATTAAATTAGTTAATAAAAGGTATATCATGATGTTCAACCTAATATTAAAAAAAGAAATACTAAAATTTAATACTAATAGTTGATTATTATAATAAATCATATAGCTTAGCTATGTGATTTTCTTTTAAATAATTTCACTCAAAATAAAAATACTTTCTAATGGTACAGAGATAGTTGACCGTGATTATAATTTGAGGAGGTGGTTGAAGGGTGCGGTCAAATAAATACTATATATTAAATAGTATATTGTTGTTTACACCGACGTTTCGACCCACTTTGTAAGTTTTCGTCAGGGCTACAAAAGATACAAAATATAAATGCTATACAGTAAAAATAAATTAAATGAAAATAAGCAGATATTAATCAACTGTCTCTTATTTATCATTTACTAATATTCATTTAGTTTACTATTTTGTATCTTTTGTAGCCCTTGTGAAGACCTTCAAAGTGGGTCGAAACGTCGGCTTTAACAATAAAATACTATTTTAATATATAGCATTTATTTGACCGTACCACCAAGACCAGCTCCTGACAAAAAATATTTTCTGTTTTTTTTTTTCTATTATTTACGCATAATTACTTAAATGTAATAACTCATCAATAGCTGATTTAAAATAATCAACTATAAAACATTTAAATTATTTTTGCAGTTTAGTTAAACGAACAAAATAGGCGGAACTGGACAATCGTAGATAACGTCATCGCCGGTTATGATGCCTTACTAAGAAGTGACCATCGAACTAGAACAAGAAGAAGAAGTAGGGGGGAAGGAATAAACGAGACGTTTGTTGGTAACTGCTGAGGATGGCGAAGATTAAGGAGGAAGTTGGGGTAGCCTCGGAGGAAGTCTGCTCGGGATGTTTTCAGTTCGGCTAGTACCGCTCAGTCAAGGTTGGCCCTCATCTCACTCTTATACTGCCCTAGGTCTGGCCGTGTCTGTCTGAGGCTGTCTTATACTGCCCTAGGTCTGGCCATGTCTGTCTGAGGGTGTCTTATACTGCCCTAGGTCTGGCCATGTCTGTCTGAGGGTGTCTGAAGAAAAGATAGTACTCAAAGAAAAATAAAGTTTATTTCATGCTTTATATGTTTCTGATCTAAATATCTGATCAAAGCAGATAAGATTTGATATCACAATTATATATTAAAAGATAACCAGTGTTGATTACACAGGATATTCTTGGGGTAAAACATGAAGTTGATAGGAGGATTGCGTTAGGTTGTGTTTTTTAAATAATAAGATTTTAAGCAAACATTTAGTTTAATATGTTCATTATTGAACTTTTGCTTGTTTTTTTTTCTTTCTATCCAAACTTCAGCAGATGCTCACCCTGTTCCAGCATCAACTCCTCCAGAGCGATTTGCTCGGAGCGTCCAGTTGGTCCAGGACCAGTAGCCATGACTAATGCCCGCAGGACACAGGAGCTGGTGTAATTCTGCGGTGTCCTCTCCACATCCTGTCCCACACCTCATTAGTCCTGTAGTCGCGGGACCTCTCTCTTCTGCGGCTTCCGGCAATCACTGCGGCCATCTGAGGGATAATATCGGGTTCGTCCAGGGGCCGTCACGTTTGAAATCCGGATATCATCAGTTATTTGCGTGGGTGAAGGTAACAATGAAAAGGTGCATTACTCCCCTTCCCCTCCCCATCCCCGATGATATAGTTACCCCGAATCAAACATAGAAAATAAAAAGTTGGTTCTACCAGAACGGTCCATCTCATCTTTCCTCTCTCATGCTCAAACTATTTTAATCTTCTTTTCACGATCGATACAAACACATTTCTATTCATCTTTATCGATATTTTTTTCTCACGTTTTCTTGTCTTTTTCAACAACTGATTATTTCGATTCTTGGCATCGTTGTGCAGTATTGGGTTCTAATACTGTGTTATGTAGGAAAAGTTTTCATCTTGAAAAGTGTTTTATACAACAAAAGGTTGGATTAACTATACTTTGGTACATCTACAATCTCACATTCTCCACGAGTGGAAGTTCTATGATCTTTTGGATGATTACCAAAGATAACCAGAAGAGGGTAAGGATGTACGCAAATTGTGCCAAAAAAAAAAAAAATAAATTAATAGCTTAAACTTTTGACCAGGGAACAGATCATGGCAAGCTTAATAGTAGATGATCTACAATTTTTCTAATTCTAGTTTCCCTTACAATATTTTCAAGAAGTAAAGAGCAATCAAATTTCTTAGGGAAGGAGGCATGAGCTATCAAACATGGGATGTGGACATGATTGATAAAAAATATTAAATTACTCTACTATATTAATTTTATAATTCTGCCGTCTTTAAAATCTTCAAGGTGCTCAGTTTTCAGGTCTATAATAATACAATTATTACTAAACAATCCTCTTATATGGCTTTCTTCATGGTTCTGTCGTACGGTAATGTCTTAAGACAAAACTTTTCGTTTTCAAACCGAATTCAATCCATCAACTTCTGTTTCTAACCTCTCGGACGTCTTAAATCTAACCCAAACGCCACCCCCTTCAACCTCACAGCGGCTGATAGACACTCCCTTTTTCGAAGGGTTCGATTTATTAAAATCCTTCTTTGATAGTTATACAATATTTTTGATACCTCGAGCCATTCGCCTTATCCTCTAAGACGGTTGGACAGCACCGTGTGAACAGACAGACAGACAAGAACACCTGCGACTAGCAGCCACCCCGAGCTAACGACGCGGCGTTGCCATGCCTCACCCTCCCTAATCTCTCTGCTATCACTCCCTCACTCCCTCCCACCCCTCTCCTAGGGGTACATAGGGGCGTAGGAGGCCGTCTAGCTCCACCGATCCTCTCTTCTAGTCTTATAATATAACCAGTAGACCTGTCTGGTTTTTTTTAGAACCGTTATTATTTTAATTTTAATTTCTTTACAACTTATTCTTCACTCAAGTATTTATTGCATTAGTTAAGCTATTGTATATACAGATATAAACTTGGTAAAAATGTATGAAAACGCCTATATTCTTAGAATAAAAATAATCGCATTCCGTACCGAAGCCAACCAAAAGAATTTCAGGCTTTTATTTTACTTTCATTAATTGAGAAATCTATTAATGAATAATTCAACTTTTTTTTTACCAAAGATTTAAAATGTGTAAAATAGAAAAAATACTTTCTCTTAGTGTTTTTTTTTCTAATTGCTAAACCATCTGCTCGTATGTAACATTTCATTATTTTAATTTTTTATTTATTTTTGTTGCAGGTAAGTTTTTATGAACGAATCCGAACATTATTGGAAGAAATATGCATGTATGTACAATTTTTTATTTATTTAAACACATCACAGATCTCCACCGCTAAGAACTAAGCTTTAAGCTACTCTTCGAAGTGCTTCATTTTCAGGTCGTTCAATTTCAACGAAAAAAAAATGTTTTTTTTAAATACTGTATGCCATCATAATCATCAGTCATCTTGATCTTTCGAAACTGTCAAAAGCAAAATATAACACTTGGCATATTGGAAAATTATATTTATAATTAATTTATATTATGGTTTTTATTATAATGCAAAGAATAATAGTGTTTTAGCAGAGTATATAACCTATATTTAATTTTAAAATACTTCTATTTGACACCCTGGACTATAATTCTACTTAGATATTCTTAATTTTTTTTTTTTTATGCTCCACTTAACGCTTCATTTCTGATTTAATAATTAATAAAACCACCCCTAACATTTATAAGGTCACTATGAATGGTTTTATATATACTAAATTTAGAAAAATAAATAAATAACGAAATATTGGAATATCTTTTAGCATTATTAAGGTTGGTACAAAATTATCTGGAATTTCTTTTTAGTAGATTTTTTAATTGGGTTAGCTGACGTTTCGGTCCAGACATGTGGTTCATCCTCAAGGCTGTCGTTTGGAAGTCGAGATAAGAACTCACTGTTCTTCTTGTCTGGGCTTCCAAACGATCCTGAAGATTACCCACATGTTTGGGTCGAAACATCGGCTAACTCAATAGAGAAAAATATCGACTGAAGTTCCTAACAATATTGTTCCATCGTGATATGTCATATGTTATTCAGGGATACACATTGACCATTAATGAGTAGATAATTTAACAAATGAGATAAATTAAAAAAATATTTAATAATTTATAAATTTACTTTTTAGTCTACGATACTTTATTTTGTTTCCACGCTACCGAAGGTAGAGAAACTTCGTATTTTCTTCTCTAGAAGCAAATAATTATTTATATTATACCAATCAAATATTTTTTCTAATTTGTTGTGAAATAAAATAAAATCTTAATGGAAGTAAAATGAGAGATATCAAGTGTGTGTAGTATGGATCCCTTTTACAGCTCACAAGAGCAATATATTTTGATGAATGATATATCAAACGAAAGCAAATTTTATGGATAAGTAAGGAATCATAATTTAAAACCTTACTACAATCATAATAAAAGTTATTGAAAATACATAGAAAGCTTCAAAACATTTTAACTATAAAATGTATGGTTGATTATTCCCATAATTATTTTGAATACTTCCTTAATTCCTCACAAAATGACAAAAAAAAAAAAAATTCATCAGAATCGGACTATATTTAGTATAGACACTGCTGATAGTAATTTTATACTCATATTTTGGTTTATTATTTGTTATTAAATTAATTATTACAAACCTGAACTAATAAATTTAATTTAATTTTTTACATATTATACTGAACAATATAGTACACGATATTGTTACTATAACAATATAGTACGCACAGGCCAACTAATATTACATGTTATGTATTAAATAATAAATATGACAAATTAATCATATCCCCGGCAACTCATTCAAAATAATGGCTTTACGAATATAATTTAAGTGTTAAGTCTTACTTACTTACTTAGTTTACTTAGTTTAATTAATTACTTAGTTTAAGCCTTACTTAAATAATAAGGCTAGAATACAATATACACCTTTAAGATGTTAATTAAATTAAAAATAATATGAATGAAATATAGAACGTACAAGTGTGTGTGTGTGTGAGTGGTAAAAAAAATCTGTTTGAGACAGATACTAGACTGGATGTAGGACAGAGGGAAGGGAATCGATAGAGTCTGGTGTGTAGGGGTGTCTAATGAGACTCACTCTTGGCAGTGACTGTACCCTCTGGGTCCGACGAGGAGAAAAAAAACGGATTCATAAAAAACCCTGGACCCAGGGCTCGGGTTGAGACCGAGGATTACCGAAATTAGGGGAAAGCCTCCCTTAATTTTATCTAATTATTATATAACTAGGCGACTTGAAACCTCCTCATATCTATTATATATCCAAAACACGACAGCCACAAATTTTAATTATAATAAATGAGAATACCGCGATTTTTACTCTTAATAACAAAGTAATTATTTTTAATGAAATGTAAAAAAAAAAAAATCCTTACATTCTGGTTCATTAACCCTAAACCTTAGACGTATACATATATAGATAGAAAGATAGATAGATAGAAAAAAAAACTTTATTCTGGGACTAAGTCCCTTCAGAATAACAATAATGTACAAAATAATAGAATATTACTGGCCTGAACGTTGAAACAATAAATAAAATTGATAAAATAAAATAAAAAGTAAAGAAAACCTTAGGTGCACAAGCTATATACAAACAGATAAAACTATGTACAGAGCATTTAAAGTTATGAACAAAACAGTTAAAACTATGAACGAATCACTTGAACTATGAACAAAATTATATTTAAGGGTTGAACAACATAAAAATACACTTTGAGAAATGAAGAACGAAAAAGAGATACAATGAGTTCATTTCATAAAAAAAAACAAAAAAAAAAAAAAAACTTTACTTGAATATATATATATAAAAATAAACAGTTACTTATAATTGAATAAAAAATAACATAAAAAAAAATGTATGTATTGAAATTCCTACGTCGATAGTAGGAAATGCATGTACTATCTCTTACCAAGTGTTATGATTATATGATTGCTACACAATACATATATGATATCAATAGTTAGCTGGTATCAGACTGTTTTTGGAACAGGAATTGGAATAGGAGGTTTTTGAATGTATACAGGGAAGGGGCATGTCGAATTTTGATCGGGAGGGAATATATATATATATATATAATATATATATATATATATATATATATATATATATATATATATATATATATATATATTGCGAAGGCGGGAAATGCTTGCTATTTTTCTGTGAGAAAACTACTCAGTTCGCGCCTCTTGTCCCGGAACTTAAAAATAGGAATCTATAAAACAATTATCTTGCCTACAGTTCTTTATGGGTGCGAAACTTCGCCACTTACATTAAGAGATGAGCAGCGTCTTAAGGTTTTTGAAAATAAAGTATTGCGTAGAATATTCGGACCGAATTAGGATGAGTTAACCGGAGAGTTCAGACGGTTACACAACGCCGAATTGCGTGAACTGTATCCGGGTAATATAATTGAGGCAATTTCATCGCAGCGAATCAAATGGGCTTGTAAAGTTGTTGGGCTTAGTAACGAGAGAATTCCTAAAAGATTAATATTTGCTGTGCCGAATGGTAAGCGTCCGAGGGGTAGACCGAGGCGAAGGTGCATTAAAGCCGATCTGAAGGTACTGGGTTTGGACGGCGAACGATGGAGAGAGGTGTGTAATAAGCGATTGGTGGTGTCGGCATCGAGCCTTCGGGTTCGCTAAGCCTTTTTATTATTATTATTATTATTATTATTATTATATATATATATTGCACTCGTTAATATTTCGATAAATTACTGACCCCCATTATAGATACCAGTGTTGTCTAAATGCGAGACCGAGTCGAGTTACCTATTAGCTTATTACTAGAGAGATATTACTGTAATTTTTTTAGATATTGATATGAGAAACCTAAGCCTGAATGAAAAATTAGAAGAGTTAAATGCAAAAGTATATTGGTTACACAAATTCTTTACATTTAGTAACTAAAATTGTCAAGTATTACTAACTATTTTGCATTAAATTTTATTTTAAAAAATCGATTTTTTTACCAGTCTTGGTCTTGGTCTTGCAACAGATAGGCAGTGTTGGTGTAAAGTGCAAGACCAAGACCGATTTTAGACAACACTAATAGATACAAATGACGATCAGTCAGAGATTACCAGAGTAATTTCTAAGCAATAATAATTACATATACAGTAAATGTACTTTATATTACTTTGTGAATATTGAGCAAAAATAAAATTATATTTCATTTTCAATTTTTTTTTTTTCTTTAATTTTTATTCACAACTAAGTGTATCCCTTAAGGTCTGTCATTGTGAGTTACCAAAAAAAAAAAAGTTTAACTAAAGAAGTTTTGAAATACTTTATATTTATTTAAAAATTTGTTTTATGTGTTACTTACATAGTTTAATTAATAATGACTGGTATTTAATGAAACCTAAAATACATTTATTGTACTTTTTACATTGCTGAAGAGGGGAAACGTCCAATAAATAACTAACAAAAGTTAATTTTAATTTTTATTAACTGACCTTAAGGCATACACTTACGTGTGAATATAAATTTATATTTCATATTATTAATACCGACTTGCTGATGTTTTCGCATCTCTGGTGTGTTCTTAAGCACATACAGTAGCTTTTTTAATTCTAAATTTACACACATGTATATATATATATATATATATATATATATATATATATATATATACATTGAGATAAACAGAAACACGAAGAGACCACGCGTCGTAGCCCATTGTATTGTTAGACCTGGCTTAGACTAGATCTCAGCTGGGAGTTCGGTTTTACTTTCGTTTGAGCAGACTCTCACTACTAAAGAGTTGGTATACGTCCAACGGGTCTTCCCTTCTTAGTGTTCTCCCATTCTGTTTTAGAAGTTCTCTATCCAGTTTGCATTGTATAAATTATATCCAATGTGTTAATAAAAATGTAACATAAGGAAAAGCTTCGAATATAGTTATCCTATAAAAACTAAATCAATGAAGTGACCATGTTAATACTAATTCCAAGGTGAGCTGATGAATAAGTCGTATTAACATGTTTAATTAAAAATTCTCGATGGAAAATGAAAGAAATGAATATTAATGATGGCGATAAAAATGTAGCAATAAGTTTAATGTAAGGAAGAAGAAAATTTTTTAAAAATTACCCCAAAATTTATTGTTCAACATTTACCATTCCAATTAAAATAATTTCTCATTTTATATTGTTTTTACTTTCTTACTTATGTGGCAGCACTACAAAATTGACAGAAAATTATTAGCGAAACTTTTAAATATTAAATAACAAACACGGGATTTTTATCATATTATGATAAAGTATATCATAATTTTATTGGACAGTGTTTTCATATATTTTAATTTCTATTAACTTAAAATTTAATTTTTAAAAAAAAATATATATATTTTTTTTTGTAATGGAGTATCTTTGTATTATAAGATCTGGAGGAAAAAAAATAGTTAATCACAAGTTGAATCCGAAACCGTTCAACTTACTTTATACATAAAATTGCATTGAATAGAACAATGAAAATGACAATATATTATTATATGTTATCAAGGAAATAAATAAATATTAACGCATCATAAAAAAATTAGCTTTAATTAAAAGGCTTAAAGTTCCAAAATAAAATCAATTTATACTATTGTTTTGGGATTTTATTATAACGTTGAATGAATAGTTATTCAATGATATTTCAGAGACTATTTACTCATATTTTAGTAACGACACTTTATTGAAAATGTACGTAATTTAATGTAAAACAAATCCATTTGATAAATTCAACATATGACATTTACTCTTCGAAAAAATACCTGCCCTCCAGTTTATGTTGTCAACAACTGAATCCCCAAAACGGACATAGTAAATTAATCTTAATCTTGGACTAACCTCCAACAGAAAGACGATATCGTGCTCTCATGTAAAATGGAATGGAAGAACTATAACGATCCAAACCATTTTACCCAAGTTTTTTTCGAAATAAAAAAAAAAATAAAAAAAAAATCGAAATAAAAAAACAACCAAAACATTAAACCTTCCAATCAAAATTATTACAACTTATAAGAAAGCTTGGTACTTAACTAAAAAAACATATAACGAATGACCCTTTACCAGAAATTTTTGACAACTTTAAATGGACATAGCAACAGTTTAATAAGAGACAGAGCTGCAGTTGAATATGAGAAAAGGCGCTGGATGAGAGATCTCCTTCTTTGAAAAATCTAAGTAATTGAATCAAGCCATGGAAGAGGTGCTGCTTGGTACTTTCCTTCCACATGCCTGACACGTCATTATTTTGCCAGCTGAATTGCTTTTATTACTTATTATTATTATTATTATTACTTTCTTTTATTGGATATTTCCGTTATTGAGTTCTTCTCAGATTGACTCAGAAACAAACTACCCTCTGATTTTATAAGGACTAACTTAGCGTTTCCATGAAGCTGGAACTTCTATTGGTGGAAATTTTCCAGTACGCCCATAGATACACTGGAGAAGAGGATCTAAGGATAACAAAGGATATCCCCCGTTTCCCAGTAGCTGGAGGCAGTAACCCAGGACCTCTGACCTCGGAAGGACATTATTCCTTAAAGCCGTCCAAGGGGTCATCCCGTAGGTTTGGGGTTTCCCTTTCAATATACGGCAAACTGTTAGTTGGGAATTAGCTTTTGTTATTGTTCAAGTCGTTGTTGTAAGAATGGTAGTTATTGTTGAATATTTTGGTCAATCATTAGCCTCAGAAAACAACTCGGTAAATTTACGATGACGTAATGTTGTTAACGGATTGAATCATACTTGATAAAATAAAATAAAAAATGACACCACAATAGCATGTATTGTATAAATATCTCAAATCATTTACTAATCTTCGAGTACAACCATATTTCTTAGTATTCAGATAAGATAAATGGGTTTTCATTTAACATTTGTAAAATAAAGATTGATTTGGTCAGCCTCACTAGCAGACCCAGGATTTAATTTTGAGATTTTTAAAAAAATTAATATATTTAAATAACGGTAATAAAGTGGAAGAAAATAAAACTACCTAAATTAAATTATGTTTAAGTGTTCCTTAAAGCAGAAAAAACAAACACGGTAGTTATAGGGACAATAAAGCTTTTAGAGATAAATTTCTAATATTTTTTTCTTGGCACGGGCTTAAATTTAGTAGTAGTAAATTTATAATTTACATAATAGTTTTAAAAAATAATATATTGTTATTGTTTAAGTATTAAGCTCAGATCACTTACATAAAAAAGTATAGATCCATGAAAAAAAAAAATTTATATTGGGGGCTTCAGATCGAAAACTCCCCTCTCCCATATGTCCCCAAATAGTCAGCAATAATGCTCAACCACTAGCATTTACAGAAAACTTAAACATTTTTTTAAAGAAATACTTGCAAATTAATAAATAAATAAAGAGAGTTGTTGAGTATTGGAGCTGTTAAAGATTCTTCAGATCGTTTTAGGAATTTTATATATATATATAAGGCATAATGTATTAAACTAACTCATGAGTCAATAAAAAAAAGATGACCACAAGGTTGATTTCAGATCATCCAATAAAAATTAATTAAACTATCATTCTTTGTTTTTTAAATCAGTGATCAATCGATCGAGTTCTTTGAATCAGTTGAAGATGGTAACTCAGAAAAACTCAAACCTTCTCTCTAAACAGATACTAGACTGAAACGACAAGAAACCGCTCGATGTTTCAGACTACTTCAACAGTTATTAGACAAACGCTGTAAACCAATTAATTACAAAAGACTCATATACATGACTATAATAAGGCCTATTTGGACTTATGGAGTTGGGCTATGGGGCGCCATTAAACCATCGAATTCCTCTCGTATCCAATCCTTACAATCCTAAACCTTTCGTAAAATCCTCAATGCTCCCTACTTTGTTACAAATAAAACCATCCATAATGGCCTTAATGTTTCTTATGTTTCAGATCTGACCCAATCCAGATACTTATCCTTCGATAATAAACCTCAGAATCATCCCAACCCTCTCGTTTCTAACCTTGCTTCCTCTTCAATTCCTCATAAACCTCCGAGGCGTCTGAAAAGAAGATGGCCCCGTGATCTCCTAATGTAGACATATCACTTGAGTGCTACCATTGGATAGTTACTCAGCAAGTGTTTTCCTGTCATTCATTATATACATATATTCAAATTCACTAGATGCATTTATTTAATACAGTTGTAAATATCATTATGAAATAATAATAAAAAAAATGAGCAGTTTTTGTAAATCCTGCAAAAATGTATTACTATCGATATTCAATCCTAATTTTTAGTTGCTATGTTTAATGCTAATATTTACTTATAATAATCGATAATCCAATACATAAACAGTGCAGATGTCAAAGTTTGAAATAATTAATTTGTTTAATACAATTACTAAGAACAATATGATATAATGATTGAGGAAATATATAATATTATCTGCTAAATTATAAACTAAAGTTCTAGGTATATAAAAAAAAAATTAAATAACCTAGAAAAATTCGGGAAGATTTGGCGAATTGGAAGAGAGCCAGCGATCTATATTGGCAGACCGCGAACATATACAAATAGCGTTCGGTATCGATTATTTCGAAGGGATCGACATGGATGACACAACCGAAGCGGAGTACGCGATACTTCGGCGATCGAAGACGTCTTTAGAACATTAGCGATGGTATTTAAATCGCTCGAGTCAATTTGGGGCACAAACAGTACGCCTTTGGCATGGCCGCCCCTCGCCCCGCACGTGCCGCTATCTCTACCAAAAACCTTCTGATACATTGCGAAGTCTCGGCGGTTCTATTTGTGAAAAAAAATATGGTCACCATCAGCAGCCTAGTTCGCCATTATAACTCGTACTGTATAACTCACTCAGAGCAGCGGAGAGATTTTATTTAATATTCATAATAATATATTGAGATTGAATCCTAGAATCTACCAGGGCGATTGAATCGGTGGAAAGAAAGCCACACAAGTTCACTAAATAGAAAAAAATATTAAAGGTGTGTGCCTAGATTTAAATAGTATATCCTATTCTAAAGGAGAGTTCCTCCTCAACGAAAGCAGCAAGACATAAAATTCTTTTCTTTTTGTAATAAAATCGCTCTCAAAGGATGGTTTCGATATAGACTTAAAATCTGTTCATTGGAAGTAATAATGGAAACATAAGAAATCTATGTCACAAACCTATCACTAATTTCCTTAATTGTGACAGAAAGTAATATTATTCAATAAAGAAAAGTTCTTTGATAGATTGATATATGATTCTTGAATAAGAACGGTAGCTCTTTTCTCGAAAGTACTGAGCAAGAGAAATCCAGATCTATCTCCGCTCCTTTAGCAGTTACTTCTTAACTTAACTATTTCATTGATTTGACTGATGTAGTCGCTTTCGGTTCCGATCTCCATTTATCAATTATCTTTTTGGGAAAGGATGAGTTCTCTCATGATCAGCGAATTATTATGATTTGATTCCTGAAAAGAGCAGTGTTGCATTCTCTCGACCATTTGATGGCCTTTCAACACAACTCACACCAATAAAAAAATATCAATTAATTATAGACAGCACACCACTTAAGACCTTTTACTCTTGTTTGCATACACATATATAGAATATGTGTTGAAATGTCTTGGGGTAGCTTCTTGGTTGTTTTTTGGAAGTTGAAGTAAGATGTGCTGGGTATGATTAGTGTTGCCTAAATGCGAGACCGAAACGATTCTTGGTCTTGCAAAATCAGTCTTGGTTATGGTCTTGGTCTTGCAAAAGAGTCTCGCAACAGTCTTGCAGTTACTTATTAGCTTTTTACTGTAGAGATATTACTGTTTTTTTTTTTTTTTAGATAGGAGAAATTAGAGGAATGAATGAAAAAAATATATTGTCAATTAGCAACTATTTTGCCTTAATTTTTATTTAAAAAACCGATTTTTTTTACCAGTTCTGGTCTTGGTCTTGCAACAGTTAGGTGGCCTTGGTCTTGGTCTTGTGCAGATTTGGGGTAACACTAGGTATGATATGTATTTATGTAATCACGCCTTTTTTTTTTTTAATTAAAATAAATTTTATCGTTAATATAGCATATTATTTTATTAAATCCATCACTTGGATTCTACAAGAACAAAACAATAAACAATTCCATGGATGTCAGTATATTTGACATTGCAAGTCAAATAATTGTACAGGCGTTAAGTGCTTAATTTGACTCACCTTGACCTTTAGGTCAATGCCTTTGATTTTTTGCAAAAGGGAAAAAAAGACGACCTAATCGAGAACAGCAAAAAAAAAGGGTCCTTCCCCTTTCTTAAAAAAAAAAATGTAACTAGCGTTGAGTAATTTAATTGGTAGCGCTGTGGATATGGGGGCAGTTAAAATACAATAGATCAGAAAGGAGAGGGCAAAAAACGAAACCGTAAGCCGGAGGAAAAAAGACAAATAAAAAATGGCTCATTGAGAAGTCTCATGCCGGAGGTTTTATTTTTTGCTTGGGATGCAAATTGTGTATTCCGCAGAGTGTGTAGAGTGTAAACAAGGAAGGCTTTTATTATAAATCTGCCCTCCTCCCCTTCTTCTCTCCTCCCCCCCCTCAAGGCCGAAAAAGCGGGAGTAGGTGTCTTTTGGCGGGGACTGTAGCCGCTGTTTCCTTTTTTACCGGCTCCGTAGACATTAATTGCTTTTTAATGACCTTTCTCCCTGCGAGTGGTCAGCTCTGGAATGCCCAGGGCGTTTTCCTCTTGGTCGAGTTTTCTTCTGCCCGGTCCTTCGCTGGAGTTGTGGCTGCCCGCACGTCGGGCTTACTAATGGTCCTCAGCGCATCCAGGTCTAACCGAATCTATCCTTAAATATTAAGCAATATGTACAATAAAATTTATTTTAATGGCCTATAAATATTACTCAAAAAAGTTGGATAGGAATATCTTCCGGACCGTAATTCATGATTTGGAAACTTTCAAGTCGAAACAACCACAAGGATTAGAAGAGTCTTGACGCATGAAAGAAAACAACAGCGCCCTTTTGAAGGATTACTGGAGAGGAAGAGAAAATTAAATAGAAAAAAAACTAAATTGTAAAGTGATGCCAATTAGAAGAAAAGTTTTTTAAAAAAATCCAAATTATTTTAAACTTATAATATAGATGAAAAATCGTAAATCATGACATTTATCCTACGAAAAAATAACTGTCATCAATTCATATAAAAATCAAACCTCTAAAATGGACATGTCAGACTTCATCGAATCTATCTTCGACAGCAAGATTATTTGCAATAAAAAGACTTAAAAATTTTCAAAACTGATTTTGGAATATAAAGGTACTGCTAATAAAACCCACATTCAAAAAGTTCCAATTTTCAAATAAAGAAAATAATTGTTCCGTGCGCTTGTCAGTGAACAAATAACAATATAATTTTTAAAAAATAGTCAATACAATGCATTATGAGAGGAAGCAATTAATTTTAATTTATTAGATTTAAATTAATAGACAAAACATGTGTACGAATTACAATTGTATGTTTCTTTGCTAAAAATGGCCCGGTATCTACGGTGTTATTTTATGTTTTGTAGAGACTTTTAAAGCGTTTCTAATTATGTTGTGTATAACAACCATGAATTATATACTTTATAAGTTATGCGCAAATAAAATTTTATTTTTTTTCATAACTTTTTTCCTGTCTTCGGAGAGATGTGCTTACTTTTTGTACCCAAACCAACCAACAGATAAGACATATACAGCTGGAATTCTCATAGCAGACATTTCTATCCTTAACTAAATCAAACCAAGAAAAAGAAGATAGTGGATCCATATACTTACTCCTTTTCCTTTCCAACGTTAAAAAAATCTGAAATAATACAAAAAAATCCTAAAACTTGAGTGGCAGCAACGCCTTAGTTGAAAAGCAGTCTACTTGTCATGACTTGATATAGTTGTTGCCAACTAGTCTTGTAAATTAATATTTAAATAAAAAAAAATACTTGAAAAAATAATAATTGGTAAATGTTATTCCGCAATTTGAAAACGGTATCCTAAGAAATTTCAATTAGTTGCTCTGAGCTCATACTGCTAGTTAATTAAGTCAGGTAGGCAATTCTACTGGATAGAACAGGTGCGATTGTATCTGGAATCCAGCCGTACATTAATAATAATAATAATTAATAATAATCCGTGAATAATACAACCAACGATATCTGGAATAATATAATACGTTGGCTGCACCGGACGGCTAAATTGAATTGATGCCCTGCAGATACCCCGAGTCGCTGATAGTTGAGCGCTATAATCCCACCGACTTATAAATTGCATCCTAGCTACATTTTTTTATAATTCAAGATCGGATGAAAAAAAATATTTTATATAAAAAAAAATATGTTCATACACACACGGTATGTAATGCATATTTCATTCTTAAGTAGGCGAGGAATATTCCTAAGAGAACATGAACTTAAAATAATTCAAGACAAAAATAAAAAAAGTCTACTGAGTTTTGAATTTACAATCAGCAATCTTATATTTATTAATTTAGTCAAAACTATATATATATATATATATATATATATATATATATATATATATATATATTTAAAATTATTTATTTCGTAATATAATATTCGACCACATAGACAATAATGACAGTGAGATAAGACCACATTCACACTATATGTACAGAAAATATGAAATAAACAGAAGAAAATAACAACTAAATAATAATCAAAAAGTATATATAATAAATAAAAATAAAATTACAACATTTATTAGAAAGGAACCGATAAAAAAAATGGTTAACAATATCTTAGCTCAAGTATCTTTAATAGAAAATTGAAGTTGACATATAATATTGGAAATAGAATACGACGTTTGTAATTTTAAAATTAATTTTAAAAAAATAATTGTTGACCAATAATCTGATATTAAACCTAGAATAAATTTGATTTTTGTTCTTATTTTTAAAGCTTCCAGATTTTCTATTTAAAAATTTGATAGATTTTGCCCGAAGCGCTCATTGGTTCCTTTCTGTTAAATGTCGTTGAATTTAAAATAAAAAATGATTACCTCTTTAAAATCCTCGGATGCGGACGCAGGAACTGGATCCACTGAAATAAAAATATGTCAATAACATTATTTACAAACAGTAAAATAAGTTAATAAATAAAAAATAAGCACTTCGAATAAATTAAAATATTTTATTTTTAAGGAACAATAATTAAAGCTTTAAAATACACATTACTTTGTAGAAAACCAGCGATACAACATATCCAGAAGAATGTTTTTAGGATTAATGATATGAGGTCATATATTTCCGGATTTATATCATTCAAGTAGATACATTTTCATAAATTCAACAACCGAAAATTTTTTCCAAATCTAACCACAAAAAAATATTACACAAAAATTATTTTAAGGTATTATGAAAAATAAATTCTAAAAAATCTTGTTCGGATTATCTCGGTATACAAATTTATATAGGTTTGTATAAGATAGAAATAAAAAAAATATATTCTTTCTCGTTACTCCCGCCACCAAACGTATTTTAACATTCTATTAAGTACCACAAATTACATAAAATATATTTAATTTATTATAGGAAAATATTTTGGTGATGAGACTATTTCCCAAGAATCGAGCGTCTTGTTCTTTTGGGCAGCGAGACTCAATTCAAGTAGTTAAAAGGAACAACCGGGACCCACTTCCAGCTCTAAGCTACCTCATTAAATATTCTGGAATTCAATTTGAGGTCATCCATTTTATAAATACTTCAATGATGGGAATAACATTGTAGCTTCCGCATTTAAATTTATTTACGTGTCTTCATTCCCCGGCGATAATGAGATCTTCGACATGATGTTTATCAATCCTATACATGAACATTTCAATCTATCAAAGGACTGACGAGGCCGCTCAAGATAGCTCGTAAATTATTTGCAAATGAATTGTGTTGTAGAGCTTCATGACATGATAGACTCGGATATCCAACAGCTGCCATTCGTCACGGAAACAGAGGATGACTGATGCGGAGTGTTTGAGAATAAGAAAACCATCTGACCAGGAAACTTGGTATTGCTGGGCCAATTATACGCCTAGCTCTCGTGCAAATATTAGGTTACGTAATTCGTACAACCTTTTTTTTCTCCTATTAGAGTGGTGTAAGCTTCTGTCAAAAAGTAAATACATATATATAAATGTTAAAAAAAGAAAATGGAGGAAAAATATTGAAAAACGAGGATCTATTCCTGGTTCGTCCTTGACATTGTTATCATCCCATCTACATCAACCTGCTCGGCTTAATAACAGTAATTTAAGCAAAAATCTCTGAAGGAGCTAATCACTGATTATAATTTGTTCGGAATTCGCAATCTGTTGCCCAACAGTTCTTTTGGTTAGTCCTTTACCGACAATTAAAAAGAGTGTACTTCTAACAATATTCATTTTTTTTTGTATATATGTTTATATAAGCGTACCGTAAATTTTCGATAACAGTGTATTCCTTTTAGGATATTTAATTATAAATATAATTATATTTGTATATATATAATGTGAAAAAACGGGTTCTTATTTTATTTATTTCCTCCCAAAAAAAAAAAAACATATCACAAATATAAACTATATTTAAACAGTACAATAACATATGTCATTAATTTGCAATACATAATTTTTTTTCAATATTCTTCATTTTACTGAGGCAAAAACAAAATAATAAACAAAAATATGTATATCGTTTTTTATGTACATAAAAAAAAAAAAAGAAATTGTAGGTTGAAGGCGCCTTTAGTGAAATTTTACTAGGCGTTCCCTATAATGACCAATAAATTTAGGATCTCTAGTCAGCTAGTTGTAATCTTTCTAATAAAAACAACAGGAAGATAAAAATCCTGACGGCTTTGAATGAGAAATGCGGATAGCACTATTTAATTTTGTTTTACTCCTCTTTACTTCCGGCTTCCGTCATGAGTGTTTTAGCAGTCCAGCAGATGTCTTATTTTGAGTTTGTATTTCATTCATTGATAAAAGACGGGGTATTCTTCGTCACAGAAAACTAAAATATTTCATAGAGAGCTCTTTCCCTTATTTCCCTTTCGAAAATCTCAGCGAAATTGACACCAATCGAATTGAAACTCGACAGACCCATCTTAAAGGTAAGGACGACCAAGGAATTACTCAAAGTGCTTTAGAGACCATACCAACTTTTTTTTGCATTATATATATTTTTATATTTATATTTATATAAAATATCTTGGGAGGGGTGAGGAAAGGTTTGTCCGCCATTGGTCTTGCGGGAATGGGCAACCCCGACTTCAACATATACTTTGAATTGGATTGAAGAGAATCAGTTTTTGGAATGTTGATATGAGATGTTCTGTCATTCTTCTGGATTTATCATTGAAGGAAGATAGTCCAGTGTTCTTCATATTGTGGATGATAAATATTCAGGATGCAGTCATTATAAAGTTTTTATTGGTGCCGGCGTTTAAACCGAGTACTTGAATACCTCCAGTGCTCGAAACACGCTATGATGATGACCCACATGTTTGCGTCCTGAATATTTATCACCCATTCTGGATTTATCATATATGGTCTTATTTTTTTTTCTGTCCTGATAATTCCTGATTTAGGAAAACGTTGACTACTTAGCTATTTATTGGTGTTCGAGATGCTTGGAGTTCCTGATGCTGGTTATGGCTGTTGAGCCTTGTGTAAAACGTACTATGGAGGCAGGACTCATCTAATACTGTTTATTATTATTATTTTCTATCCCATCACTGACTGACGCAGAAATGATGTTGCATCTTGACACAGACACTGTTCGTTCGCTTGGGGTGCGTCGAGACTGCCCCAAGCAAGCCTAGACTAATTATAGACAGCTGGGAATGTGGGAGGCCCTATTTTAGAATGTCGTCGGTAGAGCAGTTTTTTAACCAGCCAGTGCTCACATATGTTTCTTTTCAATGCTCTCTCTCCCTTCGCGACCGATTTAACTCCACGCACATCCTTCAAGGCTGTTCGAGTTTTATTTTAGTAAAGGGGTCCTTCTGAAGAGTTTATGTACAATACCAATGCAGGCTTAGCGCACCGCAGGTTCACTGATTCCACCTGTGTGAAATACCTGAAACCCAGGTTCCAAAACGCAAAGGTAATTAGTCAGGAAGAAATAGAAAAAAATACATATACAAACATTAAAGTGATATCCAAGAGCAAATGTTAAACTAATTAAATAGACAAAGTTTTTCGAACTCAAGATCGAAAACGCTCCAATTCCAAGAATTTTCATATATGAAATAGTTGTAGGTTACGATGAGATAAAGCTATTCACGAAGTTTTAGATATAATGATTTGATAAAAAAGGGTCTATACCACGGACTAATAATTTTTATTTGAATTAAGAAAAAAGTGAAAATGTATAGAAAATAAAATGTCCTCTAAAATTAATCTTAATCACCATATACTCTGACATTTATTCAGAAAAAAGTTCAAAAATAACTTATGTCAAATACTGCTCATAAGGAATTTTTTTTTTCTCTCAGTCTCTTCTAGTACTTTCATGTTCAAACATTTTTCTATATAAAGCTATTTACAAAGTTTCAGGCGTAGACATTTTGACAAAAAAATTAAAACTGTAAGATCTAAGACGTACAGACTCCAAAATTTAATTCGGACAACAAACCTATCTTTACGCCTAAAGTTTCTAGTCTATACAAGTATGATACGGCCGGCTCTGTTGTATGGTGCACATCTGTTCGAACATATCAGCTAAACAACTGGGAAAAGATTACAATATTTCCAAAATGGAATAATTAGAAAAATTATGAGAGGTACCACGCTGCAGAGAAAGAAGACATTGGATATACAAGCAACACTAAATTTATCAACAATAAAAGAATTTCTCGCAAAACGAAAAAAATCATTTTTCGGAAAAATCCCAACAATTGGCAAACCCTCTTTTCAACAATATATTACCCGAAAAATTTACAAAACGGCAACAAATCGCATGAGATAGATGTTTTATTAATTTAGTTGTAAGCTCTAGAGGATTAAGTCAACTCAAGCCTGAGGTAAACCACATCACCGACTATATTACAGATGTAGAACAAAATACTCAGAAACGACTAGAAAGTAGACCTAACAATGCTTTTAAGCAGTAAAAGGATTATTATGAAGACAATGAAAATCCAAGGATTCAAGACAAAAATAAATAAAAAAGGGGTTATGAAAAAAAAAAAAACATTTAGGTGGATTTTAATAATTTGATAAAAAGGGATCTGTACCATGGACTATACATTTTTGATTATTAGAAAAATGTTAGAACATGAAAGTACGAGAAGGGAGTGAGAAAAAGAAATGAAACAAAATTGATAAGTCGACTATTCCGTTTGAGCGATATTCAACACAAATGAAATAGTTGTAAGTTACGATGAGATGAAGCTATTCACAAAGTTTCAGGCGGATGTAATTAATTTGATAAAAATGGGTCTGTACCACGTACTATATCTGTAATTATAATTGTAATATAATTTCGTATGAATTTATTTGTAACATAAATTATTGATCATTAGAACAACATTTGAACATGAAAGTACGAGAAGGAAGTGAGAAAAAAAAATGAAACAAAATTGATAAGTCGACTATTCCGTATGAGCTATATTCAACACAAATGACACAAATGAAATAGTTGTAAGTTACGATGAGATGAAGCTATTTACAAAGTTCCAGCCGGATGTTATTAATTTGATAAAAAAGGGGTCTGTACCACTTACTATATCTGTAATTATCTTGTAATATAATTTCGTATGAATTTATTCGTAACACAAATTGTTGATCATTAGAACAACGTTTGAACATGAAAGTACGAGAAGAGAGTGAGAAAAAAAATTTATCAGTCGACTCAACATTAGTTATTTGTGAACTTTTTTCTAAATAACTGTCAGAGGATATGGTGGTCAAGGGTAGTTTTAGAGTAAGACATTTTTTTTTCTAGTCTTGTTCTAAGGAGATCCAAGAAATCCAAGGTGGATTGAGAAGGATGTTGAGAAGCCGGGACGTGATTCTGAGAAACGGTGGGTAGGAACCCCGGCGTGGGTTGGAGTTGAGAGGGTGTTTGTCGGGAATAGTTGTAGTGCTAGGGGATGGAGATGGCGGGCAAGGTCATTGCCAGGCTACCTGAGCGACCCTCGGAGGGGCAAAAAAAAAAGCTCCTCCCAGCCACTCCTAGTCATCAGGAAATTATATCTCTCCGCGTTGCAGCTTCCTTTTTAGTCCGTTTTTAGGGGGCAGTTTCCACAAACATCTGCCTAGCACAATGCTGTCTTGTCCGGGGCTGATTGAGTTTTATTTTTGGGTCTTTTCCGTCTCCCCTCCGATCGGGGAATCTCATGAGGGGGTCGTATGCAAAAATCCCAACGGACGCTCTATGAATAAGTACTCCCCATAAACTAGGAATCCTAGCCCCTATATATTATAACGGTCATCTATCAGTATTAAATTATTTTTAACTGAGCAGTAAACAAAGTCTCAGGACTTTTTTTAAAAATGAATTAAACTACTCAAAAGAGATGCGTCATAAAATTTCCGGGATATTGTCACAGTACATACTCCTCATAGTATTTTTTTATTATTTTATTTCTTAAAGACATTTACAACTTTATTAAATAAATACATCTAGTAAATTAGAACATAATGTATATAATGACATGAAAAACACTTGCTGAATAACTACCCAATGGTAGCCTCAGAGGGTTATCAGGAATTGAAGAGGAAGCAAGGTTAGAAACGAGAGGGTTGGGATGATTCTGAAGTTTATCATGGAAGGATAGGTATCTGGATTGGGCCAGATCTGAAACAAAAGGAACTTTAAGGTCATTATGGATGGTTTTATTTGTAACAAAGTAAGGAGCATTGAGGATCTTGGATTGTAAGGATTGGATACGAGAGGAATTCGATGGTTTAGTGGAGCCCCATAGCTCAACTACGTAAGTCCAAATAGGCCTTATTATAGTCAAGTATATGAGTCTTTTGTAATTAATTGGAAGATTAGAGCGTTTGTCTAGTAAGTGCTGAAGTAATCGGAAACGTCGAACGTTTTCTTGTCGTTCCAGTCTAGTATGAGGATTCCAAGTTCGTTGTTTGTCCAGATGGAGTCCTAGGTATCGGATTTGCTCAACAGGGATAAGTGGATTATTGTTAAAGGAAACTGTAGGACAGGAAGTTGTTGGTTTACGACTCATATTATTTAAAAGTAACATATTAATATCGCATTAAATTGTATGTAGAGAGCTTCAAAAACATTTAAAAGAGAACCATGAAAAACGATGGCTGGAGTGAAAAAGAGACTTCAGTGTAAATGACCCCAGTGATCGAAACACTCAGATAAATAAATAAAAGAGACCCGCAGAAGCTCAAATATCCATTGACGGATATGTAATTCACAAACTTTCAATCTTTGATAACTAACAAACATAGTAGATAGTTGTACAAAATACATTTTTTTTTTCATTAATCGTTGTTACTGAAGTGCATAGGAAGAGAAAGACTACTCTTTTTTGGAGATTCTCTCCTTCGCCATGTAGGCAATACGGAATTTTCACGGGCCAGTGGGTGATGGCGTGGGATTAATGCCAGAGTTGAAAATCCTCTAGACACCAGAACGCGAACTCGTAATAATTTTATCAAATTATCTTTAATCTGGGTTACTGGGCAACGCACGGTGCTGCACACACGCATTAGCCCGCTCGAACAAACCGCCTCCTAAAAGAGAAAGACTACCCGAAAGCCTTAATAAATATTAATTAAATTGCGACACTGGCGGGTGATTAGAGGGAGAAGGGAGCTTGCGAGCTAAATCCAACCCCTAAAAGTCGATATTTTTATTTTCATTGATCCAGCTGAGCTAAACAATTGAAACAAAAAAATTACTCGTTTTATATTACAACGCATCTTTTTTACCTACTAAATATACAATAAGCAAGTAACAAGAATAAAATATTATCCCTAAAAACATTGAACACAATTTTATTGGATTTCGACACTAGCGGATCCAGGATTTAATTTTGGGAGGGGCTTCAGTTCGAAAGATTTTTTTTTATAAAAAAAAAAGATAATTACTTTAGAAAAAAAGAAAGAAACTAACTATATACATGAAATGGTGTTTAAGTGATTGCTAAAGTCCTTTTAAATGAAATTACATGAACAATAATACTTTAAGAAATAATTTTTTTCCATAAAACATGGTTGTATTTTACCATTTTGTGAGGGGCTTCAGCCCCAAAAACCCCCCGTAGATCCGCCAGTGGATTTCGATTATGTCTATCTTATTCTTAATCTTCACTTCTTTTTTCAGATTAAGCATTAAGAGGGTAACAGCATTAAAAACTGTTAATCAATGAACAAAATCAAATCAAATTTTAGTTTATTCGTGACTTCAAAAATCATTTTCCTTAATTATACTCTTAATTACGAGGAAATTAATAAAATCTCAGTGAATGAGTTCGATGATCCGATGATGAGGTTTCAGTGCATTTTTTGTCGGGGCCACCGTTAGCCGGGACTGTATCCATTCTTATTCTAAACAGGGAGAAAGATCTCGACCAGTTTTTTTTTTTATATGTAATCTGCCGCTTTTTTACTTCTGTTTTTGCCTCATTTTTTCCCAAAACGACACCTGACTTTGAGGAAGTAGGAAGAGACATAATGGAGTCCTTGCACCCTCCAATTAGCCCAGGACGTAGCCCAGGACGGACTTCGTGATCGCCGCAGCTGTGGCAGGTAGAACCGACACCCACCACCCTCTGCCAGATCGGCGCACCCCAGCCACCATCGCTGTTCGGAGTATTGACTTTTTTTTAATTCCCCCCTTAATCACCACCCCGCTGGGAGGGGAGCCCTCAAGATGCTAAACAACAATTATTCCGACCCTCGCTAAAAATCTTTAAGCTCAAAGCTCTCCCCCGTAAAGCGCCTGAATTTTTTCACTTGCACATTATTGCTAATTCAAAGTCTTTATGTCCTTTTAGCCTTTATAAAAGAGATTCGCGTGCCAGAATGAGTTCAATATAACTTATTTCGACCTTAACAGTAACATCTGTGCAATAATTAACCGTCTATTTTTTAAAACATTAAGCAAACAAATTGACAATATACATTTTAAATACACAATACATAGTGTTGCCCAAATGCGAGACCGAGACGAGTCTTGGTCTTGCGCAAGACTCTCGCAACAGTCTTGCAGTCACTTATTAGCTTATTACTATAGAGATATTACTGTAATTTTTCAGATAGGAGAAACCTAACTAAGCCTGAATGAAAAATTAGAGGAGTTAAATGCAAAAGTATATTGGTTATACCAATTATTAACATATAGTAACTAAGATAGTCAAGTATTAGTAATTATTTTGCCTTAATTTTTATTTAAAAAATCGATGTTTTTACTAGTCCTGGTCTTAGCCTTGCAACAGTTAAACGGCCTAGGTCTTGTTCTTGCAAAGTGGTCTTGGTCTTGCCAAACCACAAAACAAATAAATAATATTGTATTATATTTACGTAACTAATTATTATTTATAAATTTACATTTCTCTTTCTCGCTATATTCTGAACCAAAGTGCTACATTATTTACTGTCAAGCCTTACATGATAATTGTTCATATATACATTTATTAAATTATTAAATTTATGTATATATACATTTATATACATACTGTATTTATTCAAGAAATTCCTGGGGGGTAGGAAAAAAAAAAAAAAAAAAAAAAAAATGATAATTGTTCAGTATGGAGAAACTTAAAACTTTTTTTTTCTAATAGTATGATTTTTTTTTCCTTTTTGTTGTAACAATAGAGATTTTGTTGTTCTATTTTTATTCCTTCCGCAAGAGTTTTAAAATGTTTGTACAAACAATTCAATTTTTTTCTTCATAGTAGTTTTAATTTATCTTATCAAATATTTTTTTTAATTACTATCAATAGACCCTTATGACTATAATAACAATAATATTCACTATATTATCAATTCAGCCAGTAGCGGATATAAATATAATTTTGGGAAGAAGGTTATTTATTTTATATATATTTTTTTTAATAATGATAATAACTTTGGAAGAAAAAGAAAACAAAAATACTCATACGGAATAATGTTTTATTGGTAGTTGTAAGCCTAAAATAATAATAAATAAAAACTTATAGGAACAGTGGATCTTTTTATTTATCTTGAGATAAATTTCTTATATTTTTTCTTAATACATGCTAATATTAAGTAGCTGAATATGCATTATGATTTAAAAAAAGAATATATTAGGATTCTTTAAGTCTGTATGTTGAATATCACTCTATAAACAAATATGGCCAATGAAAAAAAATAATTATATTTTCATTTTGGGTGGGCTTAAGCCTGATAGTCCCTCCTTCCTTTCTCACGCCTCCATAGATCCAATTGAACTAATTTTAACTAGACAAAATATTATTAGAGTTTATTTTATTTTATTTTTTTTTTGTTTATTTAATGGAATTTACAACTGTATACAAATACAACAAGTAAATAAGCGCAAATATAAATAATGGCATGTACAGGCTTGAAGAGTTACTACCCAGTGGTAGCACTCTCTAAATAATTTTAAGTAAGAAGATCACGAGGCCATCTCCTTTTCAGACGCCTAGGAGGATTATCAGGAATCGAGAAAGAAGCAAGAGTGAAAACATGCGGATTTGGATGGGACTGAAGTTTATCATGAAAGGATAGATATCTAGCTCGAGCTAAATCAGCGACATATGGTACATTAAGGTCTTTATGAATGGTTTTATTTGTGACAAAGTATGGAGCATTAAGGATTTTACGGAGGATTTTGGATTGTAAGGATTGGATACGATAGGAATTCGATGGTTTGGTGGATCCCCAAAGCTCAACTCCGTATGTCCATATAGGTCTTATTATAGTTATGTAGATAAGTCTTGTGTAATTAATAGAACGTTTGGAGCTTTTGTCTAATAAGTGTTGGAGCAGTCGGAAACGTCGAGCAGTTTCTAGAGATTATTTTAAATTTCTTTTTAAGAATATAAAATTATAATTTATTTATTATTTTATATTTGAAAAAATTCAAATAATTAACACACTCAAATATTTTTAAAAATACTTTAATCCGAAACTCCGCTTTAAACGCCTTTACTTCACAAGGAAAATATACGACAGGTTCCGACTTTCCCTTGGGGTTGAGGAAAGTTAAGGTGACCGCACATCCCTCCTCAAAGTCGCAACGGATTCGTAAACAAGAAAAAGTTCATCCGCCAAAAGACAGACACAGTTGAGAACTTTTTTTTTTTTTATTCACCCCAAGAGTGTGGTAGCTTACTGTGCCTATTGTAAAAAAAACCGCAGTGGCCAGTTTATTGCGGTGTCTGTTGTGAACTCGGAGGCACGGGCCATACTACACCCTATCCGCAAAAACTATACAAAAAAAATTGCACGCTCAGTCTCCGGGCTGTCTAAGGGCAAGTGCAAAGCTTGACCTTAACCTAAGCGGTTCACACAGGAGGAGAGGGGGAGGGGAATGGAATATTATATAAATAGATAAATATATATATATATATATATATTTATTTATATCATATTCCATTCCCCTCCCCCTGTTATATATATATATATATATATATATATATATATATATATATATATATATATATATATATATATATATATATATTATATATAAATATATTATAATATATTATAAATAATAATATTTATTTATAAGAATAATGATATAATGATTTAATTTTGGGGGAGGGAGGGGCTTCAGCCCGAAAGCTTTTTGTTCATAAAAATAACGATAATTACTTTGGAAAAAAAAAGAAATTAACTACCTATATGAAATGGTGTTTAAGTGATTCCTAAAGTCCTTTTAAATGTAATTACACGAACAATAATACTTTAAGAGACAATTTTTAAATATTTTTTTCCATAAATCATGGTTATATTTTACCATTTTGGGAGGGGGCAGCTTCAGCCATAAAGTCCCCTCCCCGTAGATCCCCGAAGGTCTTAACAAGATATTAATTTTACAATGACCCAGTAGTGGGTCCAGGATTTAATTTGGGAGGCTTATCATTATTATTATTTTTTTAAATAATAATAATTAGTATGGAGGAAAAACACTAGAGAAAAAAAAAAAGAAAAAAACTACTTCAATAAAATTTTGTTAAAGTTGTCAAAGAAAAAAAAAAATATAAAAGATAATAATAAAATAAATAAAAAAATATATAGTCCATGGTACAGACCCCCTTTTTATCGAATTATTAACATCCGGCTGAAACTTCGTAAATAGTTTCATCTCATCGTAACTATTTTATTTACGAAAACTCTTGGAATTGGGTCGTTTTCAATCTGGAGGGGGGCAAACTTTGTCTATTTGATAAGGTACTAAATACTTGTAAACATCCGTTGTCCTTCTACTTGGATCGTAAGATAATTTGATCACAAAATTGACAAAAATATTGGACCCTTTGTCATATATAACCTCGTTATTTGGAAAATTTGGGGGTGTATGCCAAGCAGCTCACTATTTTTGAAGGCTACTTTAGTTATTTACGAGTTATGGGTATTTAGGAGGTTTTAGTACCTAATCAGATAGACAAAGTTTGCCCCCCTCCAGATTGAAAACGCCCCAAAAGAGTTTTCGTAAATAAAATAGTTGTAGTTTACGATGAGATGAAGCTATTTACGAAGTTTCAGGCGGATGTTAATAATTCGATAAAAAGGGGTCTGTACCACGGACTAATAGTAACAATAATGCTTTTCGAGGTAAATTTATTTTATTTTTTCTTGACACGTATTTGCATTTAGGTACTGCATATCCATTAAATTTAAAAATATAATATCGTCACTATGTTCATTTTTAAAACAGCTGAACTTTTAAGAAGGTTTTGTAAATTTCTAATTTCTAATTATTCGTTAATAAAAAATATTTTTAAAAATCCACAAAAATAACACATATCCTTTTATACATCAATAGAAACTCATCGAAGTTCTTAGTGATTTTATGTCTCTTAATGACTTTTTGAAATAAACTGTCAATATATTGTGATGGTTTAAGTATATAGGTTAATGTTAGATCCCTCATATAAACAAATATGGACCAATAAGAAAAAAACAAATTTTTAATTTTTCCATTTTGAGAGAGGATTATTATTATTATAAAATTACAACCTCAAATAAAAACTTAGTATTTTTTTTTTAAATATTTTTATTCATTGTGTAATTTTAATGATTTGTCGAAAAACAGATATGGTGATTGTAAAATTTGTTTATATGCTGAGTAATGTATACAAATGTGCCTTGTGTCAGTTATAATCAAGGTTCAAGTAACGTAATACACAGTTCAAGTAGTTTATGTACACGTGGCATAAAAATATTTTAAATGGTCTTCGAGAGTTTTTGGGTTTTTTTATCATCTCAAGAAAACTGAAGCACTCTCGATTGTATTTAGTTATGTTCTGTAACATATTGTGTAAAATTTCACTTTTTTTTTCTATCTAAATATACATTAAACGTATGTTTATGTTTTTTAAATGGATTGTGTTTCTCGTCTATGGTTTCCCTTTTCTTTTAATTGTTTTTTTTTTAACTGGTTACTAAGTTGAATTTCACGTTCCGTGTAAATTAATCTTTTCTTAATGTCATATAAATACATTACCTCTTTTTTTTATTCTTACATAAAAGCTAATAGAATGCATGTATGAATTGCTAAAGTGAGTAATTAGAAAATATAAAGAGTTATAGGAAGAGTGTAATATTTTAAAAATAGCATTTATCCTCGTAATTTATTTATTTAATTTATTTATGTTCAATTAATTTCATGAAGGGCTTCAAACTAATGCAAACATCTTAATTTTTAACGGGGTTACAATATGTCGTAAATTATATATATATAATATTCTTTGCCCAGATTTCATGTAATTATACTCAGTTGTCAGCAGTGAACTGTGATTGTAGTACTTACATTGTAGAACCAATGATGAATTTTTAGAAACTCTAGTTTTAACACAGTTTGATTATGCAATAATTCTAATGCAAACTATATAATTTTAATAGGTTTATAAATATAAATATCGTATAACTATATAGATAATGAGTAAATGAAATATTGAGAATAAATTTATTTACATGTATTTAGTGAAATAAATCGTGGGATAATTGTAAACTCAATTGTACCAAAATAGCACAAACTCTATTTTATCTCAATAATTTTGATTTCACAGCATGAAAAATCATCAGAGTATCTAATGGTTTTATTTTATAAAATGTTGCTTAATGAAATTTTATTCTTAGAACTAATATTTGTCTGTGTATATTTGGATTTAGCTTATTACGTTTTATATGTTAAATACAATGTTTGGAAAACAAATGTTGAATATCTAGCAAGACTTTTATATAAATATTTGGTATTGTGTCCAGTAAGTGGGTAAGACACGCGACAAAGTTAGGAGTTGTATTATTGCAGAGCTTTGCTGCGTGAATTTTGGAAATTTATCACAATTATTCGAAAGATGACGGCATGTGTTGTTTTTGAAATATAGAAATGACTGCCACATATTTTGGCTATTAAGAAACAAGTAACAACCTCTTTAGGAGAGAAGACATTAAGTTTATTATTATTATAATTATTATTGGGAATAGTGTGGGAGCTATCGGGGGGCATAGAACCGGTCAGGAGACTCCCCCGCCAAATAGTGAACTCGCCTAGACCTAGCCGTGAGAAATAGACTGGTCCATTGTGGGGGAGGGACCAGTCCTAGCTCATTGTACGCATGCAAATCGTGGACATCACTTGACTTGCAATTGTGCGCTCCATAACGGACTCCGGTTCGAGTGGAATTAGGACCCGAGATAGGGGCCTGCAGTTTGGGGGGTGGGTGTATTCTACATATATCAAAGGTCCTTCATGTTTATAGTGGACATGTTAATACGAAAATTGTGATAATGCACAAAATACTTACATCATACATGTATTAGCGTTATGATTCAACCGTTGTGTAATTGGAACTTTCATTTTAGAGAACCATCTGACAGGAGGATTCTGTTTAGATTTTTTACGATTTGAATTACGAAGACTATCAGATAATGTTGTTATAAACATTAGAATGCAAATGCACTTTGATCATGAAGGATTTTCAGCTCATTTCGCTAGTTACATAAGGCAGCGTTTGGATGAAAGGTTTTGCAGATCGTTGGATTGGCCGCAGTGGTCCAATTAGTTTTCCTCCAAGACCTTCAGACCTCAAAGTATTTCAATATTGTATATTGTAATAATAGTTGAAATTCATGTACCATCAATCACTATAGTTTATTATTTACCATTATCGGTCGTATAATATTATATCTCTGATTGTATTTAAAAATTTTCAGCCCTGAAGATGACCCACATGTTTGGGTTGAAACGTTGGCACAAATAATAAAAAAACAGTCGACATATATATATATATATATATATATATATATATATATTTTTCATTATTTTCCTGTCTGTAACCCACTCATGGAATTTGGTCCGTTCCTCTCGATTCATCCTATATATATTTTTTTTAAATAATACTAAAAATAAATACGATAAAAAGATAATGAGATATATTAGGTAGATGCGATCGATGGTAGTTTTCAACAGACTCCATAGCCGAAGATTTTCCCACAAAGATTAAGGTAATATATTTCCATTTTGGGTTTTATAACCAACGGTAAATAGAAACCGAATTCGGACTCGAGTTTGAGAACACTACTTGGACGTTAGGGCCAATTGGAGACGGAAGTCATCGAATCCATCAAAGGCTTCCAACAGAGAAGCACTTACCTGCAGCTTATGCCTATCGGGGGGGCGATAAAAGATTTTATTGTTGAATTTAATTAAATTCCAAGAGCTACTACAACGATACTACTTTTCGTCTGACCAAAAAGTTCGGCTCTCAATGCCTTCCATTAGGAGGAAGAGCCATTCCGTACGATGGAGTAGGCAGCCAGGACACTATGGCGTTTAGAGCTCGAGCTATAGGCTTCGCTGTTGAAAGGGGGCTCTAAAATTGAATAAATTTATACCGGAGGGGGCCAAAAAAAAAAAAAATGCTCAGTAGACCTCATTGAATTAAACGATGACCTCCTCAAGTTTAAGAAATACAAGCTTAATATTTTCTAAAAGTCGTTTATTTTAGCTATCATTGCATTAATTTAGTAATACATAATAGGTCAGTTATATTATTAATTAATCATTGGTCTACTTGAATCCAATGTAAATGAGATTAAAATCATTAAAAAAAAATTTACCAAATTTTTTGTCTGCATTAAAATTATTGCCATTATAATTGATTAGGAGAACACAATCAATTATAAACTACAAATAAAAATATTTTATTTTGCGCCGACGTTTCAGTCATGACTTAATCAAGGTATGAAGTGCAGGGAAGACAAGATAATAACCAAAAATTATGAACCAACTATTGTAAAAACATATTTAATGTGCTAATAAATAAATTAAAATATATATGAGTAGTGTATGTAATGATAATTTATATATATATATATATATATCACTACGTACATGAAATGAATTCTTATTTAAATGACTCTTGAAATCCTATTAAAAATTAATGTAATAACACGAACAATCATAGTTTTAAGGATAAATTTTTATTTTTTTTTTCATAAAATATGGTTATATTTATTAGCTGTATATGTATTATAATTTAATAAATAGAACATATTGTGATAGTTGTGGTATTTAGAGTAGATCGCTCACAGTAACAAATATGGAGGAATGAAAAAAAAATTCTATTTTGTGGGGGGGAGGGGATTCAGTCCGGCCAGTTAATAGTTATTCATACCTATTGTTATCAGTTCTTTTCTTAGTCCTCATGAAGGTTTGAGCTTTGGGCCGAAACGTCAGCAAATAGGACAGGTTCGGAGTTGCCTTTAAAATACTCCACTTATCCCTGTTGAACTAATCCGTTACCTAGGAATCCACCTGGACAAACGTCTAACTTGGAATCCTCAAACCAGAATGAAACGACAAGAAACCGCTCTACGATTCAGACTACTTCAGCACTTACTTGACAAACGCTCTAACCTTCCAATTAATTACAAAAGACTCATATACATGACTATAATAAGATCTATTTGGACTTAAGGAGTTGAGCTATGAGGTTCCACTAAACCATCGAATTCCTCTCCTATCCAATGCTTACAATCCAAAATACTTCGTAAAATTCTCAATGCTCTCTGCTTTGATACAAATAAAATCATCGATAATGGCCGTAATGATCCTCATGTTTCAGATTTGGCCAAAATCTAGATACCTATCCTTCCATAATAAACTTCTGAAAAATCCGAACACTCTCGTTTTTAGCCTTGCTTCCTCTTCAATTCCTAATAAGAAGATTTGTGATCTTTTAAATTGGACATATTATTAGAGTGCTACTAGTAGGTAGTTTCTCAAAAAGTGTTTTCACGTAATTTTATTCATTTGTACAAATTTACCAGAGGTAATTCTTTAATACTGTTGTAAATATCACTAATAAATAAATAAATTATTTATTTATTTTTAATTTTTTTTTTTTTTTTACTGAATACCCCAACCAACTTCTCTTCAATTATTCACTACATTCAACCATCAACCGACTTTAATAACATATAATTACTTTATTAATTTTTTTTTTTATGATTATCTCTATATAAGCGAATTCAGTCGGAATCGAATATTGGTCAAACCAAAAGACATTGAGAAACATCCCAGCCAACTGGTTGTTTAGTATTTTGGGTGAGTTGTGAGTATCTTTCTGGAAGGACATTATTTAACAGCCCGGTTAAATGTCAGAGAGGAAATGCTTCCAGGTTCCGATAACAACTACCAAGGATTCGAATTCTCCACGATCCGTTTCCAAATTGACTAACCTACTTTTCTTTTTTAGTCCGTTTATAATTAACATTTAGAAGGGACTATTTTCACATGTTAATTTTGGTCTTACAGTAACAGCTAACTACTTCTTAAAGCCCAATATATGTATATTTACAGAATGATAAGAGATCTACTCTATATACGGTTTATTGCAAAAAGTCACTACTTAGTTTTATTTTACATTGCTTAATTTTACACAGAAGTAATCAATTTAATCATAATCGTTAGAGCCGTTTTCGAGAAAATTGTAAAAATGTGTTAAGTCCATGATATAAAGTGCCTCTACCGTTTATCCAATTTTGAAGAAAAAGCTTATGGGCCTGATCTTCCCCAAAGTCTGCACTATGGTTTTACCAACGTTGAAATCAGCTCTTACTATTTTTTGGTAATTATTTAACCAGACTATTAATACTGAAGGTCTATTTTTCAGTCAACATGAAACTATTATATAGTTTTGTAAATTCTCACTTTAGTTATGCATACATCAGCTATATATACCTACATGGGTCGAAATGAGTAATATCGCGTTAGAAAACTAAACATTTTCCGCCTTCAACCTTGCTTTAATTGTATTCCTGTTTTTCGGCTCATTTGGAAATTCTAAGCTCATAAAATTTAAGGAAAACAATCGTAAACAAAGCACAAGGAAAACTCAATTGTTTTCGAGTAATTTAGCAGAAAATGGACAATTTCACAATATCAACCGAATGACGCACGATCTTATAAAAGAAATACTGTTGTTTTGTATGTTAAAACGAGAATAGAATGAATATTCTTCAGATGTAATTGAGAGTTTTTTTATTGAAGTATAAGGAAAGTCCTAAAAATTTGAATCGTATAAACTTAATTTCAAGTTCGAGGATTTTCGTTGATTTCATTCTTTGGTGGGATCACATCATTAAAATTAATTTATGTTTATCGAAAGTTTCCCTGATGAAGTTTTCCTGTATTGCAAGGAGGTGCCAAATTTGGCATTTAGTGTTTTAAGATAATTGGCCATTGACGAGATCAGTCATGAATTTAGAAACTTGCCCAAAATTTAATCCTCGCAAAGCTATTTTTAGATTTTTTTTTCTTAAGATGGCGATTCGAAGATATCAGTTGAGCAGATCTCAAAATAAAAATGTCAAATATTTTTGACATAGAACTATTTAATTTTCAGTTAAATTTTAAATTAATATCAACTGTTACTGTTACTACACTTACTTGACAAACGCCCCAAGCTTCCAATATTAAAAAAAAAACTCATTAGGACATACGGAATGGAGGTTTGGGGCTCCACAAAATCATCGAATTCTTTCTGTATCCAATCCGAAATATCCTCAATGCTCCTTATTATGTCACTAATAAAATTATCCACAAAGAAATTAATATTCCATTTCTTGTAGATTAGGCCTGAATCAGATGTTGCTCTTTTAATTCAAAACTCGTTGGTCATCAACAATTCCTGATAATCTTCCGAGGCGTTTGAAAAGAATCTGGTAAATTGTCCTAAATCACTAGCGGATCCAAGATTGGGGGGGGGAGCTTCAGCCCGAAAGCTTTTTTTTTTTCATAAAAATAACGATAATTACTTTGGAACAAAAGAAAGAAACTAACTACCTGTATGAAATGGTATTTAAATGATTCCTAAAGCCCTTTTAATATTTATCACACGAACAATAATACTTTAAGAGATACTTTTTTAATATTTTTTTTTCGATAAAACATGGTTATATTTTGCCATTTTGCCCCCCGTAGATCCGCCCGTGTCCTAAATTAATGAAATCATTGAAGTTACTTCACAAAATCCTCTCATGTTTGATATTCTTAAAGCAGATTTATTTGTTCTATTTATTTATACAGTTGTAAATTTAAAAAAATAAATAATAAATTAAAAAAATTAAGGCCGCCTTTAATTATCGTTCTGGATGCACGTTTCATACTTCAACCTAATAATCGGTTTATGAAACTTTATTTGATCTTTTAAGAAAATTTTAATTTACTAATCCCATTATTGATACTTACAGGAAGAGCAAGAATATACATTTAACAATGACTGATTGCAGTTAATGAATACAGACGTTTCGGTCTATATCGTAGGGCTTCATCAGGGTTGACTAGACAATAGAGCGCGAACGATACTATTCATCTTCTGCCTTCGACGACATCGTGAACTATCGATGCTCGCTTTCCCTAACTCTTCGGCCTTCTGAAATACCCACCGCTCGGCAGCTTCTGAGAAGATTCTTGGACCCCTCCTCGAGGAATAAGTTATTCTCGTTGGGGGAAGAACAAAGTCGCCGCCCAGAAAGACAATGCATCCTCCGCCCGCAAATCTACAGCGGACGGTCCAACAGTCTTCATTCTTTTCTTTTCTTGTTTTTCTTCTTTCTAATTCCGAACATGTCCAAACCTTTCGGCCTCATCCATGTGCACCCTCTCCACCTAGTTCTGCCTGGCACGAATAATGGCAAAAAAAAAAAACCATGGTGGGTCTACTCCTCCAACATCGAGATTACATGTTTTTAATTAACTCAACTTTATGATCAATAAAACCATAATGCAAAAATATCCTTAAAAATATTGAATACTTAATAGTTGACCGTTGCATTATTAAGGAAGGAGATAGTCCGGGATGGTGGTCATAAGAAGACTAAATAGTGACAAAACTATTTTATTAAAAGCCAACATTTCGACCCGATTTTGCAGGTCTTCATCAGGGAGGTGTGTGCAGCAAGGAGTTTCACTTAGACCTGCTGCACTAGCAGTTCTAAGTGAAACTCCAGAGACAAGAAGACCTGCAAAGTTGGGTCGAGAAGTAAGCTTTTAATAAAATAGTTTTGCCACTATTTAGTCTATTTATGACCGCCACCCTATCTCCTTCCTAAATCCTTAAAAATAATTTAAATCCCCTATTATCCATATTAGGCATATACGAAACCCTGATCATTATGATTTTATTCATATATTTAACAGACAAGAAATTATATTATATAATGGTAATATAAATCACAGCATTAAACATCAAATTTAAGAAGTTATTTTTAAAAACAACTGATTGATGTGTAATAAAAATATATGTAGAATATTAAAATAAACGTACTTGTTTTGTTGCCAAAGATAGTTCTAATTCTTGGGAAAACAGAGGTTTAAAGTTTTCTTAGAATCCACCCCTTAAATCTGATTCCTCAAATGTATACAAATAATTCATTATTGTCTCTTGTAGCACTAATTCCTTAATATGTATTGTTTTTTTATATTATTATTATAACTCAACTTAATGTATTTTGAAAATTTTTTTGGAAAAAAAAATAACTTAAATATACCAAGCAATTCTCGTAGATATGTTTGATAAATCTCATTAATACAAAAGTATTATTTAACCAAATAGTCTGTGGTAAAGACCCCTTTTTATCGAATTATTAATATCCGCCTGAAACTTATAATTTCATCTCATCGTAACCTACAACTATTTTATTTACGAAAACTCATGGAATTGAGGTGTTTTCAATCTGGAGGAGGGGAAACTTTGTCTATTTAATTACGTACTAAAAACTCCTAAATACCCATTTGTTTCATACTTTGATCGTAAGATAATTTGATCACAAAATCGATAAAAAAGGGGGCGTACAAAAATATTGAGCAGTTTGTCCTATATAACATAGTTATTTTGAAAATTTGAGGGTGTAAGCGCCGCATAAAATTTTCTCACGATCCAAGTAGAAAGCAAATGGGCATGTACGAGTTTTTATTACGTAATTAAATAGACAAAGTTTGCTCCCCTCCAGATTGAAAACGCCCCAATTCCAAGAGTTTTCGTAAATAAAATAGTTGTAGGTTACGATGAGATGAAACTATTCACGAAGTTTCAAGCGGATGTTAATAATTCGATAAGAAGGGATCTGTACCACGGACTATAATGATAATAATAATTCTTTTTCAAAAATTACATATAATGTAGTTATGTAGTCCACTAAGCCTTAAAATAGTTTTGCAACCACTATTGATTAAGTTTCAGACAGATTCAAATTTTTTTTTCTGACAGTAATGAAAAAGTTTTGATAACCAGTGAAATATGTATTTTGAAAAAAAAAATAAAAATAGCTTTGTGCTTCTCACCCTCATATAGATAATTATAGTACCATTGTGAATGTAATGTGGAATTCGGAATTGGACAAGGAAATGCGACTCCACTTGGAGAACAGGAAAATGTACATTTCCTACAAACTTTCTTATGTGATATTTTTTTATAATCTTTTTGAATTGGACAATTTGCACTAAATATTCTTATCTTGTCTTGGAGATAACGTATCGTTGGATTGGTTACATAAGGCACTACAAGTTGAGTAATACATCTTAGATAGCGGAGTGTCACCTCGAATTTCGGCTAGATTAATTTTCACTATTACTATCCACGTTTCCTATTACATAATATATATATATAACTATTTACTATTTTAGCTGAAAAATATATATTATAACGATGGGATATCGAGTTCGGTCGGGCAAGTCGGGCTGATCCCTCTTAAAGAGGAAGTGTCTTTCATGCCTGTTTCTTCTCTGACGGGTGTTTGAAGGGCTTCGTCGCACACATGTCCCGTTCCCTACCAACACTCTCCCAAAAACATTATATATTAACAAAACTATACAGGTTTACACGTTAATATTATCACTATATTTATGATGAATAAAAAAAAAAAAAAAAAAAAAAGGTGATAATAATTTTTGTATATATATTTTTTATGTATTTATATATTGTGTAGTAAATAAATTCCTGGGGGGAGGGTAGGGAAAAAAATTATCACTTTATCAATCATATATACTCCCGATAATAAATTAAGACATCGATGTTTTGAAAAAAATAGATAAATTTTGAAACAAATAAAAACAAAACTTACATTGTTTTGAAATGAAATATCAATACCACAACAGAACATAAATTTTAGAGAAAAATATTTACAAAAAAAAAAATTAATTATCTATAATCAAAAATAATATCAACCCCCCACCGCCCCCCCCCCTCCCCTCCCCCTCCTCTAAAACGGAAAAATTATATTTTATTCATTCATTCACATTGGTTTGTAATTATGTAAAGAAAATTGTTGCTATAACTACCTTTTTTTTTATTATTTACTTTTTTTGGCTTTAAGGATCACTTAACCATTACTTCATATAGGTATTGTTATTTTTCTTTCAGAGTTATTACCGATATAAAAAAATAATAATAAATATATCTGCTATTGCCTGTAAAATTATTTTAATGGATATACTATTAACTACTCGAACCCCTTATTATTAAAAAAAAATATATTTTTATTATTATTGAATATTTAATAGTTTACCGTTGCATTATAAAGGAAGGGGATGGTCCGGCGTGGCGATCATAAAAAGGCTAAATAGTGACAAAACTATTTTATTAAAAGCCACGCTCTAGCCCTGAAGAAGACCTGCAAAACCGAGTCGAAACGTAGGCTTTTAATAAAATAGTTTTGCCACTATTTAGCCTTTTTATGACCACCACCCCGGACATCTCCTTCCTTTATTTTTATTATTAAATTAATTTTAAGCTTTCCTAAAGCAGTCTTTTTCAAAATGCCTTCATAAAAATTTCTTTCTCTGAACCACTTTTATTATTAGAAATTTTCTCACAATTTTTCATCAGTATTCAGCTATCGCTATACGTAAAATATTTTGTTAATATTATGCTTACAAAAATAAACATAATATACTTATTTTAGCCTACGTGTTATCCATGATACTTTGATATTGGGTGCAGTCAGTAATGAAAAATAACAAAGATAAATAAACTTATTTTAATAAATATGTTTCGCCTTAAACTTTAGCGCTTCATAAGTAAAAATAAAATAAATATAGCTGACTGAACACTTTTTTATTTATTTAATGTCGTTATTTCGAAGATATAACCAAATGAATTATAAGCGAATTGATTAATATGTACAGTCTTAGCCTTAACGTACTCTAATGGATTATAGTTTAAAATAATCTAGTAATATAAATCTTATTTTCTAATCTTAAGCTTGTATTAACTCAACTACTGCTTACAAGGGGATTAATTATACGTTTATACAAATTTTATACGAATAGCAAAATAACGATCACACGATCAATTTATCAAACGATTTTCCTCGTCTGTGTGGTTTCCTCAACCAACAAACATTTAATTCATGAACCGAAAAAAAAAAAAAAAAAAAAAAAGGAGGGTAAGATGAGTTATTATAAACTTACAGAAACAGATGTAAACATTTATCTAAACAAGGAGATTTGATTCATCAAGTCCATTGTTGAGCATACAATAAGACTAGTGAATAGTGAAGCTCGTGTTGATACTAACCATGTTTATACACCAGCTTAAAGCTGATCGAATCATATTGTTGGTATATACTAATATTATCAACAATATATAAATATATATTAATTAACTAAATATCAATTTCCTTATGTTATTTATTACTTCTTTTATTTATCTATTTTTATAATATTGTTGAATAATTTCTAAAAAACATTCACATAATTTTCAATTAGTTTTTTACCTGAAATAAACACATTAAGAAAGTACATAAAGGCATAATTATTGTTATTAATTATTCTCATTGGTTAACCAATATATATTGGTTCCAATAACCAATAAATAATGGTTCTCAAATTTATTTTATTATTTTGTTTTAATTGGAATTTAAAACGGTATTATCATAAAATATAAGTAGGCATGGATGGAATACTATAATTAAGTATTTGCCAGATGATTTCAAGTTTTATTTATTTTCAAGTTCCAAGGATACTTAAGTAAATAAAAAGTATTTTTTTATACACGTCCTTTGGGTATTGAAAACTTAGTAAGTAAAGTAGAGTAGGAGATCCATGATTAATGTTTTTTTAAGGTTTTTTTTTTATTTTATTTTAATAACAGTAATTACTGTGGAAAGAAAGAATCGTTTGACAAAAACAATACACGAAGTAATATTTGAGTGGTCCTTTTAGTTCTGTAAAAAAAAAAAAACAGAAAAAAACTGATAACAGTTTTTCTTGACACGTGCTTAAATTTATTATCTGTAATACATGTGTTATAATTTCAAAAAAGTATATATTTTGATTGTCAAAGTATTTACCTCCCGTCACTTTCAGGAACAAATATGAACCAATAAAAAAAAGTTTTCAATTTTTATTTTGGGGGGACTTCCGCGCAAAAGCCCCTTTCCCTCTGTGAACCGTCAGTGCAAAAGGATGAAAGAGCGTTAAGGAATGAATACAAACAACCAGGCCAATGTTTAGACATTTTTGAGTCCTTCCATTGTCCTTCCTTTATAGGGATTAAAAAAAGGATTATAGAATATTTATAGGAAGTAAGACTTGATTATTCAATAGACTTATCATCCTATAAAGCTTTAATAAAATAAAATAATACAAATTAATTAATCAATTTATTTATTATTACTAGTGACTATAAAGTCACCAAATCCTGTTGAGTCAACTAACATTTTTAAAGAAATGAAATATAAAAAATAAATAAATATAAAATTAAAATATTTCTTCCGATTCACTAAATTGTATATTGTATATAAAAAAATTCTTGATTTTCTCAATATTTTTTTTTTTTAGAATTTAGCATCATCCTCCGGTAATAATACATTGAAGTAATTAATAGTTAAAATAATTATAACACCCTATAAAATTTTTATTATAATACCCTACTATTTTTGCAATTATAAGAGACCCATTTATCCCGTGGGATTCCAGAAGTATGAGTCCTATATCCCCCCTTCTTATAATGGGCACTGTAAGGATATACATATGCAATCCTTAATATATGTATAATTTTTCACAATTTAAATTAATTCTAAAAAAAAGAAAACGGTGGCGGATACAGGATTTAATTTACGGAGGCTTAGACTTTGATTATTTTTAAATAACATTATTACTCTTGAAGAAACTATAAAGAATAATATTGAAATGGTCCTAAATGGGTCAATAAAAAAAATATTTGAACAATTATGCGTTATAATTTAAAAAGAGAATACTTAGTGATTGTGTATGTTTTTATCTCAGATCATTGATAGAAATAAATATGGAAAAAAAAAATCTCAATTGGGGATGCTTCAACTTGACCCTCTCCCCCCCTTAATCCGCCAGTGACGTCAACTGTTTCATTATGTGTCAATTTCAAGAAAAAAAGATAAGGGTCAAATCTAATAAATTAAAATAATATTAAGTTCGAGATCAGTATTTAAAATTAATATTTAAAAAAATTAATTAATCATCATATATAAGCAGTGTAGGAAAACAAATAAATCATAATACAACATTGATTGTAATAATATTACAGATACAATAAATCTAGTCAACTAGAATACGAGGTGTAATTGCGTAAACTATAAACGTAGTTTATCTGCTAGCCAGCTGATCTCTCCTGAACCGCAGGTTATAATGAGAGTTAAGTGGGCACCTTTGTAAAAGGGGCAGTCATATTTGGGTTAATGTTTTTGCCGGGGATTCCGAGTGTAGAAGGGGAGTAAGGGCTCAAAGACAAAGAGGTCCGGTGCTGGAGAAGTGGGGGGAAAGTTTATGAATCGGGCCCCCTCCACTTTGGGGTCCACCTCCCCTCCACCTCCGATCCCCACCACGTAGTACTGCTCCGCAACAGAGTAAGTTTTTAGTCAGCCCTGTACCGTCGTGCTTTTTTTATCTCACGAGAGGGCGTCTATCTTACCAAGAACAAGAAGGACCACAGTGAAGTGCCTGCGTATATCTTGTAGCTTGCGGTAGTTGGATTGTGATATGCAGTTATGACTGAGTGCAACCCACCCGTTGATTATCACCATCATCACAGGCAAGAGGATGTTAAACCTTTTGGCCAACAGCAGCTAGATATTATCACTTCACAAGCAGGAAAGGTAAACATCGCTTTGGATATTTATGAAAATAATGTTAAGGCAATAAACCGAAATCGTTATCAATCAAAAATAAAAACAAACAAAAAAAGTGTGCGGTTTTAGTTGTTGAAATGCAGGTCAATATAAAAACGTTATCATTTTTGTAACAATAATATAAGTATTTTATCCAGAGTATTTTCTGTCCCGTTAATTACCAGCTCTTGGGGTGGGAAAAAATCGCGTAAAGGCGGACGTGGGGCTGTCGTCATGGTTACGGCGGGGGGGTAATACCACCCCCGCGTCCGCCGTCGCTAGGCAACGGGGGTGGGGCGACACTGACCTAGTACACGCCGCTATCAGCTCCTTATCAGCTGGCCAGGGCGTCCTCCCGATCTGCCGGGGTACCAGGAGTACGAGACCAGTTGTGGATATAATTAGGTCCTTGATTGATAGTCTCCAGATCCGGACCGAACGCCTCAATTAATTGGATTACTTTCTACTCTCAGCTCCCTCTGAATAAATCAGGAGCTCATTTAGGCAACGGTCTAGTCATTCCACCGAAATGTTATAAATTAAAGTATTAAAAAAAATACACAACACATTAACATTGTCAAAAAAGAGTACTCGTTTAAAATGCCCTGATAAGTTGCAACATTAACCACTTTGAATAATCATCAAATTTGCTAAATTATCACAAGAGCTATTAATTAATAAATTTATTGTTTATTACAATGTTTTCAATTGTAATTTTTTTTATTTAACGGCAAACAGAAAAACTTTTGCATTACAACTAATCAACATTTATTTTGTAGATAATTGATTTTTTCTTAAAAATGTTATCACCATCAAATCTTTAAAACATATAATAAATTAGAATATTTATCAAATTTGCATCTATATTATTATTGCTATAAATTGATGGATTCTTGTTTATTATAATGTTTATAAATTAAAAAAATAACAATAATTTTTTGATATTTTTTATTTAATTATTCAGTGGTAAACAGAAAACTTTCATTTAGAAATAATGCATAAAATTACCTAATTTTCTTAAAATAAATTACAATTTTTTATGGTGTTTTTTTTCTTCAATAAAATTACTCAATGGAAAACAGGATTTTTTCTTTGAAGTGACTCTCCTCCCCTGTATATAAAATTACCTGATTTCTCTAAAAATAAATAATTAAAATATTTCTGTAATGAATTTTATTTTTAAAATGTAACTAATATTTTTTATCGGTTGAACCGGAGTATGTTTAAACACATGACAATGTTGATATGAATATTTTACATGTATATTTTTCAAAACGATTGAACGGATTACTTTATTAATGAAAATCTTATCTCCTCAAATTCCTGAGTTGTAATTAAATCAAATCTTTATAACGAAACCGTCAATGCTTTTACAACTTTTATATGATATTTAATTCTACACCTAAAAAAATGATCTGTTATTAACAAATATTAATTAATATTACCAATTTGGGGGAAAAAGATTTTATTGTTAGACAGTTGTCAATGTTATAATGACTTTATATGAAAATGAATTATCACATACCTCGAATATACAATTCTATGTCAAACTAATTTATTCAATTGGGTGTTTATGACTGAAATATTTAGCTATTCCAGAATACATATGATAGTAATGATGAGATTTAAATAGACATATTTACATAAAGTTGATCAATATTTATAACAGTTCACCTTCATAATATTCCATTACGTAAAAATTTAATTGCCTGAAAACAATTGACATTGAGGATTTTACCGGATTTTATTCCCACATTTATGACAAATCTCTAAAAGGAACAATTAACAGTTTTTAATGATTCTAATGTAAACATTATCATACTGAATCAGTTGTATGTGCTTATATTTAAATAATTTAATCCCTGACCTAGCCTACACAATATGAGCACATTGCACTTCATTTGCATTGTTGTTAATTTTCACACGGATACCACAAATAGTTATCATTTGAATATCATCATCATCATAAATCATTTGAATTTATTGAAAGTTCTACTTATTTGCATGCATGTAGTTATTTTGTATATATTGATACATTTACAAATTAAAATTGTAATTCCAATGCCTGATGATCATTGCATGTATTGCCATAGTGATTTTAGTGGTAGGAATGTTGAACATTTTTCAAAGAAAAAAAAAAATAATAATTTTGTGAAAAATGTTTAAGTTTTTATTACATTAGTTTAGACTTGATGAAAGCTAATTAGGGGTTCTGCATACATAACTATTTTTTAATTCTGGGATAATTATTTGCTATTAAATCTTTTAAAAAAATGTTATTTTATATATAGCAACATTTTTTTAAATGTAATTTTTTTTTATCGGTCACGATAAATATATCCATAAGAATACATGCATGCGTAGGTACATCACTAAGACAATAGAAAGTGATAGTGAGAAGACTAGGACTGTAAAACATCTGGCACGTTGAGTGTGTGTGTGTGTTTATTTTGGATCTGGTAGCCCCCCCACTGCAATATTTCCTGTCCTAGGGCTGGCGCTCAACAATATTTATTCTTTCTTTAGTCCACCGTCTTATCCCCAACAGGAGGGAACCTCCGTTCAACCGTTGTACCAGGAGTACGCATTCAAGAGACTTAGAGGCGTTTTGTATAATTCCACCTTGAAAGGAAACAGTTTAATAATATAAATATATATATAGATGAGTCATTCCACCGAAATGTTATAAATTAAAGTATTAGTAGGTTCATTTTGCGTAGGTTCATTATGCTTTTGTTTCATTTTTAATGTTCAATTTCATTATATGTTAATTCGCAATAATTTCTCTTTCATAATAATAACATTTATTAGATAATTAGACGCTGAAAAGATACTAATAATTTATGAACTTTACCTCGGAATTTTAAATATTGAACTTTTGACTCTCAGTTACCAATATTCACTAATAAAAAAAGTGCCCTAAATTTAAATATTAAAACTAATATTTGTTAATAATTTATTTCTTTTATATTATGAGTTAATCTTATTTTAAATTCCATTTATATATTTTATTTGAAAAAAAAAATATTAAGCCCAATATGCGATCTGGAGTTAACATACAAGTGTCCCCATCTACCGTTTAAGTTAGCAAGCTCTGTAGGTCTTAACTACACGTTGGGGATTGTCACTATTATTTGTTTAATTTTATAAAGTTGTATAATAGTAATATAATACAATAATTAATTATATAATGCACATATTTAAAAATATCGATGTATGTTGAGGGGCTTAATAAAATTTATTAAAATAATCGCTTCTTCCACTCCTTCCCGATTTTCCTTATCGTCAGGACGAATGTAGCCAATAATTCGAATATATTGCGATTGTATTATTGTATTACAGAGGACCTGACTGCCATAATGCTTGGTGGTCTTGTGTGGTTTCCCAACACAGTAATATACTTTTACGACCAGGGGGGTTTGGGACTTCTTTTGTCTGTCTGGTCCTTATGCAATGGGCTAAACCTCGTTTCACGAAGTCATTTATTATTCTCTGCCCAAAAGAATTGAGGGAACCATATTTAAAAAAAGAAAAAAAAAAAAAAAAAGAAGAGAAATAAAATGAGCAAAAGGATCTAGATTTCCGTTTGAAAAGTTACCGAACATCAAAGTACAATTTGCGGCGTTACAATAAAGTTGAAACTAAATATATGATGAACAAAGCATTTGAGAAAATTAATAAAAATAAAAAACATTATTTTCATCATTGATGTTTTATTGATATGATACCTTTACGACATAGTACGTGTAAAAAAAAAAAAAAAATATGAAGCAATAATAATTAACAAGCGAAAGATTCATCAATTCAATAAGGAATAAGATCACTTAGATGCTGACCAGCCTAGCATGTTTCTTATTTAATTTTTTAATGAATAAAAAAATAAAAATAAAATATTAATATCATGTCGTTCCAAAATAGCTCAACATGTCTAGCTTGGAAGAATAACCCCACATCGGAAAAATAAAATAAATACAACTATTGCGTAAGCAACATGTTGTTGACTATTAACACACAGAAGTGAGAAACGATTACGTTTTGAGTAAATATATACAATAATATAAGTATACTTACAAGCATACCGATCTATCAAAGTTCAAATTTAAGTCGTGTCGGTACTTTTTTAAGTCAACAAAACACGATTGAATTGTGAACCGTGAGGAGTTAGTGAGATTCATTGGTTTGTTTTAAGATCTTTCAAAATAAAATTGTCCATGATACTAAGATCGCTGAAAATATTTTATGTTCGTCAACTTTGAATCTCTCAACTTTTCGCTTTTATTCAAATTACACATTTAATAAAAATCATAAATGGTCAAGACAATTTATATTTCTTGTCACTTAGCTATTGACATAAATGGCCACGGTTGAGATAGAATAAAAATTCCGTGAAAAAAAGAATGTTTGAGGGTCGGATTTTAATTTTTAAAATAGATTCATGATATGTTTTACGGACCTGTAATAATCATGCCTTAATTTTACAATAATAATTGCGTCGAACGTGCGTTATATTGTTTCTTTTCCTAATGGAATTTATTTTAAGGAGTCACTTCCTGTTATATAACAAGTCTGATACCCTCCCCTTCCAGACTCCGTCTCGTCCATCCCTGATCTATTCCCGAGGGGATTATACTGACCCAGATCTAAGAAGGATGGGAGAGTCAGAACTATAAAAAATTGCTATGAAGGTCTGGAAGGTTTAAAAAAAAAATGAGAGATAAGTCTATGTGTGTGTGAGTCGACAAAAGAGGACGAAGTCGAGCGGGGTCGCCTACCTGGAAGGGTACCTGAGACGCTCAACACTCAGCCGCCTTCTAAAACAATAGTTATTACCTCGCGGTTTGATGATGGAGGGTGAGGTTCGTCCTACACGATAGCCCTTCGCATGAGACATTCACACGCCAAAGGGCCCCCTCGAAACACGGCTCAGGTTCCACTCAGGCAATGAGTGCAAGTAGGGACATTCAAATTAACTTTTATTCTTTACTAGCCAATCAAGAATTCCATTATAATCTTTATCGGTGGCAAATTAACTTAATAGAACCAGGTTCAAGTAGGGAAAAATACTAGCATTCCTTAATGGCAAGGTTGATAACGCCACTTCACGTATCTGACGTACCCCATCCCATCCTGAATCCATCAACCCAGGTATATGTGGACCCATCGTCTACGTTCCCATACACCCACTACCTAGCTAAAAAACATTCAATGTCTACTCAAGAAATACTGAAAAATAACTATATGAAAAACTTAAACTAAAATATTACAAAAAAAAAAAAAAAAAATTAGGTGCGGTAGTCAGTAACTTACATCTTTTATTATTAATTTTAGTGATATTTCTAGTGGGAAAATGTATACCTTTATTCACAGTTCTATATTTCAACACTGCAATCACCTAATCTGGTATCAACTTACTATCTGTACAGATATAAATTTTCCAACCAGAAATATCACTAAAATGGCATTACTCAAAAATGTTGAAATTGAAGTCATTGAAATCTTTCTGTAAACTGAAAGACACATACATAAGACGGGAATGAAAAAATTACTGACGGTATAACATAATCATTTAAAAATAATAATTTCCATGTTTTACGACACATTCTGCTAAATTTGTACGTGTGGGTCACTTTCCATTTTCTTTTTTCGAAAGTATATAATATCCAACTATAGCAATGATTTTGGGAAAAAAATGGATATTTTTGGAATAATTCTCGGCAATATCAGAAACATTCATCACTTACAATTAGTATAAATTGTATATTCTTAGGCCTTCAATATTTCTTAAACTAACAATATGAAAGCCCTTTAAATAGGGGCATAGGGTATGTGTAAATGGAAGAGGGTCGACAAAGGTTGGGAGTTGTCGGCTTTTTCGGCAAGTCTTTGTTTAAACAACAAGTTTTGTTGACTTACTAACTATTATTTCTCCTTTAGATAACAGTAAATTTTTTCTCTTAGCAATATTTAAACATTTTTGTTATCACTAGTTACGATCTGAAATCGATAATTTTTTTATAATGCTCTCACTTGATTTTACATAGATATAACGAGTTTAACAAAAATAAGTTTAACACTAACTAAATAAAATATATGCTGTACAATGGAAACTTAAACTAAGTAGCAGAAATAACACGAAATTTACTGTCCATATTTAAAAGCCTTTAAACAATGAAATGTATTAGTCAATGTTGCCAATAACCTCGAGGTATTTTTAGATATATTAGAAATTATATTAAAAAGATCATAACTCGAATACATTCCTTACCCTAAATTTGAGGCGAGAAAATACGAGAAAAGTTTAAAAAAAAAAAAAAGATCATGTGGAAAAATAATGGTGCTATAATTTATTAGGTTCTTATTCTTATTGAAATAAATAAAATAAAATAATAAGTTTTTAATGCTTACTATATCACATATGTGAAAAATTATCCACTGTATTAACTGCATCTAATAATATTTAAAAAAATATTATTTTTATAATAGTTTGAACCACAAATGTTTCCATTATATTCAATTAGTAGGTTTAGTAGACATTCTATATACAATATAGAATTTCTTAAAATAAAAAAATTATATTATAGGCGTTGATGATCTTGGGGTTTTATGCCTATAAGTCCTAAATAACAACAATAAGAATACTTAATTTTAAAATGCTTTAATCATTCATTTTTCGGAAAGTTAAAAAAAAATGTATTCGACATTATCTGAGTGATGTTGAAATTATTTTTTATAATTTTAAATATTAACAAATATATTTTATATTATCAAATAAATGAGTTCGACTGTTAAAGGAAGACAGTTGCAGCTATTATCCCGTCAAAACCAAGCCATCAGGTTTGAAATTATCGTTATTTAACTACGGAAAAAAATACTATCCTCTTCCAATTAGTTAATTAAAATCGCCTCTACTATAACCATTATGATATTCGATAATTCCTGCAATTACAGTAGTGCCTTTAATTGATAATCGTCGATTTTTTTCTGCGTGTTAAACTGCCATGTACCATTAGAAAATCGAGCAAAAAATGAATACTCCATTAAACTTTCGACGTGAAAAAAGTTATTTAAATTAAAAAAAGGACACTTTCGCGACCACGGAAGAGGGAAAGATGAAATCAAACGGAAAGGTCTAAAATATGAAACAGGGAGAATATTTGTGTCGTATTCAAAAGGCCGCGTCGGACACCTGTTGAGCCCTCTACATTTCAATTAGCCATTTTAACAGCTTTTATTAAAATAAATAAAATGAACAAAGAACAAGAATTCGCGGCTATATTGTTTTAAATTGACAGATTATTTTTTTTTTCTTAACGGATATTTTTTTATTTATTTATTTTTGTTAGTTTTGAGGAATCCTATTTACTTACTAATTAACATCTTCAATCCTCTCCGATTATCAATATTTTATATGTAATTCTTTTAACATTAAATACTATTGAAATGAGAAATAATTTATTTCTGCTAGATAAAATAATAATTTAAGAGAAATAGCTCATTTTCTTCTTCCTTCAATCATATTTTCTTGTTTATCAACGGTGAAAAATATGTGTATAAATATATTTATATATTTTTTTTTTTTTGACATCGGCCTTTAATTTTTTTAAAACATACTAAATAAACATTGTTTCAAATAATTTTTTTTTTCTTTTAAATTCATAGTTGATCGAGAATTAAACCAAAAACACCCAAAAAATTAATAAAATTAATAGATAAAACAAAACAGATATATTACCTATAAATAAGCAAGGAAGCTCCAAAATCTTTATATTGGCATAAATCTATTTAAACCCATATAAAAAACTCATATTAGTTCTATTAAGTAATAAATATAAAAGTTATAAATTCAATAATGCTTTGATAATAAATGAGATTACCATTCGTTGTAATCGTTTTTTGTTTTTTTCGCTGTGTCATGATAAATTTTTGTTAAATAACTTAGCTATGTGCCTATAGCCACAACACAAACCCTACCTCCTCTGTCTGGTGCGAGAGAACAATGAAGGTTATTGTGAAGAAATGTCTACTAATGCGGAATCGATCCTACACATAACAGTTCCTTGTCGACTACGAAAAACAATGCCCATCAACATCCGTTTGAAAGATTGTATTTATATTCTTATTCAAAAGGAATAATCGATTAGCTAGCTAGCCATTTTTGTATTTTTTTTGCCATTTCAGAGAGGATTTTAAAATCAGCCCAGTTCGGCGAGGCAAGAAGGAAGAACTGGTTTTTCGAATATAGATCACCATTTGGATTTTTTCGGTTCCAGAAATAGCAGGATCTTTCTTCCAACGGCTATATAACATTATCATATCCGATATAAATAATTTTATTACCTATACAACTCCATGGCTAAAAAATGGAACAACTTTCGATATCGTTGAGGCCTATATGATTACCTTTCATCCTGTAACATATTATATCACTATATACATAAATTCGTAATATTTATTTATTAATCGCGTCGTATTACCGAGCAGCTCAGCATCTTAATTGGACTTTAATAGTTTTATTATTATCACATACATACGTCACATATGTTTTTTACCATAATAACGACGTGCGAATGGTTTTAGAAAACTTTTTATTTTCTTATATATTTTAGATTATCATTAATTAAACTTAAATATACTTTACTGCTTCCTTTATTAAAATATTAAAAAACTCTTAATTAATGTTTGAAATATCGAAAAAAAAAATATATTTAAAAAAAAAATGATTAATCTTTAAAAATATTACGCAGATTTTATTTATAATTAAAATATATGAAAAACTGTTTTTTTATTCTAATAATTAAATTAACTATAATCTTTGATTTTCGTTATATAAATATTTATATTACTTTTCGATTTTATGTACATACATACATTTTTCGATTATTACAGATTGGTCCCTTGAATTAAAATAATTTTAAATGTTCGCTGGTTTATTGTGTTTTCCTTTGCTAGTTGCATATCCTAAATCGTGTACGGTTGGATATGCGGTTGCAGAAGAGTCCTCGGTATAGCAGTAAGATACAGTTAGGATTTCAGCTAACAATACTCCGAAGAAGAAAAAAAAAAAAGATATAAAATAAAACGAGAGCCGTCTCTCCAGGTAGAAGACCGCTTCTCAAAGCGTCCATTCGCTTCACTTCTCGCCTCGGGCTTTTATAAAACGGTTTATCTTTCTCCAAAAATAATAATAACAGATTAATAATAAAAAATAAAATTGTATCAATCAATCCTGACACTTTTTAATAATTAATATTTAGTAAAAACATCAAACAAAACGAGTCAATAAAAAATTACAGTTTTTTCTCAAAAATAATGGATAGTATAATTTAAATATTGAATGAATCTGACAGACAACTACAAGCTATATTTTTATTTTTATTTTTTTTAATTTCCTCGTTCTACCCAATTGAATATAAATCGATTTTAAATCGCAATAAAATCAAATGTAATAGACCTAGTTAAAGTCATTCGATTATTATGTAAATACATCGATAAGTAGCCGTGACTTTATTTATAGCTCCTACGCTCTTCCAATCGATTATAAGCTCAAAAATAATTTGTGATTTGTTTATTCTGATTTGTTTTTTAATCCTTTTTTTTTTAAGGACGAAAAAAAAAATTATCGGGATTTACAGTCAAGAATTTTATTGGATTAGCCGACGTTTCGACCCAAATATGTCGGCTAAAATAGTTTCTTTTTCATCCTAATAATTGATCAGTCGATTAATTACTAATTATTAAAATTGGACTCGCTTTACATGCCAAAAAAAAAAAAAAAAAAAAATATATATATATATATATATATATATATATATATATATATATATATGTTATCAGTAATTTATTTAATCGTTTACGATTCTTATTATGATGAGATCTTCATTTTAGTCCACTTGAATGTTTCTTAAAAAAGGAATACTTTTATGAAACTTAATGACTCCTTTCAGACAGTTTGGTGTTTCTTATCTCGAAACACAAAGATTGAGTAAAGGAGATGAACTGTTTCAATTTACAATAACGTTATTGTCTTATAGAAGAAGCCTGTAATCAAAATGTCTGAAAGGAGTCCTTTTTCATTGAGTTTCATAAAAGTATTCCTTTTTGACATTGGAGTGAAATTAGAGGAACGATTAGGCGTATCACCATTAGGGAACAATATTTTGTTATTTCTGTTTATTTTATTTTAATATGAATTCCTGATTTTTATTAACTCGAAAAATAGTCAATTTTATCATTTAATGTTTATATTTTTTACTTATAACAAAGAATAATAAAAATAAAAAAATAGATCCATTATAATAGATTTGGGGGTGGGGGGAGTGTATAAATTTTGATTACAACCTACCTAAATTGAAAAAATAAACAGCTAATTTTGTCATTTTTCTTCAGGATTTAGTTGTTAATATTCTTTTCTGTATTTTAAGGAGCGCTTATTGAAATGTTAGAAAAAAATAATAATAATAAAATGACAAGACTGTCGGTGTCAAAGATACACTTCGAAGTATTGTTCAAAGTGTAATTTCTAATTTGTTTTGTGTAAATTTTACATATTCTATATTAAATAATTTTTTATTAATTTTATTTCATTATTAAAACACCCTTTTCCGATAAAATAATACAAAAGCGAATGACATTATCCGCCGTGCGCGTACTCTAACCGACCTTGCTTCAGATCCAACTGTCTCATTGGGCATTAGGTAAAAAGAAGGTGACCTCCAAGCTGAATGGACTTGCCCCACTCCTACGGTTCTCTCTTCTCATTGGCCGGCATCTCTTATTTTATTTATTATAATTATATTTCCTCGTCTACTTCGGCCAATCAAAAGCCTTTCCTCATCTCTGGAAACGCCCTGTTTTATTTGCCATACTAAATAATATTCCACCTGTCTGTGAGGCAAGCCCTCGTATTTGCTAATTTGTGTTGATGAAGGTGTGCCACCAAAAGTAGTCGCCTTATTTAGATGCTATAATTACGTTTAAATTTTCTCTAATTGACCTGTTATGTAATTGTTTTAAAAATTATTTATGTTGTTTACAACAAATATTTAACATAGATTTCTCCTCTTTCCATTCTTATTTTGTAGATCACATGAAAATAACATATATTTGATAGGAAAAAAATTTCTAAATGCTCATAATAAGTTTTCATTTATTAAATTAATTATTATACAAAGAATTGATTTTTTTTTCTTAAATTAATAATGCTAATCGATCGATATACATACCTGTAGTAAAACTTCTATCAAAGCGGTTCAATAGTTAAGAAAACAAGTAATTTTTTTTAAATTATAATTTTTTAATCGAAAGATTTAATAATAGTTGGTTATCATCCATTATACTTCACTTATTTTTAATTATAATAATGAATAATTTCATGCAAATATTTAATATTTAAATTTATGTTCAAGTTATTTTGTGGATGTCATGTCCCCAATTTCAAGGATTCTTGAAGTTATAAATTGTGTCTTATCGGAGAGTCAGTTAAATAAATGCGGTCATTCGACAGGTCTTGACGGCCGTACTGAATGTATGTTGTCCCTGAAACTGACTAAAATTTCAACATTTTTTTTTTCTGTGATGTAAGTTTAAAAAATTATAATTTACATATTTAAAAAAAAAATTAATTTTGCCCAACAATATCATATTATGGTTTTATATTAATTTTAGAAATAGGTCCTTTAAAAAAATAAATGGGCATTTTATTTCAAAAATTGAAATTTTTAAATCGTTGTTGAAAAGAAATGTTTTATATAAATTTACTTTAATTTATTATTGCATATTTGTAAAAATGTTGTCAGTCAAAAAAAAATTCTTGAAAAACTTTTTATCAACCCACCGGTTTTGGAAGTCTACTCAAGCCTATATCGAACAACTGAATATTCTATTAATTTAAATTATATTTGGCTTAATTTTATTTCACGGTAATTTTCTCCTCCCAAGTTAGAATATAATCAATTTCTCAATTTCCAAGTGTCCGGTCCTTCTTGACAGAACTCGTGTCCGTTGCTAGTTGCTAGAAACTTTCTCTTTTCTGTCAATTTTTTTAAAATATATATATTTTTTTTATGAACTCGATCTTACACCTCTTGAAGTCGACTCCATTCATTAATGTTTAGAATAATTGCAACACGCTCGGATGGAAAGTTTGTTTGCCTATTTATATATTTTTTTTTATTTCGCTGCTGATCTGAAGAGAAACTTGATATATTTTTTCATCAACTTCGTTAAGCATAGCTGTCAGTTAAAAAAGTTTTTGTGGAAATCCCCAGTGGTATTTTTAATTTTTTTGTATGAGAGAGATTTATCAATAAACTACATTTTTCGAAAATATACTACGGTAAATAGTTTGTTTGTTTTTTTATCTATGCAAACCTTCATTGTAGACGGCTAGACACCAAGGTTTTACAATTCATTTACAAATTGTAAATAGATAGATGATTTACCACAACCTTGAAGTGGAATCATTAGGCCGAACTGTCCGCTTACTGTTAGTTATTTCGTTTCGTAACATTGTTTTAAATAATCGATTCTCATCTCCAATCGACAACCCATACAAAGAATCAATTATTCAAATTATCATCGGACTGTAAACAAAGAAGAAAATGGTGCTAGAACTTTGGTAAATATAAATCTACGTTGAATGGAGATTTCAGGCTGACTAAACTAATACGTTTAAATAAAAAAGAAAAACCTTTATATGCATAAATGTTAAGAAATTTATGAAAAATTTTAATATGAATGAACGAGGAAATTTTGCGTAGTTTCTGGAATAACCACATGTATTAAAAATGGTTCATGTTGCGAGAAATAAAGTTCTTTTTCCACTTCCGTAAGATTAGTAGCTGTGTTGCCCGACACCTTGCGGCCTAGAAGTCTTCAAGCCCCTAACTGCCGCTGAAATATACCATCGAACCTCTGATAATTAAACACTCGGCCTGAATATTAAACAGGGAGATTTGTGCCTGACCAGGCGAATAATAAATTATTAATACCGGGCTATAATTGCTCTGTTAATCATTGGAAAACGACTCGTTCATTTGAAGCACTCTTGCCAACTTAAATCAATTAAGCGGTGTTGGTACGGTATATTAAGGCTAATTGAGCTATAATTGATAGAATTATTTTATTGTCTTGGTAAAATCAAGTTTTAATTACGTTTCGGCGGGCTTAACTCAACAGGTATTTGAGGTATTTTTCGTTTATTAATTATATCGGGCTATTTAATTTAATTTTTTTTCCAGTAATTTGAGTAATTAATTTATTAAAGAACAACCGTAAGATAGGATAATTTTGGAACAGCGGATAAAATTTAGTTAGTGGTGATTCCGTGATGAATACACTGCGTTGTTCTAAATTTTACCCGCTGTCCTACTTTGAGACTATACCTAAATAAATAAATAAATTATATCGACACATGAGTTTGTTTTGCTGGTTTCTATTAAGAGGTGTAGTATGAGATACCCAGAACCCTCGTGTAATTAAAATCTCTTAAATTATAAAAATCCGATATTTCAGAGGCATAAATTAATTCTTATGATACAACTATAAGATTACAAAAACAATATTTTGGATTTATATTAACGAACCTTTCTATGATTCGCCAATTCAGTCATCATCGGGATAGAAAAAACAAGACCACGTATAAATGAAAAAATACGACACATCTCACATCTACAATTTAAAAAAAAAACTAACTTCATGTAGACCTCTGATAAAATCCTTGTTCCAAAAGGTCGGGAAGGGTATTAAATAAAAAAATTAATGTTAAAGTATTATGGGAGAGAGGAACTAGATAGGATTGGTACTTCAGTACTTTGAGAGATAAATTAATAAGTAAAGTAATAAATAAATAATAATAAATAATAAAAGGCTTAGCGAACCCGAAGGTTCGATGCCGACACCACCAATCGCTTATTACACACCTCCCTCTACCGTTAGCCGTCCAAACCTAGTCCCTTCAGATCGGCTTTAATGCAATCTTCCCACCTACGCTTCGGTCTACCTCTCAGACGTTTTCCATTCGGTACCGCAATTATTAACCTCTTAGGAATTCTCTCGTTACTAAGCCGATCAATTTTGCAGGCCCATTTTATTCGCCGGGATGAAATCACCTCAATTATACTACCCGGATATAGTTCATGATATTCGGCGTTGTGTAACCGTCTGAACTCTCCGGTTAACTCATCCTTCTTCGGTCCGAATATTCTACGCAATACTTTATTTTCAAAAACGTTAAGACGTTGTAAGCGGCCACGTTTCGCAACCATAAAGAACTGTAGGTAAGACAATGGTTTTATAGATTCTAATTTTTAAGAGGCGCGAGCTAAGTAGTTTTGTCACAGAAAAATAACAATCATTTCCCGCCTTCAGTCTAACCTTAATCTCTTCTTCAATTCCGTTTTTTCTAGTTATCGTAGACCCTAGATGCCTAAACTTCTCTACCTGTTCAAACATATTACCATCTATATCGATATCGCCATTTATTCAGCTAACCATAATTAAAGTAATAAATACATGTAGAAAATAATGACTCTCTTATAAGCATCGCTGTAACTTCTTCTTGTCATATATAATTTTCTAGTGGGTTTATTATAATTGTGTGAGTTTTTATAAAATCCACTTTAAGTAATTTAGGAGGTTGAATAGGTAGCATGCTTTTTTTTTCCTGATCCTTCTCTTTTCTATAAGATCCTTGTTTCCTATATTTTTTTTATATACCCTGCGCGCATAACGAAAATAATCGGTGAGCGGTCGTCGACTGAAAAAAGAGAAACAAGTTATTCTGCCCTAAACTAGGCTAGGAAAGATATTGAATAGAAGCTTTGTGTCGAAGAATTATGTTCATCTTAACCATGAACTTTACTTCGGCGTGATTATTCCCGGCCTATTTCGATGCCGACGATCTATAAAATTATTTCGATAGCGGGCCCGAGATGCTGGCTAAAGACCATGAAGGTGCGGGTATTCATCCTCTTCGCCGGAACGAATCGACCATTCTTCACTCGGTCTTCTGCCTCTTCGCCGTTCCATTCTGTAGATATCTGGAGGAGGGAGGGCTGTCTGTCCGTTGCCGCTGTCATAATTAGCATCGATTTACTGCCTGTTGGGCTCTTTGTCCGAAAACAAACAACGGCGCGCTCGCATTTCGATAGCGCGAAGTGACGTCGGATTCTCCGAACGCGTAAGCCTAAATCGATATATAGTCAACATTGGTCAATACAAACTTATAGAAAACGTTATGAGACGGAATTAGACAATAAACATATATATTTAAGGCGTCTTCATAAATTTCACAAACTATGGAAACACATCTAATTTAACTAATAGTTCATTAGCACTAATCCCAACACAAGCAGATAGACAAAACCAAAAGAATAGCATAGACAAAAAAAACATTTAAATATTTGGGTTTGCCATAGTTTGTGAATTGTCTAAACGCACCTTAAAGATAATGACACAAACCAGTCAGTCGTGAAGATGTCAGGCAGACAAAGAAACAAAGCATAAGTCCCCAACCTTTTACCACTTGAGGGCACATTTATAGGTTAACAGCCCACAGCGGTGGTCACAAATTTGTTTGCGTTTTGCCTAGTTTCCTCATTGTCTGTTATTGTTAATAATAATGCAAACGGAAAAATGTTTAGATAATAATAAGTTTATAAGGATTATCACGGGCGAATCTACGGAGAGGGGGAGGGCTTTGGGCCTGAATCCCCTCCCCAAAATGGTAAAATATAACCATGTTTTATGGAAAAAATTATCAAAAAGTATCTCTTAAAGTATTATTGTTCGTGTAATTACATTTAAAAGGACTTTAGGAATCACTTAAACACCATTTCATTCACCATTCTTTCTTTTTTTCCAAAGTAATCATCGTTATTTTTATGACAAAAAAAGAGCTTTCGGACTGAACCCCCCCTCCCAAAAGTAAATCCTGGATCCACTAGTGAGGTTTATAAATGCTAAATTTAATGTGATACTTGCACATCGTTTCGTTATTCAGTGTTTCATAATTTGCAGAACATTATTACAATATGGTAGTCTGGAACAATGAAATAAATAACAGGCATATGACACACGACTAGATTTGATAAGTTGAGTATAAAATAATCAATTTTATCATTTAGTTTTCGATCACGGCGGAGAGAGGGGAGTAGATAAGGGAAAAGTGAAATTTAATTATAAAGAATGAAAATATTGTAAAAATGCTAACATATCAACTAATGTATATTTTCAAAGAAACACGATGAGCAACACTGCATAAATTCATTTACTGGCTACCATGGTTATCGCTATTACACGTTAAGTGGGCACAATTTCGTCTTTGGGTAAAATAGTTCTCTCTGGCATAGGATTAGAGAAACATAAAATAAAATTTGGATTCGATTATTGGTATTTAACGTCCTCAAATTTTCCATCTTGGGTAGTCGGATTATCTTGCAGTTTTACAACTTATTTTAGTAATAGTGAAAAAATCGAGATTTGTCATAGTCTGCCAAGAAATAAAAGTCGGCATCCTCCGACCGAACCGAACCGATCCAACTTAACTCCGAATCAAATAAACTGGTATTTAGGAGTTCTATGGTTTTTTGTTTTAGAATCTTACAATAATATCATATTAGTTTTTAAATAAGTAATAGTAGTGAATGAAAGATATTTGTATTGTTTTAAGATACTTTTCAATTTAGCAAGATTTGGGTACCTATTGATGAGATTGTATTCAATGTTTGTAGAATAGTCTAAGTGTGTAATGTACTTCATAGTTTGTTGAGGTTTCTGTTAGATTCTCAGTAGTATTGTTATGATACACTATTTCCTTAATCCTCCTCCATTGCCTTTTGCAATGTTTTCTTCGTCGGACCGCATGCGACTTGCAGAGAAAGGTTGGCACGTGGCACGTTGGCCTTTTTCCCTTCTTTTTTCGCAAGAGAAAGCAAAACTGGGTAAAAGAAAAAAAAAAAAAATAGCCACCCTGATACGATCAGGTCTGTCTCCGGAGATAATTTAAATCAATTAAAGCGACAGTTGAAACTTGCGGATCCGATTCATTAACGGCACAAGTTAAATTATATTGATAACTTTACCAAAACGGTGTCATGAAAGCCGTGGCTGTATATAGCCAAGGCCTTTAGAAACAATTTTTAATTCGATATTTACATAAATGGAGAAAACTAGAGCGCCCCTCCCCTCTTCCACCTCTTCAACAACCTCCCCCCTTCGCGAATAAGTCGTAAATTATTCTCGTATTATTTATTCAGCGCATGATACTTCTTCTAGGTTGGATTGAATTAATATGTTGTTTGTAAGCTGGAATATATCAGTAATTGAGTTTGAATAACAAATTAGAATCGTTTCTGTTTTATAATATATCGCTTGATTTACTGCTATAGTACAACAGTTGAGTTCTCGTTGATCAGTTTTTATGCGCAATAATTCCGCATGGCGTGCATGCTCACGTGGTATCTACAAAAAAAACATAAGTTTATGTGTAAATAATATGTACATGCATGTCTTGTGGTTTAGAACCGTTGAAAAACTCTTGTGAAGTTGTGTTCAATTTACTTGTAAAATTCACTTTATTAAAGGACACATCGATACATATTATATTTTGATTATAGTTTATTCTCCTCCATTCGCCTGTTTAATAGACTTTTAGATCATCGAAGACTAACATTAAATTGTGGGTTAATGGTTGACTGTCGTGAATAATGAAGAGAAGGATGGTTGGGGTGATCAGTCAGAAATAAGGAGGCGAAAATAAGTAAATATATTTATTTAAACATTTGCCGACGTTTCGACCTGATGAAGGCCTGAACTTCAAGTCGAAACGTCGGCAAATAAAATAAATATTATTATTTATTTTAGCTTTCTTATTACTGACTGATCACCCCAACCATCCTTTCCCCAACCATTAAAAGTTCATTAAATTTTTAGAACATAAACGCGTGATAAGTATATGATTGAAAGCTATGAAACAAACAAGAACGACGATTTATCTCGAAAACGCGACCTTTTTTTGTATCTAAAACAAAGGAATCAATAGCTCGCTTGAAAATATACATGGTGTTCATGATCATGTCGAAATCTTTAAAACACAATTTATCCCGTCTGGAATCGGTGACTTTAGAACCATAAGAGTTTTCGAAGGAATTTAAGGATCAAAATTGGGATTAGTCACTTATTGTATTATTTTCTTTCGTATGATACCCCATTCAACAAAATCAAACGCTTTCAAGAGACGGAAAAGAGATCTTTACGACCGTATTATATATATATATATATATATATATATATATATATATATATATATATATATATATATATATATATATATATATATATATATATATATTTGCCATTTTTCAATTTGCATACACTGTCCGCACCACCTCTCCGATGCTCTTTCCATTTATCCACTACTGATATCAGTATACGATAAGGAAACAAAAAAACCGAAAGGAGGGTACAAATACTGACGAAATAATGGAGTAAACAAAGACGGGAGAGAAAGAGAGGGGGCGAGAGGACAGGAAATAAACAACCCCCGGCAACCACCTGTTGGGGGGTGGGCGCTATTTTCGGAAATGGGGCGGCAAACTTTCAAGGCCGCCGTCTGCTCCTTCAGGGTCGCCTCCTCTCCTTTATCAAGGTCCTTCGTCCTTAGGGATATCTTAAGGGCTGCCTCATGGGCCCCTCAATGATCCCTTTGAGCGTTACCTATATCAACCGCATAATACGTACGAGTGATGAGGAGCCAATGTTAGCATTTTATCATTGCGAATTATCATATAATTGATTTAATTGCAGTAATTAAATTAGCCGAAATTAGGTGCTGAAAGTGTGTGGCCTTGTAAAAAAAAATCAAACAAAAAATACCGTTAATAAACTTTAAAAAAAAAAATAGCTGAGAAAATGTTATACGATTGTATCAATGATTTTTTCAAGTTCCAAAACCCCAAGCCATTTTTTATTTAGACAGCTTCGGATCTTCAAGCATGTTGGGAGTTTATAATGAAATATTAGCATATCCATTTCGCACAAATTTATAAAATAAAAAGCATTAATTTTATTACGATTAAATTTAACACTGAAGTAATAATGTATTTTTTGTAAAGTAATGATAGTCACTAGCCGATTCAGGATTTAATTTTGGAGGGCTTTAGCCCGAAAGCTTTTTTTTTTCATGAAAATAATGATAATTAGTTTGGAAAAAAAAGAAACAAACAAACTACTTGTATGAAATGGTGTTTAAGTGATTCCTAAAGTCGTTTTAAGAGATATTTATAAAATATTTTTTCCATAAAACATGGTTATATTTTACCATTTTGGGGGGCGCTTCAGCCCCAAAGTCCCTCTCCCCTCGTAGATCCGCCCGTGAATCGAAAACTGTAGGAATTCAAAAAAGGTTTAGTATACCTGAAAAGTTAAACTCCGTTTATCCAAATATCACTGATTATTGCAGTTTAAAATGAACTCTAATTAATGCGAAAACGAGGTAAAAATAACGTTTAATAAAGCTTTCGATGATTATATTTTTTAATAATACTTCCATTATACTCCTTGAAAAAAGAGAGGTTTCGGAAAAAAACAAACTATTTTTCGCATAACTTTATTCAATATTTAAGTTTTTGAAAAAATAAAAAATAATTACAGCATCGGATTCATTGGTTGTTTTAAGATGGGAATCGATACTTACGTCGATATCTGAAAAAAATCTATTAGGGTTCCCTTTTTTAATAAACTACTTATTTATAATAATAATAATAATAATAAGATATTATCGAAGGTAACTGGATTTATTGTTGACTGAAATAAATTATTCCATATTTTAACTATTTCTTCCTGAAAATTGGGCCCCATCTTTTTAGTCTTAGCAATTAGATTAGGTAAGTAAAATAATTAAATCAAATAAAAAATATATACAATTTATCTGTACCTTTATAATAATGAAATTGTTGGGAAAATTGAGGGTTTATTCAAAAATTCATTCCACAATTAATCTTACAGAAAAAAAACTACTAATTTTTTCTAGTATTTTTTTAATTCATTCAAGTTCGGGAAGTGTTTTGTTGTTAAAGATTTCAAGTTCAATTCAGATAAATCAATAATTTTTTATTTTTGTTTGACATATTTATTTGTTTCTAATTGTCAATTCTACATATTGTGGGCAGCTCAAATTATGTACACGATAGCCGGGATATTTAGGAAGACTAGGGTAAAAGTTATATTTATGTACTTATATTTTTTTCATATAACTTTTTTTATAATATATAATATCATTATATTATATATGAGAACACCCCCAAGCCTGGCACAGCTGCGGTGTGTAACGCGTCCTCTGAAACTCAAGTAGCGTGTCATCGGATATGTGGTCCCGCAGCTTCAGCCCAAACTGCTCCCCTCAAAATAGGCCTGCTTCTCAACGCATTTTTATTTTAAATAAAACAAAATATTTTTTAAAAATTATATATTTTTATATATTTACGAAAGGATTCAGAAAATTTTAATAATAAAATATTTGGGTAGTTTTAAGACCGAAAAAAGGCTTCTAGAGCTATATTAGGGCTATTGTAAAATTTCTAAAATCTTGTCGTCCCAGACACACCACTAAAAAGTAATTATACTTATTGTAACTACTGAAGGATATATTTTAATAAAAAATAATGTTTTTATAGTGTGCTAAATATTGGCAAAAAAATTAATAATTAATTAATATTAGCATCAAACGACTTTGTTTTTCAGTTTTTTGTCTATTAAAAAAATTGAATAATAAATTATGGATGCAGTAATTTGTATTTATATTTTCGCCTAAATTAATAGATTATTCTTTCATTTTTTAAACTAATTAATTTTAATTTTTTTTTTAAACAATTATATACTGCCGCTAATTTTTTTAAAACTGAATTTAGCTAGACAAATAAAATTGATTACGAAAATCATAATATTATTCCAACTCCTTTCATAAAAAAGAGCTGTATGCTTACCTAATCGCCTGTTTACATGATTTTGTAAATGTGACAATTATTTTGAAAATATATAAATAGCTGGAGTAATATATATTATTTTTGCTTAATGTACGCGAACAACTTTCGTCGTCTAAAATCTTGATTTTTTTTTATTTTACATTTTTATGTATTTATTAATCGATCGAGAGCCTCTCCTATACCCATCCGATAAAAAGTGGGTAGCTGAACCTTCTGTGTGTTGGCGATAAACCTGGCGGTTATGTGTTAAAACATACAATACTTGTTTAAATAGATTTGAATCCAAGTCATGTTCATGGATTATAATATATATATACATACATTGATAATTAGAGAAATATTTGACCTGCATCATTTATGAAATAAATGAACTTATGTTAAATTATTTATGAAGTAAAATATGAATGTCTTGGCGTGATAATAAAACTAAAATAGTAAAAAGATGTTTGTTAAAAAATATAAATAATGGTAGATTAATAAGGAAAAAATATGATTATAATACATTATCGAGCACAATGTAAAAAATGTTCGTTATCCGGTACGGTAAAATATAACAAATAATTATAAGTTAACTATTATAGATAGATTATAATTTATTGATTATTATAATTATATATAGTTGTCGATGTATTGACAGTATATATAGATATATATGGCAGTGCATAATACTGCGGGGGTTTGATGTATTATTTGTTTTGCGCAGACTTACCCCTACAGTTTTGCTCAAACTTGCCGACATCAAGTGGACAGTTTGCCAAGCAGAATGTCCCCGTCTCATGACAGCACCCCATTCCAGACCAATGTAATTATTTATATAATATATTATATTATTGTTAGCATATTTTTAATAATATATTTAATTTTAATTAGAAATTAAATGAGTGAAAGTGCTATTTAATTAGTTATATTTCATCATGTATACTACTTTTAATTTAAGTAATCATTTAAGATAGTTCCGGTATTTTTAAACATTTATTTCTTAAGTTTTTAAACATATTTGTTTTTATTAATGATACACAACTACATTTTTATAATTATTACATTTATCTCTTTTTTTATTACTATTCTTAATTGAAGTTTGTGCTAACTTGGCCAATTAAGTATATATTTTTTTCTTATTCTACAAATCATAAAATCCCCATTGTTATATAATTATACCGATTTTGTTTGGAAATAATTTATTAGTTAAGAAAAAAGTCTCAAAAGTTTTTTTTTTTTTTATAATGAAATGTAAATTAGTCCAGTCCGGTGCTAAACGTGTGCTACTTAAAAAAAAATCGTTTTTATTTGCAAACGTATTTATAATCTAATCCAAAACTATTGACGTTAATGTCTCGAAGGAATAATAGCTAAACACGGAAAAGCTGAATGAAAAAAATAAAACTACATTTTGATAAGGTGATTCTTATGATAGTCGTGTTAGGAAAAAAAAAATAAAGAGACTTGGTTGGGCGAATGATATACATCTTTATAGCAGTCAAAATATACAACTTTAATAGGAATGGAAATTTATTGTATCAGCTTCTTATTTTTTTTTTTATTTAATATAATTTTAAAGCGCGCTAAACAATAACGAAACAGAGAATATGATGTCTATTTTATAGTAGCTCCAGTTTATGGGTATATATTCATGTATCCACAATGTATTTATACATAAATGGTATAAATATATATATATTATATACAACAAGATCAGGTTCTTCTAATACCACTTAAAAAGAAGGTAACATTTGACAGGAAGATTATCCTCTTCTATTAAGAAATTCCCGACTTGGAAGATTTCCGCCAGTCATCTCGAAGAAGGGCAGCTGTGTCCTCCGCACCTGCCAGTGAGGCGGCAGATGGATGTCCTTCGACGTTCTACCGGGCGAAGACCGTCTCCCGACGTCGTGGAGTCGCGGAGGATCGTAATCAAAAATGCGTTATATCCGAGGGTAACTGGCCTAGGTATTCCGTAAAATGTTGTGGATGATGGCCGCTTCTCTGAACTGTTTTTAATAGACGTCAAAGCTCCTCCATAGTAATGACCCTTTCTTATTTTCGATTTTGTTTTTATCGCTGAACGAGAAAACATTAACGGTCATACGGAAGTTTGGTGTACTGTAAAAGAATTCTATTCGTTTTGGCTCAATAAGAAAATATATCATATACGGGATGCCCCTAAGTAGAGGGAAATTTTTAAAAGGGAGGTGGTAGACATCAAGATCTAAAAAAAAGTTCATATAAGCAATTCATATAACCCTAGCACCATTCTCTATACCTTTGCTGACGATTCTTCTCACAAAGATCCCACTATAGCTTCAATAGCCCTTCAAAATCACCTGCAGGACCTTGAAAAATGGTTTCACAAATGGAGAATTTAAATCAATCCCAGCAAGTCAACTCATGTTAGCTTCTCCCTGAGGAAGATCTCGTGTCCTGCTGTGACAATAGACAATAAGCCAGTTCCCTCAAAAACACATGTACGGTATCTTGGACTATACTTGGACAAAAAACTCACCTGGAAGATCCACACTAAATTACAAGAACAAGAACAGACCAGACAATACAAACAACTGTCACATCTTTTGTACTACAGATTTCCACTCAACTTACTGAACAAGCGACTAATCTACACCACTGTATTAAGATCTATTTGGACATACGGAGCAGAACTTTGGGGTTCCGCAAAACACACACGCACATAAACAAAATTCAAACCACACACTCCAAAATACTTCGTAAAATCGTCAATACTCCTTGGTTTATTTCAAATCACACCAAAAGTACACATTTTATTCTTCTACTCTCAACCATCCAAACTAAACAAAATTTACTTCAAACGAAAGTAGATATTGTCAAACCACTTAAAGGGGCTTATTGAGCAGACAAACTCAGCAATGTTTCGTTTAAAACAAAGTCATAAATTATTATTCGTTATTTTTTTTTTTTTAATCACCATTCAACTGTACTACAGTTACCACGCTTATAGAAAAACTTATAAGCTTATATATATTAACTACGTTTAATAATATTTAAGTCCATATTAGTTAGGTTGAGGTTTATTATAAAAAAAAATTAGAATCACATTACACTGATTGCTTCAATTATTTTCATGAAAAGCTCAACATTAGGGATAGAAACTTTTTTTTTTTGTCAAAACGTTTGTCACTTATTCCCTTTATATTATATAGACACTTGAAACCGAATCTGGGCCAACCCGGATAAACGAGATTAAACAGAAAAATAGCTGACACATTTTTAAACAAAAAAAAAACGTCCATTTCGTTGGAAACGGAGTTTAAAAAAATAATTGTTTTAATTTTCTTGAATCAATTTAATTTTATCCTTTCTCTACACTGCTTAAAACTATTTTTAAAACCAAAAAGGTTTCATCCCTTAATTTACAGTTTAATAAACAATATACATGTTAAGTGTCGGCCTTAGACATTCGCCGCACCCCGGGCAATGACCTCTTATCTCCCTCCGCTCTGAAGGAATTAAAATTATTTCTTATGCTGTTTAATATTATATATTAGAATTTTATTTATTTCACCATTTTTCTAGTACCGTTACTTTATTAATATGTTAAAATTAATACTCAGGTATTTTTTTTTAACAAATGGCAAAGCCCCTAACGGACGTCCGTCCCTGGGCAATTGCCCCGTTGTCCCACCCTAAGACCGGAACTGCTATTACGACTTTAAAAATGTCTAAAAAACTAATATTCCCAGCAGTAAAAATGTTTTACAACTTAACTGTGAAAAATAAGTGAAAAATATACAACCCAAAAGGAGTATTCATGAAATTATGAAGCCGCAACACAAGCGTTTCTGTATCGAAGCGTGTTTAAATCAAGCCATGTTTTTTTTTTTTAATATTTCATTAATCTAAGTTTCTATAAATATTAATTTTAAATTAAATTATTTCTCCTCTTCCGAACATAATAAAATGTGCTTTTAATTCAAATGTAAAAATACGGATGTCTAAATTTTTCATTAAAAAGTATATATCTCTAAAATTACATTTTAAAACAAGGAGGATATTTTAAACTATCAATAAAAATTAATTTCGATCACGGAAAAACTATTATTATTACGTTAATATGATTGGGAACATATTTGAATACATACCTTAAATTTAAGTAGTTAAAACAAACAATAACTAAAAAAAAAACAACTGAATTTAGAGAAATAACAGCGAGGTTAAAGGATGCTTGAATATCCTTAATCAAATAAAATTATCTTTTCTACTGTTCTTTATGGATGAGAAACGTCACTGGTTACATTAAAGGAAGACCAAAAGTAACAGATAAATATTTAAAAATAAAGCATTGAGGCAGGTTGACTATGAATATGCACGCAACAATAGCACAACAGTATGTACGTACCATATTGATAAAATCAATGATGAAGAATTTGACGAGTCCAAATTCTAAGAACAAAATATTTGATAATGATTGTCCTAAAATAAGATCTGAAGGGGTTTTTTACGTTCGAGTTAACATATAATGACCAAAGGAAAAAAAATATACTCACTGAGAGCATCTTTGTATTAATTATAAAACAGAATATTAATAACAGTTTAAATACAACGTGCTCTGCGATATAATATTTAAATACAATGTGTTCTGCAATATAATATTTAAATACAATGTGCTCTGCAATACAATATTTAAATGCAATGATCTTCATACAACTTGCATACAGACTGAAAACATTATACTACCTGAAAAGATAGAAACCTCTATCAAAATGGTTTCACGTTTTAGAATAGAGACGAATCCTATAGATACATTTTGGGAGATCAGAGGTTGTAAAATTCTCATAAATTACAATACTTGTAGGGAAACCATACACATCAAATCAGTGGATTACCTTAGGATTTCGACTGCATCATAAAAAAAATTTGTTTTAATCGACTAAAGAACAGTAAATCCCCACATACTGAAAACCATATATTTGATTTGACTCTTCTCAGTCATCGTGTGAACCTCACTGGTATTGATAAGATATTGATAAGCCAAATATGTGTTCATCTGAATGTTTCGTCCAATCTATTTCGCGGCCGAACGGTAGATAATGCTTCTTGGGACCGAATTTCGTTTTATTGTGAGATTTTTGTAGAACAAAGGCCCATGAGAGGCGGCTTGAAATCAAAAGGCCCTTGAGTTAGGTCGTTCCAGGGACCTACCTGTGGTCCCTTGTTTCCATCCCAAATGAGCCTTTTTCGTTCCCTTAAAAACTTTCAGGTTTTTTATCACTGATTTAAAGAGTTTTTTCGTTTTATAGCGAATTTTTAGGCGTTTAAATGGAATTTTTATCAGAAAAAAAATATTAAAATTTAGTGAAATATAAATCATCATAAAATCACATATTTTATCCACATGTATGGCTGTGGTAATAGGTGCATGTTAATAGGGTGTATAAAAAAAAATGACCGTTTTATCAAATTTAAGATTTCAAAGGACTGTAAATATTTTAATCCTCACCAATACTTAACAATCCCTTTAGAGCATTCTCTAAGCTTGTTTAGTCCCGTTCGACTTCTTCAAAAAAAACCCGTAGTTTAGTTATTTGTTTCAAAGAAGAAACATGGCAGTATCCTAGAAATTCTCGTAATTTGAAGGCATTGCTGGAAAAAAATATCTCAGCAATTCATGAAATTATGAAGTAATAGAAAGGTTTCCTTGACCAGCACACTGCGCGGCGTTGATTTGAAAAAATTAGTAGTGGAGATACGACGTTGGAAAGGAAGAAGGGCTCCGAGCGACCATTAATGGATATTGATGAGGTTCTGCAAGAAGCCGTTGAATCAAATCCATCCATGAGTACTCGTGTACATGTCGTTTTAGTCGCCATCTACTCTCCATGTGGAAGGTGAAACAGAGCTGTAGACTGGTCCCTCACGAACTTAGTCAGCAATCAACTAATAAGTTAGAAATTTGTGAAAATTTATTGAGGAACCCTTTTGATATGAGACTCCTGCCTCGTTCACCATGTAGTCTAGACATCGCACCATCGAATTACCACATATTTAGATCCATGGCCCATTGTCTTCAAGGAGAAAAAATTGATAATTTTGCGGAAGTTGAAATTACGGTTCAAGAGTTCTTTGACAGCCATTCCAAAGAATGATATCAGCGTGGAATCGAGCAATCGAGTTTAGAAACGGTCTGATGAATTCCAAAGCCCTCTATGTGCACAGAGCTGAATTTAGGAACTTGTCCATATTATCCACATTCATCTCGTTTCCAACATATTTTTTCATGATTAAATTAATGAATTTAATTAATAAGCTAGTTAAAAGAATTCATAATAAAAATATACACATCAAATTATTCGAAGTAATGGAGAGAACTCTGCGTGAGGTTAAAACAGTCTAGTATTATAACTACACGTACATATTACTGTACTTGCTTTACACGGGTTAGCTCACTGGATGAACACTTACTTTCAGATTTTACGTTCCTGGGTTCGAGTCCGGCTGATTACTAATAATTTTTTTTTTAGCCGGGGATCAACCTAGGGTTCAGGAAACCCTCCTGGGGCACATACAGTCTCTATTAAGTGGGAAAATTTAATTAAATAATTAATTAAAATCCTGGCGCTTGAGCGTGACTCCGACACAATCACCTTCATGTACAGCCGTTGGTTTTTATAACAGTACTTCCTCACAGTAAATCCAAGACCCTTCATGGGTTGTTGTAGTACATTTTTTTAAAATATATTTTATACACACTAAATAGTATATTTCATTACGCTCAAATTCCTGTTAGTATATAAAATATTGCGGGTGGTTTTAAATAAACCTAATTTACATATTAATGCTATTGATTGATTTAGTTCATTTGAAAATAAAGATAATATGCTTTTATTGAAAAAAAAGTCTTTATTGTTCATGAATTAATTCCAATTGGTAGTATTTGATTTATTTTATTTTTATATAATAATATTACATTGATTATGACGACTTGTATAATATTAGTTAAATTCATTAAAATATAATTTTAGAAACCGCCACAATATTATGTAATTATTTTTTCTTTATTTTTATTTGAATTAACTGAGATAAATTTATTTTGTATTTTACATTTTTCTATTTACTCCTATTTTCAAACATCCTGCAAAAAATATATTTGTTGCTATAAATGAGCATACCACAAAGTATGATCACGATTTTAAAGAAATTTGTTATTAATAAATTGTTTGTCACATTCTGATCATTTTCAACGATATTATAAATATTATTTTAACTTGACATTTTTTTTTTGTGTGTGTAAAATAATGACTTATATTTTGTTAATATTGAAATCTTTTTTTTTCAAAATACTTTATCATTTCTCACTTACGGGATTCTTTAAGTGTTAAAATGTTTATTAATATTTGAACGGATTTGGGTGTGTATAGTGATGGATAAGATTCAAGTTTATTTATTTTAGTATTAAAAGATACGAGAGTTATTTTAAAAATATATATTCAACACAGTACTATTTCAGTTCGTAGTTTGAATGCTGATTTAATTTTTTGTAAGCCACAATTGACTCCTTGTTATCAATTTGCTATCAGTAATCGCTTAATCTCATGTTACGTATCTGCCGCTACGTGTTTTCTCGTTCTTAAATCGCTCATACCCACATACGCGTCATCGAATTGAATAGCAAAACATCTTTCCTAGATAACCCTTTTTACAGATAACCAGCTATCGTCAGTTCTCGGATGACAGCAATGTTTCAACTGACATTTTTTCAAAATTTTATTGAAACAGTTACGAAAGTATTTTTAATGTTAAAAAATAAAATAAAAAAACTTTATGTTTATTAATGTCGGTTATTAAGACCTCAAAACTTTGCAAACAATAAGAAAAGTATTTTGGTATGAGAAATTTCTTCAAGGGCATTCATGTATTCTATTATCTTGATGGATTCACATTGAATGAAATGGAATGGATTTAAATCAGTACCTAGAAACTTTTTGAAGTAAAATTTTGAATATGAAATGTTAGAAAGTTTTTTTTTAGAATTTATAATGGAATGTCTGAAGTTCGTCAAATATTTCCTAATCCTATGCTACTCCAGTTGTAGATACAAATACATTCATGTGTAAATGTGTGATATCTTTTTACTTTCACTTATCTATATATGTAAGGGTATGTATTGCGATCGGGAAAATTTACGAATCTGAGTTTTGACAACGGAAATACACGTTTTTACAGCGATATACTTTACAGCGATATAAAAATTAAAATTTATAAAAATTAGGGTAATTAAAAAAATAAAAATAGCCACAATGGAATGTAAATAAAATGGCGTCTATATTTTTTATTTTCAGCTCCCCTTCGTCTTTAAATACTTATTTCTGCTTAGAGGGTGCTGAGTGAAAGTCGTGTGATCCGTGCGCCAGATTTTTTTATTTTATTGTCAGTTATTACTGTAAACATTTGAATAAAATAAAAAGTATTGAACAGTTGATATCATCGTCTGATCAGAAACAAAAATGAATTAGACGATAATTCGAAATAAATAAAAAAAACATGTTGGAGACATACTTTGAAGCACATCATTTCTTTTCGAGTATATGCAAACAGAGCATTATCAACATTCAATTCATTATGTAAGCCTATAACATTGAGACTTCCTTGATTATTGGACTTTTATAATTTTTTTTTTTATCCTCACGAGTACCGATTCGCTTGCACTATAAAAAAAAAAAAAAGTTTAATGAATGAAAATACATTACCTTATCCATGTTGGTAGTATATTTTGATTTTCATTATTAATCGATTATTTTAATTATTTTTTATCACATATAAACTGAATATTAATGCACATAATTAAATTTATCGCATGATTATTATAAAAAAAATTAATAAATTAAAATAATTCATTTACAATTATTAATAAAACTTTTGTCATCTTATGTAGTCTCTCGAAGTCATTCTTTTACCGATTAGAGATTATCGAATAACGCAAGCTTTTAATATTTATCTTGCAGGAAGGAGACGAAAGGCCTATAATAATATACCCTTTGCTTATTTAAACATATAATTTGTAATTAATTTTATGGCCATTTTATACATAGTAATCGCGCAGCGTTTTAATTTCACAGGTTATTCGTTTTAAATGGCCACTTATCAGACCTGAACCCATTTTCAACTTGGTTCACGGAATAGTCACCTACTTTCTTAAGCAAATAGAAAAAAAAAAAAGTGTTATCATTCTAATTTAGAAATTATAAAAAGCTTACTACATAATTAGATATAAATTATTTATAATTTATGTAATTTTTCTCTCTCTCCTGACAACTGTTCTTCACGCACCGTAAAAAATATGTAAATAACGTGCAACACATGCATACACATTTTGAATTTTTTTTTTGCAAACTGATATCCGTAAATCCAACGGTATCTCTTGTACATAGTTTAAAATATTTATGAAACATTGCAAAACTTAATTATCAATTAATGTTAAAATGTGCAGTTACTAAGGACAAAATAGCTATGAAATTAATTATAAAATATATATATTTTTATAATTATCAATGTAAAATGCATTAGTAAATATTTAAATATCCTAAAACATAAGTTTTATTTAATTTTTCTTTTCTTAAGATACCGTAACAAATTGTTTACAAATCTTATCAGTACAAAGGTGAAATATTATCTGAACCAAAAGTAGGAGAAATAAGGAAATTTACTGAAAAAATGTGATTTTGATATCTCCATTAAGATAAGAATACCAATTTTAACTATTGTAAATTACCACCAGTTTATTTACTGTTGAAGTCTGTCTGTATGTTTTATTTATTTCTCGATAAAATTAAGTAGTTTATTTTATTAAGGCCGAAACAGACAAAAATCAGTTTTAGTTCAAATTAAAAATAAATATTAACCCTACAATTAGAATGCTACAAAAATATCCTAAAATGCTTATATAATATTACGATAAGAATAAATTTTTAAATTGATTTTTACCGTTTTCTGTAGTTCGAAGGTTGATATATTTACTTATTATGATTGTTGGAAAAATTAAAGAAAAAAATTTTTAGATTAAGACAATGTATTCTCTTTGGTTCAGTATCAAACTTTCTTTGGTGCATACAACATTAGCTGAAATATAAGCGTTATAATTTATAAATATTATATATTTTGATTGTTCAATTATTCAGCTTAAATTAGAAGTTCATTCACTGAAACAAATTTGGACCAGTGGAAAAAATAAAAATTTATATTTTGGCGAACTTTAGCTCGAAAATTCCCTCTTCTCCTATGTTAATCCGCCTACAGCTGTCTACAACTAGATATGCGAACTTATTTTGTATAATGGAATTCAGTGATGTTAATCCATCTATTGTAGAAAATCCTACGTATCTCTTTGCCGATATGGAGTCCATTTTTGTTTGGTTAGTCTATAGATTTTATACTATTAATTTGAAATTTATTTTTTTTGCTCTGTATTTGTAAGAATTGTTTTTATTCTGATGATTACTGATGAAATTAATCGTTGGGCGTTTGAATGAAGGTATTTGTGTGTTCCAGCGTTTTGAGAAACCCAACGCTTTGCGTTGAAATCGTGCAATAATATCTGTATATTTGCCATTTGTGAGTTATATATAATTCTGCTGATTATTATTTAGTAATTTTTTTTTTTTTATTTCTGGAATGTATGCTTTTCTGATGTTTGATATGACGATGCGGGGCCGAGTTTCATGCAGATTCAACTTTGAGAAAGAAAGCGATGTCACAGCCCCTCCATCTTGGTCCCTCCAGTTTTCTGAAAGTCGGCGACCACTGGCTCAGAACAGGTTTTCGAGATTTCAGAGATCGATTAGTGGAGAAGAAATCGATTCATGGGCCAACTCATTAGATATATCTTGAAGAGAGCCAGCCTGATTGGACCCTTCCGTTGGGGTCGGCATTGTTTGAATAACATTTGTTATTCAGCTTATTAAAGCGGTGAATAGATTCTCTTCTTCGGGAGAGCTCTCACTGCAGGCCTATTATTAATGGGCACCTTATTATTTGTTTTAAATAAATTGAAGCGTTATTTATTTTATTACGTAAAAGGCAGGAGAGCATATTCTTATTGAAAAATTAACATTCGATTTAGCATATTTACAAGGCTTCTGCGTAGTTGCTTTTGCGAATCCTGTTATTTTAATTACAGAGGAAAAGGTTAACCTTAAGAAAACTTAAAGTTATCCTTTTTATTTTATGTTATGAACAGTTGTGAACAATTTAGTTGTTTTAAAATATATTAAGAATTATGGAAGAATCATTCCACTCTGCGGTTTACCTCAGAGTTTTTATTTATTAATTTTTTGAAAGCTCACAAGTCCAATCGATTCCCTGCAGGAACATACTGCACTATGTCAGTATAAAATGATCAAGAAATCATTGTTCAAAATGGGTAAAAACAATAGTTCTGAATATTTCAAAGGAATTCATGCAATAAACCAATCAATTTTCAATTAATATTTAAACGTAGGTCCAAATTAATATTAACGGAAATTGCTAGATATGTCATGAATATATATATAATGCAAAGTAAAGGAGTCAATAATGATCCTTGAAGTATTCCTAATACATGTCTTTTAAATAAAATGATGATTTTATAATACTATACTCTGTTATCAAATATTTGGTATTGCCGAGTTCATTATAGAAATTGCATAAGTCCAAAGTTCAATCCCCAAAAGGAGGTCTTTATATATAATTTCTTTATATATTTGATTTCTCATCGAACCCAATAATTGCACCATCATTTTGATAATTATATCCTCCTTCAGGATTTACCTCATTTACCTCCTCAGCGGTTTACTTCAGACCTCTTTATCAAAAACATCCATCTAAAACTTGGTTCATCTCATCGTAGTTTACAATTTTTTTATTTACGGAAATGGGGCTTTTTTAATCAGGAGATCGGTAAACTTAGTCTAATTAATGAGGTACTAATATCTCAAGAACATTCATTTGCTTTCATCTTGAATCGTAAGATAATTTTATAACAAAATCGAGTAAAAGCATGCGAAATAACGAGGTTATATGTACCAAATAGCCCAATACTTTTATAGTCTACCTTTTATCTCGATTTTGTGATCAAACTATCTTACGGTTCAAGTGGAAACAAAATAATAATTCATGAGTTTTTAGTCCATCATTCAATAATTAATTTAATGAGAAAATTTTTGTAGATAAAAAAAATTATAGGTTACGATAAGGCTTAGCTATTCAAGAAATAATGTTACTAATTTGATAAAAAGGTGTCTACACGGCGGACTAAGACCTTTCACTGTAAATTTTATACATAATAACGGATCCCATGAGTTATTTCAAATTAATGAAAACCTGAAATAAATAGCATGGTTAGAGAGGTTTGTTAAGCTTTTCAATAGTTAAATTATAAACTATGCCTTAAGGAATACTTCTTGGCAGTGTTCTCCGACCAATGTTATTTAATATATACATATGACGCTTACACACAACACAGAAGGACTTTATATATAATTGAAATTAATTTGGATATATATTTTTTTCGTTAGAGGATAATAAATAATGTTATTTACATAAAATTAAATTTAAAAAAATCATTAGTTGATTTTCATCTGAATATTATGATACGTATAATTTCATATTTATACATAATACGACGAATAATCATTAAAATCCAGCATATTATAAAGATAACATCAACAGACAATGACAATAAATTCTAGTTAAATATTATTTCCACAACCTTAATATAATAGATATAAATTTTGACATCCAATACACTCCATCAGATACTGTAAATAAAATAAATCAATAACTAAAAAAAAATATAATATGTAGTTACTGATTAAACTTTATGTCCAGTTAATTATATTTACCCTTATCTCTTTATTGGCGCAGGATAAATAAAATGTATTAACATTACGGTCCGTTTGACAGTGCAAATTAAAACTCGAGTAAACAAGAGAATTAAAAAAAAAATTATAATAAACAGAACAGAACAAATAAAAACCTTCTAAATTAGTCCTAGCATTTATTGAACCGGAAAATTGAAAAAAAAAAACTAAATAAATAATTAAAGTACGTTTTAATTATTTACCGTGTCAGTCATTAAAATAAACAGAGGTTATTGGAATTGAAAAAAAAAATTGAGTTTCTGTAATCAAAAATATTCACGTTTTAGACGAAATTGAATTATTTTGTTCGTTTATTTTAGAAAAAAAAAATGTCAGTAGTTAATTATCAAAATTTTAAGTTATTTTTATTTCAGGCATTATTTATTATTATTTTTTTAAAATATAGAATGGAGGTATAGTTCGATAATTAAAGCTATTTACAATTTCGGTTTATTAATTTTATCGTTACATTTTGGAGATATCCTATACATTTCATCGTTTTATTCGCTATAATTATCGCTACGATTTATTCGATATGATTATAATATATGAAACAAATACACGCAGATATTATTCCTGTAACTATAGTTTTTAAAAAATATATGTCAACAAATAATTTTAAACATTACGGAAAAAATGGGTTAACATATACTATGTGAGTATATTAACATGTCCTACACCTCTCTATTTGATTTAAGTATCAATGAATTAAAGATTAGATAAAGAAAACATTTCCGATCTTTAACAACAGTTAAACAATTTTAATTTAAATGTGGTCGAGGCGTATCGTTCATCATATCGTTTATCATCTTATTATTATTTTTTTTAAAAGTAAATTTATATGAAAAAACATATTTTTTTATTTATTTTGGATCCGATGAGAACTTTATTGCTTTACTGATTAAATTAAATCTTGTACTATTTGTTATTTATGTCAATTAAAGTAGATAATATGAAACTCAAATTGAATATCTAGTTTTATAAATAAATTAAAACTATGTATTATATTTTAATGTCAATACTTTGTACTGTTATAATATGTACACATATACCTAAGATTCTGTCTAGGATAAAAAATGATACTTTTATTATTGATAGACATGTTTCTTAGCAAATCTCATACAGACCTGTACGAAACTGTTCATATAGACTTGAACTTTCTTTCATAAACCATTTTCAAAGAATATTTATTACGAACAAATTATTAATTAAAATAAAAAATTATTATAATATCGGTTTATAATTTTTATCGAATTATAATATGTACGGGCCGCCGATGACTGGATGGTGTACTCGTGTATCAACTTTCTCGTTGCGAAACTGGACTGATGACAATTTATTGAGTTCTCGAGTCAGGTTTTGGAGTTATAGCCCAAGAACCTAAAACTCCTTCTCTCTTCCACAGTCTCACTAACTTGACTTATTTCCAAATTTTATTATCTTTTTGGCCGTTTCTTCTATCTTTATTGATTTATCATAATCCGTTTCGATTTAGTAATACTTCAAAATCGTTAGGTAGAATAGGTAAATATTTCAACACCCACGTTTCGAGAATTTAAATGTTTATTTACTCATCTGCCGTATTTTTTTTTTTTTTTTTTTAAGTGGAAACTTCTTTAGATGGGTTTTGCACTTTTTTTTGTGGAGAGTGAATTAGATTGAGCCGTCAGATCTCCGATGTGTAACTCTCGGGTATAGTCGTCTGGAGTCCACTAATTGAAGTGTTTTCGCATATGGATTGAAATATCTCAGAAACTAAAAATCAGACCTGCATAATGTAAGCGTGGGAAATGTTCAGCATTTCATCCTCTTTATAATGAGCTATTATTTATAATTTATATTCCATATTATTAATCTCGCTTTGTTATTGTTTTCACTTCTATCGCGTGGTCTAAAGCACACACTTTTTTTTTTTTTTACAAAAGCGTTTTTACAATTTCTTTTAAAATTCCCAAAAAATAAACACTCCAGTTAAATCAGAAAGATACTTGTGTTTTCCCGTCGCGCAATATTTTCACTCTTCTTTTCCGCTATATTTTTCCCCACGTTTTCCTGTTCCTAATTTAAACATCATAAATCTCTTGACTTTAATCGAGTCGAAAGCTCTTTTGAAATCAATGAACTAGGCCCTTGTATACATATATATATTTTCTACCACTTAACAATTAACCTGTTAAGTGGGATTTTAATTTACCACGTATTCAAATACTAGTATGACGTGTAGGCATTATATTAAATTATGCAATGTTTCATCAATAATTATCTTTGTAATTAAAAAAAAAAACTAAATGGAATAATACTTATTAAATAAATAGACGGCTAATGTAAAAGAAAAAAATTGTTATTTATGTATCTTTTTTTTTTTTTTTCAAAAATACTAACATTAAATTACATTTTTGGGATTATCATAGACAAACTTCCACCATTTTTTTTACCACTTGCCCTGCTTAAATTATATATTTTAGACGTAAGAGAAGTGAACAAAAATAATAATAATAATAATAAATCGGTAAGGAGTGCGGCAGAGTCGGGCAGGTTGACAAATTTCTTCGGCTGTCAAAATGTCAGCCCTAAATTCGGGACCAGCGTCAGAGAAATAGACTATATCGTACCAATTTGTCATTTCCTCATCATGGTGTTAAGAGGTGTCCTCCGATGTGGCATAAATCCAGTGTCGTAGGATTATAAAGCTGTCAGGAACATCGGGGAGGACGAATTTAGAAAAAAAAAAAAGAGAGAATTTTTTAGTTCTGTGGCGCCGGACTATATGCCCTGACGGAAACTCCTTGTTAAGATGCTCAGGTGATATCTATGTAAATATCCTTCACGAATCTTGAATACATTCTTCAATACTAATCTATCTTATCTCTAATATTTATTAAATTAATACAATCATATTAATATTTATTAGTGTCTATTACAATATTCTTTTATATCCGAGCCATTATAAATAATTTATACTTTTTTCATTTCATAAAATAAGATCTAGAAACGAATTCACAAAACGAGGGTATATTATACTTTTTGTTAGCGTAAGCGAAAGTAGGAATCTTATATTTGTTATGATTAATTTATATTAATCTAAAGGATTTGAACGGATCATTCAATATTCATTCATAGCAGAATAAATATTGCTATGTCAGCGAGGCATATTTTTTTATTGAATGTATTCACTTCTTAAACGTATAAAATACCATCGAATATCTTGTCAGATGAAACCATATTGTGAAAACTCAACTTAATGTAATAGATTAGAAATAGAGTTTTTGTAAGTGCTATTTATCAGATGAATAAATCCCATATCGAATTGAAGAGGAGAAAATAAAAACAAATTGGAAGGGGATAAAAATAAATACGTGTGTAATTGGCTGTAAAGGAATAGGGATCAGAAATGTAACTGATAAAGAATATGTAAATGCAGTTGTCCAGATAAATATGTGAAGACAGTTATAGGCGATATATCTTCCCGGCCTAGGCTCGATAATATACTACATTACTGGCTCGATTGTACCTGCCTACTTTCCATTATATACATATATATCTGTCTACTCTTTTACAATAATCGATTCGCATATAGATCAGTCTCTAAATCGATGTTGATTAATTTTATCGAGCTAATTTCTGCATCTGTAACTGCCTCCTTAGGTTTGATCGATGTGGCTGTTAGGAACACAGAAGATCAGTGAATGTATACGCGCTGACTTAAATGCAATGTATTATACTGTGTTTGAACGAGGACGGCAGTAGCTGTTATGCAGAGCAGACAGGGCGACATTGGCCTGACCTGCGCAGAAGGTCAGAACTCCAATAACATAAATCGAGCCAGGGCTTAAAGTCGACATAAATATCCTAGTGAAGATAAACCGGCCCAAACCGAAAGATAATGACCCAAGTTCTCAGGGCCCGCCAGCAAAAATTCTCTTTCCTTTCAAATAGATTCTTCAACATCCTGCGTTATGACCTTAATATAGAGCTCTCCCTCGATCTCATCTCTTCCAAATCTTTCAAGTTCCATCCAACTATTAACAATTATAATCGTCAGTCTCGTTCACTGTTATTCATGCAGTCCTGCTCAAAGATTATCACGAGAATGTCCTTGAAATCTCTTATATCTTTTAAGGGTTTTGTTATTCTCAGTAGCTTAATATTTTCAAATACATGTTATTTCTTAATACAAATAAATATCTAGATAGTTCTATAAATAGTTCTATCGAATATGATGAGATCTGTGATTGTGTTGACGATTCCATGCGCTTGGTTATTGTTAAAACTTTTATCACCTCTTAGTAGATGTTTACTTCATGAATGTCCTTTTACTTGACTTTTTATTTTAATTTAAGACGGTTTTCCTAACGTGAGTTTTCTATTCTGTTTCAGATATTCTCATCGAAATCGGAGCTGCAGCTGCATTCCCAGCTGCACATGCGAGAGGTGAAGCCTTACAAGTGCAACCAGTGCAGCAAGACGTTCGCGAACAGCTCCTACCTGAGCCAGCACACAAGGATCCACCTGGGCATCAAGCCCTACCGCTGCGAGATCTGCCAGAGGAAGTTCACCCAGCTGTCCCACCTCCAGCAGCACATCCGCACCCACACCGGCGACAAGCCCTACAAGTGCCGGCACCCGGGCTGCAACAAGGCCTTCAGCCAACTCAGCAATCTCCAGTCCCACTCCCGCTGCCACCAGACTGATAAACCTTACAAATGCAATTCCTGCTACAAGTGTTTCAGCGACGAACCATCGCTCCTCGAACACATACCCAAGCATAAAGAGTCCAAACATCTCAAGACTCACATCTGCCAATACTGCGGAAAGTCCTACACCCAAGAGACTTACTTGACCAAGCACATGCAGAAGCACGCAGAGAGGACGGACAAGAGGCCTCCGATCATCGGAATACCCAGAGTGAGCCTAGACAACCCTCACTATTGGCCCAAGGTGTCGCCCGACACAGCCAACAACCTAGTCGATGTGATGCAGCAGCACGACGCCTACGGCCAGAACGGTGTCCTTCCGGACCATCTGCACCACAGGCCTGACATGAACGGCGAAGACCACCATATGCGAGGAGTACAGCCACCAGCACCTCCTCCGACTCCTTCGGCTACCGGCTCACCCCTCAACTACCACGACTCCGTCATATCGGGGAAGACCAACACTTCCTCAGCCTCGGCGTTCACGCCTATCCAGTCGATGGGGGTACCGAGCCACCATCACAACCACCTCAACCATCACCAGATGGATCACCATAGACCGGCCTACTTGTCCTACAACACTATCGCCTTCCCCGGGACCAAGATGGGGCAGCTGCCGGGCGTGCAGACTTCTGTCGGGATGGAAATCCCCAAGGCGCCCGTCACCTCCAACGGGTTCCCCAACCAGCTCATCTCCCTCCACCAGATCAGGAATTATGCCCACCAACCCGCACCCACACTCATGACCACCGAACACCTCCTTCAAGGGCTCAAGGAGAAAGGACAATAATATTACATGCCTACAGATTATCTGTAGGAACGGGATGGTGCTTTATAAACTTTCGATATTTTTTATCTCGGGTAGATTCTCAAATCGCCCTCATAATGTTATCAGTGGACTTGAGATACTCGCTGAGTTCAGTGTGTATAAATGTTTCAGTGTACAAATGAATGAGAGTTATTATGTATATGAGATGTGAACATTTGTATAAAATGTACTTGTGTATATTGGCAGTCTTCGAAGGACTATAGACTGTTATATAGAGATGCATGTTTCCGCTTTAAGATTATGTGAGTTTTGTTGATGAGTACCATGTACTTGTAAATGTACTTTTTACATAATGTGTATGTACTTAGTTGATGGAGTTGCTCTAAGAAACGTTTTGCGGTTCCTTTTGTTCCTTTTTGTTACTTTTGAATTGTAAATAAGATTCCCCGAACGGTTCTCTTTGTACAGTTTGATGATAAATAATAGGTTTAATATTGATAAGATTTGATTATTTGGTAAATTGTGTAAAATAGCCGGTTCAGTTAGGTGTTGTTCTCTAGTTTTGTTTTTTATCATCTTGTTTCTGGTCGTGAGAGGGTTGAGCTGGCAGTTGACAGTTTGATATTTAAATAATTTAGAGATAAATAAATAGGTTAATAGTTGAGACAGGGTACAGTACGGTTAGTTTATCCTCCTCGGCTGCATAATCCACCCAGCAAAGTTGGATCAAGGAACCTCCTATAGATCCAAGCTCAAATGTTGATTCATAGTTTTCTTTCTGTACTTAAATATTTATTCCATTTGTTATACCTGAATTTGAAACAATTGTGATCAGTTATCGCTGTTTTACCTGTTTTAGACCTGTAACGAGAGAATAATATTTTATAGGGAGAAAGAGAGAGAGACGCTCGCGCATCTAAAATCCTTTAGGGGGCTATAATATGTTTCGTTGTGGCAATAAATTCACATGTCCCCCTCCACCAATTTTTCGAAAACAATTATATCTCTTTAGGGTTTTATAATATATGTATATATTTAAATTTTATGTTGGGAGCTTCGGTTCCAGGCTAGAATATGTTTGTCAGATGAGACGCGGTTCGACGAGTGTTGCTGAACTCTGAGCTGTTAGGAAGATCTTTAAATTCCGTACATTTTACATTCCATTTGTAGTGTTGAATGTGAAACCAGCACCTTATCACTTCTATACATATTTATATTATTCATCTTACTAAGCTTTAAAATCCCCTTCTCCCTCAGGAAGATGAACTCGTCCCAGTTGTAATAGTCTGTAATCTATTATTTATTGTATATCAGAATGTAAAATAAACAAAAGAAAATAGTGCAAAATGTTTTTAATTAATGTCTTTCATTGTTTCACAAGTACGCTGTCTCCTTGAAAAGGGCAGCTTGTTTTTAATATTTTGTTACTATTATCTTGTTTTTGTTATACCAATGGGCCTAAGCATTCGATATTCTTTTCAACTATACCTCTTAGTAGCTGAGATCCACAATCTACTTCTAAGAAGGTTGGCAGTTGTTTTTTTTATATCGAATATTCCCTTACAGCTGTTCACTATATATAAATATATAATAATATAGAAAAGATGGCAACTTTTTATTTAAAGTGTTAATAAAGAATTATGGACAATTATCTATTTCTCATTTTATTAAATCCTATCACCTGTCATGGTATAAATATAGCTTGGAATTTTATCAAAGTTGAATTATCAATGGAAATCAATTCTGCTCCAACGAGGCAAACAATTAAAAGACTAATATTTTGCATGAAAACAAAATAATCTGAAATCGACATTACGTATTCACGCTCTGGATAACAAGACAAAAAAAAAATATTACGCATGATACTTTATTTTATTTCATAAAAATATGATATAAAATATACATTTCTTATTTATAAACTAATGTAAAATGCAAGTAAGTAAACAACTGAAAATAATAATATAAATAGAAAACACTTAAGGTAAGTTAAGAATTATATACACTAGTGTTCGGCCATAATAATTTAATTCACACTATATCAATAGGGCAATTATAAATTTGTCATATAAGAACTCTAAATTTTATATATATATATATATATATAACTTATGCGACTGTGAAATAAAATGTTAAAAAAAAAAGGAGAAAAGGTTGATAAATGACTCACACGGCTTCAGAAACAATACTACTTTATTTGTGAAGTAATCCTTCTTATATACATTTCAGAGCTTTGTTTACATACCAGAAAGGTATTAAGGCTGATACTGCCCGACTCCTGTCCTTATCTTTATATATATATATATATATAAACTGAAAAAAGTTAAGAAAAAATAAGTAATAAGAATATCTAATCAGACATGATTCATTCGATTTCTTATTTATTTTATTTTTTTCAATTTGCATGGAATTTAGGAAATTTTCAAATATTCATAGGTTTAATATACCTAAATTGTGTAATTTTGGAGTCATTCGGTAATTAAATTCGAAATCTATCGTTTTCGGAGAAATATGATATATATATATATATATATAAGATAAAGACCGGAGACTGGCGGTATCAGCCTTAATACTATCTGGTAATGTAAATAAACAGGCTAAGTGTATATAAGGAGGCTTATGGAACGAATAAAGCAGTGTTATTTCAGAAGTCGTGTATGTTACATCTTTTCCCTTTTCCTTCTTTTTTTTTGTTTTCTAAGTCCGACGACGCTTAACTGGTGCCGAAACCCGGGACAACGTCAGGGAAGTAATTTTTTTTTTAGTAGATATTTTTTTTTGTTGGTGTTTAAGGAAAAGGTGAAATGCCGACAGAAGGTTTGATTAGACCGGGAGTACTAAGCGTACCGGAAATTCCTCAACCTCAGGATATTCCACAGATCAATCAGGTACCCCAGATCGCGCCTCAGGTACCTCAGATACCTCAAGTCCCTCAGGTAGCACAGATCCCTCAGATCCAGGAGATCCCTCCATTACCAAGGGACACGTTGGCAGAAGCACACGCCAATGCCTTGGAATGGATGAAAATAAGAGCAACAACCACGCAGGACTTACGGAGGGCCATTGCGGACCTGGAACGATTCGGAGGCGAGGTAGGCGAGCTCAACCATTTCTTGAAAGGCGGAGATCGTCTTATGTCAAGAATCGAGGTGAAGGTGGCGGAGGACCTGGTGAACCTAGGGGACGCTGAAGAACTAAAAGCAGCTCTTGTGTGCCGAGTAAGGAGGAACGTCCTGAACCAGATCCAAGCGGACGAGGAGACTCCGTGGCCGGTGATTAAGGAGCGGCTGAAGAAGGCTTTTGGAGGAGGTAGGTGGACACCGGAAGAGGACATATTCCAAATGTTTAGGGAGCGGCGGGCCCAACGACAGTCAAGGGGGCAATATGCGGGAGTACTCGTGGCGAAGTACAATCGCATAACCGAGAAGATGCGGGAAACAATGAGCGTGGGAGAGGTCGAAGCCAGGATGGAGTTTCTGTCGACAATATTGAAAGTCCAGCTGGCTAAAGAAACGGGGAAGAGGGACGGACTGCCCAGGGAGCGATCGTTCCTCGAATGCGCCCAGGAGATGATCGACCTAAGTGCCAGAGAGGAGGAGACACGGATGGATGTGGAAGAACCGGGTTGGACCCGGGTGACGGATAGACGACCATGGACAGCCCCGACAGGTTGGAAGAAGAGGGACACCAGGCAGCCGAGTGGAGAAAAAGCCCCGACGAGGGAAAGAAGATCGGGACAGTCGTCGAGGCCGAGGAATGGGCCCCGGAGGGAAGAGAGAAAATGTCACGGGTGTGGGAAGCCGGGACATTTAGTAGCGCAATGTCCGCGCACCAGATGCTTCGAGTGCGGGACGGAAGGGCACATAGCAAGGCAGTGCCCATACATATTTCACAGGAGGGAGAGACCTCAGGACGAACCCATGGAGGTGAATGTGCAGAGGATGAGAAGACGAGCCAGGGTACATCAGCGGGACGGATCTTCGGAGGAGGCAACCGAGGAGTCAGGAGCGTCGGGAACGGAGACGGACGAACCAGGCAGCAGCGGAGGTGAAGGAGGTAGGCGCAGCCAACGGAGTGAGCAGCGACGAGCGGCGGCAGAAAGGAGGAAGCGGGACGACATCTGAGGAGTGTGTCGGCAGAGAGGCGACCGCACAGCAATATGCAACAACATCCGAGGTAAGCCATGCTGGTTGCCAATTATCGAAGTAGACGGGGGAGTAAAGTGTCTTGTGGACACGGGTAGCTCGAGCACTATTATGACTCGAAGGGCGTTAGGAAAAGGGTGCGGGAGCGAGAGGGTACTCCGGATACAGAAATGTGACTGCCAGCTGATCACTCTGGGTGGTCCCTGTAGTGTAGAGGGTGAGGCGACAATTGGGCTTGATCGGTGGACAGGGAAAGAGGGTGAGCTAACGGTGCATGTGGTAGAGAACATGACTCGGGAATACCAAGTCATAGTAGGGTGCGATTTGTTAGGTCAGGTAGGGGCGAGCATTAGGAACCGTAGAGGAGTCTGGAGCGTTAGGTTAGGAAAGAGGAAGTTCGGATGTATAGGGGTCGCGAGAGAAAGAAGGGTGCGGATAGGAGCGGTGGACAGAGTGGAGGACTGGAGGAAGTTGCTACAAGAGGAGTTTAGGGATATCTTCTTCAGGGAAGGTGAGGTATTAGGAGTAACAGGGAGGACGGTGCACGAAATCCCACTGAAACAGGAGAGGGTAACTTACGTGAAAGAGAGAAGATACCCGCAGGCGTTGAGACAGCATATTCGGGAGGAGCTAGATAGTCTAAAAGAACAGGGAATCATAGTTGATAGCACCTCACCATTCAATAGTCCCCTGTGGGCGGTGAAAAAGAAGGCAGCGCCGGGGGATAATAAGGAAAAATACAGGGTGGTAGTAGACTATCGTAAATTGAACGATAACACGGTAGACGAGAAGTACCCGATCCCGAGATTCGAGGATATACTCGATAGGTTGAGTGGGGCCGTGGTCTTTAGCACGCTGGACCTCAAGGCGGGATACCACCAAATACGGATGCACCCGGAGGACCAACACAAAACAGCGTTCACATTTGAAAGGGGGCATTATGAATTCACCAGGATGCCGTTTGGTCTGAAGAATGCGCCCATAACGTTTCAGCGTCTGATGGACGAATTTTTGAGGGGCATCGATGACTCGGTATGCCAGGTATACATGGATGACCTGCTGATTTTTAGCAGAACGGAAACCGAGCACGTGGAGCATCTGAGGGCAGTATTCGAAAGGCTCCGGCAATTCGGGCTGAAATTGTCAAGCGAGAAGTCTCTGCTGGGACAAACGCGGATCAATTTTTTAGGCCACACTATCTCTAGCGAGGGGGTCAGACCGGATGCGGCAAAGGTGGAAGCAATCACGCGGATGGCGGTACCACGGGACGTCAAGGGGATTCGTAGGCTTCTCGGGACGCTGAATTATTACCGGAGATTCGTACCCGAGATGGCAGAGTATTTGGTACCCATTAACAATTTGTTGAAGAAAGGCGCAAAGATTGTGGTGACACCAGAGATGGAGAATAACATTCGAAAATGTATGAATAGGTTGCTGACGGAGCCGGTGTTAGCGTTTCCGGATTTCGAGAAGCTTTTTAATATAACCACTGATGCGAGTGAATACGCGCTAGGGGCCGTTTTGTCCCAGGGGGGGAGTGAGGGTGAACGACCGATAGCATACGCGAGCCGTCGGCTTACGGGTGCGGAATCAAGGTACAGCGCTTTGGAGAGGGAGCTACTCGCGATAGTATGGGCTATCGACCATTTCAGGCCATACGTATTCGGGAGAAAATTTCGAGTCCATACCGACCACAAACCCCTCCAGTGGGTAGGAAAACTCAAGGAAACCTCAGCTAGGGTCACAAGATGGAAGGAGATCCTAAGCCAATACAACATAGAGGTGGTGTATAAGCCGGGAAAGGAAAACGTGGTGGCAGACTGGCTCTCGAGGGCCATCATGATCAACGCGGTTGAAGAGGACAGGGGAGGACCATCGCAGGACGTGCGCCAATTCTTGAGGGAATGGACTCCCGATGGCGAAGGGGCAAATGACACCGCAGGGATTGAGGACAGGGGAGATTCCCCAGAAGAGGAGAGCTCAGCGGAGGAAAGGGCAGCGGAGATGGAAGAAATAGAGGAGATCGTGAACGACAAACACCGTCAGGTGATTTGGAAGACACGAACAACCGGAATCATGAAGATCGATTTCAGAAGGTACGGGAGAAGTAGGATCCGCGTCATTTGGTCGCAGCCCGGGGTCAGCGAAGAACAAATCTGTACGGCACTGAGGGATGCCTCGGAAGCGGGTAAAACGCACTACCTATACGTAGGAAACAATACGGTATGGGATAAGATCAAGCGAATGTGGAGGTCCGAGCGAATAGGCGTGGACAGGACATTCATCCGGTGTAAGTATGCTGTGGAGACGGTACAGGACGAAGAGCAGCAGCAAGCAATCACAGTAGCATATCACCAGGGGAAAACCAATCACCGAGGCGTTAATGAGACGCTGCAGGCATTGCGTCGGAAGTATTTCTGGTGGGGCATGAAGAGGTCCATCCAGGAAGTCATTGGGAAATGCGAGATATGCATGCGCACAAAATACGATCGACACCCCCCCAGAGGAGTTCAGGAGGAGACACCTACAGGGAATATGCCGCTACAGGACCTTCAGATTGACACGTTTACCTGGAAAGGGTTTAAGTGGGTCACGGTAATCGACATATTCAGCAAGGTGGCGATGGCATACCAAGTGATGGAGAAGTCAGCCAATGCAGTTGCGGAAGCCCTACAAACCTGGGTGCAGTTCTATGGGGTCCCCGAGAGGATTACTTCGGACGGTGGTAGGGAGTTCGACAATGCCGCGATTAGGGAGGAGGTGAAGCGATTGGAAATTGCGTGGCATTATAACACCCCAGGACATCCTAAAGGTAGAGGCGGTATTGAACGGCTGCACAGTACGTTAAGCGACCACGTCCGTGTATATCAGGGTGAAAAAGGGTTGGAGCCGGATGTAGCAATGAGGAAAGCGGTAACAGCCTATAACCACTCGATCCACTCCGTAACGGGGTTTTCACCCATGGAAGTTCTATTCGGGATGCGCAGGCCAAGGCGGGATTATGGGGAAACTACGCTTACCGAACCGTTAGTGGATCAAATTCTCAGCAATAGGGTAGAGGTAGAGAAAACATGGGGAAAGATAACGGCGAGAATTAAGCGGGAAAAGCAGAAGCGGGTGGAACGGCAGAATGTACAAGTTCGCGACCAAATGGGGGAACTAAAAATAGGAACAATAGTTTACCGGAAATTGGGAACCAACAGAGGGAAACAATTGCTACGGTACGAGGGTCCATTCAGAGTGGTTGTTATTAGGGAGCATAACCTGGTAACTATTGAGAGCGTGAATGAGCCCAGAAAGAGGAGAACCGTTCATATCGAACAATTAAAGCTCCCAATGATAGAGTCGGGACATAGACCTATGGATTCGTAGTACCCTCACCGCTGTAGATAAAACAGAGGAATATGTTTTTTTTGTGGCTGTCAAAACAAAACAAGTTGTAAAAGATTTTTTTTTGTTTTTTTTGTTGTATTATTTCATGTATAGAGGAAATTGTGTTTTTTTTTGTTGTTGTTAGGAGTTCTCAAGTGGTAGGAGTTCTAAAGTGCTGTGTTTAGTTTCAGTGTTTTTAATTATTTCTTCTGTATTTAATATTTTTCCAGTTGAGTGGAACTATTTTATTTTCTTTTAAGGATGTACTGTAAAACCAATTGTAAAGTGTTAAGGCTGGTCACCGTGGGCTCCGATCTAGCAATATTTAAGTTTCCGAAAATCCTGTTCGTAAACTGGTGGGGGGGAGATAAAGACCGGAGACTGGCGGTATCAGCCTTAATACTATCTGGTAATGTAAATAAACAGGCTAAGTGTATATAAGGAGGCTTATGGAACGAATAAAGCAGTGTTATTTCAGAAGTCGTGTATGTTACATCTTTTCCCTTTTCCTTCTTTTTTTTTGTTTTCTAAGTCCGACGACGCTTAACTTATATATATATATATATATATATATATATATATATATATATATATATATATATATATATATATATATATATATTATATATATATATATATATATATATATATATATATATATATATATATATATATATATATCAAGTATCTATTAAGTTTTTATTAAAAACGTTATAGTCTTTTTGGCGCTACAATCTATAGTGACACACGTTTTTCGTTTGCCATTTCGAAACGAAAGGGCAGATGATAATGAAATTAATATAAAAAAAATTAGGAATTTGATTTTAACGTTACATCAAAAATTTCAAAGCTATCGGTGAAGATCTTTAGCCGATTAAACAATCTAATATATCTATATATTTTTATTTACTTACATTGTTTCCAATTTTTAGTTTATTATTTTCAATAATGAACCATTGAAATCGAACAAAAAAATTCAAAAACTTAACTCCCTCCCAAAATTTTAGAGGTTTTACGTTTAAGGATACGTAGAATTCGATAAACGAATACAATTTTTTTGTCCGTCCGCCGGCCGCTATCTGCACATTTTCTCAGAAACTGCTGTACCGATTTTTTTATTTGGATTCATAATTAGAAGCCACCCGAGGATATTCCTCCTTCATCGACATTAATATCTGCCTTTTACTTTCAAAATGGCAGCACAAATACCTATGTTGCCATAGACTGTAGCGCCAAACGAATGTACCTATTTCAATGAAACTTGGCTAAAGTCTTCTTCTTGGTGTCCTATAAACGTATCTATATAACATACTTACGAAAAGAAGCTGGAAAAAAAGTTACGAGGGCCGGTAAAATTAGATTCCGAATAACTCAAAAAGTATACACTTGTTTGTCGATATTGCGATAAGATGTTTCAAAGGTATTTAAATTTCTTTAAAAAAAAAATGGACAAATAGGATCAAAGATATGGTCTCTAGATGTTTTTATGGTCTACTGCAGTTCTTTTGTTTTGGATTTTGATTTTTGAATGTGTTACTGATGTAATGAGATTGTTTTTTAAAACAAATTACTAACGGTTAAAAAAAAATGTTTAGGCAAATAATTAGAATTAACTTTTATTTTATTTTGTCACTAGAAAGATAATGTTACTTTAGATGTGTAATTGTTGGGAAATTATAAACCATTTTGAAATAATTTGCAGCGTTCTTTTTTTTTTTTTTTTTTTTTATTGATAACACTAATACTCGCCAACAGCTACTAAACAAAAAAATAAATAAATTAAGTGTGGTTAAGAAAAAAGATATTATGTGTTTTCGAAATTAGCCAAAATATACAGGGTGTCCCATAAATAACGGGAAAAATTGAAAGATCATAGTAGACTTCAAGAATAAAAAAAAAGTTGTGAAACATGGACCAATACCTCACGGAAAAGTTGTAAATTTAACTTACGATAATCCCCAATCGCAGCATCTTGAACTAAATAAAATTATAATTGTGGGTTTATGGTGTACTGTAGTGAATAATTGAAAAGAAGGATGGTTGGAGTGATCAGTCAAATTGAAATGGTAAAAAAAAAATAATTTTACTTATTTTTACATTCGTCGACGTTTCGCTCAGAAGCTCAGGCCTTCATCAGGACTGAGAAAAACTTTTTTGTTACTCTTTTCCCAGGAAGAGTAATTAATGTAATAGTTACATTACATATTTATATTTATATTATGTACAGTGGTACATAGCTTTAAGTGTCTTGGCATGGTTTCAAGAGTTTTGTATATAGTTTTTTTTATTATTATTTTGTAAATAGTATGTTTAACTAATATTTTCTTTACGTATGTCTCTTTATTTTTACTTTTTATTTAGGCCAGATATAATATTTTAATTCTATACTCTAATGTTATTCTAAAGGGACTCCGTCCCAGAATAAAATTATTTTCTATTCTATTCTAATAACCTAAATAGGATTGTTTATCAAAAATATTTATTTTATTAATCAGTTAATATTTATTGGGAGGGGTCAGATATTATTAAATAGTTTTATTTTGAAAGTTTATAAAACATAATAATATAAAATGAAGGGAATGAGTATAATATTAATATTCGAGACCGAATTTTCTGAATATCGTACAGCATTCTTCGGAGGATGGGTAAGGATTGACCGCAGCTATTAATGGTGAGTCAGTCGTTCGGCTATTTCCGATTTAATTTCTTACTGCACAAATGACTCGTTCGTCAACGATTTAAGGATTCGAATAAATTCTTATTCTCGAATCCCATTGCTAAGAATTAGCTTTATGTTTAAAATATATCTATCCAGCCCCAATACATTGGGTCCTAAGTTCAATATAATAATCGTTTGCTGTATCTTCAGTAAAATATTGTCCCGAAAATTATTATTATTATTATTTTTTTTTTCAAGCTAAAATCTTTAGTTTTGCAACGGGATATCATACATCTATATTCCTACTTTTATTTCCGGATTATTTTTTTAAATTGGAAAAGTGTTTCTCCCTTAGTTACTAAATTCTTTCATAGCTGTTTCAAGCTACGCCATCAAAATTTTTGAGGGGGTACATTATTACGAAATTGTAATTTTTTTTTTTTGTTGGGGAAGACACAATATTTTAAAGGAATTATAATTTTGTAATGTTTCGATTTGGAGGAAAGTTATATGCACAGAACTGAGACCTACAAAATAGCTTTGATAAGTCTTATAGAAAAAAAAAAAAATATCTGAGACTGGAACATTCTAGTATTACAAGAACAACCTACAAAAAATTTACTTTATTACGTTATATTACATTGCTATTTGTAACATTTCAAAAAGAAATTTATAAAATAAAATTTCCTTCTTTTTTTTATATTTTAATGAGAATTGTATATCTATGTGGGAGGAATATATTGCATTAATGATTGATCTTCTTCCTTCGTTTTTTATGTAGATTATTTAATGGAAACGCTGTACCATTAAATTATTTACTATATACTTAGTATATATTATTATTAATACAATGGTAATAAATGCATACCTATAAAAATGAAATGTAAATTAAATTGGTAACGAAACTTTAGTGGCACTTGAAAATTCCTAAGCCTTACCGATCGCATTCTTAGCTCCAAATTAGGCACGAACTTGGCATGAGAGATAATAAAAAAGCAACTTGTTAACTCAAACAGGTGAAATGTATAGTTTTCAAAAGTAGTATATATACTTGAATTGACCATGTTAGTGAAAATCACGAAGTCACATGATATACAGGATATTTCAGAGTTGAGGCCAAACTGCAAAAATCAACTAGGGATCTCGAAACAAGAAAAAAAAAATCCTCTGAAGGTATGTCCGTAAACGCTTTGTTTAGGAAATATTCACACCTTAAGATTTTCGTTGTTATGAATTATTTACGTTGTATGAAATAAATAAAACCTATTTATTTGCTCTAACTACTTTATTAATGAAATATAAACATTAACATTCATATTAAATGTTGTTCGAAGTTATTTCCTTGAGCATTAAGACATGCATCTTTCTTCGACAGTAGCAGTGGCAGAATGGCACTGGCTATGTGTTATTGTTTCACAAGATTCAGTTATCCTTCTTCCTAAGGAATTAAGGTCATTGACCGGACTTTCATAGACTTAATATTTAATGTCATCCCAAACAGAAAAATCCAGTGGTGTCAGGTCTGGAGAGCGTGCAGGGCAAGCCACTGGTCCTGCATGGCCAATCCATTGATTGGAAATGGGATATGATTGAGCAAGTCCGGTCAATGACTTAGATAATTTTAAAGAAGGATAATTTTGAAATAATAACACATATCCAGTGCCGTTCAGCCACTGCTGCTGTTGAAGAAAGATGCCGGTCCTGTCTTAATACTCAAGGAAATCACTTTAAACATTTAATATCAATGTTAATGTTTAAATTTAATTAATAAAGTAGTTAGAACAAATAAATAGGTTTTATTTATTTCATATAACGTAAATAATTCATAAATACGAAAATCTTTAGGTGTGAATATCTCCTAAACAAAGCGTTTGGGGACATACCTTCAGATGAATTTTTTTTCTTGTTTTGAGGTCCTTAGTTCATTTTTGCAGTAGGCCACTTAACCCTGAAACACCCTGTATATGTAAGGAAAAGATTTTTACAAAAAAAAGTAGCTATCTTTAAGTTTAAAAAGAAACTTATTATTTATCAAGAAAGGCAGGGGTGCCCAGAAGGGGGTTTCATGGCATAAGGCGCCATCAAAATGTTGGGGGACACATTTTGACGGAATTTTGAATTTTTGAAGGGAGCACATTTCGACAATGTTATGAATTTTCGAAATGAAATGTTTCAAACCAGAAGACAAGAGGAAGCATTGAACAGACTCTAGGAAGAGTAAATAAATATCTTGGGAGTGGTGGGGGAAGGTTCATGCGCCAGTGAACTTGGGGAAGATGGGCACCTCAGAAGAAAGGTATCAATCGCGAAACTGGTTTTGTGTATTTAAATCATGATATGTTATATTGAATGAGGAACGTTTAAGTATATAGCTTATAGGTAAGTTGAAAGACAGTATCGGAATGATTTTTATGATGATAGTATACACTTTAAATGCAGCTTTATATTATAGATGTTTTGCTTAAATAAAAGCTGTTGCAATCCCGTTTAATTTAATATAATATACATGACGTGAATATCTCCTAAACAAAGCGTTTGGGGAAATACCTTCAGATGAATTTTTTTTCTTGTTTTGAGGTCCTTAGTTCATTTTTGCAGTAGGCCACTTAACCCTGAAACACCCTATATATGTAAGGAAAAGATTTTTACAAAAAAAGTAGCTATCTTTAAGTTTAAAAAGAAACTTATTATTTATCAAGAAAGGCAGGGGTGCCCAGAAGGGGGTTTCATGGCACAAGGCGCCATCAAAATGTTTGAGGTGGACACATTTTGACGGAATTTTGAATTTTTGAAGGGAGCACATTTCGACAATGTTATGAATTTTCGAAATGAAATGTTTCAAACCAGAAGACAAGAGGAAGCATTGAACAGACTCTAGGAAGAGTAAATAAATATCTTGGGAGTGGTGGGGGAAGGTTCATGCGCCAGTGAACTTGGGGAAGATGGGCACCTCAGAAGAAAGGTATCAATCGCGAAACTGGTTTTGTGTATTTAAATCATGATATGTTATATTGAATGAGGAACGTTTAAGTATATAGCTTATAGGTAAGTTGAAAGACAGTACTGGAATGATTTTTATGATGTTAGTATACACTTTAAATGCAGCTTTATATTGTAGATGTTTTGCTTAAATAAAAGCTGTTGCAATCCCGTTTGATTTAATATAATATACATGACGGTTCCACTAACGTAACAAGTAAATTCCAACCGTGAGACAGAATTGTAGCTATTTCGAACATTAAAAATTATATATATGACATATATTTTTTATTTTAATTTTAATTAAATTTATCAAACTATTTATAAAACTGAATCTCTATAATCACAGACATTAGTAGATCCAGGATTTAATTTTTGAGGAGCTGACACCACAAGTCTTAAATAAAATAGTTAACTGGAATGTCACTAAATGAGGAACAAAATTTAATTGTAGGCCTATATATTTTTTTAACTAGCCTGTTCTAACAATTATGTTACAACTTGTAGGCCTCCTCTAATTAAGAAGGCATGGTCTAACTTCCCGCAGGGATCAGCCGTAATGGGAAGTAGGGCCGGGATTCGATCCTATGATCATTGCTTTACTAGTATAGAGCGCTAACCGCTCTGCTATACCAGCCCCTTGGCCTTTATTAAAAAAAAAATTATTATAAGTTACTATTTAAAAAGGGAATATAAATAATTGATTCGGTATTTGAATCAGATCATTCATAAAAACAAATGTGAATAAATTTAAGAAAATTAATTTTTTGGGGAAGAGAAGAGGGGAAGATTTCAGACGATCATTTATATGAAAAATCTATTGAAAAGTTACAAAAACTAAAATAATTCCTAAGACAAAATAAACCATGTATTCTTTTATTTTATAACCTAGATTTCTCATCCAGTCTCACCTTTCACAGTCTATATCATTGAACTAGCCATATATACCTAAAGTATCAATATAATTCTTTCAATATACCTCTCAGATAGTTAGTATATTGACAAAATCTGATACTGACTAAATAAAATAATATTGACCCTGTTAAGACAAAGATGTAATGTTTTAAATAACATTTTTAGTATCACTTACCTATATATGAAATATATAGTAAGGGGCAGTATTGAGATCGTGAAAATTTTCGAATCTGAGTTTTAAAACGGAAATACATGTTTTGAGGTCCTCTGAGTCCAAATAACCAAGTCCAGAAAAATGGTCTGTGTATGTGCCTACACCTACAATCTTCTCCAATTCAAGTCCTCAATCCACTCCCTCTCCACAAGATCTCGACCTTCCGACCTTTACATTCCTTCTCACAGATCTGCCTTTTTGTAATTCCTTTCCTATCAAAATCCGACATTCTTTATCCCTATCAACATTCAAAACCCTCCTATTCCAATTCCTGTTCCAAAAACAGTCAGATACCAGCTAACCTTTTATGTAAAATTACATATTTTTTTTTATTTTATATTTTTTTTTTTCAACAGATTTTATTGTTAAGAAGAATTTAAATTTTTTTTTTTTTTGTATTTTTTCTAAAAGGGTTTATTTATATTTTACCATTGTACATAGTTTTAAGTATCTTAGTATGGTTTTGAGAGTTTTGTATATAGATTATTTTATTTTATTTTGTATATATTATGTATAACTAATTTTTTTTTTTTTTACTGATTTATCTTTATCTTTACTTTTTATGTTTGTTTTTATCTGGCCAGACCTAAAATGTTAATTTCTGTACTTTTTTGTTATTCTGAAGGGACTTCGTCCCAGAATAAAATTACTTTCTATTCTATTCTATGTGTGCATGTGTCTGTGTGTATGCATTTGTCCAGTCTAGCTCAAAAACGAAAAGTCGAATTAAAGTGACATACCTGAGATGTTACAGCAACATTTTTGTCAAAGTGGCCTAACCGTAAGTGGCACTTTATTTCATCGAGGAAATACATTTTTAATAAATTTCCAAAAACGGCTCCAACGATTTTGATTAAATTCATTATATCAGTGTAAAATTAATCAGTTTTGAATATTATGTAGGTTTTATTCTCATTGATGTTCTCTTACAGGACTTAAATGGCTAATTTTCAATATTAGCTTCCTTTAAAGTATCTTTAATTTTTTTATTTGAAACAATGAACCATTTCACATTGATCTCAAATATAAAATATAGTTAAATATAAAAGATGAAAGAATTTGATAATTAACTAAAGGAGAAATAAGAGATCGTAATAGAGAATAGTTGTAATGAAGGAACCAAAGGGATATGAGAGTGCGCCCGAGGTTTAGAACAGGCTTTCATAGTAACATGAGCTTAATATAATACGGACTTTGACAACATTATGTAGATATGGATATGCGGTTTTCCTAAATGTTTTCGTTGATATTATTTAATATTTAATTGTATAGATTACAGCGATATAAATATTAAAATTTGTATACATAAGGGTACTTAAACAAATAAAAATATCTACAATGAAATATAAATCAACACAGCATTTATAATGTGTATTTTCACTTCCCCCTTCTCTGAAAATACTTATTTCTGCTAAGAAGAAAGTGGTAAGTGAAAGATGTATGATGCGCACACCGCACCAGATTTTTGGTTTATATTTCTGAATTTGTATGCATCCAAAATTGACCAGCAAACCTATAAACCGCACTTTCTAATAAAATTTTACTTACATACATGCTTGTAAAATGAGTATTCTTTTAATGATATATTATTTTCAATCTTACCTACAAATATATGTAAATAATGACAAATATTTTAATAAAATGAATAATCTGCATTGTATTTTTTTAGTAATTCCATCCTCAATTTTCTTATGACAATAAATCTTTTATAAACAGCATTCTATAATTAAAGTCATTATGTAGAAATTGAATAATAAAATTATAGGCATCTTCTATTGAAGATTAAAAAATTTAGCTATATCAAAAAAATTAAAAGAAATCAAGATCCTAAGATTAGAATGACAAGACTCCTAAATAATGATGGATCTAGTATAGTTAGTGTGCACATAAGAATTACGAATATTATCTGTATTATCATTAAAAAAAAGAAAATATAAATATGTAGGACAAAAATACCATATTGTGATATTCTTATAGATTCTATTGGATATTCTATTGGATAAATAAATTGATTTAATAAGTTTTTACTTTCTTAATAAAACTAATGTGACAGAAAGACAATATTTTAAATGGTGTTATTGTTTAAAAATTGGAAAACTGCTATTGTATGTTATAAGCGAGGCCCAGATCGGTATGCAGTAAAAACTCACAGAATATGCCATATAATATAAAGTAAAAAGCACTGAAATATGCTAAACGACAGATAAGTAACGTATTTAACTATACTGATGTGCCTACAAAAGGTTTTAAAATGAACTATAAATTGTTGGAGGGATTAAAAATTACAATAATTTCAGATTTTTTTTCTTTGATTATATTCCATTTAAACTTTGGAGGAATTATTGTGTCATTGGTCAGACACTTTGTGAAAATATCTAAAAACAACCCCAATTTAAAAAAAAAAAAGGTTTCACCATTCGCACTTCAACATCATGATTTAATAAATAAAACTATAATTGGAAATTTTTCAGCAATAAACTTCTTCTATTGCAAAGATATAATTACTGTTTTAAAAACATAAAATCTATCGAATATGAAGATGACAGACTTAATATCTGTGAATTTGACTTTCGCCAGCAGAAATTAGAACAAATTTCTTGGGAATGTTGTGGGTTCGTAGTACATAAATTTCTTCAGTTTAATGAAAAAAAAATCACTAAATATACTTTTAAAAGTATATTTGTGAATTTCGATTATAACCACCGTTGCCAAAACTCATTAAGTGTATCAAAAGAAAATTAAACATATATACATATAAGTACAATAGAAACTTAGTATGATGTTTTCTTCAATTATTATTTATTCATGTTTTCAAGGGTGCATATCCTCCCAAAGTAGATGGCGCATGCTTCCTCTTCCTCCTCCCAAAGAATTTTATTGCCTTATATTATCATATATAAAAAAAAATATTATATGGCATATTTTAATGATTTTTGTTGCATATAAATCAGTCTTAGTTACAAGATTAGTAAAACTACTAAAACATTTGTATGTATAACTAAATTAATATTAATCAAAGCTATAATTTAAAAAAATAGTGTTTCCATCGTATTGAATTCCATTAACATCATTATATATTAACATCCTTATTTTAAATCTAAAAAAAAAAAAAATAATGACATTCATATTAAAAAATATGTCTTACCTGGTTTTTGAGTTCGTTGAAAATAACTGAAGAGTTGAGTGGCAACGCAAATGATATAAGTAGGGTTTGATTCTAAAGGAATATTTTAGGATGTTTGGTTAGATAAATGCTAGGAAAAATAAAAAAGTTAAGTTAAAAATAATGTTTCCAAGTATTAAATAGCTATAGCCTGCCTTCGAACTTTAAAATGGGACCTCAGTGGCTTGGTCTGAGTAAGAAACAATGTCACTTCAAATTTAAAATTCAACAACAATAGTTAAATGAAAAGATATACTATTTTATCCTGAGAATTCCTCAAAGGAAAATTGCAAAATATTGAGGAAAAGAGAAAGGTTGGAAATATATGTGAATTATTTTCAGACATAAGGGAAGAAAGGGTAGGATACAAAGTGAGAAACATACGTAAGTGTGAAGAAAAGATGACAAGTTGATGGTACCAAAAGAAAAGATGTTAAGCATGTGGAAAGAACATTTTCAGCAACTATAACATGTACAATCAAGGGCAGCTTCCAAACAAACAAGACCTGGATATTCTTGATGTGAAATTAGCTATCAGCAGGCTTAAAAGGAGAAAGACTCCAGGGATTGCTTACCTGCCATTAGAGCTATCTAGGGAAGGGGGATATCTTCTAAGAGCCAAGCTGTTAGAAGTGAAAAATATATGGAACAGATACCAGAGGCTGGAAACTAGGCCATGATCTGTCCCATTTATGAACGTGGTAATTACAGACGCACAGCCCTTTCAGTTGTCTATAAGGTTATAACTATTATTCTGTTAAATCAGATACACCCTTATCATGGAAAAATAAAAGGCGATCATCTAGCTGGATTCAGGGGAGAAAGGACCCATGCTAGACCAGATCTTCATTCCAAAATAAATAATTGAAAAATTATGGTAAATAGTTCAGATGTTAACGCCTTTTTTGTATACTTCAAAGCAGCCTATGATTCTGATACAAGAAGTATCTGAAGCCTTTGAAGTTCAAAGAGTTTTGAGGCATGAAAATGGAATGGACCTATATTTCAAATACAGAAATATCTCATGAGGAGGTTAAGATGGATAGGGTACACAGTAAGAGGCAATCCACCAGAACACCTCTACGCAACAATAAATGCCAGAGTAGTAAGCAAGATAATATGCCAGACAGATAAGCATATGGAAGGCCGAAATCCAGATGGATAGATCAAATCAACAAAGATGATGCAGAACTTTATACTGCAAACTAGAAAGCAGTAGCCCAAAGATCTACAAGATCGGGAGAGCCAAAATAAAAAAATAAATAAAATAAAAGAGTTCTAGAAGGATTTTAGGAATTTAAAATTTGATTAATTTGACAAGAATGCCATCTGGACCAGCAGGGTTAGAATGTGATTTCAACATAGTAGATAAGAGCTCTGTGTAAGAAATAAAAGCAGTCATTAAAAGATGTTTGAGGAGAAAAATAAGAAGAGGTTGGTGAAAAAGTGGAAGAGGAAGTAGATATAAAATGTGAATTTAATTTATCAGGTGTCAAATTGTTGAGGAGGGAGGGGGATCTGAAATGTTGCCAAGGGAAAATTTACAGGGGAGTAAGCATTTTGATCAGAAATCAGAAGCAGATGAAGTACTTAACTGCTTTCAAATTATGAAAAGTCAACATGTTCAAAATGTCTCTACAATTAGTAAGATTGACTTGACAGAAATTCTCTTTATAGAAGTTTTTGAAGAATAATTGTAGGTTTGTAGTTGAATAATTATCAATAGATATACTAAAGAAAAAAAATACATAGATATTAATTAGAATTACATTTTCTTTTTCTCTACCATCTTTTCATAGTCAACAATGTATTAAAACTACCACTTTCATGTTTTTAAAGCACCATTCTCAAGTGTGAAAGAAATATCACCCTGAATCATGTTCTTTCTTTCTTCTTTTTCTTTCTTCTTTGTTTTTCTTTTCTTTCCTTCTTTTTTTCTTCTTTCTTCGAATCATATTTATAATTCATATATTTATAATTCCTCTCTACGATATCCAACTCTCATATCGATTAGCGCATTAGATTGGTGTAATTCAATATTTGAAAGCTCAAACTTTTATAACTGGCTTTATCATAGTATTGTACATTCTTAATTTGAGATTTCAATACCTTTGAAAGACAGAATAATGCTCTCTTTGCGGTTGTATGCTGGTCTATTTCTGGCTATTGGTCATTCATTGAGATTATTGTGGAGCCGAGATATATGAATTTACCTACAACTAGGCGGGAACAATTTTCCTTCTACGTCGATCCTGTTGTTGGGATGGAATTTTCGGCTAAGTATCATATATTTTGTTTTATTTTTATTTACTTATAGTCAGATTTGCTCTATTTCCCTTATCAAAGTGTTAGCGAGTCTCTCAATATCCTAATGATTGCTTTTAAGGACCCCTCCATTTTCACATGATATTGCTCTTATCACCTTCTCTAGTACTAAGTTAAATAGCTCATATCCCTGCCACAATCAGTTTGAATTTTAAAGACTTCTGATACTTCTCTTTGTATTGGTACTTGATATTGAGGATCATTTGTCATTTGAAAATGCCTTCGTCAATATCACCAAATCAATCACTCTTAACTCTTAACTCAATCACGGTATTTCAAAGACATTATCTGTCTCTGGAATCATAGGCTGCTTTGAAATTAACGAATAAGGCATGTACATCCTGAGCTATTTCCTGTTCTGAGCACTTTTTTTAGGATGAAGTTCTAGCCTGGTGTACTCCTCTGAATCTAGCTTGGTGGTCACCTAATATTTTTTTCTTAATCCAGTTTAACAGGGTATCGGTCACTGTCTTGTAGGAAACAGAAAGGAGTGTCAAGGCAATGTAACATCTACACTTATACACCCAGCCCTTCTTTAGGATAAGGCAGATTAGGCTCATGCTCCATGCTTCTGGTATCTCTTCCTCCTCCCATATATTCTGGTTCAGTTATAGTAACTTGGCTCTTAGGGCTTCTCCCTATCATTAATCAGCTCTGATGGTAAATTGTCCATCCTTGGAGCCTTTCTTGTTTTAAACATTTCCATATCCAGCATAACTGCCTTTCCGTCTATTAGGCTGTTCCTTGATCCTCGATCGAATATACTACAGAATCCCTGATGAGCCTTCTCTCTTGTAGGTTTATTTGATCAAATCTGCTTGTAGGAGGAGATGGAGAGTATCTCCCCAGCTAAGACATGCCCTGGACTTGTGAGACACCGTCTTATATGCTCTAGTGACGTGCAGCAGAGACATCCTCTGAACAGATACTAACTTGTTCTTTTTGTTAGGAAGGTTCAGGTATCTCGAAGGAGAAGCATATCTCAAGATACCCAGCACCACAACTTTCTAATTGGCCTTGTTTCTATGGCTCCAGAAGGTCCCACCAACACAACTGATACCATTTAGGGCATGCAAATCACATTCTGCTCCACGATATCTTCTTATATCTTGTATGGAGAAGCTCTGAGATTTCTTGTCTATTAGTGGATGATCAATTTCGTTTTTTACCATCTTTGGTGTATGTCCCAACTGTGTGGATGTTCTTCTGCGGAAACATTGTACTGCTGATGACCAAATCTTTAACTGCTGCCAGACTAATATATGTTAGTCTCGCAGCAGTAGAGTAGTCTCACTCCATTTTCGCTGCTTGTTATGTGAAGGCTTTGGTCTCTGATAGTAGGCCTAAATTGGATTGGAGTTCTCTTCCTATTTTGGACTTGAAGTCACCTCTGGCTGATTTTAGACCATGCTTATGAGCTTGGTCCAAAACATTTTCTAAGTGTTCATGGAAATCCTGTTTAACCTCTTCATCTCTAAGGATTGTGCATATGTGTTAATAATTAGTGATATTAATATAACCATCTTTATCTAGTAATGCATTTATTCTCTCTTTAATAGGGGTGAAGTTTATGATTGATTTCCTTCCCGTTGAACTAACTATAAGCCTTGTCCCAGCTGTTCCATTTATATTGTTCCTAATGGTGTAGAATAGTATATAGTTATCGATAGTAGTTTCACCACATTCTGTGCATCTTACCTCTCATATTAACGGTATCTTTTTACTTAGTAATTTCTTCATAATTAGTATATTTTTAAACGTTTTCTTGAAAATGTTGAAGAAAATTACCCTATTTTATCTCTAAAATATTCATTTTTTTCTGATAACCTTTTTCACTTTACTTAAACACTTCTTCGACTCTGCCATCCACTAGTGAGTCATGGCCTCTTGAATCATCCTTGCCAGAAGTAGTAAGCAGGCATTTTTGTCTACAGCTCCTTCAACCTGCTAACTGTGCCTATATCATCAGAGAACACCAGGACGAGATTAAACAGCCACATTGTCTATACGAAAAATACCTCTTTCATTATGTTATACTTTTGTGCTTTTTATAGGGATATTTAATGCTTGGGAGTTCTACATTTCTTTGTAAATACCAGAAATCACATTTAACACCACATCACTCGGTATCACACTTCTGACAACTTTCTCTTAAATCAGGAGTGCTCAACTTGGTGGTCCAGAAAGAAAAAAAATCAAGAGAGACTTCTCGGCGAGTAGTATTGGCTGGCAGAAAAATGATTGCCATTGCATTTATTTGAGGAAGGTGGAGAAAACACAACACAAACAGGCACTTTTACTGAATTGCCTGACAGAAGACAGATGCTAAGTCAAAAATGTCTACTTCGCTACCAGAAAGAATACAGCCATCAGGTGATCTTCATGTCATCAGCAGACTGTTTCGAGTCTCACCTACCCTTCGACATTATTCAGGAGTTTGGCATGCTCTTCTGACTGTCCCTTAAAATTTTGTATTATATGTTATCTTATTATATTTACTCTTTAATTTATTTATTTCTAGTAGCTATTCCTCTCGAATTTTGTTTCTCTTTAATTTACTTTTGTACTTTTATTTTAATTTAAACCATGTTTTATAAGTGTATTATACCGTATCATCATCTTTCCATCAAATCCCAACAGTACTCTACTAAATCCATTTAATTTGTAGTGTCTAAGTACATGTTGTGTTTACTTTCTATCCCTTCCTGCCCATTATGAGAAATTCCTACAATATTTCATGCAAACCTTGGTACTTGTGACTTAGCTGTTCGGGACTGACTGCTATCTGCCAATTTTTATAATCTGAACAATGATATTACTGATACTGATAATAGCTATCTTTATATTCATATTTATGGAAATTGGAATAGACAAAAAAAATTTAATAATAACAAAACACTTTTATTTGACACTTTATTTATTTTAGGAGACAAATTACAACATATATAACTCTTAATAAATAAACGTATATGCGTTTATACTTTATATATACAAGATACATACATTTAAACACTTTTATTTTACATTTCGTTTATTTTGACAGACAAAACAGCTTAGTACTATTTAAAATAGCGAGGGACGGATCCTCTTCTCTGTGAGCCTACCGCCACAAAAATTTACATAAATAGAAATCTAGGTGTTACCTCGCAGTAACTCAATGTTTTTTATTTCTCCACTTAGCTGAGCCCCATAATCATTCTATGTGTTGAGTTTGGACCCCACTTGAAGGATCAACAAAGTTATACCAGTGATTCACCTGGAAATCGTTATACTTTGCTTCATTCCATTGTTGAGTGTTGTATCCTTTCCAACAGTCAGAATATATGGTGCTTTTCTCTTTTATATTACATTTAATATATTCCAATAAAGTTGCTGCTTTTCTGTTCTTTATTTTTACCATGAAACACTTGTCTGTTTCTCGGCAAACTCCACCAAACACCCATCTCTCATGGAGAACTCTCCCTACATGGTTTTTTCTTTAAGAAAAAAAGACTCGACTATTTCAACCTCTTTTCCAGGCCCCCAATTATTTTAGTTGATCTGTATAACACAGGCTATGGGCACAAATCTCTCTAAAATCTGTTCCACATGACCGCACTTTTGTTGGGTAGTTACAGCTGCTCCAAGCCCCACTAGCATTATGTTATAAGATATAAGCCATAAGTACATTTTAAATCTGTTAAAAAAGAAATTCCTTGACCTCTCCCTTTTCTTATAGATACATTTTTCTTACTATTGCTACGAAAACATCTCTATTTGATCTTCCTGTTAAACTTCATTTCATGACCTTCTTCATTGAATTTCACCTTTGGAATAATCCCGAACTTCTAAAAGTATTTGATAGCTTATTCTTTTGAAAATGGCAATTCCCAAATTGTAATTATATCCATTTGAACAAAAGATGACAAAATTAAAAAAAATAAATAAACAAAAGTGAAAACAATTGAATAACGCCCAAGTAACGGAAGGTTAATAAGAGGTTACACGAGATGAGAAGAGAGGTTCCCTGATATAAGAAAAGATAAGAAGAGAGGTTCCGTTCAGGCCAGCTAAGTCACAAGTACTTAAACCTTTAACCACCATATTGCGGTACCTGAAATATGGCTCAAGCCTTACATCCCTTTCTCATCAAATTTCCTGTTTTACTACTTCCTAATCCACCCAAGACTGGAACAGACTGGTGGTGGTGTAGCTATATATGCTCATGAAAACCAGGAAACTGACAACTCAACTGTTCTCCATCATCGAATCAACCACAAATTGAGTTCCTTATCGTTGAAATCTCCTGTAATTGTCCTTAGCATATTGTCCTTCTCTCATTCCATTTGATCTGTCTTTTGAATCATCCCTCTTGAACTTTGCTCCTCTTAACTCCAGACACATTGTTGGGCCTATTCATAATCGACTCTGTCACAAACCACTTTTCCTCTTCTCAATCACTTTTTTATGTTCTCCTTTTGCCTGAATTTGAGTATAATGTGGTATTTAAATCAGGTGATGAGAGGATAAAAAGGAAACAGCTGACTGAGAAGATAAAACAAAATATATAACATTAAGCCGAAAATTTCATCCTAACTATAAGATCTAAGTAGAAGGAATATTATTTCTGCCTGATTGTAGGCAAATTAAAATATTTTGGTTCCACAATTATCTTGATGAATGATCAATTACCAGATATAGATTAGCGTAAAACAATCGCAAACTTGTTACAACAAAGTTGCTATAACATCCATATGTGTGTATGTGTGTTTGCTTGAGTGAATGTGTATGCGCATGCATGTGTGTGTGTATGACCAGTATAATCCAAAAATAAAAAGTCATATGAAACTGAGATTGTGTAATTAATGTTTGTATTTGGCTGGAAAGTTATAGCAACTTTTTCATATAAATTAGCTAACCGGAAGTGCCCATTTATATCAACGGTTTTAGACATTTATACAATTTACTTTAAGCATGGCTCTAACGATTTTGATTAAATTCATTAGGTCAATTTATAACTAAATGTTTTTCAATTTAAAGTAGGTTTTATCTTCATCAATTAGCCAGACAGGGCTTAAGTGGCGAATTTTCAAAATTTCTTTCTTCAAAGTACTTTTAATTTTTTTATCTGAAATAATTAACCAATTTACATCTTCACCAGGAATAAGAAATTGTCAAATATAAACTGTTAAAGAATTTGGTAATTAGCAAATGAAGAAATAAGGAATTGTAATAGAGGACCAAATCCATTATTATAAATGTTTGATATTATTTAATATTTGGTTGTGCAGATTACAGCAATATAAAAAATTTAAATTTGTATAAAGACCAGTGCTAAAACAAATAAAATGCCCACAATGAAATATAAATAAATCTAGTGGTCTTGTTTATCAGTGGCACTCTTGTCGGAATTAAAATATTTAGTGTCATTTCATTATTTATTATAATTAAATAACCAATTAAAATATAGAGTCTTGACAAGAAAGCATAAATATAAAACATATGGTAATTTATGGTTTAAATAATATTTTGTACCATCTGTAGTTTTTTCTTTCACTTCTTTGTCTAAAAATATTTATTTCTGCTAAAAAAAAGGGTAGTAAATAAAAACTGTGTGATGTACACACTTTACTAGATTTTTAATAAACATAAAAAGGTGATACTCCTAATTTTCATAAAGATGAAGATGGTGCTTCAAACATTGAAAACCGGAGTTGAAATTATTATAGATTATGAAAAAGTGGTAGAGAAAATAAAGATATAATATTAATAAATTTAGAGTGATATTTCTTTCATAATCAAGAATAGTAAAATTCAAAACTTGAAAGGTTAGGTAGAGTAATGCATCATTGACTTTCAAAAAGTGGTAGAGGAAAAGAATATGTAATTCTACTTAATAACAACATATTTTTTTTAAAGTAAATCATTAAAGGTAATTAAAAAACCACAAACCCGCAATATACTCCAAAAAATTTCAATAGGGAGAGTCCAACAAGCCAAAGTCACTAATTCAGAGACATCTCCGCATGATATTTCTTCAACACTTGAGGCTGGGATTTTCAATACTTGAAAGTGGTTGTTAAGTACTCCAGGTAATATGAAAAAAAAAAAGTGAATATTAGCATTGGTTAATTGTTTATGATTGTTATACAGTTTAATTAAACATGGATTCCATGATCTTGCTTATATAGATTAATATCCTTGTGAAATTCGCATACACATACATACATTCATATAAAAACAGAAATACAAATAGTTATCACAAATAATAAAGGCTAATAATGTTAAAAGAAGTAACAAATAAATAATAAAAGAAATTAATGCAGACTGAAAATAGTTTGTGATACAGCAAAAAGTTGTATCTGTAACCAATAAATTCACCTAACACAAATGTACCAACTAGAATCCATGGATTCTAGTACCAATCCAAAGAGTATGACATCGCAATAGCCTGTCAATCAATAAATTAAAATTTATATGAAGAGCAGTAAAGTAAAATATTTTATTTCTGACACTATAAATATAATTAATGTGAAAACACGGAAATTATCCATGATTACCAAAAGTGAAAAGTAAAAATTATACCCATTTCACATTTATCCAGCTTCCTAGTAATCAGTGCTAGCTACCGAACAGCAGGGGAGGAGGAGAGAGCATTTAATTGTCCAGGCCTCAGTTTAACCAAATAGAACATACCTACAAAGGTATATCCTAATGGAAATTCTCCGATAAGTAGAAGTTTATACACATCAAAATATGTAAATGTAACCTTGATTCATAACATTCCCATGTCATGAAAACAATTTGAACAATCAGTAGCAAAGTACTGAAGGGACTAAAAGCCACAAACCAGACTTCAAGACTCGAAACATAAATACCAGATACTTTAAGTTTGCCACATAATTGGTTGCAGTAATAAAGTATCAGAAAGCTATTTATCAATTCTATTCTCATAGAAACACAAAACAAATAAATTGTTGTATTTAAAAGCATAGATAAAAGTAAATACAATATATTGTTTATAATAATAATTAAACAATTAAACAGCTCCCATAAATTAAGTTAAGCAATTACTTAGACAAATATCAAATTTCTTTAAAATATCATCCAATTAGGTTCCTCCAAAGAGACCAGTGATTTCCCACATTAAACAGCTGAGGATTATCTATAAAATACTTGGCTAACTAAAAATTAATTGTTGGAAATAATTTCTGTCTGTAAGTTTTAAGTCACAGTAACATTAAGTGAATATAGTTTTTAGTAATAATATGTTTAGTTTAGTATTTGTGTCACTTAATTAATCAAGTTTAGTAGCTCTACTAATTAAAGCAGACTTATGGATTCTTATAACCTAGAGTATTGTCCATTTTTAAGTCGACTATGAAGGATCACTCGAATAATTTCATAATGATACTGGTTTTTGTCGAAGTTGTGTGTATCCACATTATCCTAAACTACAGTATGCTGACCCTGTTTGCTAAGATTATATTCATCAAGTTTCATTAATAAACAGCAATAAGTAGTAATTTACATTAAATTTTGATTGCTGCATCTGTGGTATACAAAACAATGATATTAAATCATTTAAAACTATATTAATCCCAAAAATCAATTGCAGCGTTTTTTAATTTTTTTTTTTTTTTTTTTTTTTGAAGAACTCTACTATAAGTTGGTACTCTATATCATTTAAAATAAATAATTACAATAAAACATTTGAAATTTAAAGATATAATAGATGGATATTGTCCTTGTATTTGACTTTATTACTCTATGTCTATATTTTATTCTATATTAAGTGATTTTATCAATAAATGTAAATTTTCATGTGTAGGTAATTTCCTAGAAAGAACATATGTATTTTAATTAAATAGAGATATTAATATATAGAACATATTTAAAGAATAAATAAATATTGGAAGTGATAATGTTTCAAAATGTCTATATAATACAAACTTAGTTTCATAGTTTAAGTTATAGTTAAAGGAAATGGGAAAAGGATGTGAGGATAAAAAAAAGGATTTTGGGAAGCGTTACCAATCCACCATCTTGAATGCACAACGGAACACTATAAAGATAAATTACTTTATAATTTATGACCGATTAAAACTAGCAAACACTCCGAATTTTTAACACTTCACACATCCAAGAAATCGCCACTACTGACTAAAACAACAGCGTTTTACCCCGGAAATCTAATTGTCTGAGCAAAGTAATTTGATTTGCGTTTCTTCGAAATTGAATTCACCCGTCCGACCGAGAAACTAATTTTACTACCAACTGTCTATAACAACTTCCTAAAAAAAAAAAATCACAAATAATTTTCTTTTTTTTTAAATCGTTAGGTTGCAATAATTATATAGTTATTTTAAAAGTTAAATATTAAAGAATTATAATTAATTAACGCAAGACTAGAATTTAAACACAAAAATATAATTTAAAAAAAAAAAGATTTACAATGAATGCTAATTTCTATTGAAAAATTGAAATAGTTAAAATTTTGCATAGTGTACAGTATAATTTTTTTATAGTCCAAGATTATAATTAGAAATTTAATTAAAAAACTAAACAATATTGAATATTGTTGAAAATTGATTCAAAGTTTTGCACAGTTGGGAATTATTATTAATATATACATATATTACAATAATATTATATATTAAAAATATTTAAATAAAAAAAAATTTAAATAAATTAAATATATATATTTTTTATGGGTAACTCAATTCAATTATTTACGATAGCGCATTTCGCGGTCATTTTATCATAGACATGAAAATTTATTTTGAAAATAAGTACAATTCAAAAAATAAAACAGGTATTTTGAGAATATCTTCTATTTATATATATATATATATATATATATATTTTAAAAATTAAAATGTTATAACCATATTAATATAACATCAATAGGGTTATATGTGATCGCCTATTTCGCGGTCTCCTTATTGTAGATATTTAAATTTAATTTGAAAAAATGCAAATAGTAGGGAATATATTTTTTAAATATGTAGCCTAACAATAAGATGTACTTGAAATAGGCAATCGCAATAATTGAATTGTCATCGACAGAAATTTATTTTAACAATAAATAAGTATATATAAAATAAAAAAAAATAAAAATTAAATGTAATTTGAAAACAGTGGTAAGTGCATAGCAGAGGGAGGAGCATAGAAAGCATACTTAAATGAATAGCTCAGTCATTACTTTATTACTAGCTGTATAATATAATTATTAAATGTATGATATATTGATCATTTTATGTATTATTTTTAAATAAGTGACTGAAATATTGAGAGGGAGCAGAGACACGACTCTTTTATTATTAATAGACACTGGTATCTACTATTATTAATATTTAGGAAGAGGATGGGGAGAGGGGGAGAGTGGGCAGCAACTGTACAAGACCCTGGTAAGACCAGTTCTCACTTATACCTCCGAATGCTGGACATTATCAGGTACACAGGAAGCCCTTCACCTAAGGTTCGAGAAGAAAATATTGAGGAGAATTTATGGTTCAGTTTCCATCAATGGAATATGGAGGGTAAGAACGAATGCCGAGCTAAAAAGACTATAAGAGCTCAGATATCGTAAAGGTGATTAAAGTAGGCCGGCTTCGATGGACAGGTCATTTAATTAGAATGACCTAGGATGGTCCTAGATGAAAGGATTTATGGGACAAGAAGAGTGGGAAGACGTCGGCTCCGAATGATCGATGGAGTGGCAGCGGAAGCCAGATCGAGTTTGGGAATCCGCAATTGGAGAGCAGCGGCCACCAATAGAGAAGACTGGCGGACCAAGCTGCGGGAGGCCTTGACTCTACGGGAGGTGTAGCGCCATGAATGATGATGATGATGTATTCAATTAAGTTAAAAATCGTTTTGATCAAAGAAATATAGGTGCTTCTCAATTTAACAGTTATCTATCCCACCCCAAGTACCATAGGCATTGAGTCCTCCCATTAGAGTACCTAGGAGCACCGGCGGATCTATGGGGGGTTTTCAGGCTGAACTCTTTCCCTCCCCTCCTCCCAAATGGTAAAATATAAGCATGACTTATGAAAAAAATATTAAAAAGTCATCTCTAAAAGTATTATTGTTTGTGTAATTACATTTAATTGGTTTTCAAGAATCACTAAAACTTCAATTCATACAGGTAATTAGGATCTTTTTTCTTCTTTCAAAGTAATAATCGTTATATATATACCTAGTCCTGTCATAAATATTGCTATAAGGAAATATATATAGATTTCAACAGAAAGATTATTTTTTTCAAAAACTTTATTAGAAAATAAAATATATATCTATAGAGAGCAGTAGCGGATGCAGAATTTAATTTTGGGGGGGGGCTTCAGCCCGAAGGATTTTTTTTTTCATATATATAACGATAATTAATTTGAAAAAAGAAAGAAATAAACTAACTACCCATATGGCATGGTGTGTTAGTGATTCTTGAAGTCATATTGAATGTAATTACATGAACAATAATACTTTAAGACATGGTTTTTAATATTTTTTTCTATAAAACATGGTTATATTTTACCATTTTGGGGGGAGGGCTTCAGCCCGAAAGCTCCCCCCCCCCCGTAAATCCGCCTGCGATAGAGAGTAAAACAAAAAATAAATAACTCAAAATGTTCCCCTTTTGTTCGGGCTGAAACTCCTCCTCCCCCCCGAATGGTAAAATATAACCATGTTTTATGAAAAACATTATCTCTAAAAGTATTACTGTTCTTCTAATCACATTTAAAAGGACTTAAAAAAACACTTTAACACCATTTCATATGGGTAGTTAATTTCTTTATTTTTTCCGAAGTAATTATCCTAATATATACATCCAAAAAAAATCTTTCCCGCTGAAGCCCCTCCACCCTCAAATTCAATCCTGGATCTGTCAGTGGCTTAATATTTTTCTAGAACCCCAAAAATAATTGTTTTGTATTAATTTATTTCAGCAAATTTTTGGGGCCCCTAACGTAATAGGTTGTACTTTTTTATAGCCATACAATGATTGGGGAGGGGGGCCTTCTGGGGGTCCTGAATTTTGTTATTTGTATTTTTCTAGTACTGTGGTATGTTTTAACCCAAACTTTTGTCTTGTATACATTCATTTCTGAATTTTTTGGAGCTCCTCCAATGAGCCCCGAATATGTTTTTTTAATTTTTTTAACACCGTAAAATGTAAAAATGATTAGGGGTGCCTCTTAGAGCCCCCAAATAATTGATAAATGTTTTTCTAGTACCCCAAAACATAAATGTTTTGTACTTTTCTACAGCCTTAGAATGATGGAGCCCCACTCTGAGTCCATGTAAATTTATTATAATAGGTAACTAAACTACACTTTAATAAACTATAATGGCTTCTGTTTATTCTAAATGTTTCGATCCCTGTTTTTTAAAACAAATAATGGGAATCTTTTCAGTTTTGTTTTAAATTGAGCATTGGCACCTAAAATCAGGCAGCACGCTGACAGCCACAACAGAACAAGAACTGAGTTCTTATCTCAACTCCCAAAAATCCAACTTATTTCACAAATCTGTTTTGTTATAAATATAAATTCCTGACATGCTCAGGTACCATGAAAGAAGAATCCTTGGCATAATATCAGTATTTCATTTGGAGGAGGGGACTAGCAAATCATACTCACAGTTTTAGTTTTTCTTTCAAATAGAAATAACTCAATCGAACATTTCACTAGACTTCAAAACTGGCACATTTGTTAGTAGGTGGATCAAGATAGAATGTCACATTATTCTTCCAACGGTTCTTTATGAATGCGAAACATGGCCACTTACATTAAGGGATGAGCGATATCTTAAGGTTTTTGAAAATAAAGTATTGAGCAGAATACCGACCGAAGAAGGACGAATCAAGCAGAGAATTTAGGAGGTTACACAATGCTGAATTGTGCGCATTGTATCCGGTTAATATAGTTGAGATGATTAAATTGATACAAATAAAATGGGTATATCGCTGGGCTTAGTAATGAAAGAATTCCTAAACAGTTAGTATGTGCCAACTGGCAAGTGTCCGACAGGTTGACCGAAGGTGAAGGTGGGAAGATTATAGAATTCTAAAAATTTAAAATTAAAAGATCAACTAATACTAAGCTTCCTTTACTTTCAATTATTCAGAAAGTGAAATCCTACATAATCTCCTTAAATTAAAATGTACAAGGGAATAATAAAACAAAATGTTTTTATTATATTTATATGAACAATATAATATTACATATATATATATGGACAATATAATATAATATTACATATTTTCACTAAATATTCACTTTATATTTACAGTAATTTCATGGAACATAAACCATAAATATAAGTGGTGTAGCACCTCTGACAGTTATGAGGAGACAACTCCACAGTTGATATTTTTCCTCCACATCTGCATATATATATATAAACATATAGAAAATTTTAAAAAATGCTCTCGTCTTAAAAAACTTTCGTCATTGTTAGGCATTAAAGAAAGGTAACTGTAACACAAGAATGTAATCAGTAATGCCAAGCAAAATATGCTTAATAGTAATATATTTCAAGTGCTACAATAAATGTAAAGATCAAAATTTTTAAGAGCTATTTAGACATTCTATAAACATTATGCCAATGTCACCCAAGACTATTTAAATCACAAGCTCAAATATAAAAAGATATCACTGCCAAGGAACAGTATATTACATAATAACAACTCTCATATTAATTTACAAAAATAAAATTTGTTCAATATCAAGTATCTAGTTTATTAAATAATTATTTTCTAAACAATAATATTTAGTCAATAATAAAACTAATATGGGTATTTAGGCCATAACTTATGATAGCGAGTTTAAGGCCATTCGAAAGAAAAAAAAAATCAACAGAAGAAAAGCATTTTTAAAATAAAATTTACTATTACTTATTAACTTTCTCTTATTTAAAATTCTGTTGATCAGTGTACTAAGACATTGTTGAACTTAATGTTTCACCACTTAAAGCAAAAACAAGCAAACCAGCGTACATACTTGATAAGTTCATACATTATTAAATTTAATTTTATATTAACATAAGCCCAAAAAACATTTTCTTTCCCCACTCTCTAAAGACGTCTATATCTAGAAAAGTGATACAATAAATATGTTGACAAATCAAAATAATATTACACGTTTCTATATCAGATAAAAGTTTCCTGAAAATTTTACGTTTTAGTACCATATAAATATTGATCTTTTTTTTTTTTCATTGCACTAATGATGTTTGTTGTTTTATTTCTTTGATTAACAAATTTTTTAAAAAATTTAATTTAAGATAGTAATAAAATAGAATACTTATGATTAATAATTTCTGTTTCCCAACCCTTTCTTGAAAATGATGGATAAAAGAAAATACGAGTAAACAGTATGATCAATTTAATGGCACTAAGCCCTCAATAATTACAGAGGATTAATGAAGGTGAGATATACTTCATCCCAAAAATTTTCGCTGAATTTAGAAAATTACTAAAAATAAAACCACTTATTCATTCAATAGTGAAAAGTATTTGTAATGCAGCCTAAACGAGTACATTTAAAAACTAATCATAAAATATCTCTTCTATATTGAAAAAAGAAATGCTAAAATATACAAATATTTCATCAAAATTTCTAATTTAAAAATAATGAGCAATTACATACCTTATAACTAATTTATACATTTTAAAATAAATTAATTATAAATGGCAATATAAAAAAAAGGAACAGCATCTTACACCATAGCATTTTAACAATAAATTATTTTGGAATGTTAATAAAAAAAAAAAAAACACTATATAATACATAAATAACTAGAAGTAACTAAAATATTCTTTATAACATCAATAATTTAAGTGAGTAAAAAAATCAAATGACCTTAAAATAATATTCTTAGGCAAATGTATATTAACTATCTATCCAAGAATTGAAACCGGAGTACAAAAGGCTTTAACATGAGCGCATAGACTGTCAAAAATTTATTACATTACGGTTATAAAAAACAATTTTTTTTTTAATTTAAAGAGAGATCACTGTGAATGTCTTTAAAATATTAAAAAACAAAATTCAACTACCTAAAAAAATTAATTATAACTATAATTCTGTACGTCACGAGGCAAACTATCCTACACGCAAAATAAGATGTAGGATTTTTTTTTTTCATATAGGATACTTTTCCTCAATGAAGATTCATAAAAAATGAGCCACTTAAGATAAAAATCTCAAAAATGAAAAATAATTCACATATGATGGTGGTTTTCCTCTGACGTACAGAATCATGGTTTGGAGTAAAAGAATATAGAAAAGCTATTTGTTCGAGTAAAAAATTTAAACAAACTAAAGACTTAATATATATTTGGGGATGCAATAAGTTCCCAAATTCGTAGAAATAGATAACAATGATAAAATATAAAAAAGCAAAAATTTATAAAAGTGGCTATCAAGTCACATAATATTAATTCAAATATCAAGAATGACTAAAAATGAAAGACAATTAAAAATATACCTAAGCTGGATTTAGAATCTTTATAATTATTTTTAAAAAATAATAATAATAATAAAAACCATTTACAGCTTTTTGGTAAAAACTTTAAAGTACAATTTCTTATTTTCTAATATAGAAAAGTTGCCATATAATTCTTGACAAAGATTTGTATTCCCAAATGGTCGAAATCGTACAGATAATAAGTAAGAGTAGTCTTATAGTAATTGGCACTGTTACACAATAGTAATAATTCTGGAATTAATGCTATCAAATCTCGTCTAAGCGATTACAAAATTAATTTAATTAAATCACAAATCCAGTATAAATTTACAAACTAAAAACTTCTTCGAGTACTAAAAAAAAGTCCCAAAATTCAAAGTTATGCCTGTTATAGTTAGGACAGTAAAATTATTAAAAAGATGTGTGCGTATTGATGGTCACAGCCGTCGATAATGACTCAACGAGACTAGAGGTCAGTTGTCATGTGAAAAGTGAGGGCCTGGACCCTCTTGGCGTTGCAGCTCTTGCACAGGACATGGTCATCGAGTGGGTAACATCCTCTTCCTTCCGTTTCCGATGATAGTACCAAACCACAATCCTGTTAAATTGAATCACGTTTAGTACAGAATAATGGAAAATCATTTTAACATTAAAATTAATAAATCTTATTTTAAATCATAGTATTAATAAATATTATTGTGTCAATAGACGAATTCTTTAAATAATTTTGTTTTTTCTTCATTAGCCATAACAAACCATGTATATTTTTGGTCTCATGATATTATTGGAACCGATAATTAAATTTTCATGAAAAAAATAATTTAATCCAACAGAAATAATACTTGAAACATGCTGCATAATTTAAGGTAATTTAATGTGTAAGACACATCAAACTTTGACAAGAACGGAATTAGAGATAAAAAAAAAAATCTGGTGTGGTGCGTGCATTACACAACTTTCACTTACCTACCTTAGAGTAAATAGGTATTTTATATATATATATATATATATATATATATATATATATATATATATATATATATATACTGTTGTATGAATCAGTTTTCTATGTTAATTATATTTATGCTAAAGGTGAAATTTTGTAGACTGCAACAGCAAGAAACAGTAATAGTCTGCTACTATAGAAAATAGAATAGAGAAATAAAATATGAAATTATACTAATAAATTATAAAGGAATAATCAGTTTTTAAGTTGTTTTTATAAAAAAACTCAATTTTTATATTTGACCTTCTGTATTAACAGTAGCGGTGTTTTTCCTGTCCATCGAATCTATTAAATTTATACATTTGTACCATTTTCAAATTCCTTTTATGACTGTTTATAGTACCAAACAATACTAATGATTGTGGGGAAAAATAGATCTTTTAGAAAAATTCAATTTTATTGGAAACTCAGATATCATGAAACTCATCAAAAGAATTAGTAAATATTGTATATTATTAGGTTTAACTAAGAATATGAAAGTCCTGTACACAGCAATATCGGATATCTGTAAAAAGAGGCATTTGGGAAAGGTCAGGCGCTCTCGGCTGTTTCCGTATAGCTTCCAACCATTATTTTTCTATTTTTACCAATAAATTGTCTTCATTAATTATATTTAACTATTTTTTATATCAGCTACCAATGTGAAATGGTTCATTATTTTAAATTAAAAAAATTAAACATACTTTAGAGAAAGAAATTTTGAAAATTAGACGTTTATTTAAGCCCTGTTAGCAAAATTCAATAAGAATAAGACCTAAATTATATTAAAAACCACTTAATTTTACACTGATTTAATGAATTTAATCAAAATCAATGTAATAAAATGGCATCTCCAGGTAAGCCGATTTTGATGGAAAAGTTACAGAAAGATCCCAAGCATGTACAAACCTTAAATACACAATTTCAGTTCTGTAGGACTTTTCGTTTTTGTGATAAAACTGTTCACACACACACAGACCATTTTACGTGACTTGATTATTTAGACTTGGAGTACATCAAAACATATATTTCTGTTGAAAACTCAGATTTGAAAATGTTCACGATCGCAATACTTTCCCATATTATATATTACATATATAAGTAAATGAAAGTAAAAATCATAAATATGTAATCACTAAACTTATTACACAATTGATCAAGGTGGCCATACATGACCAGTCCATTCATCCAAACGGAATCAAACCATTATCGTATCAGCTGTGAAGAAACATGTGGTTAAGTGAACTGACAGGATTATTTAGATAGGATTATTTTATTTTTAGGATTATTTTAGTCAGTTCAATATCCATCGCTTTGAACATCAATTTATTAAAACAACCATTTTGGATTGGAATTGAAAATACCAATCCGTACCCATATATTCTTTTTTCAAGACTTCAAGGAACATTTGACCCAAAGTTCAAGAAAATCTAAATATGTGGGAATAAGTACGAATTGATGAAGAATAGACTAGTGCATATATAATTGATAAGATTATGTTTATGTGCTATGGTTATGGATGTCATCTGATAGATTTGCTGGCCACCTTTACTGATTTGAACCGAAGATATTCTGAAGGTAGTCACACAACCACCTATATCTACAAACCGACATCCAACTACCATTAAGAGATTAATCATCAGATAACTATCAATTTTAAGTTACCAAGTTCCAACATTATTTATTTATCTTACTTATCATTCTTGATCAATCAAATCTTACTTACTTCACATTTATAGCAAGAAATATGGAAGCTCCTGTCAAGAGCCACTACTCTCACTGTTTCATCTTGACCAGGTTCAGGCATAATTGGAAGTTGACATACACAGCAGCGAGGAGCGAATTTCCTGAAAATTGCAATGTTGTGTGAAGTGTATTGTACATTTTCAGACATTTATTAAGTGAAATTTACAGTGGAATTATAATGAGCATTAGAGTAAACTGGTCAATCAAGATCTCATAATATGAAAGTACAAAGGTTAAGATGGGTGGGTTTGTAGCAGAGAGCAATCCATCTGGAAGCCTTTAACATGAATAGCATAACAATGAATGCCTCAATAGAAGGCAAAAGGATATGTGTAAGTCCAAAAGGCGGATGGATAGAATCAACAAAGATGAAATAGAGCTACATGCAAATAACTGTTAAGGCGGCAAAAGATCTACAAGATCTGTAATCCCAATCGAAAAAAATCTCGAAGTAAATGTGATATTCGAGATATAATAATAGTATAAATAAATAAATAATAAAACCTGTTCATACAAGTCTTACAACTTGTAGGCCTCCTCTAATTAAGGGAGTATTATGGTCTAACTTCCTGCGGGTACCAACCGAACTGGGAAGTAGGGCCGGGATTCGATCCTATCATTTTTGCTTTACTAGTATAGTGCGCTAAGCACTCTGCTATACCGGCTCCATATATAATATATAATAATAAGGGGGTGGAGTGGCCGAATAGGCTAAAGCATGTGCACTGCACCGCGAGTTGCCTGGCAACCCGATAAGAGATTTGGGAAGATTAAAAAAGTATGAGTTCGCATCCCGGTGGCGGAGGGGATTTTAAATTCCCCGCCCTCACCCTCCGGCCCAGGAAAATCACTGGATTTTCTATAGCTATACAGATAGCCTAAAAGGCGAGGTAGGGAAGAACAAAAAAAAAAATATATATAATAATAGTAATGGCTGAGTAAATCCAGATATCTAAAATGGGGATTCCATTAGGTTAGCCCAAACCATAACAATAGATCTTGATTACTTATCTCCTCCATTGAACTCCATCAAAACCCAACAACTCAAGAAGGAATCTAATATAGTAGATTATTGGTCGACACCTAGATTAATCATAAGTTTGGAGCTAATAATCTTCTCAGAAATTAGTTCTTAACCCAACCTAACTTTACATGACCATTTCACATACCAAGATGTAATCTCTATGATGTTTAACAGATTCAAGAAATGCGATTTGATGTTGTATAGCCTTCTAAATTAAGTCTGATCAACCCATATTATTTTGGCATACATATCCCATGCAATATCTTATTTTCGAAAACCATAAGGGGTCCTTCATACACACTGCTACATTTTGCATACCATAGAGGTCAGTATGAAGTATAACAGTTTTGGAAATTATTAATTCCACATTTCTAAATGATAATAAATGAAATAAAACTATGAAAAGAGATTTGTTCTATTTTAAACATTAATTTATCTGATATTTTCGGAATATATATGACTGATTCTGATGATGTTAAGTTTAACAATTACTTTTTGTTATTCCCAGTTTTATCAAAATACAATACAATGTTTACAATATGTTTTTAAAACATGAAAAAAAAAATATATATATTGGAAATAGCAAAGAAACTATGACAATTCTTTGGAACGTGTCAGACTCACTTAAAGAAATGTCTGATAAGAAAGTAAGATTAAGATTAAGCAGGATTGGTATAGTGTACAATTTGAAGTATAAGGTTAGGTACTTATTTTGAGTCATTAAGAGATAATTGTTGAAAAAACAAAACAGAAGGGAATTGTATTTTTGATATATATTAGAGATTTTATCTAAGGAGAGGATATAAAAGAAATCTGAGGACATATCACTAAATTCCAAAAATGCTTAATTATGTGTAACTTCAAAATGTTTTTTTAATAAACAGAAAGTATAAATGTTTTAACAAAATATAGTTTGTAAATAAAACTTACTTGTGGAAATCTTCTATACAATGAATTTGATTTGTGGCATCAACAGTAAACGGAATACCATCAAGGCTTTTGCCGCAAACGACACAGCAAAAGCACTGAGGATGATAGGGACGACCAGTAGCCCTCAAAATTCTATCCAAAATAGGCCTCAGGCAAACGGAGCATTTTTCTAAAGTAAGCTATACAAACAACAGCCACAATTATTAAAATAATATTTTATTAAGATTAAAACTCCTTCAAGATATAATTGTTATATAAATTAATCTTACCAAATAACCAGCTTCGCAATAAGGCTTTCCTTCCAATGTATAAAAAGGTTTTCCGCGTAGTTGAACCGCACAATGGCAACAAGTAAAACATTCAATGTGGTACACCTGATCCATCGCTGTGCATCCGTTGTCCTCTCCAACAACCTTTTCTCCACATTTGACACAATCTCCTAAATTAAAAAAAAAAAAAATTGTTGCACTGATGTATTTATATATTTATATTAAACTGGAGTCAACTGTCAACTAACATGTAAAATCATTATTATAAAAAAGAAAAATCATAGCAACTGAAAGAAAAGAGAAAAATAAAGAGATCAACATTATCTTTGTAAACCCTTGCAATACACTATTTACAATCTTACAGAAATGTATTAGGTTGGCAAATAGGTTCTTTTGGTTTTTCAGGATGAAATAAAACTCAATGTATTATAGACATACAATTTATTTTAATCTACAATATATTGACCATTATTTAATATGACTTTTTCCCATCCTTTCACTAACTGCATAATGCCATGTTCATAGAATGTCTGGAGTTCATTGTTAAAAAACTAATGGTTTTTGATGTCCTCTTCCTTTTGGAATTTCTTTCCATTCATGGAGTTCTGCAGAGACCGGAATAAGTATAAGTCACGTGGGGCTAGGTCTGGTGAATAGGGAGGGTGGGGCAAAAGGCTCCATCCAAGGCTCAATGATTTATTGCGAGTGACCAATGAGGTGTGGGGCATAGCGATGCCTCGTTGGAACAAAACACCCTTCCGATTTGCCAGTTCTGGGTGTTTATTTTTAATTGATTGATCCAATTGTGTTAATTGTGAACAGTATAGAGTTGAATCAATTGTTTGTCCTGATGGCAATAGCTCATAGAAAATAACATCCTTGAAATCCTACCATATGGAAAGCATTACCTTCTTTGGATGCAATCCGGATTTTGACATTCTGCTAGGAACCTGAATACTAGGTCCTCAAGATTTTCTACGAACAACATTATCATAGAATATCCATTTTCATCTCCTGTAACAAACCTCTTCAAAAATGGGTCGTTTTATTGCCGTTTCAGTAGTGAATTACAAATAGAAATGCCTGTTGCCAAGTTGACTTCAGTTAGAGAATGAGCAACCCAAACATAGTCTGTAACCATAGCCGAGCTTGTGAAAATGGTTTTCTATTCTTGTGTACAATACATTTAGGACCATAGTAATCTCCCGCACTGATTGGGTGGCATATTGATCAACAATGGCCTTAACATTGCTTGTTTCAATTTCATGTGGGTGACCATAATGTTGTGCATCATTGATGTCAAAATTTCCTGAATGAAATTTGACAGGTGCGTTCGGTTAAGGCATCATCCCCATAAACACTGCAAATTTTCCTATAAGCTTCTGCAGCAAGCCTACCTTTTTTAAAATAATACATCAAAATATGCCGATAATGAATGATATTTTCTTTCATATCCACTTTAGGGATTAACTCATCAGATAGGAAGTGTATCATAGTGACGTAAAAATAAACAGAAAAACCGAAAGAACTTATCTGCCAACCCAAATATAATTTTTTTTTTTAAATGATGAAGAACAGCTGCTAATTAATGCAGAAATAAAAATCTGGTATGGTGTATGTAGGATAGAAAAGGAAACTTTTGCAAATAAATTTAAGTTTACCATATATGTAACCATCAGCAGTGGGAGAATCCATTGAATGTACTAGAAGATCTGTGAGTGCGTCAACTTCTGCTTCATGAGCCTTATATGGAGCATATATAGAATAATTGGATCGGGATGATGGTGGCCTTGGAGCTATAGGCTCATATATAGAATCATAAGCAGAAGAACCCTGGAAAAAATTTAATAAAGATATTATATGTGGTTCAATCAAGTATACCAATCAGAGTTTTAGCTAATAAAGAATTGATATACTGTTCTAGAATCGAAATTTAATTATATAAGAAAGGCTAGAATAATATGGCGAAGACGACTATGTCCCTAATTTATCAATATGTTAATGATAATGGAATTTAAAATACCTGAGAAGAAGGAGCATAGGTAGCATAGTCAGGATTGCTGTTGGTCGCTCTCCGGAGTTCTGAATAACTAGAACTCACCGGAGAGGGTGGTGGAGGAAAATCAGCAGGTGGCGGAGGGAAGTCGCTGTAGTCGACTATCTCAGGCATTGGTGGAATGTCATCTGAAATTTAAGTAAAAATAGATAAATTAAATCATTGATTTTAGAAGTTAATTTAAAAATTTTAAGTACACTACCTTCTTAAGTGGATCAAGACATACATTAAAAATTTTGTTCTTAGATTTATTTGAGTATTTTATAAAGTGTAAAATTGTCATTTTGAATATTTCTAAAATCTTTAAATGGAGGTATATTTGTTATATAAATTAGACCATTATTCACCAACATATTTATTAGCTACTTGATTACGACGTTTCGACCATCACTAGGGCCATTTTCAAGTCTTACTGAGTCCTCCATTAGATATTCATTATTAATGTTGTATTAATTTTTCAGAAAAACGTAATAAAATAGCTAATAAATAATATGTTGGTGAATAATGGCCTAATTTATATAACAAATATAACACCAATTCTAGGAATAATGAACAGAATAAATGGAGGTACTTTAATGATCCTGAAGGCGCAGTCTAAAGCTACTCATTAAAAGATGTCGTCATGTGAAAACATCCGGAATTTCCAAAAAATTACTCAGATCACAGAATGGATAAAATTTCAAAACATATATTATTTTGTTTATGATAAAGATTCCGTCTTGCAATGCTGAGCCGCAGAAATTCACTGGAGACTCAAATAAAAAGATCTATATACTATCATCTATCAGAGTTTCGTCCATCCTGGAATCAATACCATCTTTGGACGTCTTCACATGATTTCTATTTTATTATCAACAGCTTCAGAATGGCAGACAAGGCTTATATTAATTAAAATGGGACAAAATTGGTCAAAAGCAGGATGTTGCTCTAGATTATACATTATATAACATGGATTAGAAATTTGAAGATGGAGCACATTATTATTATTTTTAAGCCTTGCATCGACAAGATTATTGGGATTGCAGTTCCGAAGATGGGAATAAATATCCCGAAACGTCAACTAACTTGTTAACATGTAACGTTGATAATAGAAATATACTCAATTGTTACCAATTGGAAGTTATTATTGCCAAATAACTAAAAAGGAAAAATCTGTTTTTAATCAAATTTATTTCAAAGGAAACAAACAGAAAATGTAACAGCAAAAATGTTATCAGCTCTGCACCGATGATTTAACATGTGGGAGGTAGAACCAACCATAAAAAATGATCTTCAGATTTTGGATATGGCAGGGTTTAGAGAAGCTAAAAATTCAATCCGTGAATGAGTGTTTTTCAATACCATCAAGTATTTTCTTAAATGTAAAGTGTTTAAAACAATGCGATACAAAAGTAAAACCAGAAAGTTCTTTTAATGATAAGGGAGTTAAGAAATTAAAACAAACTTCAACATTAAAACAATTTTATAGAATCCTAAGGACAAAACAAATTTTGGTAACTGAAAAGTAGATTATAATCATTCATGTTAACAAGTCAGTAAATTAATAAATCTAATCCCAAAATATATACTTATACAATATATAAATGGTTATGGCCTAGGTTAATACCAACACTGATTTATTTGTTCACATTTTTATGAAAGCAGCTTATTTTAATTATGTCGCATAGTGATCTCTTATCTAAAGCTCCTACAATTATAAAAGACCAGGAAATTCAAAAGTCATAGAGATAAGAGATATGCAAACTATTATCTTAATGACTTACCCGAGATAAACACTTGGACAATGCAACCTTCATTAATATTAGTAAATAATACATATTTCTAAGTAAAAAAACAACCATATCTTGTATTTAGATTATGACTATTTCAACATTAGGAGATACATCCCAATGTTATAACGAAATAAAAAAATAGAATTTATCAGCACATTTATAAACCATTCACATATTATAAAATTTAAACGAAGATGTCATATTTGAGTAGAATTAATATACTAGAGAGACTTAGTAAAATAATGAAAGTTTGTAATTAAAAACAAATCTTTTAAAGGGTAACATTTGCAATTGTTAACAAAACTTATTAGTTTTACTATATTGTTTCCATAGTAAAAGGTTCGTGGACAAGACCACATCGATTACACTGTACATGAAATTACAAAGCCAGTTGAGTGCATAGACTACGATTGCGGAGGAGGGAGGATATAAAGATATACAGGAGTTATAGATATATATATGTAATAAAAAAAATGATTAAGGAAGATTTTAATCACATTATACACAATGAAAATTTACATTTATATTAACTGTTCAATAATCATCACAATCCTAAAGTAGATCGTTTTTTCCACAATTATTTTTCTTACAAAAAATTAATGAAGAAGTTACACTATTTTTTTACTTTTATATTTCAATAAAACCAATAAAAATACATTGAATTTATGGATTTTGTTCAATGTTTTATTTAGTCTTGATAATTTTAGTTGGTACATTATTAAGTTGGTCTTCAATTTCTCAATTTTTTTCTTAATTTAATTGAATCACAAGTTTCATTATTAATATCAATTATATATGCAGTTATTGCACCTCAAAATATAAAATGGTATAGGAAATTGAGATTATCATCAGTCCGATACATAAAAACTGTTTTTATTTAGATATTTGATAATTATTACAATTAAAAAATTATTTATTTTTCGTTTTATTTCATTTCATATTATAACCTAAAAGTTATGTATGAGTGAGTTCACGCTCTTATTTATAATTATTGATGAGAATGATAAGAGACTAGTCATCTCTATATTCTGTTGAACAGAATTCTAATTGCAGCTACTAAAGGTGACAATAGTTAATCCAAACCTTCATTCGAACAAATGGTTTCTGGTAAGAAATTCTATTTATCTAACAAATGGTTTAGATTAGAATATACTGTGTATATATGTACATTACCTATGTTGGCATAGCTAGGAGCGTTAGAATAGCTGCTATTGTTCATAATATTACTATAAACTGGTGCTTGAGGTTCAGCTTTCCTGTAAGCACTTGACGGTTTAAACATTTCAGCATTGCTATACGTATTATTGACAGGTTCATCTTTTTTCTGCTGATTGTATCCTAAAATAAGCAATCAAACAATAGATTGGACAGAATTAAATAAACCAATGAACAACATAAGAACTAATATTAAGTAACACTTACCTGAAGGAATATTGGAATAAATGTTGCCAGTATGTTGATTGACTGGAGACATGTAGACATTAGTTTTCTTTTCGGGACTAGTAGTGTGCAAAGGAGAAGTGTAAGAAGGCTCACTCGGGCCATTCAAGGCATAACTTTTAGGCACCTGATAAAGATGTAATGACAATGAAAACTGTCTTGGAACTAAGAAATCACTAAACAGTAAGAAAGCCTCTCACTTACCTGAGGTTGAGGTTTTTTAGGTTTAGGTGGAACTGCTGGACCAACTTTCTTCGGACTTTGTTGGCCATCTGAGCTTATCTTTAAAGCTGCCAATTTTTGGTCCAAAAACCCCGACATATTCTGAGTTGTTTAAAACGGATTCACTCAGTTCAAAAATATCTCGTTCACTTTTAAAATTGGTTTCATAAAACTTAAGAATTATTTAATAAACGAAAATTAATAATATGAAGACGAATTATAAGCCAGTGCAATTTTAAAACCATACGTTTTCACTAAGTAACAACCTATCTGACATCATAATCCCACCCCACCTAATGACTAATCAGCGGAATATTTTTTCGTGGAAATCGGCATTGTCTCGTCTGCCCAAATCTGATTTCTATTTAAATGGCTGTGATTAGAATTGGGATCGGTGCTTTAATATAATTTAATTATGGAAATAATATATATTGGAAATAGTTTAGGAAGATAATCACAACAGCACAACAGAGACATGCAGCCCTGGAAAATGACTGCCATCAGCTGATCGTAAGCTTTGGTAGTGTTTTTGAATTTTTGACTGAATTAGATCGTCATTCTTGACTTATGGCGATGAAAGGAGTTGTCAAACCTAATCAAGCTTATGTAGGCAACATCGACCACAAAGATATCAAATACGGTCAGGTATGCTTTCGCCTTAATCAGCTTAACACATCTACGTCAATAATTGTTGTTTGTTCAAGATAATATGAAGTCATCAATTTAAACATACAGATAACAATATTCCGTCGGTTAGCTTCTAATATTTGACATTTTGTTATTAGATTATCGGTAAGGGCTCGTTTGGTGTCGTCCACAAAGCTTTTTGGAAAGACATCAATGTCGCAGTTAAAAGAATTGAAACAGAAGCAGAAAAGAAAGCTTTTACTATCGAAATTAAACATCTCCTGCGGGTAAACCATGAAAACATAATAAAATTGTATGGAGTCCCTACTCAAGAACCTGTCTGTATAGTTATGGAGTATGCTGAAGGTGGTTCACTATATAATGGTAAAGGTTCACTTCCATAGCTCTTGTTATACCAATTTGAAATCATCCAGTTTATGTTTTCATACAATTTCTTGTTGGTCACATATAGAGTTGTAGTGATGATTTGTGAATTTTGTTTCATTTCAGTTTTACATTCCCAAACCAAAATCAGTTACACCGCTGGTCATGCAATGAATTGGGCTTTACAGTGTGCCAGAGGAGTAGCTTACCTTCATGGAATGAATCCTCCTATTATTCATAGGTAATTTAAGTATATTTACTAAATAATTAATAATTTTGACCTTCTATTGGTTTATTCGCTGCAAGTTTTATGTTTAAATCAAAAAGCATATTCAGCATTTAGTGCTTTAAATTGAAATTTTATTTATAGATTTTAATAAATAAGTATTTAAGAAGCTCAGACACAATTTCTGTTACTTCTCTGTTTCACATTATAATTCTTTTTTTTTTTTGGTAGTTTTAATATAAATTCATGTGTTATATATAAATGATTATTTAAACTTATCACAGAATCAATATTGTTACCAACAAAGATCTACTGAAGGGTGATTATTGTTAGTTGAAATATAATAAATGATCATTTGATATGTTGTTAATTTAAAAATTGTGTGAATGTTTAATGTAGCCCTAATATTAATGCCCTTCAATGCGGCAGAATGTATTAAATTTCAAATATAACAAAAAAAATTTAAATTAGGTATATGCTAAAAAATATATTAAAATAAATAAACTTAATTTTAATTAATTCTAAATAAAAATCTACTTGACTTGAATCAAAGGACTACAAACAAAGGTTGTAGCAAACCTTATAAAGTTTTACTTAATTAAGGCAACCAAAGTACTTTAATTTTGAAAGTTTGTAGCAAACTTCGATTTGAAAAGACGAGATGTTTTATGACTTGGGATCACAGAAGTAATAGTATCACGGGCATCCTATGTTAAAATTATTTTTTTCTTGACAAAATTTGTGTAAATAAAATAATAAGTTAATTGTTTTACATGATATAACTTACTGTTGTTAAATTCCAGTTAAAATGATTTCCACATAAAAAACAAATTTCAATTTGCAATTTTGTCTGTTATTTAAAATTAATTGGATCTATTTAGATTACCTAGAATTTATGTGTTACAAGTATATGTTACAAATTTTTAGTACTATATTTTAAATTAATAATTTTACAAAATTTTATTTTATTTTCTGTTTTTTTTTTTTTTGTATTCTTTATTTGAAGAAGTGTCTTAATTTTTTTATACTTTTATAAAATTTCATATTAACTATAAATTTTATTTTTACAATAAAAGTAATTATGAATGTTTCTACAGTCTTGTGGCTGCTAAGTGTAATTAATGTATATTCATTTATTAATTTTTTTAAAGAGACTTGAAACCTCCTAATTTACTTCTGTTCGACAAAGGGACAGTTCTTAAGATATGTGATTTTGGAACAGCTTGCTATAAAAAGACTTATATGACAAATAACAAAGGGAGCGCCGCATGGATGGCTCCAGAAGTTTTCGAAGGTATATGACATAATAACTATTGCTGATGTGATTTTATGACATATTTATTTTATTTTGGTATATGCAATTATCAAAATATCTTTTGCATGAATAAATTAATTAACATAAAAATTTGATTATTAATTCATTTTTATTTGTTTATCGTTGACCATTATTGGTATATTATCAAGTCTTGAAGTATTTCAAAATATGCATAGTTCTATGAAAGACCGGTTAGACTCTAAATAAAACACCTAGTTATACAAACAAGAACATTTTTAAAATTGGCACTTTATCAACAATTTTGAAGATAGTTAGGCAATCAATTAATGTTTAAATAGATTCTCAGAAAATATTAATTTATAAAAACTCTACGGGTTGAAAATAATATTTTTCTCATCTACTTTAATTTCAATGAATGTTTTTCAGATGAATTTCTTTGATTATTATATTTGTTTGTTTTTATAGCTGGAGTGAAACATTTTTGTTAGTTTTCTAATTAATCTTCAAATTTAGATTGGTATATTCTGAAACAAACAAGTTCATATTTCTGTCAGAAATGTATCGGTTTGTATCGTTATTGGAAAAGCCTTAATTATACATTAATGTATCTTGACTAATTTTATGTTTTAACCTAATGTATTCCATGACTTATATATACCAATAATTATGGTATGATTTACAAATACCAGAAATTCCTGATTTATTCATATGTTTTTTCATTCCTAGTAACTTAATTTATAGCTAACATAAATCTACTTCAAGTATAACTTTCTTATTACAGATTAAAAAAAAAAAAATCAAGGCAGTCGAATATACTTAGTTATCACATCTTTTGAGCTCTCGGGGAATTATTTTGATGTATTCTTTTGATCACCTATTTTGTAGATAAGCACTCAAGTTCTTTTTATACATGATTACATTCCATTTAGTTTAAAGGTATGACGTTGCCCGGCAACCTGATAAGTGAGACAAATGATAAAAAATAGTCAAGAGTTCGCATCCCGGTTCCGGGAGAGTCTTTTAAATCACCGCCCATATCCCCTGCCCCGGGAAAACCCTGTATAGCCTTAATAAAGACGAGGAAGGGGAGGACCCAACAAAAAAATAAATAAAAGGTTTAAAGGTTTGATACAAATTATAAAAAACTTTTTATTTATTGATAAATGTTCTCCCTAAAGAGTGCACATTACCTTACAAGGTTAAAAAGTAATTGAATATGTTTAAAACAAACTAAATTTTAAACTAATAAAAATAATTAAGTGGACTAAGGGTATTTTTCTGGTAGCTATAACCAAGTCTTTCCTCTAAAGTAAAAAAAAAATCATAATTGCTATTATGACTTCCAGAAATGTAAAAATATTTATTATTTTTGATAAAAATAAAATATGTGATGTAGTTCTTAGATTTAGTGTGTGATATAAACCTAATTGCTACTGAAGCACTACGTAACTCACACACTTTAGCACAGTTCTTATCACAATAATCAGCAGGGTTATATTGAATCATATAAAAATACTATTTTTGATGGATATTTGATATTAATATAAATATCTCCAAGTTTGAACAATAATACATTGCCAAGAGTCACTAAGTACATTTTTAATAGAGCTATATTTTTCAGTATGTTCTTGTGAATTTCAATTTTAGTTATTAATTTAAAAATGTATAAAATGCATCATAATTACAGAAAACGTTGTAGTTACGAAAGTAGCTACACTAACTGCACAAATGTTATGTTTTTATAGAAAGAAAATTCGTTAAAATGCTTAGTGATTTGTTACATAATAACTTTGCAATAAACCCACATTATACTCTTTCAGTTGTGAATTATATTAATTTTAATAGATTTGACTGATTGTTAATACGTGAATTTTATAGCTTTGATAAATTATTTAAATTCATTCACAAATATGAGTACTCTCTTTTTTTAAATATAATTATTATAAACATTAAATTAGTAATTAATTTTGATTTATCGGGATTTTAAAATGTTGAATCAGCCATTTTAGTTTTTGTACTGTTGATATAATAATATTTTCAATGAAACTAAATATCTTTTTCTTATTTCACTTTTTGAAAATTTCAACTTATTTGCTCCATTTGTTGACAATAAACAAAAAATCTGGTGTGTTGTGCGCATCACACAACTTTCATTTACCACCCTCTTCTTAGTAAAAATAAGTGTTTTCAGACAAAGCGAAGTGAAAGTAAAAATTATAGACTCTATATTTATTTATATTCTATTGTGGGTATTTTTATTTGTTTAATTACACTTATGTATACAAATTTTAATATTTATATCGCTGTAATCTATACAATTAAATATTAAATAATACCAGCAATTGCATTTATGAAAACCACTTACGTCTATTTATATAATATTTTCCGAGTCTGTATTATATTAATCTCTTGATACGTATGGAAGCGTGTTCTAATTTTTCGGATGAGCTTGGGTGCGCTCGTATTCCTTTGGTTCCTCAATTACAACTGTTCTCCGTTATGATCTCTTATTTCTCCTTTAGTTATTTATCAAATTCTTTCATATTTTATATTTAAACATTTTTCATATTAGAAATTAATGTGAAATGGTCAATTGTTGCACATAAAAAAAATTAGAGGTACTTTAGAGGAAACTAATATTGAAAATTAGCCATTTAAGCCCTGTTTAATTTTACACTGATATGATGAATTTAGTCAAAATTTTTCGAGCGGTTTTTGACATAATTGTAAAAATGTGTTTAATGCATTTCATAAATTGTGACTTCTGGTTAGCCGATTTTGACGAAACAGTTGCTGTAACATCCCTAGCATATAAAAGCGTTAAGTATGCAATTTCACTTCCGTACGACTTTTCGTTTTTGAGCTAGACTGTTAACATACACACACACACACACACACACACACACACAGACCATTTTGCAGGACTAGGTTATTTGGACTCAGGGGACCTGAAAACGTGTATTTCCGTTAAAAATTTACATTAAAAAATTTGTCACGATCGCATTTCTTACCTTTGCTATACATTACTTATATAGATAAGTGAAAGTAAAAATAGTATCTTCTTCTTCTTTTGCATTACCCTGTAGTGCCTTTCAGCTTAGGGGAGTGTCTAACCAGGATTGCCAATTTTCTCTGATTATTGCAAGATTTCTGAATAGGCGTGTATTCTTATTTCTGTTTTTGCACAGCAGTCTACGTATTCGAGGTACGACATTCTCGGTCTGCCGCGGGGTCTTCTGCCATCGGGGACGTAGTCCATAGACTTTAATGGATCTCTGTGTTCTTCCACCCTGATGACATGCCCAAACCACTTAAGCTGCCGAGTCTTTAGGACATCCTTCATCGGAGGAACTCCCAATTCCTCCCTGATTCTCTCTTTGCGAATGCAGTCCCATCTCGTTTTCCCTGCGATCCTTCGGAGAAACCTCATTTCTGCAGCAGTGATTTTTCTCTTAAGTTTGTCAGTCAGCACCCAGCTTTCTGCACCATACAGGAGTACAGGCAAGTATACTGCCTTAAATATGTGCAGTTTTACAACTCTGCTCACTTCTCTCTTTCCGATCATAGTATTGTAGATCTGGTAATATATAGCGTTTGCTTTGCTTATCCTGTGCAGAATTTCTGAATCCACTTTCCCAGACTGATCCATAACAGAACCAAGGTAGGTGAAATCTGACACAACTTCCATCACCTCTCTGTTGCAATACACTCTAACATCTTCCTGCACCCTTTCAACCTGTAGGATCTTGCTCTTTCTTGTACTGATGACCATACCCTTCCTGAGGAGCTCCTCATTCCATTCGTCAACTGCCTACTGTAATTTCTCTACAGAATCAGTAATCAGGACAATATCGTCCGTATATAGAAGAAACTAATACGACTGGAAGCAGATTCCTTCGTTCCAGAAACGTCCTTTCTGTTCGCCTTTTGCAGATTGCAGCAATTTCATCCATGCATAATATAAATAGCAACGGGCTTAAACTATCACCTTGTTTGACCCCCCTCGCTATGCTAAAATAGCCAGATTCCTGTCCATTCAGTCTGACTATTCCTTTTGGATTTTGGTATATGGATTTAATGGCCTCAACCAGGCTTCTAGGAAAATTCTTTACTTTTAGTGTTTCAAAAATAGTATCAAATATTGTTTTTATACTTCTGCAAATATGCAAAGTTTCATCAAACTATGTAATTGACCCTTCCATGTATTTCTTTGTAAAGTTACCCATCGGTGTGGAAGCATGGTATGGTACTGTACTGCAATAGTATTATTTTATTGGAAAAGAATGCCGTGCCTCCACATTGACATAGTAGGCAGAGCCCTTTAGTTAAGAATTTTCATTTATCTTCTTTATTTTCGGGATAAATGAATGTTCTAATTTTTCTGTTTACAAATTAAATTAACTTACTATTGCCAAATGTTTGATCTAAATAATAAACAGTCCAGAGATAAATTTTATTCAAGAGAGGTTCATTGGTGCCCCGCGCCATATACAATCTTAATTTTCAAAATGTATTATATTGCATTACATTACTATATTTTAATATTTATAAAATGGTTTATTGCAGGGTCAAAATACGCAGAAAAATGTGATGTCTACAGTTGGGGAATAATATTATGGGAGATATTGAGTAGAGAGAGGCCTTATACCAATTTATCCGGAACTGTCTATACAATTATGTGGTATGTTCATCTTGGCCATCGTCCTCCTCTTCTTATCAACTGTCCGCCACCTATCGAAAGTCTTTATACAAGGTGATTAAAGTCTATATTTGATCTATAATTTACTTCAGCTATGGTAATAGGTTAGTTAGTTAATGGTAATTGGTTAGTTTAATAACCTAACTAATTAATTTAATGACAAAAAAATTGTTTTTTTGAACAAATACAAAAATAAATATTTAAAGTATAAATAGTATTATATTTTCAAATATAACTTGGTTCATTTTACAGGTTTTGATTAGTGTACTTATTCCTCTTCTTTTTTTTTTTTTGTATTCAGGTGTTGGGATAAGAACCCAGAAGTCCGCCCGTCGATGAAAGAAGTAGTCACTATAATGGAAGATTTATTGCCATTCTTTAGTGGATATGATGCTCCATTGGATACTGACTACGATTCAACCTGTAAGTATTGTTTAGCTTACAGTAATTTATGAAAACAATCCGATCTGCACATTTCTTCATGATTTCCAATGGCTCAACTGATTTTCATGTTTGATGGCACAAATTACTCAAGGAGATCTATATTATTAGAAAAATTCAGCTCAAAATATAAAAACTTATCATATTGAATATGGTTTTATCTTAAGCCATGTGGAAATATTTAATGGGAGTGGGATGGCTGAGCAGGCTAACGCATTTGCAAAACACATGTTGTCCAGCAACTCTGATAATAAACTGGAGATAATTGATAACTTTGGCATTAATCCTCCACCCTCTGCCCTGGTTCGGGAAAAACCCCGTATAGTTGACAGGTAAGGAAGGACAAACAAAAAAAAGAAGTACTATGAATTTTTGAACAAATTGTTCAACCGATTTTTAAGTCTAATGGCTCTAATTAATCAGAAGAAGAGGCTGTGGATATGATATCACTGTTTTTAACAAAAGCTTTTTTTTTTGGGTGTTAGAAAGTTCATAAATGTTATACATGTGTGTTCTTTCTAATGCATACTAAGAGCTGAGAAAAAATGATTTTATATCATTTCTGTAATTTATTAAATTACTGTTTTCTCTGCAGGCATTTTGATTTATATGTATATTGTAACATATCTCTCTTGTGTTTTACAAATAATAATAATATAATCTCGGAATATCACTAAATACCGTTGGGATACTTCCAAAATAAATAAGAGGTTGTTATAATAATAAACAAAATTATAAGAGGATTAATATATTTATTTATCTCAGATGTGGGTTACTGAAATTTAGATCAAAACAGTCGGACAAACTAAAATTAACTATTCTAAACAATGATTCTAAAATAAAGTCAAATATGGATTGGCAAGCTAACCTTTTTTCTATATATACTGTTTCTTCCTTTTTTGTACTAAATTTATTTATCTTTTAACATTTTCCTATGTTCTTCCAAAAACAACTTCCAAATTGGTGACACTATCTTCTACTCAACTCAACAAGCTCCCTGGCAGATATTCTCTCTTGTAATTCCAAACAGCTAGTCTCTGCCAAACAACTTCCAAGGTGGTAATACTATTGCAGGGTTTTTTCCCACTGGAGCCAGGATCACTTCTATCCTCTCTTCACTGCAGCCACACAACAACAACATGCCAAAACAAAAGCTTTGTCCCCCTCTTCTTTGGGATTTTCCTTCTTGGGAAACTATAGAGCAGCCATTTTCTTTTCCCTGCACAAGTAGCTTGCCTTTTAATTGTTCAACATTAATTTATTAAACCCATTTTACTCATTTCTAATAAAGGTGTACATTACAATATATATATATATATATATATATATATATATATATATATATATATATTCACACAATACGTATATATTGTTTATTTCATTAAATTAATCAAAATATGCAATTATATAAATTTATCCTTAAATATGCAATTAGATGTATTTATCCTCAAATATGCAAAATAAAATTTGGCTAATTGGATCACTGTGTACTAATTCGTATAGATATTTGATCAGCGGCTAAAAAAAAAAAAATCATGCAAATAAAATATGCTATCTCATAAAAATCCGGCATCACATTTCCATTCATCTGTTCACATATTTAAAATTAAAAACATTTAAGTTAATTTATCTTAGTCAAATTTTTTACTGCTAATTGAAAGACCCAAACTACGTTGGGCTGGTGAAGTAGCGGCTTAGACAGGATCTTACAAGAGGCCTTGTGGATCGTAGCACCAAAAATGATATTTCTTATACATTACTAACAATTCCTTCTATTCAAAATCCATCAGAAACCTTTAAACGTGTCTAATATTTTAGTTTCATTGAAATCTGTAATTCTATATCCATAGCCTACCTCTTGTCAGGAGGTGAGATCCTGTGACTGTTTTGAAACAAGGCTTTTTTTGTTTTTGTTTTGTTACATTTCATAATTAGAAAAATAAATTGATTACCAAAATATACTTGTATATCTAGATAAATAGATTGGTGAAGTTTACTTCTTGAGTATCAAAACTTAATGTTGTAGTCGGGTGCCTTCAACACCCTAACAAAGCTCAAGGTTCTTCTGACAATACATCAATTTACTTTGTTTATGTACATGTTCAGATGTAAGGATTTTTTTGTTTGTTCCAAAAAACCGTAACATGTACATGTCAATTCTCTAACAATCCACCATGTGTTTATTTTGATAAGCAAGTACATTCAGGCCTCTGGTGCTCTCGAGGAAACTGAATTTGCACATCAGCGCACTTATCATAAGGAATTGTTTAATATTCTTAGCAAATATTATGTGAATATAAATATTCTTGTTGATTAGAGTAAATGTAGATATAGCAATCATACACAAACCATAGATTTGATAATCGAACAATTAAAAAGCAATGTATAACTGCTTCTTATTGGTTGAATACCTAAGCAAAGAAACTTGCTATTATTAAAATGACAGAATATGTTTCATATATCGCCAAAAGTAACTCTGGTATATACATCATTTATATCTTAATCGAATAAATAAATATTCATTGACAGCATAGAATATCCATCCAAAGAGTGGATGTGGAAAGGAAAATATTTTAAAAGTGTTAAAAATAGGAAATACATTTTAAGTTATAAATAACAGCTGACATCCCAACCCAATCCAACACTGTCATCACCACCTATGCCGATGACATCTATTGCATCCCTAACTCTTCAATCACACATCACAAGGCTTGTAAAATGGTGTCAAAACTGAAGGATTAAAATATATTCCAATAAATCTCATCAAATTACCTTTACTCTTCGTCGTAAACCTATGACTTCCTGTCCTACAATATCCTTCAACAATAGCCCACTTATCCCTGTTGAACAAATTCGATACCTAGGACTCCACCTGGACAAACGACTCACTTAGAACCCCCATACCAGACAGAAACGACTAGAAACCGCCCGACATTTTCGACTACTGCAGCACTTACTAGACAAACGCCCTAAACTTATCAAAAATACTTTGTAAAATCTTCAATGCTCCCTACTTTGTCACAAATAAAATCATCCATAACGGTCTTAATGTACCATATGTTTCCAATTTAGCTTAATCCAGATACCTATCCTTCCATAATAAACTTCTGAACCATCCGAATCCTCTTGTTTCCAACCTTGCTTCCTGTTCTATTCCTGATAACCCTCCGAGGCATCTGAAAAGAAGATGGCCTCGTGACCTTTTAATATAGAAATATAATTGGAGTGCTACCAATGGGTAGTTTCTCTTCATGTTGTACATGTCAAGTTACTTATTTCATATTTACTAGTTGTATTTATCATTTAATACAGTTGTAAATTTCAATAATAAAAAAAAAGTTATAAATAAATTTGTGGTTATTTATTAATTTGTGGCTTACTTTTTCCATTTTTGATAGGCAGTGAGGAAGAGATTGCGGACACTAATGATTATTTTGATGAAGAATATATCGAAAGTTTACGTAAGTGAATACATTTTATAGACTGTTCATATCTTATCTGTTTGTGTTTATTTAAATGTACTTATCGTTAAAACCTGTTCACAGATGCCAAGCCGAATGGACATGACTCAGGGCCAATTCCCTGCGATCCTAGGTTAAGTCAACCACTTAGTGTTATTGTCGATGGCAACGATACAGTTTGTGGAGTAAGTTAAAAATTTGTTTCTATTCTGAGTTTACAATTGTTTTCCGACATGTCCAGTGATCTGGTGCTCTAGCGTTTACATATATGTAAACAAATAACTGAGGGAGGCAACTGACATGCCAGAAAGAGCGAGAGTATGTGTAAACTTAAAATCACCAAATATTTTCTGCCCGAATTGGGTCACCGAGTTAATTGGAGTGGTATTTAAGATAAATGCTTATTTTTTATAGATGGGAAATTTATTGCCTCCAAGGGTATATGTTAGGCCTCTGTGAGTTATTAATATTTTATTTATTTAATTATATCTGTATATTTGTTTAAAAATTAAAAATACCAATTGTGAAATATTAAAAAAATATGATTATTTTCTGTCCTTAAGATGGCTTCTAATAATAAAAAAAGTTTCTCCCTATGGTATATACTAGTGATCGGCAAATTCAATAGTCAAAAGAGTCCCAAATTAAACTTTATATTTTAGCATCTTGTTACTAAATTAGAGTACTCCTAAAGTACTTCTACTAAAAATGTTCTCAATCTTATTGAAATACATACTCTCAGGTCGAACATTCCGAACTCCCCATCCATTAATATCTTTTAAACTTCTATCTATATCCTTTCGTTAATTGCCTCTATATGTCAGAACCATCTCAACATACCTTTCATATACATACTCAACTTACCATCTCAAAAGAATATCACCAGTTGTTTTTGTTTGGATATCTTGTTCGCCGCTTTCATTGTTGCTGTCCATTGAGAGTACGGTAGCTGAATGAGTAATGCACTGGCTTCCTGTGCTTTAGGGGGTCCGCTTTCAATTCCGGCTGTTGTAGGATTTATTTATTCTGTTACATTAGTTGTAGGTCGACCCTGGAATAACAAGACCCTCCTGGGACCCACCTAATCTATATAAGTGGGTACTTTTAATTAATTAAGGGGGAAAGTCTGTCAGTTGAGCTTTATCTCAGTCTAATAGCCTCTATGCATAACTGTTGGGCTCAAAACAGTACTTCTCTAAATAGAATCCAAGATCCTTGGATCATCATCCCATGGGGAAAGAATCATGGGTTGTAGTGGCACAGGTTTATTTATTTATTTTTTCGCTTCCTCACTACCTAAGATAGAGAAGCTTAGTATTCTTGTAGAAGGTTAAAATAAATATTGTGCTCAGAAACGAAAATTTCAACTCGTTTTACTTTTGAGACATCAAGGAACAAATTTGGTTCCATGTCTGCTTGTCTGTCTGTCTATAGTTAAATCAGTATCTCATCTACTACTGTTTGTCACCATTTTAATGCAACTTTTAGGGATTATGCAAGATGGTATCTAGATGGCCCCGAATCAATTTTATAAATTCCAATACTTTATTTGCTCACATTTAAATGAATTTTCTTATGCCTATATTTTAGAAAGGCCTCTTTCGTTTTGGTTCAAAGATGGGTATTAGGTAAAAAAATGATATGTCAATTTCGTTGAATTCCTTTGACTTCTTTCTCTTATATATGTGCAAATGTATTTTCCTTTATTATGTATTATCGCACGTTCATTTGGTCTAACTTTAGAGGGAAGTTAGGGATTGATAAATTAAGTACCGAATTCTATTCACTGCGTTAAAAAAAGAATTCCGTTTTCGGATCTGTAAACATATCGTTATTAATTCGCCCATAGTTTGAAAACAGCTAGTTCAATTAGACTCAGGGTTGGAGGAAATTTGGGAAAATAATGTACAATCTGTCTAATATCAATTTATTTAAATTTCATATAACAATTTAGATTAATATAAATAATTATTAAAAAATAATGATTGTGAAATGTAGAAGATATTGAGTGAACATGTGGAATGGTTAAATTTTACTGTATTTTTATGAGGTTAGTTTTATATGATTTTGGGATGCAAACATTTAATTTAAACTTTATTGTGTTGTCGATTTCATTTTTTTTTTTTTTAATTTCAACAAGCTGGTTCTAGTTGTGAGACGGACAGGGTAGCCAAACATGCTAACACATGTATTAAACACGCGTTCTCCGGCAACCTGATAAACTGAAGTTTGAACGATAAAAATAATTACGAGTTCTTAGTTTTTATTTCTATTTTTTTTTTTTACTTGAGACTATCAAAATATGCATATATATATATATATATATATATAAAATTTAGTTAGATATAGGATAAAATTTGGTTAATTGCGTCTGAGTACACTTATCTGTACAGATGTTTGGAGAATTGTTAAAAAATAAATGGGAATAAAATATGAAATTGCATAGAAATCCAGGTTCTAGTTGTATTATTGATTCTTACAACATTTTACATTACATTAAATTAATTTATTTTAAGATATACCTTCATTGATCCAACATATTTGGTAACCAGAAATTACCAATCACAATGTTGGGCTGGGCTAGTGTTGCAAAGTCGTACTTTATCATCAAATTTTGTATAATATCTCCTGAGTTTGTATAAATTATAAAATGTACAAAATGAATTTTTTTATCCGCTCTGAAGAATAGTTAATATAAACATATCATTCATGTGAGCTATAAGTTATTTATTGTTCTGGCCTTAAAAGGATTATAAGAAAAAATTATTAGTGATTCTAAATAGTAAACAAATCTGGTATTAATTGTAGAACTTTTTTTATGATGGATTGAATTTCGTGCTTTGCTGCTTTTTTATGTTTTATTTTCTCTTTTGTTTCTCCTGTCTATCTTGTCCTAGCTTAATTATAAAACACCTTTTTGATTTCAAAAATATTGGCCATTGTTTCATTGTTCAACATTCATTACATTCATTCTTTTCCTATCTACATTAATTAAGGATTTTAAGTTTATTTTATTATTTGAAAGTTATTAATATATATTTTTTTATTACTATGAATTTATTTATCTTTTTTAGGAGTCGTATGGCCGTGATGAAAATAAGACTGATGAAACAGATAATAAGAAAATTGGAAGGCCTGCTTCACACCCTGTCGCACCATTGGGACGACCTCCAGTTATTCCCCGTCCAAAAACAACAGGTATTTATTCTTTAATATCTCAAATATTATAGGTATTTATTCTTTAATATCTCAAAAACAACAGGTATTTATTCTTTAATATCTCCTTCATCTGATATTAATTGGTCCTATCATTAGAAATATCAGTTTTGGGTGTGGTAATATTCAGGTATATGTTACAATTTATAAATCACTGAATTAATAATTAGAGCAGCATTTTCATTTTTATAATTTGCAAGTTTTGGATAATTCTCTTTTATAAATAATAATTATTCTTTTTAAGATTAACCATATCATTTTTTTATTAATTAAAAAAAAAAAAAAGTATCGACATCTAAAACTTAAAAATTTCCTTAAACCTTATCAAATAAATCAGGTTAGGATATATCTTAATCATTAAAAGATGGAATGTTCTTCCATAAATTAGTTAGTCTCAAAACCTAACACTGAGTGGAAATACTGGCTCTTTTTACAATTAATGTATATCTCATTGTTTTTGAAATTCAACGGATAATTCCTTCCTTGAAAACACCTTATTACAGATATAAATACAGTGTTCTTAAAAAATACAGTGCTGGAAAAGTAATTGATTATATTTTGATTTATTTTCCTGAGCAATTCAAATTTCAAAATTATTAACATTAGCCATTTTATAAATAGCCCAAACTTTTCAGTTAGGGCTTCAATATTAGTAATAATAATAACACTTATTAGATCCCAATTTCCCTACTTTATTTATTTCTTTTACACCAACATTTCAGCCTTTAGGCCATTTTCAAGGGATGAAACCTGTTTTAAAATAAATTAAAATTCATATGGGCTGAATTGCACTTAGGAATGCATTATTGTTATTATGGCAAGAGAAATTTAGTCCAGATGAATTTAATTTAATTTTAATACAGGTTTCTTTCCTTAAAAATGGCCAAGGACTGAAACGTTAATATAAAAATAATAAACAAAGTAGTTTTGGATCTATAGTAGTTGGGATCAATGAGATAGTAGTAATTGATATCTAATAAGTATTATTATCCATTTTAGTTCCAAGCTTCAATAAATATAATATAAAATTTAATATATAAAAAGTAATTCTGTTGGATTGATTTAGAAATTTCTTTTAAATAGGACCCTGCATGAGTATAAAAGTTATACTTTGCCCTAAACATTTTAGCATTGAGCAAAAATAAACTGTGTCTAAATATTGCCCCAGTATCCATGAATATGTCACTTGAAGCGTGGCATGTATAGAATGACATCCACTCACATTTGTCATCTGAAAATATATTGCACCTTCTTTTACTTCGCTTCTCATGCTCTCTTCCCTCCCCCCTCTTTTCTTTCTCCAAACAATTTGTTGTAAATATTGCAGAGATCAAGTCGTAAATTTTCATCATTTTAATATGAAGATGAGTCCATTAATTAGAAAGGCCTAACAGGCAAAATACATTTAAACACAAACTTAAAAATATTTTTAATTAATCCTCAATATAAATTAAAATGCAGAATATGAATAAATAAAAAACGTTTATACTTTCATTTTTCTTTAAATTTCTAATTGCAAATAATGTTATTCTATTTGATCTGTGAATACTACAAAGGCATACCAAATGTATTTTCTTTTCAAAGGTAAAACATTATATTTTTTCAGCTTAGTTTGATACTTCTGTCCTTTTTCTAAAGGCTGTGTTTTTTTCAGTTTGAAGTACTCTTATTGCCTGTTTTTTTTATAATTGGTTTTCAATTAATTCACATTTTTAAAAATCTTATTTACTCAATTACAAATATTAAAATTTATTTTCATCTTAATGCCATTAGAAATAATTAATTTGTTGTAAAAAAAAAACAAATCAAATGTTTTATCAAAATATTCAATTTTATTTATTTATCTATTGATATGGTAATCAACATCTAAATGAACAAATTTTGAATAGATATTGCGTTTACTAATTTAAAAAACAAAAACAAATTTTCTTAAAATACAAATCACATTAAAATGTAGTTCTTGTTTACAAAAAAATAAAACAGATATATTATATTTATTTAAAACAATAACATAATTAATAATAATCATCTTACTTAACCTAACCTTATATAAATAAATATTGCCTGAACTCAACTGATAACAAGAGTATTATTTATTTGATACAATAAAGTATAAATCATATTTTAAAGTATTTCAATAAATACAATTATATCTCTGTGACTGTTAACAACAATAATAATAATAATAATAATAGAAAAATATTATGTTAATGATGAATATTAAACTAAATTTTTCCATAGCCCATAAAAATTAATATATATTTATATATATATATATATATATATATATATATATATATATATATATATATATATAAATTTGTCTTTTATTAAATTCTATAATCTGTTATTATATAATCTATAACAGTTATGAGAATAATGAGAGATTAGACCCGAGAAGAGGACATTAAACCGTGGGCACAGTTGGCTGTTGTTACAGGGAAATAGAGTTTATATTTACGGAGGAACTGCCAGCAGCTATATTTGCACCCTCTACAAGACAAAAGGATAACCCTATTCTAGCTCATTTAATAATTGTATTAGAAATCAAATATACACGGGGCTTCTCTTTTATTTTTATATTGTTTATTTTTTTTTCTCTCTCTCTCTGATATTTCTGTTTGTTTTGTTAAATTACCTGTTCCTTACTGATTAGATAGTATGATAGCTCTTAAAAACTTTGTGTATCAATTAAAAATTAAAATAAGATGATATAAACAGATTAAAAAAAATAATTCAAAGGAACTTGAGGTCAAAATAAAATAAACTATTACTGAGAAATGTGATAGAGTTCAATGTTTTATTATGGACTATTTTTCAAATTTATTTTTTAATTAAACCAGACAGTGTAAAATTTTGGAATTACATATAATAGGTAATATTAAACTCGAAAAAAGTAAACCATGCTACATTTCTATGTATCACTTATTATCTTCTTTTTTGACAAGTTGTTTTAATATTTTATCATTTATATATTTTTTATTTGTAAGTTATAGCTTCACATTTTTAGTTAAATATACAATTGTATTATATATTCAATTTACAATTTAATAGAATGTCAAAATTTTTGATGTACTAGCATAAGAGATTACTGTTTCTCTTCTCTTTGTCCTCTTAAATTCTTTATTTCAAATTTCCTCCTGTTCAATATCAACTTTTATAAAATTTGATGAATTATAATAAATTTAATGATCATGGAAAAAAGAAAATAAAAAACCAAATTCATTTAGATCTTTTATGAATAGACTAGGGGCTCAATTTTCCACTTTTTAAATTCACGACTTTATAGCAGTGCTTTAATAATAATAATACTTTATTTATTCTGGGACGAGTCCCTTATATACAGAAATCTGCACTATAGAGCCTCAGAGATACAAAAAAAAATAATCACGAAGAAAATAAACAGTCATAATAAAAAAGTATAAATTACTTTTTAACTTCAATCATTTAATAATACCGTAATATCTATTTACTGTTTTATGGGGCTGGATTGATGAGGAATGATTTAAGGTAATATATTTAGAAATAAATTATCAAATACCAAATCATGTTTCAATGGCAACTTTTTTTACAGTTAAAATGTATTATGTATGAAATGATTATTAGTTGGACATTGTGAAGGCTGCTATGATGCATGATGCTCTTAAAATCTAAATATCATACTGATAACAACCTGTTAAAAAGTAGCATGTATTTCTAACTAATTTGTATTAATTAGAAAGATTAAAAGAAATAAACAACTTTCCATGCTACAGCCCATTTAATAATTTGATGTGCCAATTTCCGTGCATTTCATAATATCATATAATATGGCATAATTGGATAATTAATTTAAAATTTGAAAGAGGTGATATTCCTTGCGATTGCGTAATAAACGTTTAAATGAATCATAGCAGTTGTGGATGACTCAGAAGGCAGGAAGAGGTGGCAGGGAGTTCGCAGTTGCTTAAACTTGTCAACCGTTCCTTGGCAGGCTACCAACAATATTCCCGACTATTGTACTCCAATGTGTTTATCTAGTCTAAAATGAAATTTCTTTAATTATTCGGATGATTTAAAAGCTAATTATTTTCGCATCCTTTCCTTGTCTAGCGTCTAAATGTCAGATAGTTTTAATTGGTTGAATAAATGTTTGCACTAATTTTACTTCTATTCATTATTGTTATTCTTAATATTTAAAATTTTCTTTTTCTTTATTTTATTTTATGTTTGTATTTATTACAGAACTCTGTTAATTAAGTATATTAAGTCTCAGTCTATTCAATAATTGTACTTGTTTCAATACGATTAATTTAGTAAATTATTATAAAAATTATTATTTTATAAAATATTAAATTAATTAATATGATAATGATGATATTACTATCTAAGCTAATATAAATACAAGCTGAAAGTATTGTTGAGAGCGAGGCAAGGGGGAAGGGAGGAGGGTCGTGGCCTAAGTTGGTACCGGTGAGTCAGCAAACAGATTTAGTGTCTTCTCAGCTCTGGCAGTTAACACAATGTGTGAGTTCAAGTGGTATTCGTTAGAAACAAATACTGTCTATGTTTACAGCAGTAAGTTATAAAATTGTATATAATTATATATTTAAATATTTTAATTTGTTTATAAATATATATATTTATTTTATTAATAATATATTATTATTTGGTCTCTGAATTTTATTAATTATTTTAGGTACATTAATTTTTATATTAATTTTGATTTTTTTTGTTTTCTTTGATTATATCATTTATCCAGAATGAAACAGGATTAATAATTATTTTAATATTAATTTTTTGTGTTTAGTTCCTAAAGTTCTATTCACTTTGCCATACTTTATTTTTATCGTTTATATCTATTCATATATCATGATTCATAACTTAAGTTTTAATAGAAAAGGCTGCTTACTTGAAAGGATAACTAAAAGTTCTAAAAATTTGCAAATTAAATACAAAACTCAGTAAAAAGTGATAGAATAAATTTTTGACATGTCTGTTGGCCTTCTTAGCAGCTTTGTTTTTTGCAGTGAAAATTAACTTTTCAGTTAATATTTATTCTTACGATATTATAAGCTTTTCAAAAATGGACATTTAAAAAACAATAATATATAGTGGAATTATAATTTTTTGTTATTATAGTTTGATTAACTGACATTAATTAAAACATATTAATGAACACAGCTATTTATTAATTACTCATCAATAAAATATTAAAACACAACTTTAATTTTTAAATATAAATTTGGACCAATTGTTCTACACGAATAATGATATTACATTTCAATGTTGATCATACAAATTGCTTTGCTTTACAAAATGAGTTCTTAAATGTTTTCTATCCCAATGAAGGACTGATAATTTCTTTTAAAGATTTAACTATTTCCTAAAAAAAAAAAATAAAAAAAAAAAAATAATAAAAAAACATAGTATTATAAAAATGAATTAATGAAAAAACTTTCTTATTAGAAGAATTTTATAGAAACAAGAACCTTAGTTAGACTAATAATATAATATTACATTCATTTGTATTTTATTAATGCTTTCCCAAACTATTGACTTGAGAACTATTGACAATTAACTAGGAACAAGTTGTAGGTCCGAGATAAGTTGAATTTTATTGAAAACCTCTCGAAATTACTTACAATTGATAAATATTAATAATTTTTAATTAATTTAATTTAAATTTTATAAATTGAATGGCCTCATATCAAATATCTCATATCTGTCATTTTTAAAAAGTTAAGAATAAGCCAATTTTCTGTAACAAGGCTTCAGTTTAAACCAATTCTAATTTTTTTTTTTTCATTATTCAACTTAAGCATTCTTAAATAAAATCATCTGAAACAGTTTTAGTTGAACCTATAAAACAAAAATTGAATTTATCTCCACTTTCTAAAAATGTTATATGTCCTCATTTGATTGTTTAATTTGATCGCAAGTGATTATAAATTGTAAATATTATAAATGATAAAAATTATTAGATTTATAATTCTTATGAAACAGATATAATAAAATTATGTGCGATAGTTGATACTATATTATGAAGATAATTTGTTAGTTGGGAATTCATCATTGTAAATTTAGAACAAAAAATAAATTTAAAAATTGCTTTGCTCTAGTTGTGGATTTTTTTATTTTTTATTTTCCCATGCCCTGTTGTAACGCCCAATTTCTACTAACTGATGTAGGCTTGTCGGATTGACAAGCTCCTTAATCTTGGGTCAGACATCTTACCATTATCGAATATACGTAATCTTAACTCACCAAACCTGTCGCACCAACAAGTGATATGTGATATGCTGTTTCATCCTCCTGACCACACACACAACGTACAAAGAGATAACTCCGTTAGTCTGAGTTGTTCTAGCTTGATCTAGCTGCTCTAGTATTCTTTGGAGACAGTGTGGTTTAAATGTCTGATGTATCATTTGACCAAGATACAGGTTCTTATTTTTTGAGGCATAGAGGATCCAGGGAGTATAAAGCCATAAAAAAAAAAAACTACCTGTACCACTGCAACGCATGAAGAGTTTCGGATTCAGTACTTTGTTAACAAGTAATATTTCAAAGCCAACGATTGTGCAGTGAGGTGATCGGGCCAGGATCACGCTTAACCACCAGGTTTTTCTTTCTCCCTTAATTAATTATCTAATTAAAAGTATCCATTTTTAGAGACTGGGCGTGTCCCTGGGTCCGATCCATTACACAGATTTTTAAACTTACGTTGTCTGCGGATCCCCTCTTGAACAACAATTTTCTTCCCAGGGACCTTGGCACTTTATATTGTTATAACTAATTTAGTCAAAATAAAAATATGAAAATTCTTGAACATGTAGGGTTTTTATTAAATGAGTTGAATTTGATTGAATGTGAAGAGGTTAGAAGATGTAAAAATCATTACTTATTTATTAATTTTTTTTTTTAGATTTTAACATGCCTCTTTATTATTATTTACAATTATTAGTTTTTAAGCTGAATCGGTATATTTTAAACTTTGTTCTTTGTGTACAGGTGATTTGTGCGACCGTGAATTGGGAACAGAAGTTTACGAAATGTTAGACCCACAACTTCGACCGGTTAGTCCCGATCAGACAAATGAACATTCTGTTGCAATTTTTAAGGATCATGTTAAAGTAAGAAAATCCGATTGCTTATCTTATTTCAACTTAATTTAACATATTCTTTATTGAATTTTTTTTTTTAAATCTTAATAATATGTTTTTTGTGGTTTACTTTTATTGCTTTACATTATCAACTGTCAAAGACCTGTCTTAAGTTTTTTTGTTTTATTAAAGTATTAATTAATTAAATTTATTTTTATTTTTGCATGCGCTTAAATCAATATCAAATGATGAAGTTAAACATTGATGATTAACAAATTCCAGTAAAAATATCTCCTCCTCCCATCCCCAGTAACATATTTATAAAAAAAAATTATAATATAGTCATACTGAATGCACAGTTATGCTAGTATTAGTTACCTATATTTCCATTACTAATTTACAAGCTAAGGAGATTAGTTATAATTTATTTTTTCTATATTGTAATGAAAAAAAGAATTCGTGAAATTTACTTCTCTTCTGATTCTGCCAGATTATTATTTTGAATCATTCAAGTATACCTCACTTCTAATTGAAATTTTATTTGGCTGATTTCAAAAGAAATTATATTTTATTGTTCAGAAGATATTCCATTATAATAATAGGGTGTCTAAAAAAAAAAAAAAAATGACAGTTTTATTAAATTAACGATTTGAATGGAATATAAATATTTTAATCCTATTTAATGCTTACCAATACTTAATAATCCCTTTAGAGCATTCTCTAAGCTTGTTTAATCCCATTCGACTACTTCAAAAAAAGCCTCAGTTTAGTTATTTGTTTCAAAGAAGAAACATGACAGTGTTTTACGAAATTCTCATAATTTTAAGGGATTACTGAAAAAAACATTTCATAGCCGCTGAAGCAACTCATGAAATTATTAAATATGAAGGGAAAGGCGTCCTTGCCTGGCATTGGTTTAATAAATTTAGCAGTTGAGATACGAATTTGAAAAGGAAGAAGGGCTCCGGACGACCATTAATGGATATTGATGAGGTTCTGCTGGAAGCTGTTGAGTCAAATCCGTCCACAAGTACTCACAAACTTGCCAGGGAGTTTGGTGTATGAAAAGATACTGTTAGTCGCCATCTACTCTCCATGGGGAAGTTGAAAAAGAGCAGTAGACTAGTCCCTCACGAACTTACTCCTTAACAATCAGCTAAGAGGTTACAAATTTGTGAACATTTTTTGAAAAAACCCTTCTGATATGAGATTTTATCAGAAGATTGTTACCTGTGATGAAAAGTGAGTTTACTGGCGAAATCCGAATACCCGTGAGCAATGGCTAGATCGCTGTCAAACTGCTTTTCCGGTTTCTGCAAGAAGGAATTTTGTAAGTGTTATTCATCATGAATTTGTTCCTGACGGATGCTCTATGAATTCTGAACTCTACTGCGAACAACTGGAAAGATTGTACACAAAGTTGTCAGAGCGTTATCCTGCTTTGATCAATCGAAAAGAAATTTTATTCCTACAAGATAATGCTCTTCCTCATACTTCCCGTCGAACCAAAGAAAAGTTTAAATTAAAGAACTTCATGGGCTCGAACTCTTGCCTCATCCATCTTTTAGTCCAGACCTCGCACCATCAAATTACTACTTATTTAGAGCCATGGCCTATTTTCTTCAAGGGAAAAAATTTGATAAGTTGCAGAAGATCCAAGAGTTCTTTGACAGCCATCCCAAAGAATGTTATCAGAGTGGGATCAAGCAATTGGCTAGCTGATGGTTAATGACGGTAGATAATAATGGACTATACTTTGAGTATTAATTGTATTTTATATCAAAGAAATGATAATACAAATATTTAGTTGAAAAAGTCATTTTTTGTTTTTTTATACAACAACTACAAATTGTGGTACAAGTGTGCATCCAGGACTAACTATTACATTGTTTCCATAATTTGATAATATCAGTTTATAATCAACTATTCAGATATTTTGATGTTTTCTGTAAGTTAATTACAGTAGATTTTTCTTATATCAAGTCAGTTATATATCAAGTTATAAGAGATTTATTTTACAGTGAATAATTAATTTGTTGTCTAATTTTCATTTTTTATTCATTTAAATATTTAATGTCTTCACAGATGGCAAAGGAATATTTAAAAGTACAGACTGAAATGGCCTACATCAAGAGAAATATAGAAAAGTTAAGCGATCGGTTGTCCACAGAATCTCAACAAAATGACATTCATAACCTTGAAATGGAAAAGGTCAGATTATATTGATAATAATTAGTAATTTTTCTTCTTTTTCTTTCTTATTCTCTTTCTTATTTCAGCCTTCTCAGTTTCTTTCCTCCTTCCTTTCATCCCTCTGCTCTGTTTCAACTCTGTATTATATTATATGTTGTCTATACATCTTGAGACTTTACAACATCTCAATTTTCTATCTAACTATTCTATTCACAATATCTTAATTTTACGGCTTATTTCCATTTCTTATATAACTTCATATTTTTCTGTTTTTACATTTTATTCTAAGATTCCCATTTTAATACTTATGTCACCTTTTTCTTTTTTTATTATGTTTACTTCATCATTCCTCACTTTGTATCGCTTATTATCATTTATCTCTTTGTTCTTACTGTTGTCATTATTCTAACAACTGAATTTTACTTAAATTTTTTTACCTACACTACTTATGTTTCTCATACCTTGTTATCTGGTTCTTTTCTTAGCCCTGATGATGGCCTGAACTTCAGGTCGAAACGTCGGCTAATGTAAAAATAAATAGTATCATTTATTTTTGCCTTCTAATTTGACTGATGACCCCAACTATTCTCTTCATGATAATAATTAGATTTTATATCATGATAGGAAGGAGAGTATTAGTCCAATATTAATATCATGTAAACCCTATTCATACATTAGCCATTGATTTTACAAGTTCTACCGAACACTCCAAGAACACTTGGATATGCCACCTCTTTAGTTTGTTAAATGGAACTGAGTCATAGATTGCTTAGTTTGATTGTACATACACCTAACAACCTTAAGTCAAAATTCCTTTCCAAAGATTTTGTCAAAGAATTGTTAAAAATCTTTTTTTGGAAAGACATTTCACACTGAAGGAGAAAGTAAAGCAGCATAAATAAAACATAGAGATATTGTTGACCATAGGTAAGATAGTAAAAGTTGGTTGGGGTGCAGCAACTGTAAATGAAATCACAAAAGAATAATACATTTTTATTTAATTGTGTGCCAATGTTCAGGCACCCATCAGAATTAAGTAGAAAAGAAGATTTGAGTATAGACCATAACTCAGACTGTAGAACCCATCAGTATATAGTAAGTAGATGTGAGAAGTAGGGTGATTCCAGGAGAGGGTTTAATCAATAAAAAAGAAAAAAAGAAAATAACAAAGGAATAGAATGTGATAGAGTGGTCATTTGGGTATAGTGTGGGAAAGTTGGTGTGAGATCTATGGTGTTTGGTATTGGTGTTTTTTTTATTTCTTAATGACATATACAACTGTATTGCATAAATTCATCTAGTAAATTTGGACATAATAGATATAATGACATGAATACACTTGCTGAGTAATTACCCAATGGTAGCACTCTAATGATATGACTACATTAGGAAATCACTGGGCCATCTTCTTTTCAGACGCCTCGGAGGGTTATCAGGAATTGAAGAGGAAGCAAGGTTAGAAACGAGAGGGTTGGGATGATTCTGAAGTTTATTATGGAAGGATAGGTATCTGGATTGGGCCAGAACTGAAACATAAGGAACATTAAGATCTTTATGGATAATTTTGTTAGTGACAAAGTAAGGAGCATTGAGGATTTTACGAAGGATTTTGGATTTTAAGGATTCGATGCGAGAGGAATTTGATGTTTTAGTGGAGCCCCATAGCTCAACTCCGTAAGTCCAAATAGGTCTTATTATAGTCAAGTATATGAGTCTTTTGTAATTAATGGGAAGTTTAGAGCATTTGTCTAGTAAGTGCTGAAGTAATCGGAAACGTCAAGCGGTTTCTTGTCATTTCAGTCTAGTATGAGTATTCCAAGTTAGTCGCTTGTCCAGGTGGAGTCCTAGGTATCGGATTTGCTCAACAGGGATAAGTGGAGTATTGTTAAAGGGAACTGTAGGACAGGCAGTTGTTGGTTTATGACAAAACTTAATATTAATTTTGTTTCTGTTTAAAAAAATATAATTCTTTTTAAGAAATTTCAATGATTTGGATAAAAACCTTAGATGATTAGAAAAAACTAAAATGCGATTTGAAATTGACATGAAAAATACATATGAGACCGTGTTAAAGTTGTAAAATATTGTTCCATAAGTTTTAAAATTTTGTATAGGCTGATTTTATTCTGTTCCAAAACTGTACAGTCTAATTTTAACTGTATAGGTAAAGCGTGATTTTCTTCTGTTTGCAATACTTATGTTTTTAAACTGTTTTATGTGCATTAATTTCGAAAACATGTTTTACACTATCACTAATATCGTAAGTAACGATTATAATTTTTAATTCCTATTTTTATTTTTCAGAAAGAATTAGAACAACTTCAAGACTTGATGAAGCAACAGCTTGCAATTAAGAATGCCCAGAGAGGTTGCAGTTCAAGGGATGCATCCCAACCCCATCCGTCGTATCCTACATAGAAGAAACAACATGCTTCTTGATTATTCTCTACAGGCGAATGAGACTATTCTGCTAAGATTACACTATTGGAGATGGGAAGGGAAAGAGGGGGGGGGGAAATAACTATAAGCCTTTGAAACCACCTGTCCCACGAATTAGCTTGCGTAGCTTTATAAGGCTGAACTGAACTACCAGCATCTCGGAACCAACTGTACTGTGCTGTATAAGGTGGTATCGCTTTGTAGTCCACTCACGTGTACCTGATTGTAATTAATGAAAGCTATTCAGTTCCTTATTCATGAATCAGTTACCCAGTTAGTGAGATCCTTTCTTATTATTCGTTAGTTATATGGGACTGAATTTGAAATGTTTTAGCAATTTATTTTAACTGGGCAAAATAAATTATTATTAATTTTTTGCAGATATTTCTAATATTTCAAAAAATAAAGTTGCAAGTAAAAAAGATTAGGTATGTCATTTCCAAAAGGAACTAAATATAATTTTTTTTTTTGTACTAATTACAAATGTTTTTATTGGAATTTGGTGTACCAATGAGTTTTTAAAAAAACAAAACAAATAATTTACTTTTATAATCATTTCAAGCAAAGAGGTATATAAAGTAACTGTCACATTTAGAGAAAAATAATAAATTAAAAAAAAAATGATTAAATTTAAATGGGTTAATCAGTTGGAAGAATATTATGAAAAATGATTAATTTATTAATATAAGGAAATACTCATATTGTAATATATAACATACAATGTCACATAGGCACGCAATATTGTTATCTCTATGAATACCAGGTGAAGAAAAGTCTTACCGAGAGACTGGTGACGTTACCCGATTAGTTTGTAAATTTATTTTGTTCAATTTATTTTCAGTCATCAAATTCCACTTCATGAAGAAACAAGTGAGAGAGTTAATATTAAAGACGAACATCTCTCATTTTTAAGAAGTTGAAAAAATAAAACAATTTTCTGGAACATTGCTTCATTTTAATCTAATTATAATGATTTTCTTTCATAATTCAACATGAAAATACTTAATTAAAATCATCAGAAACAGTTTGAATTGAATCTGTAAAATAAACATTGACTTATTCTCCGCTTTCTGAAAATGACAGATTTCTGTCTTTGATGTGAGGCCACTCAAATAACAAGGAGTAATTATATTAAAATAAATATTTTATTTACAAAAATACAACAATCAGTGTTTTGTTCATATTGATGATAAAAATAGAAAATCATTACACATTAACATTTATTTAGGAAGATGTTCCGGGGTGGTGGTCATAAATAGGCTGAATAGTGGCAAAACTATTTTATTAAAATCCAACGTTTCGACCCGACTCTGCAGGTCTCCTTCAGGGCTAGAACGGACAAGATACAAAAAGATAGAGAATTATGGAAGTTACATAATATTATGACAAAAAATTATAAACAATGTGAATAAGCTTATTAAAATTATAAACTGTTTATAAGTTTTGCCATTATTCAGCCTATTTATGACCACCACTCCAGGCCATCTCCTTTATTATGCAACAGTCAACTATTAAATATTCAATATAACATTTATTTACATTTTATACTTGACAATTTTCTCTCTCAATGCCGATGTATTTCCAAAATAGTAAATAATATAAATTTTATTCCTCATATATGTATGAAAGGAATGCAGTGAAATTTATGTTTGCTAATTTGTACATGACTTTTGAAATCTTAAACTCTGAGTGTTAAAACATAAAAAATATTGTGTCAGGTCTCAGGACTTTTCTTTTTTTAGGATTAAATCAGGCATGTAAATTTAATTTTTTATTTGTAATAAGTCATGCGATTAGTTACAAATTTTTTCAATTTTATGTTGTTATTTTTCTGTATACAAATAATTCCTTTGCATAGTACTCTGAGGATTTCCCATTAGAAGCTGTTAAACCATTCTGATTGGATAGAATCATGGGCGATGACAGTCCCATTAAATGTCTTTTGTTGAATTCAGCTTATTTCATCTGGTGCCTTTTGGATCTGACTTCTATAATTTTATTACTTATATCTGACCTATGTTATAATAAAATGGCCGTTTTATTAATGAAGTGGTGCATTTATTTTTATTAATGCTGTCATGTTTCTAGAACCTATGACCTCTCTATTGGCCAAAGGCACACCAAATAGTGATGTAATAATTTTACTTGTAAATAATAAAAAGTTGGTAAATTTTTGTCCATTAGGTTGTAATAATGTGTACTTTAGTACTTTCTTCTTAATTATAAAACTTTGGACTTGTATAAAATTAATATGGACTTGAATGGATTTAGTTATATATTGAGTTTTTCTTGTTATTTTTTTTTTTTATTGAATTAATATTACATTCCAAATTATCTTCTGTCAATTGATTATCTCTTCCTTGTTTTTACATTGTGTTTTCATTTTCTTCCTTTTTTTTACTTAAATAAATTTTTATTGTAAATTGTTATTGAAATCATATACTTACCTTATTATAAAACTGATTTGTGCTGGTGATATGTTTATAAGATTCACCAAATGACTAATTATCATAAGGCAAGTAAGTGGAAATTAACTTTTTCCAGAAGATTTGTAAATATTTACAGTAAATCAATAGATCAATGGCTAAAAGGTGCTATCTCGTCTCGTATCTTCAAAATGTCTAGTTTATAGTATGTATAAAAACGTTTTTTAACCATAATTTATATAAAAATTTTAAGTTTTGATAAGGACGCTTATCAAAACAAAAATATTTTACACTAATCGTGTACTATTAGTAAATAGTGTAGTTATTATTTCACTTAGAAAGATTATTTTAGACATGCCACTGACTTGTTATGGATTTTTTCATATTTTAATCCCAAAGGTATCGAGTACACATACTTTAGAAAAGTAAAATTATATCAACATTATTACTAATGAAGCCAGAGTAAATATTATTATCTCACAATGCTTTTATAAGCATGATCTTAGATAAGGATTCACTGTGAACTCCTACCGCAATTCACATCACTAGGCGTATCACATGAGAATTCAAGACAAAATTAAATGTTCCTCTTCATAGGAAAATGCAAATTTAATTACAAAACTTTATTTAACAAACAAAAAAGTGTATAATACAATAAATTTATGTTAAAAAATAATTGATTAAAAACAAAGTTTAATTAAAAGGTTATCAATTTCCAATAACATCAGCAACAGTAATTAAATTGAATATAAATAATAATTCTTCATATGAAAGTTATCCAAAAAAAAGTAAGAAAATGACTATCTAGAAATGTTCATCCATATTTTTCAGTTGGAATAGTTATTTACAATCAATAATAATAAAATATAGTCATTCTTTTGATGTTGATGTTTTATCTATGTTTTTTTTTCAAATCAGCAGCTCTTACCGCAACTCTTGTATATCATCTGTTATTAATATGCAAATCAGTGATATGAATGTCAAAGTTTTGGTAGTTCTTTGGTGATAATGATTCTGACTTAGGATAATGATTCTGACCTACCAGAAGTCATATTTTGACTTCCAAAATCAAGAGCTACCTGCACATTTCAGCCAACTTGCACTGTCTTCACACTTATTATTGGCTTATTTAATTTATTTCAATAAAACTTTATGGTCATCCGCATTATTATTATTCTACTTAAACAGGTAAAATCAGGTTTTTCCTTACCGCACTGCTGGTTTACTCATTAAATAAATTTGTTCATTAAACTTAAGGTTTACTAATATTTCGTTCCAATTTATCATTTCTAGATGTATGTGTGTGTGTGTGTGTATATATATATATATATATATATATATATATATATATATATATATATATATATATATACACATATACATACATATATATAATGTAAAGAAGCTTTTTTTTCAGTTGGCACTTTAGACCACGAAAATCTTTGGCCTCAAGATGTGGTCTCCTTACAGACCTATATATTGCTTGCAGGAGCACCAATAGCCTGAAGGGGGTCACCCAACCGTAGCTCCATAGCCGATCCCTTTGGGGCCAATCTGGCAATGTCCTTCACTCCGACTCACTCTGGTTTAAGGACAATGACGAATCAGTCTAGATCCGTAGATTATGGCTGCTCAGGGCCAGCAGGTGCAAGAGAACCTGTATTTCTTTTCTCGAAACAGGCTGCCCATGTACCAAAGCTCAGAGGGGCTACTGATCCTTGTACATCACATCCCGATACCCTATTTAAGTACATGGGGTAGGGTCATCAGACCTACGTACAGTCGGTGAGAGTTGCATCCACTAGACTGAGGGGTCTTACATCTAGGAGGGGGAAGAGGCTTGAGCAGCGTAGCTTTCCCTGTTGGGCGGTCACTTATATATATAATTATACTTATACGTGTGTGTGTATCTTTAAACTTTCCTGTAATGTCTGTAACTTTTCTTTCTGTATATGTATTTTTTATCCATTATCAGTATAGAGACAAATCCAGACTCGAGTTTTGGTGATGTAATATTTACCTAGTTTAATTAAGAATATGAAAATAATTAAGTACTAGAATTTGGCTTTGATTGCAGCCAAAAGTGAATGTACATAAAATTATTTTATTTGTGTACATTGACACCTTTGATTCCATCTACAACCAACTTTTACTAAATGATCTACTGACAATTATGTCTCCACCATTATAAAAACAATTAACTTTGGTTTATATTACAGTCCAATGAATATAATGGTGCCCTCACATTTAATTTTAATCAAAGATGTTAAATCTCTAATAGGTTTACTAACACCAACTTGCCATAAAACAAAAAATTGGTTTTACTACTTTTCAAAGTATTGAATAAACTCTGATAAGATTAATTTTCTTTAGACTATCTTGTGGTAGTCACATATAGTAGCAAATTGAGGGTTTAATTTTGAGAGGTTTTTTTTTTTAAATATATATAACAGCAATTATGCTCTTAGTGATTTTTTTTTCTCCTTACAATTAGTAGTTGTGCATGCATCATAATTTAAAAAAAGAATGTATTATGATTGTGCTAGCAATAGCCACGGGCAGGTCTACGGGGGGAGCTTTCCGGCTGAAGCCCCCCCCCCCAAAATGGTAAAATATAACCATGGTTTATCGAAAAAAATATTACAAAAGTATCTCTTAAATTATTGTTATTCGTGTAACTACATTTAAAAGGGCTTGAGGAATAACTTAAAACACCATTTCATACCGGTAGTTAGTTTCTTTCTTTTTTTCCCAAGTAATTATCGTTATTTTTATAAAAAAAAAACTTTCGGACTGAAGCCCCCCCCAAAAATAAATCCTGGATCCGCTAGTGGCAATAGCTTAAATCACTCACAAAAATAAATATGGACCAATAAAGAATAAACTACTTTTCTATTTCAGAGGCTTCACCCTGAAAACTCCTCCGTCTATCAATCCCCCTCCCCCTTGTAAATCTGCCATTGCTTTGTAGTATTTAATGTGGAGGGCTGAAAGAATTTCATAATAATGAACATTTTTTTTTCGAATTCTGGCGTCTATTTAGATTATTGAATTGAGAATTGTAGATTATTTGATAAATTGTAGAAAAATTTACTGAATGTTGTTCAAAACTTGGAGAGAAAATATCGATAAATTTTTACTTTGATAGTTCCGATTTCTCTTCTACAATTATCTAAATATTGAAACGTATTATTTCTTTATATAAAAATAATGACATCAGCGTTTGATATCATTCATCTAAAAAAAAAAATAGAAGAACTTCGCAGATTTAAAGGAAGGTTACCAAAATTTTGATTTTTCAATCATTTGATTTTTTTTAGAGAAGGAAGGAGGATTTATAATGATCTTGACATGCTAGAAAATTTAATTGATCTAAGACTGGCTTTAAAAAACAAGTTTTTTTTTACAAAACAATCAACAACAAAAAAATGTTAATTTTAAAATCGGTAACATATAACCAAACGATTTTACGAATTTCAACCACATTCCGCTTTTTCCATCGAAATATGGAATGGAAAAATCAGGATTTAAATTATTAATATATAGGGGTGCCCAAGAGAGGATTTCATGTCGCAAGTTGCGCAATGAAAATTTTTGAGGGGGGCACATTTCGGCGGGGCAATGAATTTTTGGAATGGAAAGTTTCAAACCAAGGACAAGAGGAAAACAAGGAACAGATCGCAGCATGTGTAATTGTATATGATCTACAATCTTTTAAATTTCATTTTCGTTTGTACTGTTATTAGGAAGAGGAGAGAAATAAAATATCTTGAAAAGGTTCATGCGCCATCGACCTTGGCGGGGGGGGGGGCACCTCTGTTAATATCATTATGAATTTCTCCAAAAAGTTTTGATACCATTTTGTTTATTTTAAGTTGAATTTTTGCAAGCCTGCACGCGGTCTACAGAACATGATCAAGTTTTGATCCCAATTTATTTTTTTTAAGTAAATTTTTGCAAGCCTGCACGCGGTCTACAGAACACGAATAAGTTTTGATCCCAATTTATTTTTTTTAAGTAAATTTTTGCAAGCCTGCACGCGGTCTACAGAACATGAATAAGTTTTGATCCCAATTTATTTTTTTTAAGTAAATTTTTGCAAGCCTGCACGCGGTCTACAGAACACGAAAATATCTGGGATAATTAAATACTGCATTAGTATAATTTGAATTATATGAGTTGGTAAAACTTTCGATATAATCAAATGTAGATTTATTTTTAATTTTTATTGACGAAATATAATTATAAGTATTAGTAAACAATTTACCTGATTACTTAATTTCTGGTATTCCATCTTGAATTAAATATATGTGTTGTGGCAGTTGGTCAGCTGTATTTCCCTCTAAATATGAAAGTGCTCAAACAAGGACCAGATATTGCAGAAAATCATTATAAAACAGTTTGAACTAGGACAGGTAATTGCTCTAATTTTAATAATTATCAACTGTTTAAATAAAGGAAAAATGATTTAAAATCATTAACATATAAAACCAAAAAATAATTATGATAGTTATTTTGTCATTAATTTAAATTATGATTAACTTATTTTGTATGCAATTGTAGAACAAAAAAATATGAAACTTTCTTTTTTTCTCTCTTATATAATAATATGATAGACTTCCTATGAAATTCATAAAATGGAATTTTTTTTTTGTGTAATGAAATAACTTAAATATGGTGTAAACTGTTTCCTTGGTTTTACCTACTGATGTTCATATTTCCTTACATTGAAGTGACTTAAACATCTTCTTGTTGTAAGTTAAATTGCATTGCAATTGAGTCTTTAAATTAAAATAAGGAAAGGTATAAGTTAACATTTGAATAATAGGTAGATATATAAGAGTGTGTTTGCATATAAACAATGGGTAATATATAAGTATCTGTAAGATGACAGTAATATGAGGTGACAGCTCTAAAAAACATAAAAATATTATTCTTACATATATTCAGAAGATTGATTGCTGAGGAGATGGAAAAATAAATGGTGTTTATATGAGGTTAAGGACGAGGATTTCCTATGGAAATAGGTAGAGAATTGCAAATCAAGGTACCACGGAATAAACAGGTTTGTGGGCTGGGATCTTGTGTTGAAGAAATGAACAGAGGAGCAAGGAGTAAACAGATCAAGAAGGTAAGAAGGTTTTTTTGTTTCAAAGGTTCGGAAAAGGGAAACATCTAGTAAGTATTGCTGTCGGTAACCTGAATAGAGCTACTTCAGCTCGACGTACCATCTGGAGACATATGAGCGCTTGGGGACTCCAAAGATGAATCTAATGAAACAATTTATTAGTCTCTTCAATCTGATCTCGAGCCCACCATATACAAGGCAACCATAATCAAAGTGAGGAAAAATGAGAGAGGAAAATAGGAGTTGACGGGTTTTTAGGGGCAAAGAATCACAAAATCTTAGGAACTGTTTTAAGTTAGCAATAGATTTTCATATAATTTGGGATATATGATTATTCCAGGAGAGATATTGATTGAAAATTACTCCAAGATTTCTAACGGAATTATGGAAATGAATAGGTAATCCATTGAGACAGAGTAGGGGATAATAAGGAATGGAAATGATAAGATTCTTGGAACCAATGAGAATGGCTTTGGTCAACATTCAACTTTAAATCATTGCATGCTACCCAAGTGGTAATACTATCTATATCTTCCTGTAACCATTGAATCGTCTGAAGCATCTTGGGGGAATGAAAGGAAAGGTAGATTTGAAGATTGTCAGCATAAAGGTGGTATTGTAAATGATGGATGGAATTAGGAAGGTTGTTGATGTAGATGGAGAAAAGACTTAGAGAGAGCGAAGATCCCTGCAGGACACCATGAGTTAGTAAGAAGCGGGAGGAAGGCGTTGTGCACATTAACTTAACAATTTGTTAGGTTTAGTTATCTATATAAAAATTTGAAAGTAAAAAGTACATTTTCTATATCTTGGCCCCACATACGGGAAAATGTTGAAAGCCAACTTAGAATAAAACATTAAGTCCAGTTTCATAATAATTTACAATGTTTAGTCGAGTATAAATTTGATGGAAATATACTATGTTACTATGAATGCTAATTTTTATTTCTGTTGGACAGACAGTATAAAGAAGAAGAAAGGACAAATAAAATATTGGGAATGATGCCATATCATGTAATTCTTAACTATAACAAAAAAATAAACAATTTATTTTATTCCAAAGAAAATGAGAAAGGTCATTTCTTATATCTTTTCTGCCCTAAGCTCTTTAAGATGAAATAATCTTAATTTCAGAAATGTACTAACCATGCTTATGACACTTTTATTTTTAACCAAGTTGAAATGGTATTAACAGATATAGAAACAGCAATAAATGTTAGATAAGTCTTTGACATACGTATTTACTGCAAAGACAACAAATTCCTTAATACATAGTTGTTAGTTGTTGAGTTTTGTCTAATTTACGTAAGTTAATGAAGTAATTTATTAAGTAGCACTTCGGGAGCATTTAACTATAGAAAGTCAACCCATATTAGCCGTATTTTGAGTAAATTTAGTTAAATGGCCTTTAAAATCTGAAAGTTTTCAAAGAAGTATATTTTTTTTTATTTTTTTTTCACAAAGTTCATTTTATTCTACATTTTATCCATTCTAAAACATTGCTATTATGTTAATAGATTGATCAATAACTAAATTTATTGTACATTCTTTTTTTTTATTCACTTTTTTCATTCCACTTTGATTTTCCAAAGAAAAAACCTAAACCAAGATATTGTTCCTTAATTTTTAAAATAGTAAGCATTAATCTCATTAGAAACCAAATCTAACTCACTATTGCATTTTTTGTGGATTGATTACCTTCTGATAAATTGAAATGATGAAACTTACTAACAAAAGTATGGCTTTAAATCTCTAGATTAGAAAATATTGGGGGGAAAAAAGCTGTAGCAGCTGTTAATTGTTTATTAAATTGAAAATTCAAAATTTATTCAAATATCAGTATGATTACAGCCTTGATCTTAACAGCTTGCATAATTCTAATGGCCATTGATGCATTTTAGAGTGCAGATCATTTCCACATTACACTAGCGGTTGCATTATCTAAATATCTAATGTAATAATCATGCTTCCTCATTGTAGATTCAAGACAAAGATTAAAATTTAATTTTTCAACAATATGGTTCTTAAAATTAAATGGATGTGAATAAATGATAATAAATAATTTGAATTGAATCAACCCATTTCTTTCCTATAATTTTTGCCAATAGAAACTATTAGTAAAGTAGTGTATACAAATTTTCAAATTTATTTTATATTTTCTACTTTTCTGATAGACTATTATCTCAACAGTGACTGTTTGCTGATAATATAACACTTGAATGTTGAAACAATGCAAACAAATCGTTTAGGTTTTGGAAATTTATAATCTTAGTGTGTATGTATATTCATTAAATATTAATTTCTGAGGTTATTAGAATAACCTTAATAGAAATTTAAAAAAAAAAAAATCATTTTAACAAGTGAATGCATTTCTTTATATGAAGTAGAAAACGTAACATAATCACCATTAAAATATTATTTTTTGTTTTTATCCTTGCTTTATGGAAACAAGTATTTTATAGGATTCTGCTTAATTTATATAATTTTAATTAATCTAATCAGATCACAAAAGATGTTTCTTATTATACCCTTTTTTTCCTAAATGCTGTAAAGGCAGTCAACTAATCTTTCTAATTTGGCATGTGATTTTGGCTATATGACATTTATAGTTTTTATCTTTCATTATTTACAATTAGTTTTTTTAAATATAAAGTTTTTCAAATAATTTGTTAAAACTAAGAATAATATTTTTATTTTTCAATAACTATAAAAGCGAGTATTGACCATAAATATGCATACTAATAAAAAGATGGTTTTAAAATCTCATTAATGTTACAAAAGAAACAATTAATAATACAATAAAATTTAAAAATAGTATAACATAATCATTTGAACAAAACAAAAAAAAAAAAAAAAGAAAAGAAAAGAAACCTTTTTAGAACGTCCATGAGATTTAAACCTTCAATGACAGCCTTTATCTTGCTTTTCCTAGAAGGTTTAGATTGTTTTTGTGTTATATAGTAAACTGAACAGTAAATTAAACAAATAGTGATTTATAATAAAAAAAAATGAATTATATAAAAAAACATATTTAAATTTTAATATTGTTTTAAAATTTTCTAATAAGTACCAGTCTACCAATATGATGCAATTTGTTTTTCTACAGTGCATTTTGTGGAATCTGCTTATTAATTAAATAGCAAATGATACATAAAACTATTTTTATTTTGCATTGATTTTAATTTAAAATGTTTTAATAACATATTTTTGAAAATTAATATTACATGAATAAGAATCGCATACGAATCAAATAGAGATATAATCTTTTAATTAAAAAGTCAGAGAGATCTCTACTTTAGTTTTCCCTATAAACTCACCCAGGTTTTCCCAATATCTAGATCAAGCATCATCTTGTTTAACTTTCCTTATAATTTAGGTGATACTTAAATATTATATGTATAAGATATATGAAGAATTTTGCTCGATAACTGTAACATATAAAAAACCTGGATGCAACTCTATTTTTTTATTTGTAATACATAATTAAATAGATTGGAAACAATAAATTATAATGTTATTCACTGTAAATTATAACAATAACAGAGAATACCTCAGGATATTTCAGAAAAAAAAAATGGTGATACGTCGGTTTTAACTAATCATTTACAAATATTTTAACTATCAAAAATAAATGAGTCATTAATATGAATAGTATACTTCAAAATGTTGAACAATTAAGTTGAGGAGGTGACAAAATAAAAGGGCTTTTTATTATTTTTTACAGTAAAATGTGTATTTTTTTCAATTTATTTTTTATGGTAGCTAGCATTTATACTGGTTTGAACTTGCTTTAATTTCTTCCTTGTTCCATTAAATGAATGTCCAAAATAAGCTTCACTTAAAAATAAAAATCTTTTATTGACTAAGGAGATAAGGAGAAGGAGGTCTAAATATTCTAAGTATTGTAGTAACTCTGTTTTCAACAAAAATACACATTTTTTCAAAATAAAATCTTCAGGTGACCTACTAACAATGTGTACCATGAATGTTTAAAAAAATAAATGCTTCTAAATGAAAAGCTGTTTCATTAGTAAAATTGTTTATTGTGTTTTTAATGAAACTATAATTAACCACTTTATTATAGCTGCACCTTTTGTCTAATTTAGTTCATTAGAAAATGGTAATATGTCTCTTCATATCGAGGTATTGCATCACTTTTAATTAATTAAAGAAAGAAACTTTTGTTTTTAGTTACAGACAATCAGTAGGCAACACAAATGTAATTAGTTTTATTTAACAATGAGCTATTCATTTTTTTTAGTTCTTGTTTAATAACCAATTAACGTTATCTTGGATCTGAACTTGAAGTAATAATATAATGTAAAAATGATTATGAATTATTTTTAGTACTAAGTTGTCCAACTTGATTTCATCTAATGGTAAGTTAATTGCGTCATGTTAAAAATTTGTTTCAAATACAATTATTAACATCAAGCTAAAACATTTTGTATAACTTCATATTATCGAACTCACACGAATAGGCTATAGCTGAAAATCTATCCCCTTAATTAGCACTAATACACTAATATACCATCTTCAGAGTGTCCTGCTCAATTAATTTTGCTAAACAGAAGTTTTACATTCAAAAACTCTCTAGTTTTTTTGAGATCTCTTGAAATTAGGCTGAAATTAATTATGCAATTATTAATATAAAATACTGTAATCTCTACACTGTCCTCTTCCTATGGTTTTTAAACAAAGATTGCATTCTTAAAATAATGTAACTATATCTAATGCTTCGGGAAAATCATTCCAGAGAATAGATAAATTCAAATACCTGGACTCTACAATATAGCGTACAACTATCGAAAACATAGCGTTCTTCTCCCTCTCAAAGGTATTGAAATCCCCAAAAATCTCAAAATAAGGTTGTACAATGCTATGATAGTCAGTTCTAATATATGGCTGTGAGTCTTGGACACTAACCAGTACCCTAAAAGTGTTGAAAGATCTGAGAGGAAAATCCTCTGCACGATAACCGAAGCGATCTGGTACTAATGCATGGAGAAGAAAGCTCAATAAAGAACTGCTTACAAAAACTGGTCAATCAATATCCCATGATATGAAGGGAGGGAGGTTAAGATGGGCGGGGCAGGTAGCTTGTAGCAATCCATCTGAAAGCCTCTACATAATAATGAATGCCTCAATAGAAGGCAAAAGACCATGCAGAAGACCAAAAACCAGAAGGATAGATAGAATCAACAAAGATGCAATAGAGCTGTGTGCAGATAAATGGAAAGAAATAGGACAGGCAGAGGTGGAGCAGGCTTGGTAAGGCGGCAAAAGATCTACATGGTCTGTAATGCCAACAGAAAAAAAAAAAAAAATTATTTACAGGAATCAGTTGTAAAGCGCAAAAAATACTATAGACATGAGTAGTTAATAATTATATTTTATTTTTTGGTATTTTAAATGTATTTTGTATTTAAAATACTTTTTCTGTAAGTATTTTAAATACATGGTAATTAACTCTGTATTCTAAAACAAGGGAGTAGCTCAGTGGATGAACACTCACTTCCAGAGAGCATAGGGTTCCCAAGTTCAAATCCGGCTGATGACTAGTAATTCTTAATCAGCCATAGATCGACTCTGGGACTGGGAGACCTATAGACCCCACCTTCCGGGGTGGGGCATACTCAACCATTATAAAGTGAACACTCTTAATTAAATAATTAATTAACGGGGAAAACATCATGGTTGAGTGTGATCTTGGCCCAATCACCTCCCTTCGCAAACTGCACAAGCCTTGTAACAGTATTTAAACAAACACAAAATATTTATATATTTATGTACAAATATTTATATAAGTACTTTAAAACACAAAATATATGGTTTTATTTTAAATAGAAACATTTTTTTTTATTGTTTCTTTCTCATCTATTTTTCATTAATTATAATTTTTATTTATACCATTTTTTTTTGTTTACAGACGTTGCTTAAACTGGTTTCCCAGAAAAACACAGTCCAACAAAAAATATAATAAAGAGGCAGTATTCCATAGAGTTCCTACATATGACTGGTTTGAACCTGACATTGCATCAATGAAGTCTCTTCATGTAGTAAGTATTTTTCATTTCTTTATGTACTAAATTAAGTTTTTAAATAACTCATTATAAATGTTTAAAGTGACCTTTAGTGACATGCGGTTTATTCATCAATTCTAATTTGTTTTCATAAGAGTTAGTTATTGTAATATTTTATAATTCACTTTGCTACATAGGTGATTCAAAGAGAACAAAGTTTAACAAATCATATGTTTTTCATATCTAGGAAAAGAACATAAGTTTTTTACAACCATTCACCAGCAGATCCAGGAATTAATTTTGGGGGGGGCTTCAGCCTGAAAGCTTTTTTTTTTCATAAAAATAAAGATAATTACTTTGGAAAAAAAGAACTACCTATATGAAATGGCGTTTAAGTGATTCCTAAAACCCTTTTAAATGTAATTACACAAATAATAATACTTTAAGAGATAACTTTTTTATATTTTTGTCCATAAAAGATGGTTATATTTTACCGTTTTGGGGAAGAGGAGGCTTCAGCCCCAAAGCCCTCCCCCCTGCAACCATTTGATAGAATTTATTTATAAGTGTTTGTTTATAGGTGTTTAAATTGTTTACTTTCACTTACCTATCGTTATCGTTACGTCTTTGGTTTATTGCAAAATACCACAAAGAATATTTTTGACAGAACTAAACAATTAAACCAGTGTTTTGTGAATATCGGTACGAAAATACAATAAATGCATGAAGATATCACAAACCATTTTATATTTCGGATATAGTTGCTCTAGCAATAAGTGCACAATGTTCTGATTTCATTTTATGAACTGTCATTAAAAGACGCCACTTGTATTTTTCTTTCAAGATGATACATGATAGATGGAATGTTGACCAGTTAGTTATTTAAACATTTTTGAGACTTGATACTTTTTATTGATTACTACATTTATTCCCGAAATTGTTTGAATTATCTCTTCAAGTGGTGTAAAGACAATAATGATAATAGATCGATAAATTCGATAAGTTACCGGAATTCATCAAGCGAGGTAGTATAGAGGCGATAAATGAAAATAATGGAGACCTATTCATAACCCAACGGAATCTAGGTTGAGTTGCTTAATATTACGTATTGAACAAGAGTTAGATTGTTTCCATCTAATGAAAATGAGTTGTGAAAGGTTTGACAATGTTGACTATGGATCACACTCAGAGGATAAATGAACCAAAATGTCTTTGTTTGTCTTTACAGATAATATCACCATATAACAGTTTTAATTTTATCAGCACTTTCACTTTTTTTAATGGTAAACACTTCAAATTCCTGATTTACTCCATGAGGCCATAAAATGTGTAATCGTGATTAAAACAACTATAAAATTCTCCTTGGAAATTCTCTAATCCTTCATAAAATCTTTGTCACGACCATGACGCTGAAAATATTTCATTACATTTTTTATATTTTTCCTGTTGGCTTTGCAGACCTTTGGTCTCCTTCCCCATATCTGCCTATTTTAGGCTATTCATCTGGTTTTTGGCCTCTCACATGGTCTTTCTTCGTGCAGTGGCTCCCTAATGGATTGCTTTGTGCTATATGTCCCGTCCATCTTAACCTCTTCATCTTTATATCTTAAGATATAGACGGAGAAGTTTCTGTAACTAGTTCTTAAATGCTTTAATACTCTGATCGCAGATCGCTCCGGTTCAAAATAAATGCTCTTTTGTTTCATGTCAAAAATAGTCAATTCAGTAATCATGAATTGTACTTAAATTAATGGATATAATCAAGTAATGTGCTGTACGACCTCAAATAAGTTGTTTGGGATTGTGATGAGAAGGAAGGTAGTGTTGTTAAACGATCTCGGTTGAAAGTAGAATTGAAAAGAGAATAACCCTTTAAAATAATATATATAATAATAATGAAGAAATAAAGGAGAAATGTTTTAAAAATGATAATGAAATCCTATACATACCTATACTCTAACACGAACTATTTCTGCTTGTTTGTCAGTAAAATGAATTGCGCATTACGTTTTGTTTTCGAAATCTCAAGAGACACGCATATTACCCAGTATTACACCGATTTGAAATGGCTCTATCCATCCTATCGCCGTTAGCACGGGCGGATTTACGGGGAGAGGACTTTAGGCTGAAGCCCCCCCTCCAAAACGGTTAAATATAACCATATTTTATGGAAAAAAATATTAATCAATTAACTCTTAAAGTATTATTATTGATGTAATCACATTTAAAAGGACTTTAGGAATCATTTTAACACCATTCCATAAAGGTAGTTAGTTTATTTTTTTTTCTAAAGTAATTGTCGTTATTTTTATGAAAAAAAAGCTTTCGGGCTGAACGACCACCCCAAATTTAATCATGGATCCGCTAGTGGCCGTCAGTACTTCCTAGCTACCTTTCTGTACCAGATCATCGACCCTCCTATATTTTTCACTGCTTACAGTTTAATTACTCCATCTAGTCCCGTCCCACTAGATCTCGTACTTCCGATCTCTATCCCCCTCCTCACCGAACTGCTGCATTTAACAAATCATTTGCAATTCAAGCCGTCCCCTTCTGGAACTCGACACGCACAATCTTTTTCTTTTTCGTTTCATGATCTTTCCTCATGATATATATCATATTATGATCCGTTTCACGCACTTTCCTCTTTCAAACCTCTCCTCTTTAAACACCTAGTCCTTTCTCAATCCGTCTGATTACGAAATATACCTAAGAGAGCTATCTAAGTACCCCCAGAAAATATTTCTGTTATTTTAGTTTTCTCTCTCTTCTTCTTTATTTTTACTTTTAAATAACTACTATTGTAAATATTTACTTTATTTATGACCACATATACATGTATTCAGTACTTATAATTTGTTCTAAAGGGACAAAAATCCCAGAATAATAAAATATATTTTCATTCATTCAAAATGTATCTCGAATCTTTGCGGAAGTATTTCTCTTATAATCTTTTAAAATTAAAGTTTTTTTTTGAACTTCGAAATTGATTGGTGTGACTCTTTATTCCAGAAAAATTCATGGTGCTCGAGTGAATAAAAATGATTGAAAAGGAGTGAAACTCAGATCATTGAACACAACTTTTGAACGGCGATAATTTATTTTAGACCGGTTTTATTTTTAAATTGTTTTTTCATAAACGATTCGCCTATAATTATTTTATATGTCTCTTCATTTATATTAAAACACGAATTCAAATATTTATAAAAAATTAAAGAACTTTAAAAGATGATTTGGTTTTTGTGTTGAACTTCTGTAATGAATATAAACATCATTTGTTATTCATATATAGAAACATATATTTTTCATCTTCATTTTATCTATATTGCATGTTTGATAGATTAGTTAAATTAATTTGGTGTACATGACTGTACACCATTTAACTATTATATTTTTTTTCATGCGCGTTATCTTATTTAATAAAATCATTTCCGAACATTGGTCCAAAGGTACAGGTGACAAAAGATAAATAGCGAAAGTGATGTTTCCGGACTGTTTCTTGTTGCCAACTTCAGTTCAAGGTTTCCTATGACTCAGCGTTCGTGATCGGCCACTTATGTGTAACTTTTCCACTCGTCTTTATATCAAATACCGCCCGGTTTCTTCTAATCATCCATTTTCTAGCGTCAACTTTTAAGTATTCCAACTTTATATTTTACCAATAAGAGATATTAATTAAGACTCAGAACAAAAAAAATCACAATCTTTGAAAGAATTGTAATGTTTCGTAAAAGGTCTTATGGCATACAATACAGAGTCGGGTAATCGGGGAATGGAGTGGGTAAGAATTTTAATGAATCTAACTTAAGTTATTCTTCTCATCTTTGAATAATATTTAGCATCTATTCTTTGGTTTGGTTCAATTACTTTGGTTGTTTAAGGAAGGAGATGTCTTATACTGCGCCTTTTTAGTCTCCTCCTCATATTCAGGAGCACGTCTCTTATTAAACTGTACATAATCGTTGGAAAAGATTCCAGGGATGCTCACCCTCTCCTCTCAAGGTAGATGGTGCAAATACCCCATCATCTTCCCAAAAAAATTGATTGCTTTCCTCTTCTTAAAACTAGTGTAACCGGAAGTATAATTTTACAAATTCGCAATTTGTACAGAATTTCACTTGCTGTGTCCATTTCATATTTTCCCTTGTCCCCTGGTTTGAAATTATTCATTTCGTAAATTTATAACCCATTAAACATTTTTATAGCGTAATTTGCAACATGAAACCCTCTTCGGGGTACCCCTGAAAGGGTCGTTATGTGTTGCTCAACTGTTGACAGATGGAGGTCGGTACCTAGATTTTTGTTGATCATGCGCCATGGTTCTGCGTGCTACATTTTTTTTGGAATTCCTTACCCAGGCGTGTCCACAAGAGAGTTTCATGGCGCAAGTTGCTCCATCAAAATTTATGAGGGGGCAATTTTTAACTGGGTCTTCAATTTTTGAGGGGAGCAAATTTCGATGGGGTTATGAATTTTCTAAATGAAAAGTTTCAATTTAAAAGATAAGTGAGACCATGGAACAGACCGCAGTAGGTGTAAGTAAGAATATAATATACGAATATATAAATTCTACATTCGTTGGCACTGTTTAAGAACAAGAGATGAATAAAATATATTGGGAGGGGTGGGAGATAGTTTATGCGCCATCGGCCTTAGGGGGGATGGGAAGCCCCGTTCTTACCTACCCAGGCGGATCTACGGGGGGGAGGGGCTTTCGGGCTGAAGCCTCCCCCCCCAAAATGGTAAAATATAACCATGTTTTAAAGAAAAAAAATATTAAAAACTATATCTTAAACTATTATTGTTCGTTTAATTACATTTAATAGGACTTCAAAAATAACTAAGACACAATGTCATATGGGTAGTTAGTTTCTTTCTTTTATTTTTTTTCAAATTAATTATCGTTATATATATGAAAAAAAATCCTTCAGGCTGAAGCCCCCCCCCCCAAATTAAATCCTGGATCCGCAAGTGCCTACCTCCATACGTAAACCCTCACCCTTAACTTCATTTAAACAACATTTAATCTTCCACTTCTTCAGTAATCAATCTTTCGAATATATATGTGAATTAACTTTTGTATTCAAGAGCTTTCTCATTCAGTTTACTGTTATCTTACAGGTACTTATATATTATCTATATTGGTAATCAGTGCAAATATGTGAACGCATTCATATATATTTATGTTTATTGAATACTTAATAGTTGTATTATTAAGGTAGGAGATGTTCCGGGGTATTGGTCATAAATAGTAGACTACTATACTCATAAATAGACTGCTGAACACACCTCTCTGAAGAAGACCTGCAAAGTCGGGCTGCAACGTTGGCTTTTAATAAAATAGTTTTGCCACTATTTAGTCTATTTATGACCGTCCCCCGGACCATCTCCTTCCTTAATATTAATCTTCAATTTAATATGTTTACTTGTGACTTGTAATTTTAATTTTAGGGTTAGATTATTATGTTACTTAATTATATTCTATTGCTAGACAAATGTCACTTTTCTGTTCATTATAATTATTCTTAGGGAATCAAATATTCCAGGAAAAAATTTACTTTTCTTTTTTCTTTCTAAAATGACAACATTTTGTATTGTAATGTAAGATGTATTGTAATGAGAGATTCACATCCATAACTTAATAGAGAGCAACTGTGGAACCATGACCTACCTCAAAGATTTCAAGGACAGGGACCTCAGCGTGTACCAAATAAATTGGACCATGACCCTGGTGGAGTATGTGTGTGTAAAGAGTGTGCGCATGTGTTCGTGAAGGGTCCTAAGACCGTTATACTAGGAAAGACCTCGGGTCGGGAGCTGGTATCCTTGCTCATTCCTGGTACAAGTTCCTGATTGGCTGAGGCCATAAAATAGATCCATATGGATCCTCTGTTGTCCCAAATCTAACTAAAAATAAATTGAATGGCCTCATACCAATGTCGGACATCTGTCAACGAAATCGAAATAGATTTATAAATTGATTCTTACAGTATTTTTTTTTAAATTTTAAATGATAGAATCATTTTCTATTAAAACAAAAAACTAAAACTATTAAGTTTAGCTATAAAGTTAATGTTGAATATTTAATAGTTGGCCGTTGCATTATAAAGGAAGGAGATGGTCCGGGGTGCGGTCATAAATAGGCTAAATAATGGGAAAACTATTTTATTAAAAGCCAACGTTTCGACCCGACTTTACAGGTCTTCTTCATTGCTAGAACGGACAAGATACAAAGAGATAGAGAATTGTGGAAGTTACATAATATTTAAACAAAAAATTATAAACAATATGAATAAGCTTATTAAAATTATAAACGGTAAGTACATTAAAATATAAACAGAGTAAGCTAAGTAACAAGATCCTAAACTGAAGTAAATAGATGGTAACAATTGTGTAATATATAATATATGAAAATGTGAATATACTAACTCCACATTCCTTTATGTCTATTATTTCATATTATATTGTTTTTCCTTTTCTTTCAATTTCTCTCCTGTAGATCTGTAGAAGTATATTCACATTCGCATATATTATATATTACACTACAATAATTGTTACCATCTATTTACTTCAGTTTAAGATCTTGTTACTTAGCTTACTCTGTTTATATTTTAATGTACTTACTGTTTATAATTTTAATAAGCTTATTCACATTGTTTATAATTTTTTGTTTAAATATTATGTAACTTTCTCTATCTTTTTGTATATTGTCCGTTCTAGCCCTGAAGGAGACCTGCAAAGTCGGATCGAAACGTTGGCTTTTAATAAAAAGAGTTATCACTATTTAGCCTATTAATGACCGCCACCCCGGACCATCTCCTTCCTTTATAAAGTTAATGGTTTACTTAAAAAACAGACTCCTGAAGTCTAATGTCCCAAAAATGTACGTTTAACGAACAGCCAATGGGTAGACGGATTCTGATCTCGTGACTCGTTTGTTCGTAATGGTTGTCTGTTATTTCCCTGTTCATCGAGAACTCAGTGTTCATTGTATCTGGTCAATAATTAGTTGATTTATTGAAAAAAAAAAAGGTTTGTTGTCATAAGTCGATATGTAAAATTAACCTCTCCTTGTAACCATTATTGTATTTACTTATTTATGCATTATATTACCATGTGTTAACTGAACAACGTTCCTGTACGAGTATATTTCTTGCGGGGCCAAGGCGTAATTCCGTCTAATTGCTCATGACCTACTATAAACGTATTGCTGATTTATTATTTAAAAGTCACCAGTAGCAACATCAGAAATGTTTTTACTTAAAAATTTTGGAGATGATTGTTCACAGTACCATTACTAATCCAAATATTGTCTTGAAACTGAACTTTCTTCTCCTTGAATAAATGAAGTGGAAAGATATTTTTTTAAAATCATAATATCATCAGAAAGAACATGATAAAGCTGTTTTTTTTCGTTTGTAATTTGATATCTTATTAATCATCACAGTACCTATTATTGCATTGGTCATAATAAAGGAACCGACCGATCAACACGTAATGCACTGATATATTCACGTTGATAAGACACTCAAATGATTGGAATTATTCCAAACAAATTCGTTATTTTAAATAAAAACTTTATTGAAGAATATTCTTTGCCCGCTGATTAAATCGGAAACCTTCTGTTGGTCTTTTATGAGGATTGTTTGTACGTTGATTAGTAAAGGTGCGTTTAGACATTTCACAAACTATGGGACAAACAAGTATATAAATGGTTATTTCAAGTATAGTATTTTTGTTTCTTGTTTTTTATATTTTCCATCTACTAGCGGCAACACGAGAAATAAAAAAAATAAAATAGTTAGGTTTAGCAATAATATCGCTGTTAGTTAAGTTAAGCGCAACTTGCACCATTAAAATTTTTGAGGGGGCACATTTTGGGGGGTAATGAATTTTTGGAATGAAAGTTTCATTCTGACAGAAAAGAGGAAAACATAGAACAAACCTCCGCTTGTTCTGTTTTTAAGAAAAGATAAGCAATAAAATATCTTTGGTGTGGGAGGAATACATTCTTACGCAATTGACCTTAGGGTATGGGTACTGCTGCATTTTTGGGCTTTAACGAAAAAAATAAAAGATTTTTCGGACAAAAATTTTTTTTATAAGTTCAAGACCGGTCCTGACTTATCGTGATCACATTTTTAAAAAAATATTTTGAAAGCAACCCTGATGAGGTTTTACAGACGTTTCATGTAAAAAACATTACATTCTTAATAGTTAATTAGTGAATTGACAATGGCAATGTAAATTATTGCAGACTTTACAATTAACGGAAAACATGGATCATCTAATTAAGTTAGGCAAGGTTGTTGTAATTAGTTAACGAGCGACTGACGTATATTCGCCCTGACGAAATTCAACCGTAAACGGTGGATGAATTTTAACAGACTAGCGGACTGACTGATGTATATGTTGTTTTTTTTAAAATTATATAATGTTTTTATGTTAACAATAACCTTTCAAAAAAAGTAAAATACAATAATAACATATCGTTAGTCAAATCGCTACATTTACCTAAACCGGTAAATCCTTCACACTTTAGAGGTATTATGTGAGAAAACACTTTTAACGCACTTACTTTGACAGCTGTTTGATAAACTACAGCAATAGGATTGTGGTGAGAGAGAGGGAAGTAAAGAAAATGAATTTAGTTACTTTTTTATATGAAAATTTTTTTATCAATTTTCCAAATGTATATACACGAAGTTTTATCTTTTAATCCGTTGTGAAACACCAAGCACTATAAGCCATAACTCAAATAGTTGCATTGGCGCAGACTTCGAGGGGAGATGATGAGAGGAGCAATCGCCTCCCCAATAAAAAAAATCTGGTGCGGTGCGTCACCCAACTTTCAATTACCACCCCCTTCATAGAGAAAATGAGTATGTTCAAACATAGGGGAAGAGAAAGTAAAAATTATAGAAGCTGGATTTATTTATATTTCATTGTGGGTATTTTTATTGGTATAAGTACCCTCATATGTACAAATTTTAATATTTATATCGGTGTAATCTATACAATTATATATTAAATAATACCAACAATAGCATTTATGAAAACCGCATTTGTATATTTACATAATATTGTCGGAGTCTGTATTATATTAAGCTCTGGTTACGCATGGAAGCGTATTTTAATCTTTCGGGAGAGCTCACATCTTTTATCTTTTATTTCTCCTTTAGTTAATTATCAAATTCTTTCATATCGTATATCTAACTATTTTCTACACTAGAAATTAATGTGAAACAGTCAATTGTTTCAAATAAAAAAAATTAAAGATACTTTAGAGGAAGCTGATATTTAAAATTAGCCATTTGAGCCCTGTTAAAGAACATCGATCAGAATAAAAACTACATTTATTTTAAATCTGCTTAATTTTACTCTGATATTATGAATTTAATCAAAATTGTTGCAGCCGTTTTCGAGAAAATTGTAAAAATGTGTTTAGGCAATGATATAAACTGCCACTTCCGGTTAGCCGATTTTGACGAAAAAGTTGCTGTAACATCCCTATCATATAAAAACGTCTAATATGCAATTTCACTTTCGTAGGACTTTTCGTTTTTGAGCTAGACTGTTAACAAACACACGCGCACAGACCATTTTGCGGGACTTGGTTATTTGGAGTCCGGAGACCTCAAAACGTGTATTTCCGTTAAAAACTAAGATTCGAAAATTTTCACGATCGCGATACTTTCCTTTATTATTATTTCATATACAGGTAAATGAAAGTAATAGAGAGAGGGCGAGAACACCCTTTCGTCCCCCACCTCTCCCAATATTTTGAAGGACAAAATAAAAATAAAAATCAATATCAATTAATCTACACGAATAAATAAGACATATAAATGAAAATCAATTAACAAAACAGGAGAAGTCAACTAAATGGCTGAGATATAGTCTAGAAGTTGATACTCAAGTATTTTACCACGCCCTTATAAGGGAAATTTTAATTTATATTCAAAGACAATTATATATAACAACATGTACTGGGATTTTATGATTCACTCAAGTGCACCCTTTCATATTTATTTGAAGATTTTATCACACTTTCCGTGGCTAATTTAAAGCATAATAGAATTTAGAGTTCATTCCATCGCCTCAAAATTTTAAATAAAAATTAATATTATTACATAAAAATTATGTAATATATTCAGTTGCTTTGTTAATAGTCCCTGATACAGATCCCTTTTTATCAAATTATTAACATCCGCCTGAAACTTCGTAAATAGTTTCATCTCATCGTAACTTACAACTATTTTATTTACCAAAACTCTTAGAATTGGGGTGTTTTCAATATGCAGCCCGGCAAACTTTGTCTATTTAATTAGGTAATAAAAACTTGTAAATACCCATTTTTTTTCTCTGGAATCATAAGATAATTTGGTCACATAATCGATAAAAAAAAAAAATTGGCCTACAAAAATGTTGGGCCATTTGGCCTTAATAACCTCGTTATTTTGATATTTTGGGGGTGTAGGTCACGCCAAAGTGCTTAATATTTTTTAAGGTCATCCTTTTTCTAGATTTTTTTTATAATTATCTTACGATTGATGTGGAAAACAAATGCATATTTACGAGATTGAAGTACGTAATTAAACAGATAAATGTTTCCGATCTCTATAAAACTCCCCAATTACGAGAATTTTAGTAAATAAAATAGTTGTAGGTTACGATGAGATGGAGCTATTTACGAATGTTCAGGCTGATGTTAATAATTTGATAAAAACAGATCTGTGCCACGGACTATATTATATTTTAAAATATACCCATACGCAAAAAAAAAATGCAAACATACATATAAATTTATTTTTATATATAGTATTGCACAGTTAATTTTACAATAATTATGTTAATCATCACTCATAATTTGTTAACGCAATATATACTCCCGAATTTTTTGGGGGGTCAATCCCTCCTCCCCCCTACTCCCTAACAAAATGAAAAGTCTACGGATGGTTGTATATTTTTAATAGATATTTTAACAACGATTAAAACCATAACGCTGTCTATGCTGTTCATAACCAATACACGCTTTTAATATCCAAAGCCTCAATAAATAAATAGATAAAGTGAATAAATAATAATAAATAAAGCCAACTGGAGGGTTCCATCTCGATAATACCAACAGTGTTTAGATTAAACTCCTTTCAAACAGTTCTGTCTAGACCCAAGCCCTCAAGGTCGGACCTAGCAATCCTCCCATCAACATTTTAGTTCGGATTGTAGGGCGGGTGATAGAAAGTCTGTAGTTGCGTGACTTGAATGTCCGATGGTTTTCTATTATGTGTCCTGCGTGAATAAGTTCGTAATATAAAATTTTATTTATTTTTATTATTGGTGAATTAGACCTTATGTGGCAAAACCCGACATATATAAAATAGAGATCTTCAATCGCTCCCATTTAAATTGAGAATCGAAATATTCTCAGTTTATTAAAATTATTGTAGAATGGTATAAATGAATCGCAATCAGGTAGTATATTAAATTAATAATCAGGTAGTATATTAAATTAGTAATAAATTCCTAATCTTAATATATAATTAATCGATGTTTGTTATGAATCGAAAGTTGGAATTGATATGACGCGTTGCAGCATTGGCACTCATCGAGGGTATCTATTTTTGGAAACATGATGATATTTCCTCGCCGCAAACGTGAAACAGTGCAACTACCTTCAAATTAGATTCCTTTTATTATAATTCTATTGTAGAGTATGGAAGTATATGTTTGATAATATCACAATAAAAATATCATTCCTATCCTCAAAAAAAAAAAAAAAAAAAAAAAAAAATAGATGTAGATATGCAATACTACCATATAAACATAAACCACTTTTTATTATATTCATTATGTTTTATTACTTTTTTATTATTATTATTCCTCTAACTATTCTCTTTGCTAAGCCATAAAAGAACCCCACCTGACCTTGGTCAGAGTCTGATTTTATTTCCTTGTCTCTTGGTGCCCGAGTTCAAAGATTATCGTTTTAAATTAATTAATTAATTTTTTATCTTTATTATTTAATCTATTTCTGCACTTTTGAAAAAAAAACATCACATGCAGTGACTTGCAAAATATATACAAATAAATGATGAAAAACATTACGGAGGAGTATTAATTCTGGGTTTATTTCCTTAAGAGAAACCATAATAACCTATTCTCATCGGATCCAACCATATCATTAGCTCCCTTCCTTACATTCCTCTACCTAATCTCAATAACCGACCCATCCATTTTTTCTCTACAGTCAAAAACCTAGGAGTAACCTTTGACCAGAACCTCTCTTGGAATAATCATATCTCCCAGATTACCCGAAAATCCATAACTGCCCTTATATTAAACAACTCCTAAGATTCCGTGATAGTATTCATCTAAAAATCAAACAGCTCCTTGTAACCTCCCTTATATTCTCCCACTGCGATTACGGCTGTTTGGTGTATGAAGGGCTATCTGCCAGGTTAAAAATGAGAATGAAGGAACTCATGAACATTTTTTTTTTTTTTTGTCCTCCCCTTCTTCGCCGTTAAGGCTATACGGGGTTTTCCGCGGCCAGGGAGTGTGGGCGGGGATCAGGAACTCATGAACTGTTTCATAAGATACATCTTCGGGATCCCCAGGAGCTCACATGTTTTATTCTGGTACACCGAGTTGAAGTGGCTTTATTCTACTTCCCGACGACAATTCCTCCTTGGTGATTTCCTTTTCCAAGTCTTTAGAACCAAAAACCCTTCCTACATTCTGGAACCCTTCCATAAAACGTCTTCCTTCAGCAAATCCTTCGTCATTCGTACTCCTTCCTTCGTCATGGAACTCTCTTCCTACCTCTATACGTCAATCCTCGTCCACAAATTCCTTCAAATAATTCCTGTTCCACCACTTACTGTTCCACCACTTCACTGTTCCATCACTACACATTCAAACTTGTAAAATTACTTGCATCTGTACAGTGCTAAATTTCAATCTACTGCACAATCGCAATAACAATTAACAGACAATTAGTTTGTATTTTTTATTATTCTAAGTCAGGCTAAGATCCATAAATTTTAACTCTATTATTATTCTTAGGGGACAGTAGTTCCTTTAATTTCAATAAAGTAAGAACAGAATAAAGAAAAAGAAAAATCCTTTCATGTATGCTTAAAACATTTTTTTTTTAAAGACTAGGGAGGAGTACCTCTTGATAATAATGATACAACTGTTCATGTAATTTTACCCCTCTCTGAAACTGTATAACTTTAATTTACATGTATTCTGTGGTTCAGATTGTATTATTTTTTATCAACATAAAATAAACTGAACGAAACCTCAGCTCGAAAAAATAATTAATTTAAAAATCTATTTTATATATAGATAATATATATTCAACTTGTCCAGCTTTATATAAGCCCAACAATAATTTAAGACTTTTATTTCTAATATTTTCATTTTTGCGTTTTATTGTGCTTCCTTTTCTATTTCATAATAATTATAATTATATCACAATATGTTATAACAATTAATATATTGTATTCAATGGGAAATATCTAGATCGAAAAATAACTTCTGTTATCTAGGTAAAACCAAACTACCACCTCCAGATGAATAAATAATACCATTTCCCGTACACATTTTTAGTCTAAAATTTTTATTTTGTGTTCGGAGAGTAGGAGAGTTAGGTTGCAGGACCTCAACACACATCTAACTAAACGAACAGCCGTCTAATTAAAGACTATAATAGAGCCAATAGGAGAGCTCCTGTATTCTCTTACTATCCAAATACTAAAATAAAATAAAATATGACATACACTAAAAACTTTTTTATATAATAGAGAGATGTTGTTTTATTCTTTGCCTTCAGGACTTTAAGTAAACGAGAGAATGACATGGAGAAACCTTACTATATTGAACAGGAAACAACTGAACTGATGATATGGATTTTTATCTAGGTTACTTGACAGACTCTCCAAATTGTCCTTACCTAACAAACTTACCAACTGGAAATTACTTATAAAACTTATATGGACATACGGGACGGAGCTATAGGGCACTGCGAAAACCTCTAACATTCTCAAGATTAAAAGAAAGTAAACTGAAGATAAATATGTAAATTAAATTGAGAAAAAGAAATATTGAGGTTACATTCAGCGTATCCATCGAACCTAAAAGCATGAAAACGCTGAGCCATTCGTGATTCAATTGGTAAACAAAGAAACGCGCATAATTAATTCAATGGTTTCCATCGATAAGTTTAGGAACGGCCTGATGGTTCTTTGATGTCCTGTATAATCTATGGAACTCCATCCCTTCCTACATCCTCCGCTCCAACACCCTACCTTTAAATCTGGAGTGTTCAATCATTTCTTATCCATTCTGTCCCCTTATAAATTGTAAATATATGTTACCGTAAATATGTATATAAATTATTCGATTGTTATTAATTATTTTTATTTTATGTTTTTAATTTGTTTTTCTTAATTTATATAATTAATTTTTTCATAAGTTGGAAAGCTAGCGGCGGGGTGGCCGAGGGGGCTAACATGTGTACATAGCACCGCGTGTTGCCTGACATCCTGCATATAAGATAGTGAGATAAAATAATTTTATTGTATCCCGGTGCAAAGTGGGCTATTAATCCCTCGCCCTCAACCCGTGGCCCGGGAAACCTCCTAAAAGGCGAGGACAAAAACAAATTTAGAAATCTTATACTTTTTTTATTAGGACTAATTATTTAATTTATGATTTTTTATTTATCTCTCCAAATTTCTGATTTTCTGTATTATTATACTAAAAGAACTTGTCTCAGAATAAATTAAATATTATTAATATAAGCTTAATACCTGAATTTTGGAAATTTAAGGATAATATTTATGAGAAAAAAAATCTGGTGTATCCACTCACACGACTTTCCTACCTATTTCGGAAAAAATTGATATCTCTACATATGTTTATGAAGAAACATATGTAGATAAAAAAAGAATAAAAAAATTTAATTAGATTTACTTTACTGAAAATTGATGAAATAAAAGATTTGAGTACGATTTATTTGATAAATTAAAGCAATGTAAACCGGCTTAAGTTAGATCAGTGTAAAAATTTCAACACCCTCTAATATTGCTGATCAAAAACTTTTTGCCATAGCCTAATTTGTCAAACAACAATTTCTGTTAAAAGTAGAGGAAATAGTGAAGCTTGTGTGATGCAGGCAACAGATTTTCTTACTTTCACTTTATCTTCTTTTTTCTTTCTGACGCCAGGATATGAACCCGTAATCTTACATTGGAAATTGAATAGCTGTAACTTCGTTAATAGTTGTCCAAAATGAACGGCTTTTATATAGTTTTGTAGGGAATTTCATTACCTTTAAAAAAAAGCTATTGCGCATAGAGCACCGAATTTTTATCACAGTGCTTTTGTTCTGGGATGAAAGATTTCATCAAACGATTTAAGAGGCTCGAAAACACTTATTATAAAATTATAAACGAAATCTGAGAAAGACAGTGATAGCTCCTTGCCATAAATAATTCATTTAGGAGATATGAGTTATCACTACCCACTTCTTAGCGATCAATATATTACATCACAGAACGACAATGATAATATTTAGATTGGTATTTGCTAACAGTTGTTGAGATGTATGCGAACATTTTTATAATATCTGCTGTGCCTATGTTGATTAGGATCTGTTGGCAATGAAATTGCCAGCTAAGGTCGAGGTTGACTATCTAAAATTACTCCATCTATCTACAACTTTTATTATTGCTATTTTCTATTCCAATAAAGATGAACGTATACAATATTTATGCATATGATTATAATATATTGTTATAATCTTTTACTTTATTTACTTGTTGTTAAGTCCAATTGCTGCTAATCACAATCTAGATAAGAAACCACTCCCTCTGTTACGAAATATCAGTATTAATTGGAATAATACAAATATTCTCATTATTAACATATAATTTTAGCCGCCATCGATAACTCATCCGCAAGTAATTCTACTATCAAAGAAATAATAAATGTATGGTGGGAAGTAAAAAACAAAGGCATGTCAATAGTATTCGTTTGGGTACCGATCCACTGCGGCATTGTGGGAAATAAAAAAGCTGACCAAGCAGCCCATTTAGCAAGGAGTGAAGAAGAAACGGCGGAGGTAAGATTAAAGAAAGTTACCTTAGAACACTGGCTATACCACGCAAAAAAAAGACTATTAAAAGAATGGAAGAAAGAATATGAAAAGAATGCAAAATGACAGAAATAAAACCTAATTACGACAAATGGCTCACAAGCTACAGAAGTTCAAGGAGAGAAGAAGTTATGCTTTGCCGACTAAGGATAGGACACTGCCAGTTTACACATGGCTATCTTCTGAGAGGACTCGAAGCGCTCATGTGTGGAAAATGTAATAACGTTCCACAAACAGTGAAACACTTACCAGAAAAATGTCCTCAATTTCAAAACTGCAAACAAAAAACAGGCTTAGCCAAAACATTAAGATAAATCCTTCAAGATACTGAAGAAAGAATCAATACTGTGTTTGAGTTTTTAAAGTTAATAGTGCTATGTTCCTGGCCTCGCGTTTCTACGGCGAGTAAGGGGTTCCAGAAACCGCATTTATTTGTATTTAATAGTTATATTTGTATTCATATCGGTTCCAGAAGGGAACCGATCTACAGAAAAATATATTGATTAGGTATTTAAATGTTAGATACCACAGACCCCCTACTGTAGTATCCTAGACTGAACCATATAATTTTTATTGGATTTCCTTTCTAAAGGTGTCATGTTTTTAAATTTACCATTTGTTTCTATTACTAATTGGTGGCATGCAAGGTAGAATGTAAAATCATCAAGATGGTTTACTAACTATTATATTTACAAGCTTAAATAAAACCAAAAACATCTATATACAAAATAATAACTAAAACTATATACATAATGAATAGTTGAGAATCATACTGGAGGAGAATGCTTGATGTTTGATTAAAGTTACATGTGTTATATTGATTATATTAATTAATGATGTATGGTTGCCAACACAAATTTACATTAGTATAACTAAATGCTTGTTACCACTTAGCTGGTCGTTCATAGTGTTTCTAGCCGTCATATCTGGATTCCCTGTCTCTGCTCTCCTTCAGCGTCTAGTCCGTCCATCTGCTCTCTCCGGCTGTCTTCGTCTTCCTCCCTCGACTCCCCCGCTTGAAGTTTCCTCAGCTGAGTCCCAAAGAGAAGTCTCCTCCTCTGAGTCCCAAAAGGAAGTATTCAGTCCCAATTCTCTATTTCCCACCTTTCTTCATCTCCCTCTCTTTTGGTAGTCTTTTTCCTGATTGGCTGAATATTCTCAGCCTAAGGGATGACCACGCCCTCTCCCCCAGGCCAAGGTAAAGCAGCAGGTACAGATTTACTTATTTCTGGTGGAAGGTGTGAAAAGGTCTTTCGGGATCCTGTTTAAACACTCAGTTGTCGGTCTTGGTCGGTGGTTCTTAAGAGTTTTTATTACCACTTACAAAAGGTTGTCCTCGTGGGTCGTTACCCTCAGTCAGGTACCCAACCGCCAGATGTGATACCCAACGCCCAGGTACCCAACCGCACTATTTATTTATACATTTAAAAATAACTAAATGAATCCACCGGCAGTCTTTACAATACATAGCAATAGATTATTGTAAAATAATATAAATCGTAGTAAAACGTTAATGACCCTTGAGGGTAGAGTAGAGGCGCGAAAGAGAGAGAAAAAAAAAATAGATTGTTGGTACGAATAGGATGTATGTTCGGCAATGACCAAATTGTTTCATGTCGTTTCATATGAAATATCATTTTTCACAGGAAAGGATATTTGGTAAAACAGCTTTATTAAATAAAAACATTTTTATACGAAATTTTTATCCTCATTTTCTATACATTTTCCCCAACGTGTTATCAACTTTTCAATCCAAGAAATGGAAAACTCAGGGTTTTGTGTAGAAACGAAGTCAGATAATGCGTCTTTGACCTGAGAATCATTTTCAAAAACTTTATCTTTAAGGAAGTTGTCCAAATTTCTGAATAGATGGAAATTCGTTGGAAATAAATCTGGCGAATAAGGTAGGTGTGGAACGATTTCGCAACATAGCTCATTTCGTTTCTTCAGTGGTGAAACATGAAGTCTGGTGTTGTCGCTTAAGATTATACTCGTAGGTCTTTTCCGATTAATTAATGCAGGTTGTTTTCTGACATGTTTTTGATGAATTAAGTCAACATAACTGCAGTGCGATGTGGATGTGATGATTTCCACCTCTGCCTAAAAAGAAGAAAATAATTATACCTGTTATTGTTATTGACCACTACACAGAAATCAATAATTTTTTTATGCAAATGTTTTTCAAAGCACCAACGAATGGTCCCTTCGTTGTAACGCCCTATGAAGGCCATGGTAGAACACATTCGCACAATTTTCGATAGCTCATTAAAATACCGTCAGACAAAAATATTTCTTAATCACTTTATATCTAACAATAAATCAAACGTGCCTGATAAAACTTCCTCACAAATACCGCTGCGTAATCATTTTATCCCTCTCTCAAACGATATTCTAAAACAGCAAATATAATAATTATTCATCCAACAATTTAGTACTTGTCGATTACCGAAGATAATATTTTAAAATGAAAATTACACTTATTTAATATTAAATGATAATGATATTAGAAAGTGTATGATAAAAAAGGGGTCAAGATGTTGAAGTATCCAAAGGTGATAGATAGTCTCTTAAGTGTTAGGGTATATATATATATATATATATATTATTTCGTCTGTTAAATAAATATATATATCTCCTAAGGATTTTAAGGTTCAATTATTAAATTTATATATTTATATTTTCTTATTCACTAGTTGTCAGTGAACATTACAGTTTTGAATTAAAAAATAAAGAGGAAATAAAAATATTATGGCAACTTTTATTGTTCTCATGCTCAAAAAATAACAGATTCGATGATTGGGGAAAACATTATATTGTTTTAAATAAATATGTTATACCATCGTTTTTCTTTCTTTTTTTTTTTCTTCCCTACCTCGCCTTTTAGACTATAAAGGGTTTTCCAGGGTTGGGGGTGAGGATGGTGTAATTTAAAATCCTCTCCGGCACCGGAACGCGAACTCTGACTTTTTAATCTTTCATAAGTTCGGCTATACTGGTTGCCGGGCAATTCGCGGTGCTGTGCACACGCGTTAGCCCATTCGCCCACCCCATCCTCCTATGTTATACCATCTATAATTTTTAATTTTTCTTCTCTATTTATGAAAATAGCCATTCTACTGTACTACGCAGGTGGTAAGTGAAAGTTGTGTGATGCGTTTTTTTAAGTGAGTGACGTTCTTTGTTGAATAGGAAGCGATAACTAAACAAATATTTAATTTAGGTGACTACAATCACTTGATTGTAAAATAAACATTTCCATCAAAGGCAAGTAGAATTTGTTTTTGTTATAACCAAGGTTCGGATTTTTATTCAATTGCATATTTTTTTTGCTTTGTTTCTTTAACCGCTGATCATATATCTATAGGAATTAGTACTCTGTTATGCAAAATGCAGGGGGAGGGAGGGGGGCTTTGGGGCTGAAGTCCTTCCCAAAATTAAATCCTGGATCAGGAAGTGAGGACCAGGAATGCAGTTTATTGAATTTGGACGTGCCAAAGGGCTTCTGATCCCTGTTATATTCCACAAACTTATTCAACAAATTTATATTGCAACAAACCCGAATGCATATTTCCATTGGCTTTAGATTTCGACGCTTAAGAAAAACTGATATTAAACCTACTTTGAAACTTTTAGTGGATCTATGAAAATAATATCTACGATTTTTAAAAATATTCTTCAATAAATTTTTACAGTTATATCCAGATCAGAAATTCTAAAATAAATATGTATGTTTTTTTTTTTTTATAAGTGCCTGAGTAGATGATAGGAGCTTTGGTATAGAAAAAACTCTTACAAATCTGTCAGTCCAAGGCCTTATCTATCATCACAGATGCACTATGTTGCGTAAGCATTGCGACATTCCATATGGATTTACATTTTCCGATAGTTGACAAACACTGAAGAGCAATTTAGAATACGTTTCCAGCTCTTATGCAGAAGAAAGTGTCCTGTATTATTGATCTATTTAATATTCTCCTTTGCGATTTTCGCCATTGAAAGAAAAACAGCAGAGGTTCATCACTAAGGTCATATTTTCCCTGCTTTGTTTAGACATCAAATTTTTCAAGGACACTCACAAATCACAAACCGCTTTATGCGAATCGTCAATTGTCTGAAATAGTACTTAAAGTCTTCTTCTGTTAGCTCCTTTATGAAACTTTCCGCAAGAACGTAAAAGCAGTAATGTTGATTAATAATTTACTCTTTAGGAACTCAATCAAGGTACACAATCATATGAATCTAAAAAAAAAAAATCATTAGATGGGAAAAGTACTGAAGATCGGAATGTGACTGTTGCAGAAAAAAAAACAAAAAAACAAAGAAATTCAAGTGATTTTAAAATTCTATTCAATTTTCTCAGGTAAGAATTAATGAACCAATAAAATCACTTTTCATCTATATGGTGTCTCCATGGAATATATAAGCCCTTATAATTTAATCATTTATTCAACTTTGAACGACGTTTTAAGCTAATTTGTTCATACTCAAATCATCAAAAATTCAAACCAAAACTTTGTATCATTCAGCAAACGTTAAATAGAGGGAGGATGCAGTACCGAGTTTCGGGAATGGACAAGCATTAGAGTAAATCCACAAAAAATGATACGAGGAATAGTGGTTGCTTTTTGTATTTGTTGTACTGAAAATGAATATTGAATGAAATTATAATATAGAAATATGTTGGTTTGAATTTTTGATGACTTGATAATGAGCAAGTTAGTTCGAAACGTCGTTGGAAGCTGAATAAAGTATAAGAGCTTATATATTATATGGAGACACCATATAGATGAAAAGTGATTTTATTGGTTCATTGATTCTTATCTGAGAAAATTCACTAGAATTTTAAAATAAGTTGAACTCCTTTTTTTTTTTCGATTCTGCAACAGTCACATTTTTTTTTTGCGACCCTCCAAAAAGTTTATTTAATTAAATTACATATATAAGTATAACAATACTAATATATACAAATAAAAAAGTCCTTCCAATGCCCGAAATCATCTCTGAAACAGTCACATTTCCATCCTTAGTACTTTTTCCTTCACAATCATGGGATTGTGTACGTTGATCAGGTTCCTAAAGGTCAAATTATTAATCAACATTACTGCTTTAACGTTCTTGCTGAAAGCTTCATAAAGGAGCTTACAGAAGAACACTTCAAGTACTATTTAAGGCAATGGAAAATTCGCATGTAGTGCTGTAGGAACAGAGGAGGCATTTATTTATTTATTGTAACAAATGAACATCCAGACTAAATTATACATCCAAACTAAGTTATTCATCCAAACTAAATTATATATAAAAACTATTTTAATCTTCTCGATCTTCTCTCTATCCCGTTTCCGGTTTTTATGCTGAGTTGAAGTGGGTTTATTCTTCCTACCGTCGTATTTTCTGGCATCCTTCCTCTTTTAATACATCCAATCCCACCTCATTTCATACATCTCCCAGCTACTTCAATTCAAATCCTCTGTTCGTTCCCGTAATACTCGTTTCCGTATTCCCTATTATAAAGTAGGGCCCACCGAACCGCTGCTTTCGACAGATCGTTCATTATCCGATCCTCATCTCTATGGAACTCCATCCCTTCCCACATCTGTCAATCCAATACCCTTCCTACGTTTAAATCCCGCCTGTTCAATCATCTCTTATCCATCCAGTTCCCATAACATTGCAAATAGATACTACTGTAAATATGTATATAAATTATTAGTTCGTTCTTCATTATTTTTACTTCATTGTTTCATTGTTTTTTTTTCAATTTTTTATTTTTTATTATTAACTGATTAAAATTAGAAAGTAGCTTATATATTTTTTTTACTATGACTATTTAATTACTCTGTATTTTTGTTTATGTATCTCTAAAGCTCCTTAGCCCACATTTTTGCCTTGCTGTATTATTCTAAAGGGACTCGTCCCAGAATAGATAAAGTATTATTATTATTATTATTATCTAAGATTTTTAAAAATGTTACCTCCTCCTCCGGTGCTAATTCATATTCTCTTCCATATATCTTGCATATAAACAGTAACTGTCGTGGATCTTCTGGTTCTTTAAAGACTTCGAGCTTTCTGGCTTTTTCAATTCTAAAAGATTAAGATATTTATTGTTGCATCCTGGTTAATCCGCAGTATTACAATCTCTACTATATTCTGTCGCTTGAGTCAGAGCAAATCATGGAACAATACTCGAATATCGCTGTACCTGATAATAGTCTTTCCATTTTGTTTTTGACTTCCATTCTTACCGATCTTGCCATTACTTGCTTGATATCGCTCCCTTTTTAGATCGGTTTCAACCTTAAGAGACCCGTCATGGGTACCTTGACACTATCTTTTACTGTTTTTCTTGTCCTTGCATCTCTGTCAGCCCTGTTTTTAGCAGTCTAACAGAGGAGACAGAGTCCGTAAAAATAACTAAGTTAGTGTTTGACTAAGTTTGATGTATGTCGACAATAACAAGTGGCTTTTGAGATTAAGAAAAGTTCAGCTGTGAAAACGTTACACTTGGCAGGTATGGAAAACGAAAGAGTTGTATATTAAAGGCGATATTTAGTAAATATAAATGAAATCAAAATAAAATGTTTTACATCATCAATCTCGTTATTTAATATACATATCTCGCATATCACCGAACTTTCGCAGCCTTAAAAGGAAATAACATTTTAAATTCGAAAATAAAATAATGCATAAAAACAGAGATGGGCAAATGCTACTCTGAGTGCAGAGTACCAAGTATTTTACTCAAATACTAATCTTTTTTTGAGTACCAAAGAATTTAATTACTACTTCAGTTGATGTCAAACGATTAACTGAAGCAGTGGTTGAATTCGCAATAGTGATTAAAATTGAGTGAAATACTTGGTACTCGATACTCACAGTAGCATTTGTCCATCTCTGCATAAAATGTTAGGCCTTGAGAAAGACGATTATTAGATCACGCAATCGAATACATTAATATGAATTTTTTTTTTATTATTTCAATGGAATTTACAACTGTATTACATAGAAAATACAATAAGTAAATGTGAAATTGGTAGCATGACATGTACAACATGAAGAGAAACTACCCATTGGTAGAACTCAAATTAATATGAATTAATTTTAGAATAGATATTAGCGTTGGAATATCGGTAATCCGAAGGAATTATTGATATGGGATAGTCCATATTACCTGCTTATCAGGTAAATAGTGTATTAGAAACATTAAAAAATAAAACAATTACGCATATATTTACTTTTAGTTTATTATTATTATTTTTTTTGTTTATCGACGTACATAATTTAATACCTTGAAATGTTTACCTTTTGGGATTTTGAAATTTACTTCGGGATGCCGCTGGATAATTATCGAGGATAGTTACCCAGAAATGTTTAATAAAAAATTAATAATAAAAGATTAGTGAATGTAAATTTGGGTCTATAATATATTTGGCCCATGATTAATTAATTGGATTTCTTTTCTCAAAGGCTGGTTTGTGTTTATCATGCTTTCTAATTACCTAAATTACCTGTGATCGTCATGACATAAATGGGTGGCAGAATTAAAATAACTTTTACTAAAAAACTTAATTTATTTCTATGTTAAATAATGAATATATACAAATGATATTTTCAAGAAACTAAATACGTGATTCAATGAATTTAATAATTAACTGTGAATGATTAACTGAGAATTATTGCCATGAAATATTATAACATTAGGATTGGGAATTACAACTTAGCTATTATTGTATGTGAAGTGGTGTGGTTAGTAGATTTCATCGCTGCATCTGCTGATCTGAGGTCATTTTGTCAAGCCCAGGTCCAAAAACTTCCCCAAGATCTCTCTCTGTGTAGATAGATAGCTGCCACTTCCGTTTCCAAGGTCGGGAAAAATACATAGAAATTCCTTTCTTACTTCTCGGGAGATTTTATAAAAATATTCAGGGTGGGGCAAGGATGGTTTTCATTGGTTCTTAACTTCACCCTATTACTTCACAATAACTGGTAACATCCTAAAAGGAACCAGTTACTTAACCCGTTACTAGTTTTTACTCTGATCCTTCCCCAGGATACAGGTATAGGATGGTCCTTGCAGGTTTCAGGCAGGTACCTGATGTGTTTGGTGTCAGGATATTCAATTTTGTTTTCCACATCCCATATTAAGATTTTTTTTTTTTTTTTCCTCCCCTTCCTCGCCTCTAAGGCTATACGGTTTTTTTTCCCCGGCCAGGGAGTGTGGGCGGGGATTTAAAAACTCCTCCGGGCACCCGGACGCGAACTCGTGACTAATTTTTTTATCAAAGTGTTATGTATCAGGTTGCCGGGCAACGGCGGTGCAGTGCACACGCGTTAGCCCATTCGGCCACCCCGCCCACCTACATATTAAGTTTAAAAGATTACTACCTGCTAGGTTCAATACATAGCAATATAATTATTTTACTTTTATTTGAGGAAGTCAATTTTTTACTCTAGCCCCCCTTTTGGTTTAGTACCTCAAAATTCAGAGAATATGTGAGCATTCGCTATTCAGAGAATATGTGGTAATTGAATCGTTATTTCTTAGCTTTCCTTTTAGCCCAAACTTCTTTATTTTTTCACTCATTTCCTTTTCCGTTCTTCAATTCATTTCCTACTTTCCTTTCTCCTCTTTTATATTCCAAAGATCTTCGTCTTGTTCACTGTTTCTCTGAATTTATTCCTTTCTAGGTATTTCTTTTCTTATATCTCAAGTTTTACTGTTTCTTCCTTTATTTGTTCACTATTTCTTTTGATGTTCTCATATTTTTATTTATTATTCTTGAGTACGAAGTTTTTGGACAAAGGATTCATGATCTAATAGTACTTTCAAGGTGCATATTTCCAGGACTAAGTATATCTTTATTTTATATTTGTTTGGTAATTTATGCTTCTTTAATACGAATAAACCCCGCTTTGGAGAGCATTATGGGAACTATTAAACTGGGATTTCCTGGCGTCCCCATGTTTCCAGCTTATACACCGTGTTGAAATAGCTCTTCCCGACGGCAATTCCTTTTTTTGTATTTTTCTTTTTTAAGTACTCGGAACCAAAATCTCCATGCATTCTAGAACTCCTTACATTATGTTCTTCTATTCACTCTCTCAATACTAGATCTCAATCTATATATTTGCTCACATAAAACAACTTCTTTCAGCAAATTCTTCGTCATTCGTGCTACATCCTTTTAGAACTCCTTACCTATCTCTATACGCCAAAGTACCACGTCTGCAAACAACTCCTATTCCACCACCTCCTATACATCAAACCCTCACCTGGAAACCACACATCTCCCAAATTTCCCGTCGTACTGTCTCTACCCTGAAACAGTTTAACCGTATCCTCTATCTCTTCCATATAAATCCCGACAACTCCTGGTTTCCTCTCTCTTGTGTTCCCCCACTTCGACTATGACTGTCTGGTGTACGGCAAACTCTCTGGAGAATTCGAGGCCAAACTTAAACGCCTAATGTACTGCGCAATACGTTTTGTTTTCGGAATTTCAAGAGATACGCATATAACCCAGTATTACACCAAGTTGAAGTGGCTCTATCCATCCAACCGCCGTCTGTACTTCCTAGCTACCTTTCTATACGAAGCCATCAGAACTCAGCGGCCTTCCTATATTTTTCACAGCCTACAATTTAAATATTCCATTCAATCCCGTCCCACTAGATCCCGTACTTCTGACCTCTATCCACCTCCTCACCGAACTGCTGCGTTTGACAAATCCTTTATGATTCAAGCCGTCTCCATCTGGTATACCATCCCTCCCGATATCCGACATGCGCAATCAGTTTCCTCATTTGAATCTCTCCTTTTTAAGCACCTACTTGTTTCCCAACCCGATTGATCATGAAAAGTAGATAAGAGAACTTTTCATGTTCCCCAGAAATGATTTTGTTTACATATTTTATTTTATTTTCACATGTTTGTATTATATATATATATATATATATATATATATATATATATATATATATATATATATATGTATGTATTTAGTGTTTTTTTGTTTTATTTTTCTTCCAATATTTTAATTTTAATGAGAATCGTAAATATTTAATTTAATTTTATGTCCGCACAGGCATTTACTTTATATCTATAATTTGTTCTAAAGGGACAACAGCCACAGGATAATAAAAATCTATTTTGATTTCAAAGGAAGGGGATGGTCCGGGGTGGCGGTCATAAATAGCCTAAATAGTGGTAAAACTATTTTATTAAAAGTCGACGTTTCGACCCGACTTTGCAGGTCTTCTTCAGGTCTAGAACGGACATGATATAAAAAGATAGAGAATTGTGGCAGTTACATAATATTTAGACAAAATTGATAAACAATGTGAAAAAGCTTATTGAAATTATACACAGTAAGTACATTAAAATATGAACAGAGTAAGCTAAGTAACAAGATCCTAAACTGAAGTAAATAGATGCTAACAATTGTTGTAGCGTAATATATAATAAATGCATATGTGAATATACTTCTACAGATCTACAGGAGAGATTGAAAGAAAAGGAAAAAGGATATAATATGAAATAATAGACATAAATGAATGTGGAGGGAGAAAAGGAAAAAGGAAAACCAAAAATTAAATAAATAAGTAAATAAAATGGAAGAATAAAATTAGAGACTTACAGGTGTATTCAGCTAGGAGTTTCACTTGGAACTGGAAAACCAGGGGTAAGGGCAGGTATAGGGGAAACTGACTGTTTAGGTAATGGGGAAAAACCTAGAACATTACAGTATCTAAAATCTATTTCTATTTTATATTATAAAATATATAAACTAAAATATATTTATAAAGTTTATAAACTTCCGTAAGATTATATTAATTTTTAGGTTCGTAATTAAAACGCTCACAACAGTTAATTAATAAGGGTCATTTTGTTTTTATTAATTTACTTTTTCTTAGTATTGTTTGTATATATTTTTATTATATCCATATGCCAGACTGATATATATATATATGTATATATATATTTTTTTTTTTAACTCTGCTATTATTCTAAGGGGACATTAGTCTCAGAATGAAATTATTTTTCATTTCAATAATCTTTCAACTTCTCTTATGTGGAATGAAATGTAATTTTACAAATACTTGAGTGTTATTCCTCAAGTGACTAAATGAGATGTAATAATAACTTGAGAATTCAAAACAAATGGACCGTTTATGTAAGGGTATTCATTGGCTGGTCGAGTCCAAAGGACGTTGATCTATCGTTATCCAACGGCAATAAAAAGCGATCGACATTGATCGGCCGCTAACCAGGCGAGAAGGTCATCTTCGTTAGTTTTTCTTTCTCATATTAGATTCCATCCTCAGTGCATTCCCTTGGCCTCTTCTTGTTTTCTTTTAATATTATCAATCTCAGCACATTCCTTATCAATTATGAGTACTTTGAACCGTCTGTTAGTTATAGCGTTACAATAAGGCCTTATAGATCCGGGAGGTTCGATGGGGATAACAACAATCCACATACCTTTCATAATCCAGTGGCGTAACTAGTTCGAAAGGCTCTCTTTCGTATCTCAATCAAATGCGCCCATAGCTTACAGCTAATCCTATCTCCCCTCCACTCGACTGTAGATCCTCAATAATGTTACCTAAAAAGCTAATAAAACGAAATGGGGAAAAAAAATATTCTGGGACTCCTAAGAACAATGACAGAGTTCAGAAATTATGCACATCAGTCTGACGTGAAGGAATGTAAAAAAATAGCAGTTGTAAATTAACTGTTAATAAGCAATTGTAATTACAGAATTAATAATTCTTACATAGTTGCGAAAGTTTGAAAATGAAGTACGTAGTGGATTAGGAGTCGTTAGGAGAAGGAATTTGCGGACGAGGATTGACGTATGGAGTTCCAAAGGGAGTATCATGAATGACAAAAGGATTTGCTGAAGGATGTAGTTTTATAGGAGGGGATATATATGTATATGTCAATAGATTAAGACCTTGTATTTGGAGATTGAATATGGGAATGCGTATTTCTAAGATGTAGGGCAATTTTTTGCTCTGAGGACTTGGAAAAGGAAAACACCAAGGAAACAGGATATACTTCAACACGATGTATCAGCACGAAACATGAGAAGGCCTGGGAAATCTTAGAAAATGGAACTTAGAAGCAATGCATAAGTCTCTTCCATCTCATCTCCACCCTTGCAGTTATACAAAAATACAGACTTTGTGGAGAGTGAGTTAGATTGATCCATCAGATTTCGTTCGGTATTAATGCTCGGGTAAAATCGGCTTGAGTGTCTAATTAAAATGTTTTTATGTATGATTACAATATCTCAGAAATAAAAAATTCGGCCTACATACTGTAAGCCAGGACATTGTTCATAATTTCATTCTCACTGTAATAGGCTAGAATTCAAAATTGTGTCTTAACGCAACGCCGACGAAAAGGAAAAAATAGTGTCGGAAACCAAATGATAACGAGTTGAACATATGGATTGAAATATTTCAGATATTAAAAATCGGACCTGTATATAGTAAGCGAGGTAAATGTTAAAAGTGTTTCATCTTCTTTGTTTAGCTATTATTCAAAATTGTATCTTAACCCAAATCATATCGAGTTTATGCTAATGTATAGTACAAATGCCAATATTATTACAACATTGAAATTTAATACAAAACATTAAGAAGAAAAATAATATAAATGGTAATAATAGCAGAAATGCTTAAGTATAATGGAAAATATATAACAATACAACTTTATATAATCTTCCAACTGGACACTTCTAAATAAACATTATACTTTCGTTGGATACAACATACACTAGTAACTATCACTAATTTGAATGAATAAATTATTAGTCATTAAGGACATTATTAGATTGATCTTGCTTGGAATTTAACGGGGAAAAACTGCCCTATTTCAGAGAATTGTCGTAGATAAGAACTTGTAGATTACGATATAATAGAGCTATTCACGAAGTTTTAGACGGATGTTAATAATTTGATAAAAAGTCGTCTGTATCGCTGACCATAAAATTGGTTACTTTTATAGATGCGTAGGAAAAACGGTCTTTTTTTTTTTCTTTTTCTTCCCTACCTCGCCTTTTAGGCTATACGTGATTTTCCTGAGCCAGAAGGTGAGGGCGTGGCTTTTAAAATCTCCCTTCGGCACGGGGACGCGAACTCGTACTTTTTATCTGGTTGCTGGGCAACTCGCGGTGCTGTGCACCCGCGTTAGCCCCTTCGCCCACGCTGTCTCCATCGAAAACCGGGTTATGTTCTAGATCATTAAAGCATATAGCCTACTCTTATTATAAGAGTATTACTCTTCTTATTTATCAGTTGAAATGAGAAGAACCCTTCGCAAACCATCCTTTTTAATTGGTTCTTTCCTTGTCTTGATGATGGAATTCCCCTTAGATTGAGCAGCTACGAGGGTGTTATTTCCGACACTGGCCTTCCACTTAACGTCGCCAAACTTTCTAAGATCGGCCCTAAAAGAAATCTCACGTTTATGTTACTCCCAAACTTGGATCTACGGCTGATACACAAAGAACGGAACTCTCGCTATAGTTAAAGTTGATAAGCATTTCCTTGACACAACGTACGTCGCTCAAATAGTCATAAAACACTCCTTATTTACCCTATACAAACATGGATATTTACCATCTGATTTATGGGACTACTTTGTCAACACACAAATATTAACACCATAAAACTACATTAACACTGTAGAATAACCTGGGATTAATTATATGTGTTTACCCGAAGCAAACATCTTGCGTTGTTGATACTGATAACATCCTGTCTCACTTACATCCAATTCTGTGCTTCGGAGGCAAAAGCTACTATTTCATTTTTTACCGATTCAGCATTATCGATCATTTGCGTTGAACCTTTTTTCGTTTTACCCATAGTTACATATATATATATATATATATATATATATATATATATATATATATATATTTTGTTTTTTGTTTTTTTACAACTGTGTACTGTCTACGGAGAGTCTCCTCCACCTTTTCATGTCTAAACTTGAAAAGATATTCGACGTCGTCTATCCTCTTGTTTATTAGTCGCCCTAAGGGCTTGTCAGCCTAAAGCTATTTAGGACGTCATCTTAAATTTACTCTTTTTCGAAGAGAAACATCTGTGCAAACTGATGTACTATGAAGTTAGGGAAATGTGACACGTATCATATATTCCGATAAAAGTGATAGATTATCCAACTACTTATCAATCTAGGCTAATCAAGCTAATCATAATCAAGGTACATGTTTTGCGGATCCAACACGATTAAGTTAAATCCCACAGGCTTTGTTCGGGCCGATAGCGCAGTAATGTTTTAACACACCTGGCCTCAAATAAATTACAAATTATTAATTTTATTTTTAATGTAAACAAATAATTACTTTCCCAAAAAGTGTATATTTTATTTTTCTATTTTTAATATAAAATAATTAAGGAGAGCATAAACAAAGTTAGATTCGTTCTATTAATTTGAATTGGTTCGATGGCTTCTGAAAACATACAAGTGGGCACTGAGTTGGATCTCTTAACTGACTACTAACGAAATTGATTCGGTTTTTTAGTACACGATGTTGATAGTAATCAAGAAAAATGAACTTTATAATGTGAGAATAACGCCTAAGGAAGTTTTCTAGAGGCCTCTTGATGAAACCCTTGGTTCCTACGGGCTGATTAATTACTTTGAACTAAGTAGCAGGGAGATGGAAATGTCTCAGGACTTAGTTTGTGTTAGAGATTGCTAATTGTACCTGTATTAATAATAATAATAATAATAATAATAATAATAATGAGGCTTAGCGAACCCGAAGGTTCAATGCCGATACCACCAATCGCTGTCCACATTCTTCCATCCACCGAGCGCCTTCTAAACCCAACCCCGCCAGATCAGCCTTAACGCAATCTACCCTCCTTCGCGTTGGTCTATCCCTCGGACGCCTGCCAGTCGGTACAGCGCATATTATTTTTTTAGGAATTCTTTCGTTGCTAAGCCCAGCGATTTTATTCGCCTCAACTTAATCACTTCAATTATATTAACCGGATACAGTCCACGCAATTCAGCGTTGTGTAACCGCCGTAATTCTACGGTTGGCTCGTCCTTTTTCGGTCCGAATATTCTGCTCAATACTTTATTTTCAAAAACTTTAAGACGTTGCTCAACCCTTAATGTAAGAGGCCACGTTTCGCATCCATAAAGAACCGTAGGAAAGATAATAGTTTTGTAGATTCTAATCTTTAAATTCCGGGACAAGAGGCGAGAACTAAGTAATTTTGAAAAAGAAAAATAACAAGCATTTCTCGCCTTCAGCCTAACCTTAATATCCTCTTCAATTTCGTTTTTTCTAGTTATCGTAGACCTTAGCTAAGATTCTGTACGTGTTCAAACGTATTCCCTTCTATATCGATATCATCGATAATAATAAGATTTATTTATTGTGGAACAGGTACCTTTATATTAATATAAAATAATAGAATTGTATGCTTTAAAGTCTCAGGACCTACATAAAATAGAAGTAATTATGAGTTAATTTCTAATATTGATAACTTTTTAAAAAATTAACGAAACGTGAAATGATAATACTTAAAAAGAAACTAATAATTTATATACTTATTTATAGAAACACCTATATACTATTGTTTGGGAACTGGGTGTATAGTTAGTTATTGAATAGACGGGATTTAAAGGCGGGGAGGGTATCGGAGCGACCTATGTAGGAAGGAGTAGAGTTCAATGAGGACGAAGATCATATAATATTATATTACCTATATAATAATATACCATATTATATTATTTATAATAAAAAATCTGTTCAAAGGTTCGGTGGGCTGTTATATATAAATCTGAAGACCGGAAACGAGTATTGCGGGAGCGAACAGAAGATTTGAATTGAAGTAGCTCGGGGATGTAATAGGTACGGCGGTATTGGATGACTTGATAAAGGAAATATGCCAGGAAATACTTGCGACGGTTGGAAGGATAATACCACTTCAACTATTTATAAAACAGGAGACATAGGAGTACCGTGGGATCCCGATAATGAATCGTAAAAGCAATCTATTAAATGTTTAGTTTTTTCTCGAAATCCCCAAAGCCGCCTCAATATACCCTATAAAAAGTTGGAAATGAAGGGGTAAACTTTTTTTCGGGGGGATCCAACAACCAATTCGTTATATTATTTATACTATACCTACAGATAGTTATAAACATTCCATAAAACCGTTGGTACGTTCGTAAAAAAACTTGATCAAGAAAACAAATAGGAACATACTACAGCACCTAAAAATATATAGCATATGAGTAAAATCTGTGTGAAGTAAGAAACAAGAATTTAATCACTAATATAACGGGAAACGGGAAATTTTCGGACTTTAAAATGCAGTTCTCGTTGGTTCCGTTGGAACTATACTGAGATCGTTTTGCGGCAATCTTTCAAACACAATTTATTAAATTTGAAACCATCTGAGTTTTGAAACATCTGAGTTCTTTTAATGACTTTCATTAAAATTGTTGAAGGAATTTTTTTTTTTATTTCTTAATGATATTTAGAACTGTATAAACAAAAAAAATAAATTTAGTAAATTTGGAAATATGGAAATAATGACTTGAAAACACTTGTTGAGAAACTACCCAATGGTAGTACTCTAATGATATGTCTACATTAGGAGATCACGGGGCCATCTTCTTTTCAGACGCCTCGGAAGGTTATCAGGAATTGAAGAGGAAGCAAGTTTAGAAACGAGAGGGTTGGGATGATTCTGAAGTTTATTATGGAAGAAAAGCTATCTGGATTGGGTCAGATCTGAAATACGAGAAACATTAATGTCATTATGAATGTTTTTTTTTATAACAAAGTAGGGAGCATTGAAGGTTTCACGAAGGCTTTTGGATTGTAAGGATTGGATACGAGAGGAATCCGATGGTTAAGTGGAACCTCCCCATTATGTATATGAGTCGGTGTATATGAGCGTTTGTCTAGTAAGTGCTGAAGTAATCGGAAACGTTGAGCGGTTTCTTGTTGTTTCAATCTGGTATAAGGTGAAGGAATTTAAGTATAGAAATAGGGATTCGTCACTTCTTCATGAAATTCCTTTTCGTTTGTTACCTCATTCAACAAAATCCATCGCTTCAGAAAGAATGAAAAAGGCATCTATACTAACGTTTAGTAGATAGTAACTGTATAATTTAGAAGTAATATTATTTTTATAGCAATCAATAAAGTAGTACACCTTTAATTAACACAAAACCTCCCCATCAGCTTGATATAACTTTAATTTAGGCGATTAATGTAATGTCTTTAGGTGAGTGGATGAGGCGGAGAGGATCAACATGACTATTGGACAACATCAATAAAGATAGAATATCCAATCTCATAAAGAGCATGTCAAGGGGATAACAGTTTGTGTAGGTTACAATAGCTACTTCCAAACAGATCGATCATTACAGTTTGTTTTTTATTTAGAAAAAAAATATATAGAGTACGATAACTCTTCAAATAAAGTAGTGGCTGGACTCCGAACATCCAAGACCATATTCGGAACCGACTGTCAAAAAAAAAATTGTAGTTTCTATCAGCCTTAGATCAAACAATCTCGTAAGAAGGTTCTGTAAGAACCTTGACATTACCCAAGGCCACAGGCGGATCTACGGGGAGTGAGGGGGGGGGGGAGGAGCTTTCGGGCTGAAGCCACCCCCCTAAATGGTAAAAAATAATTATTTTTTACAGAAAAAAATATTAAAAACTATCTCTTAAACTATTCTTGTTCGTTTAATTACATTTAATAGGACTCTTAAAGAACCACTTAAACACAATTTCATATAGTTAGTTAATTTATTTCTTTTTTTTTTCAGATTAATTGTCGTTATATGTATATGAAAACAAAATCTTTCGGGCTGAAGCCCCCCCAAAATTAAATCCTGGATCCGCTAGTGCCCAAGGCCAAGAAACAGTGTCAAGTAAATGAAATCTCAAGTTTGAATTATATCAATATTTACTCTAAAAAGAAAGACCCACCAATTTTTGTAATCCTGTATAGTTAATTACCCATCAGTTCCTATTTAACTGTACAAAAAATTAATTGATGCAAAATGCCAGTCGAAAACTCTTAATATGGTCCCTTAAGAGAAATTATTATTACGCTGGGTAAGTAAGGGAAAATAAATATTTAAAGAGGCGATGGTAGCACCTTAAGAGGTGCAAAAAAAATAAATTAATATAAAATATGGTAAAAATTTTCCCAGAAAAGTAGCAAATTTATGTTTTTAAGTTTCACATTTTTTGTTGAATAGAAAGCGAGAATAAAAAACAATATTTAATTAGGTAATTAGCAACTGACAAAAAATCGCCTACTTTTTTAATTAATTAAATTCAACTTATAAATATGGAGTTAAATTTTATGAAATGAGAATGTTTTTCTAAGAGTGGGATATCTGTAGTTGGAGGGTGATATAAAAAATGGCTAGTGTTGGTCTTGCAAAGTGCAAGGCCAAGACCGATTTTGTCCAACACTACTAATTGTTGCAAGACCAATACTAAGAGGCGTAAAAGGATCGTTTTTGTGAACAAAAATTAAGGCAAAATAGTTACTAATACTAGACAATTTTAATTACTATATGTAAAGAATAAGTATAACCAATATAATTTTGCATTTAACTCTTCCAATTTTTCATTTCTTGAAACAGTACTTCCTCTCATCGTACTGAAAAGAAGAATTTTCATTCGGAGTTTTTTAGGTTTCCTCATTCGGAATCATTGCAGGAATAAGCTAATAGATAACTGCAAGACTCTTGGGTTACACTGGTATGGCCACACATATAGAAAATATTTTGCAAATGTAGCTACCATACTTTTCCTATAACGCGGATTATCAAACAATTTAGGATATGTTTGCCATATAACTGACTTCATAGTTATAGTTATAGTTTGTTCTAATATCAAACAATATAGTTATAAATTATTTTTAATGATAACAATGGCTATTGATAATTTTTCCAAATGGGCAGATATCACACGATATTAGCTGGACTTTAGACGCAGACGGTGATTAAGGACAAAATTTTCTGGTTACTTATCAAAGATGAGTGTTCCCTTTCTCGATATCAATGTCCACTTTTTTTTAATCTTTAATCTCTGTAATTACAATAAAGCGTCTAAATTTCAATCGATGATTTATCGAACTATAATCATTCCAAGACTACCTTCAGAATGGTGACATGGACTGATGACATTCTACCTGTCAAATGTCATTTTTTATAATATTATAATATTGGGAATAATATTAGAAGTTTTTTATTAAAGAAAAATAATACAATCTTCCACAATCTAGGACATTGTGCATTATGGCTCTATGTTTACATTCATACATTTTATATACAATTTAAAATATAAATTGAGAAAAAAAAAAAACTAAAAATCGCGATATCTGTACTAATAGTGCTTTGATTTCGATGAAACTTCCTTCATTTTCTAGGGAATTTGAATACCTTTGAAACATCTTATCACACTATCGACAAAAAAGTGTAAACTTTTTGAGTTATTCGGAATTTAATTTTACCATCCCTCGTAACTTTTTTTCCAGCTTCTTTTCGTTGAAGTATGTTATATAGATAAATTTAAAGGGCGTAGAAAAAATGACTTTAGCGAAGTTTCATTGAAATCGGTACATTAGTTTAGGCGCTACAGTCTATAGCAAGGCAGGTTTTTCGGCCGCCGTTTTGGAAGTAAAAGGCGGATATTAATGCCGATGAAGGAGGATCATCCTCGGGTGGCCTCTGATTTTATATCCAAATCAGAAAAAAATCGGTCCAGTAGTTTCGGAGGAAATGTGCGGACGGACAAAAAAATTTTTATTCGTTTTTCGAATTCTACGTATGCTGAAACGTGAAACCTCAAATTTTGAGAGGAGGTTTTTGAATTTTTTGGTCGATAGTTGTTCAATAATAGTTGATTATTGAAGATAATAAACCAAAAAAACATGTAATAAAAATATATACATTAAAACAAAAGAAGAAAAAATTGTAAAAAGGAAAAAAAAAATACATTCAAAGGATAGTAAAGAAAGAAAAAAAAAAATACTTGACACACATTCATGCCTATGTACAATATTTACATTCAACCTAGGAATCTCTGAACCATGCCTTGCCGCTCTCACGCAAGACAGTGCTCAAGAAGATCTCAGAGCTTCTCTCCAAGCCTCATCACTGTTCTTGGGAATAATGTAAACAGTAATTACGCTATTATACTTCATGTTTGTGCTAATTTTATTTAAAATATAGACGTTATTTCGACAGTAGAACCTCGTAATTCCGAAAGACCTCGTAATTCTGTTAATAATTACAATTGGGTCAACGGATCCCTGTAGATATCTGCCTAAAATATTACGCTATAATTATTGAATATTATATTTAATATTCCTAAGGAAATATTCATGTCCATCTTTAAACCTCGACAACAACCCAGTCCCTTCAGATAACTATGGACGATATGTTGGACTCTACTTAAATTAAACAATTACTTGGAACATACATACGGAATTAAAAAGACAAGAACTGATAAATGATATAATCACCTCAAATCTGCACTACATATCCTCATAACATATGAAACAAGCGACTAATCTACAACACAATATTAAGATCTATTTGTATATACGGTGCAGAACTTTGGGGTTCAGGAAAACAAACACACATAAAAAAAAATAACACAAACCAGATTTTTTCGAAAAATTGTTAACACGCCCTAGCGTATAAATAAACCCTAGTTTATTTCAAGATACAAGAAACACAACCACTTGAAAATTTCGTCTGATTTTCAACTCGACTCCCTCCCCCTCCCCTCTTTATCAAGTTCCTCCTCCTTGATGCATATTTGGAAGAAAATGTACCAGAGATCTGCTCTTTTATTAATAACAAAATTAAGGTCATCATAAAAAAAAGTCATCATTTAAAATCATTTTTGCTAGATGCGTTACTAAGTATTTACAAATGTCTTAAAAGAATAGAATAAAATATTGTTTAAAATATTCAGTCCTCTCGGTTTCTCTCTAGTGGTCGAAAAATAACTCGAATGCATTCTGTATAAGTTTTTTTGTAACTCCTATAAAATCTGGTCAAACAGATGTATAATTTTTCTCTTATTACTGTACGTTATCAATAATTTTGAACGTTTTAGAAGATCCACTTCATACTGAAGAACAACCTGTTATTTGTTTTTCTAAGTTGATCCTTTACCAAAATAAAAAAATCAATAAAATTTACTGAGCAGAGAACTGTAACTTTTTGTTTAGTTTTAAACATGGAAATTTTAAAGCAATTTTTTTTTCTACGATTGCTATTAAATTGGCTTTTACCACCTCATTGCATATTTTTTATGATTTATAAATTGATATTGAAAAATGCAACAGCAGATTCAAAACAAATACGAAGGTTCAAGTGGATGAAGGTTCAAGTAACATTTTTTTGTGCTGTGATAAAACAAAATTCAAATCACCTTTATTCTCTATGAGGCAGATGCGATTTAGCACACATTATATCCTCATTTAGCACGCAAACTCATTTCTGAACCAAATAGTTAACATTTGTGAATGCAGGGGTGCCTTTTTCGGTTCCCCAAAAAAAGATGGCTCATGAAACATTCCTCGAAAGAAATTTGATTGCTCTCCTCTTCTAAACATTGCAACCGAGAGCAGAATTAGAAATATTTTAGATCATCAAGTATTACACTTGTATGTTCCATGATTTTCTAGTTTCCTAGTTTAGAGTTGAAAGCCCTCCTCCATGTTGAAAGCCTACAAAAATATGGCGTCCTAAGAAATGAAACTCAAAATTTTTTTTGGCAAAGCTTGCCCCATGCACCCCTCTTGCGAGCACACGTGTGGTTAATAGAACGAGAAAATATTCTATAACAATAATTATTTTTTTCAATAACATCACTTATCATCATAATACAGTTGATCTTGATTAAAGTACTTATAAAAATTATTTTATATAATTTCTTTTTTTTTTCTAGAATAATTACCATAAATTAATTGCTCTTTTCATCACTTCCTCTCCACAATAAAAGTCAAAGTTTTATTAGAGTGTATTAGGCAATATATTTCGTAATAAATATTATATCGTAACTCATATTATTGACTGAATTTTTAGGCCAAGATATTCAAAAATCAGATATCAATTTCATTTAAAATATACCGCCACCTAATTTCTAGTTGAAGTTTGTCGTGGAATATCCTGTACATTAATTTAATCATTGTTGCGTCAACTGACGTTTTGCAACTGTAGTTACTATAGGAGTACTAACAAGACTCAAAGTCCTGCATATCAAGGTTGTGTTTTATGATGGCGAAAAGCAGCTTCGTTTCCGAAGACAATGAAGGCATATGGGTCCAATTTTTTTCCCTCTCCTAGACTCATTTGATCAAGGTAGTAGTGAACTCAATGAAATTACTCCCCCCGCTGAAGAGAGCATTCTGTACAAATGCGTATGGATCCACACCTATCTGGACGAAGAGTTGCGGTGTAATTCCTCCAAAGGAAACGCTCATTATGGGAGTTTTCTTGCCTGCAGTTAAGTTGGAAACTTGCTAAGAAAGCCTCTTGATAGAAATGTAGTCTCTTTTTTTTCTTTTTTTTTCCTGCCCCCCCCATTACGGGTTTTTTTCCGGGCCAGGGAGTGTGGGCGAGGATTTAAATGACTCCCTCAGCACCGGGACGCGAACTCATGACAATTTTTTTAACAACTTGTCTCATACAGCTGCTGTGCATACGCGTTAGCCCGTTCGGCCACCCCGCCCACTAGAAATGTAGTCTTAGAAAAGTGTCTTTAAGAATGTTTTTTTTAATTTTACGAATTAGAGAAAACTCTATTTCTTCAGTAGAGAAACGGGTCTCCTTCTCCTTAATAACTTTAAGTTCAAACATTAAAAGAAAATTATAATTACTCTATTACCCTTCTATATCCGTCACTCCAATTCACTCCTTGAATCCCGTACTATTCAATCACTTCTTATCTATCCAGTTTCCAAACAATTGTAATTATCTCTTCCTGTTAATACGTATATAAATTATTAGTTTGTTTTTAAGTATTTTTTTTAATTCATTAAAGTTAGAAGTTAACATATAATTTTGTAATATTTCTGTTTGTTTATTTTATTATTCTTTTTATAAAACTCTGAAGCTCACAATTGTATTATTATGCATTATTCTAGAGGACTTGTAGCATATTATTATTATTATTTTCTCCATTTTCAACTCTCAGATTCAGTTGAACATCAGATACCATTTCTGATTCGAAATTTCAAATTATACACTAGAGCCCAGAACAACTCGTTTCGGATTTTGTTTTTTTTTGCGGTAAGGTTTACAAATTAATTTCAAATATACGTGGAGGAATTTCATTTTTTATATCCATATTTTATTGCAATAAAAACTTTAGATAAAAGAAGTAGACATAGAAAGTAATGGCGAATGGTAATTTATTGAGAATATACTGTTGGCGTCCTTTCTACTGCCCTTGACACGGATTTTTTTTTCTTACTATCTTCTGTCTGCAGACCTTTATTCTCAAAAACGTATTCCTAAATTTATTTTAGAGTGTTACGGTTGAAAAAACAATGTACAGGCTACGTTATAGGACCTGAATCAAAATAATTATAAAATTATGTCTACGCCCTAAGGTGAATTATCTTAATAATTTCCTTAAGAAATTAAAATACCATTCAGGTTGTTAAATACGAATCCAACATCCAACTAGACAGATTGCCCCGCCCAGCTCATGGCTGACCTTGTCTATGAAGAAAATTCTAAAAATAAATCATTCTAAAAAAAAAATAAATAGTTTATTATGAACAATATTATGATAAGCCTGTTATTTGATATCACTAAAAACATGAAAATCTCTATATTCATTATCTACTAACAATTTATGGTTCGTTTTAAGATTTAGGAAAATAAAATGAATGAATAAACTATCAATTTTTATTAGTAGATATTGCGTCTATTCCTTCAGATAATATTGTTTTGAACCTCTAACTTTTCTCTAAAATCTAAGATAAATAAATAGGAAAAATGTCGGACTAAGAAACTTTCGCGTCACTTAATTATACACGGTGTCCCTTAAGTTGAGGAAAATTATTATGGAACCGATAGCAGATCTCAAGTGCTGCAAAAATGTTAATATAATTAATGGGCCAATTTTCAGCAGAAAATTAGCAAATCCAAGTTTTGTGGTTTTTTAAGTGATTCATGTTTTTTGTTGTATCGAAACCAATAACTTAACAAATATTTAATTTAAGTAATTTAATGCCAGCAACGCGGCTGAGATATTACCTCTGATATCTGTTAGTCTCGCTTTGTCCTTCACACGTGGGGGAAAGGGCTGGACTCGGAGATCTCTTGCCTGATTGTAAATATTGTAATTAAGTATGAATGTTTTTCTCTTTAATCTTTTTTTTTTTTTTTTTTTATCTATTTATTTCTTTTACTTATAATTTATTTAATTTTGCTATGAATTTCTATATTTTATTTAATTTAAGTTACATTTCCTTGGTTTATTTTAGCTTTTGCCTTTGTTATATAGATGTAGAATATAATATAATAGAATTCTATTCTATAAATGTATATATATTTTTTTAAATTATTTATTTTATTTTTTTTATTGTATTGTATATATGACATGAATGTGCCGTTAAGTGTAGCAAAATGTATTATTTCTCAATAAAAAGATATAAAAAAAAAAATTAATTAAGAATTGCTTCATTGTAAACTAGATAAAATTTACTTTAAAAGAAAATAGAATTGATTCTTATTAACAACATTTAAAGATACATTTTGAGTGGCCAAAGTATGATACGTTCTGTTTTTAGAAAAATCATAAATTATTCGCAATTTTTTTTTTCATCATCATGTGCTATAGATATCCCACTTATACAAAATCTTCTTCGTTTGAAAAGCTTTAAATCCGTATTATTATCCGTTTATTAAGGAAAAGATTGAGATTGAGCTCAAGTTGTGTAAAAAGCCAAAAAAAATATACAAAAAAAACAACAGTAAAATTCAAAATATGGTTCTCCGACAAATGATCTACAAATCTCCTATGAATAAAAGAAAATTTCAATTTATGTTGAAATATATGTACGGGACATCCTGTATGTTATAATTTTAAAAAGTTTTTATTTTATCTCTAACTCCATAAAATACAGGATTTTGAGTTTATGAAAATTATAATCGGTCTCCATTTTGTTTTAAATGACATCGTACCATAAAAGTGATATGTAACTTTGAAATAATTTTTACATGAATTAATCTCTTTGTATTTTTGTGGTTAAAGCGTCAATAATTTTATGAACTAAATAATAATAATAATCTATCCTTGCAGGGCTGAATATTATGAAGCTCTCAAAAAAGTTATAATATATTTATAAATCAAGTTTTCCGTTTCCGTCTTTTGGATAAATATTAAAACAATATTCTTGCTCCAGTATTCAGTGCTCTATATACAGTGATTATTCAATCATCCATTAACTAATAATTCTATTCATTGAATATTCAAAACAAGGTTGAATTTATAGCATAGATATTTTCTCTCATTAGCTTTCGTAACTCTTGTATGTAGAGTTTCTCACACATTTCTATCATATATTTATCATAAGATTAATTGCTCTTTGCCTTGTAGAATAATGAATAAACTGATGCAACTTTCCTATGTTAACTCATAAATGTTTTTAAGGTATTCTCATCATTCCGCGTCTATTAAATAATTTTTTTTTTCCTTTATAGCAACAGGAAATGAAGTAATTTTCTGGGACACATACTTCAGTACTTTTATCATTTAATATGATAAAACTATTCCAACGTGTGCATTATATGAAACTCTCAATGTATTGTATTTATTTAGGAACAAGCAATTGTCCAGCATATTTATTCATGTATCTTCTAACAACCCGATTTTTTTTTTTTTTATTTAAATTTGTTTCCAGAATGTAGAGGGACAGCTGTTGATGTTAAACAACGTTAAAGGTTAATTTGCTTTTGTCTTTCCTAAAAAGTGATAATTAAGTATAAATACTCATTTTTTTGTGTAGCAAAAGTGTTTTTTGAAGACAACAAAGCTGAAGACAAAAAACGAAACAAAGGTTGAGCGGATTTCACCGCCAACGATGGTGGAACGGTCACAACACGAGGAGGTAAGCAAAATGAACTTAGCAAATAGTGATACAAACACTGATGTTGGCTCCTGGGAGCTAGTTATTGGTCGTAAAAGACCTATGTCAGATTCAAGCGAGCCAAGAGCACAAAAAAGACCAGCAGAACCTATTCCAACCTCTAACAGTTTTGAGGTTCTAACCAAGATGAACTCACAAACTGAAGAAACAAGACAACCGTCTCAAAATGATAAAACTCCACCAATTTTTATAAACGGTGTATAGAATTATCATGCTTTAATTTCATTCTTAGAAAATGAAGCTGGCCCTAATACATTTAAGACAAAATCAACATTAAAAGGTGTCACTGTTTACCCACAAACACCTGATAAATATCGAAAATTAAATTCAAGTCTACGAAATAAAGGCGCGTCCTTTCACACCTACCAACTCCCACAGGACAGGTGCCCAAGAATTGTTGTTAAATATCTCCATCATGGAACACCAGTCGAGATAATCAGAGAAGAATTTAAAAATATGGGCTATGAAGTAACAAATGTGGTAAACGTAATATCTCGATTTAAAAAACCTCTTCCTATGTTTTTCGTAGACGTTACAAAAGAGACATTCAGAGAAGACATTTTTAAAATTGAGTTTTTATATTACTCTCACATTAAAATCGAAGAACCACGTCAGAAGCGAAGTATTCCTCAGTGTGTTCCGTGTCAGCAATATGGGCACACTAAAACATATTGCAATCATCGACCACGCTGTGTGAAGTGCGGCGAATATCACGAAAGCAGCTCATGTTTAAAAACTAGAGAGACTCCCGCTAAGTGCGCCAATTGCAGTGGTCAGCACCCGGCTAACTACAGAGGCTGCCAGACGCTGAAAGATCTCAGGGTTCAGCGCAATGTGAGAAACCGTCTTCAGCGTCCCACAGTAGCAGAGCCAGCACAGGGACCTCCAGGCATCCATGAATTCCCTCCAATACGGCAGCGGAACAACCAGGCGGAACCACAGAACATCGCTGGACCTCAACAGCAACATAATCAACCATCATCGAACTCAGCACCCCAGAACCAAAAAACATGTACAGGTAGGAGGGGAGGCATTACCCAGACGGTACCTCCGGTAGATAATAGCTCTTCCCAGTTATTTAATATCATTAATGGGTTAAATAACTTAATCCAGCCCCTTTTCATTCTTCTTCAACAGCTATCACAGTTTACACAGGTCTGGTGCCCTAATTATGTCCCACAATAATTTAACTGTGGATTCTCTGTCAATTCTTTTGTGGAATGCCAACGGACTGACCCAACACAGTACTGAACTTGACTTATACTTGCACGAAAAACGGATTGACCTAGCACTCATTACTGAAACACACCTGACACCTCGATCAAAAATTTACATCCAGGATTACTCTATTTATAGAACTGATCATCCAGACAAAACTGCACATGGAGGAACAGCGATACTCGTAAAAAAATCACTAAAACACAATCCCATAGACTTACCCATTACACCCGACATACAATCAACAGGAATAACATTATACACTAAACACTACACTATAAAATTTGCCTCAGTTTACTGTCCCCCAAGGTACAAGCTTACACCCACGATGTTTTCTGAGTTCTTCAAACGTCTCGGAAGATGCTTCATCGCAGGTGGAGACTATAATGCTAAGCATCAAGGCTGGGGTTCAAGGTTGTCTACTCCAAGAGGCAGAAATCTCTGGTCTGTTCTCCATGAACTTTCATTAGACACTGTAACTCCAAATTCACCCACTTATTGGCCCACCTCCAGACGCAAAACTCCCGACTTACTTGACTTCTTTATTACAAAAGGACTTAGAACCGTACCTTTTGCCGTCAATACAAGCTCTGATCTTTGCTCTGATCACTCCTCGGTGCACATGGTTCTCTTCGACGCGCCTTCTGAAGCACAAAAGAGACCTAAGCTCATAACAGGTCGCATGGACTGGGACGCATATAGAGACCATTTGAACACCAATATTTCTGTTCCAGGTTCAATTAAAAATCAAGAGGAACTAGAAGAAGCCGTCGAAACTTTTACAAAAAGTATACAAGATGCAGCATGGTCCTCATCAACATCTAGGTCACAAAGAGCAGTGAACTTGCCCCAGTATCCTATGTACATAAGGGACTTAATCAGGGCAAAGAGAAGAGCTCGTAAAGTATGGCAGACTAATAGACTTCCTTCAGACAAACAAACTTTTAACAGATTGAACAACGAACTTAAAAGACATATTCAAAAATTCAAAAGCACTAACTACGACAATTTTATTAACAACCTTTCGACAGACGATGGAAGTTTATGGAGACACACAAGGAATCTTTTAAAGCATCGTGAGGTGTCAGCACCCCTACGAAGAGAGGATGGTTCTTGGGCTGTTTCGGACGAAGAAAGATCTGAACTCTTTGCTACTCATCTTTCCTCTGTTTTTAAATCACATACTGACTTCGTTAATACAGAACATGATATTTTCGTACAAAATAACTTAGACATACCATTACAGCTCACACTACCACCACCTCCTTTCACACCATCACAAGTTGCACAAGAAATTAGACAATTACCGAAAAGAAAAACCCCTGGTCATGACTTGATAAATGCTGAGGCGCTCCAGCAAATGCCAAGGAAAGCTCTAGTGTTTCTCACCACAATCTTCAATTGCATTCTTAGCACCACAAAATTTCCAATACAATGGAAATACTCTCATATAACCATGATTAAAAAGCCAGATAAAGAAACTAACAATCCTTCTTCATATAGACCGATTAGTTTGCTTCCAGTGTGTTCTAAATTATTTGAAAAACTATTATACTCACGACTATTACATATACTAACAGACAAACAGATTATTCCTGACCATCAATTCGGGTTTCGAAAATTACATTCAACAACACATCAATTACACAGGGTAACTGACTACATATCGACAGCACTAGAGCGAAAACTATATGCAACCGGAGTATTTCTGGATGTCGCCCAAGCTTTCGACAAAGTATGGCATCAGGGGCTTCTCTTCAAACTCAAGACCATACTTCCACCAACCTACTACTTAATTCTTCACTCCTTTCTCTCAGACAGATTTTTCTCCGTTCGGCATGGTTCAGGTCTGTCCTCAATTCGACCTATCTTAGCTGGCGTACCTCAGGGGTCAATCTTAGCCCCACTACTGTACATAACATACACACATGACATTCCTCAAAGTATCCACACACTTACAGCAACCTACGCAGACGACACTGCTATCATTACTAGACACGATAATCCTACACAGGCATCACTTAACCTACAACATCACTTACAAAAAATTAACGATTGGTGTAAACTATGGAAAACTCAAATAAATTATCAAAAGTCACAACACATTACATTTACTCTAAGACTAGAAACATGCCCTGCTGTATACTTAAACAACATACCGATTCCACAAACAGATAGAGTACAATACCTAGGCCTGACGTTTGACAGAAGAATGACATGGGGTCCACATGTAAAGAAAAAACGTGCATCACTAAATCACAGATTAAAACTATTGCATTCATTATTAAGACGGCATTCGAAATTAAAAGCAAGACAGAAATTAAATATTTATACATATCTATTAAAACCTCTCTGGACTTACGGACTACAAATATATGGAATTGCAAAACCAACACACATAAAACGACTTCAAACTTTTCAGTCTAAGATACTACGACTAATTACCCAAGCACCCTGGTACGTGAATAATAACACTTTACATACTGACTTACACATGCCAACGATCAATGAACACATACGAACTTACTACAAACGATTCCATAATAAATTACATGGACACTCCAACCAGCTAATTAATGAAATGGCCACGACTATTATGCCGGAGAACTCCAGAAGACGACTGAAAAGGGTCTGGATGAGGGACCTACTTACGTAATTGTATGTAAGTAAGTAAAAGCCATGGAAAGGATGCCGCTGGGTATTGCTTTTCCTCATGCCTATCAAGCCATTTTATTTATTTTTTTTTTTTTTTTTATTATTTTTTTTTTCTCATGACTCTGCCAGCACATCTGCTGATTGTCAATAGTTATAATTGACAGGTGCGGATAAATATATGTAAGTGCAAAAAAAAAAAAAAAAATTTGTTTCCAAATCAAATGTATGCCAAATATTTATGATCTGTGAGCCTTCAATTTTAATTTCAATGCTGATATCCAGTTTTCATTTACACAGTTCATTGGCGGTTTGTTTTGTTAATTTATTTTTGCAAGGTAATTGTTTTTTCTAGTTTGAAAATAATAAGATTATGTTTATATAGATATAAATTAAATATTTTATATTTTGCAGTTATACTGAACAATTGTTTCCATTCACGTTTAAATATAGAAATTATATTGTAAAATTATAATTACACAGCAGAAAAAAATAGATTCATCTTTCCTTACATTACATAAAAATTAAATATAATTTAGATATTTAAGACCATTTAGATATTTTGCCGCCTTAACAAGCTTGCTCCATCTCTGCGTTTCATGGGCTATTTCTTTCCATTTATCTCCACGTAGCCCTGTTGCATCTTTGTTGATTCTATCTATCCATCCGCTTTTTGGTCTTTTACCATTTATTGAGGCATTCATTGTTATGGAAAGGCTTCCATATGGATTGTTAGGAGCCATCCATGCCCCGCCCATCGTATCATGAGATATTGATTGCCTAGTTTCTGTAATCAGTTCTTTATTGGTCTTTCTTCTCCATGTGTTAGTGCCCTGATCTCAGATCGCTCCGGTTATCGTGCGGAAGATTTTACTCTCAAGTCTTTCAACACTTTTTTCTAGGATCCTGGTTAGTGCCTAGGTCTCACAGCCATGTATTAGAACTGGCTTTATCGTAGCATTGTTCACCCTTAGTTTGAGATTTCTTGGGATTTTTCGAGATTTCAATACCTTTGAGAGGGAGAAGAAAGCTCTGTTTGCGCTAGTTATACGCTGGTCTATTTTTTCTGCTCGTTGTTCATTGATTGAGGTTATTGTGGAGCTGAGGTATTTGAATTTTCTACTCTCGGAAATGGTTTTCCTTATTATTCCGGAAATGGGCAGATCCTGTTATTGGGGTGGACTTTTCGGCTTATTATCATATATTTTGTTTTGTCTTCATTTACTTGTAGACCGATCTGCTCTATCTCTCTTATCAGTGTTATAGCGAGTTTCTCAATGTCTTCTTGATTACTTCCAAGAATGCTATCTTTTCCTCGCATTTGTGTATTTCTCGCTTTATATCCTACCCTTTCTTTCCTAATGTCTGCGTAGAATTTGCGTATATCTCCATTCTACCAGTTGTCCTCAATAGTTTGTAATCTTTCATTGAGGAATTTTTTTTTCCGATCTTGTAGTTTTGTTTGCCTTTTTCTTGGCAGCTGTGTATTTGTCCTGAGCAACTTGATCAGTTGTAGTTAGGCAGAGGACTTTCACTTTTCTTCTTTGTTCTGTAGCCTTTTCACATGCTTCTGTGAACCATATCTTAACTTTTCCCTTTTTCTGAATACGGATCATTTCCTTGGCTGTTTCTTTTAGCCCTTTCACCATTTCTCCCCAGTGTTGGTTCACCGTGAGGCTATCTTAATCCAAGGGTTCGAATTAATTTTTCACCTCATATCAAATATAAAATATCATTGCATTATAAAAAAATATCAAATTACAAGAATAAAAGTTTTATTAAATATATATGTTATTTTGATTAAAAAAATCATCAGTATTAACATATTTTATAAAAATGTTTCTGTCAGATCAGCTGCACCAGGGTATTATTTTTTTTCTTAATTATTCTAAACCATGAAATTAGCATATTATAAATTATTTAAAAAGAATGTAATTAATTAACATTAGCCGCCAAGTTGTCATGTAATTAATAATAAATTAATTCACTTGAATTAAATTTTATTAAACAAATTACTTGTTTTTTATAGGTGTGGAAAAAAAAAAACGGGATAGCTGAAAATAAACTTCATTTTTTCATTTATCTCATTACTCGTTGCTTAACTAACGTTTAGTGTTCCAATCTTACTTTTGCCGCCTTACAAGCCTGCTCCATCTCTGCCTGTCTTGGGCTATTTCTTTCCATTTATCTACTCTATTGCATCTTTGTTGATTCTATCTATCCATCTACTTTTTGGCCTTCCACGTGGCTGTTTAATTTATTCATTGATTAAAATTTCTAGGTATAACAATAGTACTGACGGATCCACGAAGGATCTATCGGACTGAATCTCCTTCTAGGAACTCCTGGTGATCTTAAACAATCACAGTAAGTTCTTTTTTAAAACTAAAACGCTTGTATTTCAGATAATAAATGTTAGCACGAGTTAAGAAAAAAATATTAAAAATTATTCCTAGAAACGTTATTGTTTCTAATTTTTTTTTTTTTTTTTTTTTTAACAGTCCTCCAAGGATCGCTTGAATATTATTTTCTTTTATATAGTTTCTTTCTTTTTCTTCCAGAGTATTTACCGTAATTAAAAAAAAAAAAAATCCAAACACCTCAAAAAAAAAAAAAATCCAAACACCTCAAAAAAAAAAAAAAAAAAATATATATATATATATATACATCTTGGATTCGGTACTAAACTATAGGATATGTAAATGGAATCAACCTTTCTGTGTATGAATAATGAAAAAAAAGGTATTAAAAAAATATTAAACTGTTTGAAAACAAATTTTAAAGTTATTGTTCAAAAGCTTTATCTGGTGACAGACTGTACTCTGTATATTTAAAACCATTTCACGTGACGATTATAAACATGTTTACCTTTACTAGTTACTTAACACGTTTTTCTTATTAATAATTTTAGGGGAGTTTTTTAATAATTACCATCTTGTGATTATTCTAAGAGAAGGATAACCGCAGAGAATTCAAACTGAAAGGCGGGCGAAGTTAGTTTGAGTTGTGGACACCAGGCTCATGTTGATAACCTTATCTCTTTCCAGTGAATAGTCAACTTCGGCTTCAGTCTGAGTTCGACCTCGTCTCACAATGGTTCCATTTTGATTCCACTCGGTTTTTATTTTCACTCACTTACGTCGTTTTAATTTTTTTAAGCATTTTTATTTACAACTAAATAATTTTCCTTTTTATTCCGTATTTCCATAACCCATTAAAATGGCTGATAATAAGGTCAAACCTAAAGAAATTCCAAATTACATGAAATTTGTAATAGGTGGTTGTGCAGGGTGAGTCAATTACAAAAATGATAAATCCACATACTTTTTTTTTTTTTTTTATCAACAGCTGTTTTATCCTCTAATTTGTAACTCAGGATGTCAGGTACCCTTTTCGTCCAACCTTTGGATTTGGTTAAGAATCGAATGCAGCTGAGTGGTATAGGAACAGCGAAGAAAGAATACACGTCCAGTTTTAATGCCATTTCCAAAATATTCAGAAATGAAGGTTTATTCGCTTTTTACAATGGTCTATCAGCTGGTCTCCTGAGGCAGGCAACTTACTCCTCGACAAGACTGGGAGTTTACACATGGCTTTTTACCAAATTTTCAAAGTTAGTATAATTTTCTATATTTACTCATATTCAGTGCTTCGTAAACATAACATATGAGCTGTTAACAAATTCTAAAATATAAAATCTTAACTTGCATAATAATATATTAGATATTTGAGCACCTTTCTTCAATTTTATAATATTTCACAAACTTTCATTTAAACCTGGAAAAAATTGATTGATATCAACAAAATAACTAATTTTACTTCAATGAAGTTGTTATATTTTCTTAATTATAGTTACCTGCCTTATATTATTTAGGATATCAACAGTAAATAATTAATTTCATATGTAATAGAATTAAAATCATATGTTTAATAATTTGTTTTTTAATCACCTTTTTGATTGTAATCCTTAGTGTGAAAATTTCATATAGTCTCAATTTCTTTCAAGATTCCGCCCACATTTGTAACTTCATCTGTTTCTAATTACAAGTTTAATTAAAATATAGAAATTGTTAGAAAAGAACTCTTAAGCTTTTTACTCACTTTAAATAATTATTTCTTTGTTTAAATCATCAATTTATTAAGAATTAAAAAATGAATATATTTTTTTTTGCACGGAATAGTTGCTTCCTCAGAGTTAAAGTATAATTATTGAAAAAAAAAAAGTGGTCATGATTTTTAATATTTAGTTAATCCATGATCAAAATTATTAGTATTTTCATACAAAATTAATAGTTCCTTCTTGTTTTTTTTATAAATTTACTTTTTTTCTTACTTTTATTCATTAAAATTAATATTAGAAAATAATTTAAACAGAAGGTGCTTATGAATGCCTAATTCTCTTACCTGATTTAATGACCTTATAGATACTAATTTCCTGCTTTCACTACTTTTGAGCTGACACAATTCAGCCAGTAAATTATGTTCAGTCAGAAATGTAATTAACTTCAACTGGAAGAAAACAATTAAGTAAAATACTATTGTAATCAGTGAATTTTCTTGCATACAAATTGCTAATTGTGGTGTGATCATCATTATAAAACAAATAAATCGAAATCAGATTTGACTAATAATAATATGAAATTTAATCATGTGTTTTTAAGGTCATATGAAAAACATAATATTCTATGTAAAATGAATATTTTTTTTTGGGTTTCAAATTTGATCAAGAATTTATAATAAAAAGTAGTTTATACATTCACAGTTTTGCTGTGAATGGAGATCAATAGATATAAGTGTTTAAAGAGTCATTCACTCAGTTATGGAAAGAATTTTTTGTTCACCACCAAGTTTTTGGATATATTGAGTGACTCAACAATTGACCCTTTGAGGTCATCCCACATTCTGAAAGAATAGTGAACTATAGTCAGAATATTTGCCTAATATTTAGTTATATATTTCCTGTAGTGATTTGTCAAATATTATTAGTAATGTTGATTACATTGTTTGAATGTTTACAAATTTAAATGTTGTTTCTTTATTTTCATTTAAACTGAGGTAATTATATTGTGTGTAATAATTTCAACGAAAGATAATTCAGACTTGCTTAGTCCAGTCATATGGTATTTAATATCTTTATTGCTCCTCTGAATTATATATTCATAGTTTGGGTGAATAACTCCTTACTGGTTTCAAGGTCAGTGGTTTAGAATTGAATAAAGCAATTTAAATGGTAAACAGTAATTTTTTCTTTTAATTATGTCGGCTTAGTTGTATTCACTAGGTATATATCTAGTATTAAGCAGTCATCTGCCCCAACTTGATTATGTAAATTAAGAAATTAGGGGAACTTATTTTTGTAGTCCTATCCTCCTATATCCTTCCTGTAGTCCTTCAGTTGGTAATTCCTGGACCACCTGAAACAGGTTGTCCAATCTTGTGTCTTATTTTGTCATCATTTTGCCAACATGTTTTCCATAGTTCTTGGATCCTATTATTCCATTTGTTATTTTTAAAAAGAGAAGTTCAACTTTGAAATTCTTTATGCACCAGCAATGATTTTAATTCAGATGATCTATATTTTTTCTTGTGAGGTATCTTTGAATACCAGTTTGTTGTGGTTTTGAATTTTATTTTTTTTAGTTTTCTTTCTCAATTATTAGACTAGATAAAGTATAATTGTTTTCATTTCTGAAAAGTAATTTAACAAATCGTAGTTAAAGGTTAAATTGCGGTATTTAAATCTTTGCTCCATGATTAACAAAGACATATTGCACAAATCAGTAGTTTCCTATTATCTTTAATTCTGCACTTAACAACAGTTTATCATTCATTGCCATCTGGCTGTCATGTGATTAATAACAGACCATTTTTCATGAAATTATTAACATGTGTCTAAAATTTCGTGAATGGCTCCATCTTATTGTAACTTACAACTTTCTTATTTTGAGAAATGTGACATTTACAATCTAGAGATCGATAAACTTTGTCTATTTAATTTGGTAATAAAAACTCATAAACAATTGCTTTCCACTTGAATTGTAAGATATTTTTATCAGAAAATCGAGAAAAAGATGGTCTGCAAAAATATTGGGCCATTCACCCCCAACATGACATAAAAATAAAGTTATATGGACCAAACAGCCCAATATGTTTGTAAGCAATATTTTTTCTTGATATTGTGATCAAATTATTTTACGATTTGAGCAGAAGCAAATGGGTTTTCATGAATACTTAGTGCCTGATTAAATTAATTAATTTAATGAAATAACACCCCACTTCTGAGATATTTCAGTTCAAGTTTTAGACAGATGTTAATAATTTGATAAAAATAGGTCCGTGCCTAGGCCAATAATATTGACCATTTCGTTTGTCGTTGCTAGGAAATTTTGGGATACTAATTTTATTTGTTTTGAAATGACCTTGAATAACAAAATGTCGTTCTCTGGACAAAAGTTGGTATACGCATCACACAATTTAATTTTTTAAATAAATGCACTGCTACAATTTGGTGCATTATATATTTTTAGTACGCGAAGCCTAAAACAAGTTTTAAAAGTTTGTATGGAAATTCCACGAATTTCCATAATATTATATGAAAATGGATACTATTAATCATTAGTTGGTTCATCTTCTTTACCTTAAACAAATTTATTTGCTAGCATGAGTGTGTTCTGTCTCAATGTCCAAATTATTATGGAGGAGACTTCTCTATTGCGTACAATTTTATAAACCCCATCAAATTTAAATTTTAAAAAAATCATAAAATAACAAACATGCTCGAGTCCCCTAGGTAGTTCTCAGAGCTGCCTTGTTACTTATCAGTTCTATCTTACTAATCCTTGTTCTAACTTTAATTAATTAAGAAATACTTTAATAGTTTTTCTTAAACCACTTTTGTTACTTATTATAATGTGAAATGTATAATTGCTTTGAATTAACAAAATTTAACAGTAATATGAATATGAATTTAACAAAAGACATTTAGTGAACTTCTATAATTTAGAATTATGGATTGTAGTTCGGGTTTGACAATACTGTTGGAGTTAAAAATTATCTAATTCTAATTCCTAAAAACTCTTTTTCTTTGTCGACAATGAAAAAAAAAAACAATTTCTCTGGAAATTATACCTCTTTTACCAAAATAAGTGTACATTATCAGAAGGTAATTTTTAATATTAAAATTGAGAATATGCAATTTTTATTTAAAAATATCATATATATATATATATATATATATATATATATATATATATATATATATATATACAATAAAAGGACAGGTACATGATTGGTATTTTAGACTTGAAAATGGCTCAACGAGCTGAAACGTCATAATCAGATGTGTAGTCATTAAGTTGACAAAAAATTTTGAAAATTGGTGTGAAATGGCTGAAAATAAATAAACTTGAAAACATAGATATATATATAGGGAAAAGGATTGGCTTATCTGATAATGTGAAGTTGCCAAATTAAGATGGATTATGGTCAACAATAGATTGTTACATAATTTATTGGCAAAGACAATAGTCCATACAAATATATACCACAATATTTATTTTTATTATTATATTGCACAAAAGGGTGACCATATTCCCTATGGGCGATGCACATGACCCTGCTCCCAAAATTTATTGTTTTTCCCTCATTAAAAACTGTGCAAGAAAGTAAAATTATAATAATTGTAGTTTGATTTTCCCTTTGTTCCTTGGTTTGAAAGTTCTTATGCAGAAATATGGTATCCTCAAAATATTCATAACCCTGTAAATATGTGTCCTTGAAATTTTTGGTGTGCTATGTAATCCCCTTCTGGGTACCTCTGTGTACACATGTATAATATCTTCAAGGTATTTTATTGAAAATTGATTCTAGTGATACTTTTCTTTGATTGATTTTTCTTTTCTTTTTTTTTCCAGCACGGATGGTACGCCACCATCATTCCTTGTAAAGGCTGGACTCGGTAGTCTGGCTGGTATTTGTGGTGCATTTGTTGGCACTCCAGCAGAAATAGCTCTGATCCGAATGACAGCGGATGGGAAATTGCCACCTGCGGAAAGGCGGAATTACACTAATGTGTTCTCAGCGTTGGCTCGAATCACTCGAGAAGAAGGTTTCTTTACACTATGGAGAGGAGTGATCCCAACCATGGGTAGATCTGTGGTTGTTAATGCAGTGCAGCTTGCTACATATTCGCAAGCCAAAGAGCTACTGGAGAAAACTGGTTACTTTACCGAAGGAATATTGTTACATTTCTGTGGTAGTATGATTTCTGGCTTTTTTACAACTGTAGCATCATTGCCTGTTGATATTGCAAAAACTAGGTAAGTAAATAGAATATTTTTTTGTAATTTAGTAAAGAATACTAAAGTAAAGTTATAAAAACTTTGAAATTATCTCCTCTTTAATAAAAATAGAAATGATAACTTAATAATAACACTGACAAATAAATGTATTGGGTTGGCAAATACCTTTCGGTTTTTCTGTTTATTTTTATGTCACTGTGATACACTTCTTATCTGATGAATTAATTCCTAAGGTGGATTGTTTATCCTGTTTGTAATATGTCAACAGCTATATCTGTTAACTCTTGTTGAAACTAGTTTAGCATTGCGTTTGCTATTGCACTGTGAATGTGGAAGAAAATATCATTCATTATCGGCATATTTTGTTGTTTTATTTTAAAAAAGATAAGCGTGCTGTAGAAGCTCATAAAAAATTTTGCAGTGTTTCTGGGGATGATGCCTTAACCGAACGCACCTGTCAAAATTGGTTTGCCAAATTTCATTCTGGAAATTTTGATATCAATGATGCTCAACGGTCTGGTCATCCACATGAAATTGAAACAAGCAATGTTAAGGCCATTGTTGATCAAAATCCCGTCCAATCAGTGCAAGAGATTGCTATGGCCATAAATGTGTCACACAAGGGTAGAAAACCATTTGCTCAAGCTCGGCTATGTTTCAAGACTATTAAATTTTTCTTTAGGGTCCCTCACATGATTTTTTTTCGAAAATCACAAAAAAATGTTATAACTTCAATACGATTATAGCTATCTACAAGAAATTGAACAGGAATTTAGGGCCACATAAACTACACAAAATGACATCTACAGGACCTTCATAAACAAACTACAAATGGAGATAACAAATAAAAACCTATAAGAAGTTTATGTTTATTGATTCCTCATATAGGCATTAAATAAAAAAAAAATATTCATACGGCTTTGAAGAACAATAATTCAGCTTTCCAACGGATATAGTAACATTGAATTTGGAGAACATACTGAAGAGTTATTAATGATCGGAAGGGTGTTGTGTTCCACCGAGACAACGCTAGGTGTTCCCATACCTCATTGGTCACTCGCAATAAATTATTGAGTCTTGGATGGGATCTTGTTGTTCCACCCACCCTATTCACCAGACCAAGCTCCAAGTGACTACCACTTATTCCGGTCTCTGCAGAACTCCATAAATGGAAAGAAATTCCAAAAAGAAGAAGACATCACAAAACCATCAGTTTTTTAACAATAAACTCCAGACATTCTATGAACATAGCACTATGCAGTTAGTGGAAAGATGGGAAAAAGTCATATTAAATAATGGTCAATATATTGTAGATCAAAATAAATTTTATGTCTATAATACATTGAGTTTTAGTTCACTCTGAAAAATTGAAAGGACTTACTTGCCAACCCAATAAAATGAACAATATCGAGTGCATCAGTTTAATATTAGAATTATGGGATGTTCTGTTTTGCTTAATTTGTTTATTTGAAATACTTTCAATTCTTCTTTTTTTTTCTTTTAGCTAGAAAGTTGTATGTTATTCTCAGTTTTTGGCAACAATAACTTCCAATTAAACAACAATTGATTTATTTGTTGTATTTTCAAGTTTATGTTTCGGGTAAATTTACTCCCATCTTCAGAACTACAATAATTGTTCTGAAGTATAATAATATTTAATATGCTCTGTATATTAAATATTATAATTTGTTAAAACATGAATTTAGAACCTGACAATGGAGCACATTAGACTTAAGACATGAATCTACTAAGAAAAATGGGATTGTAGTTCTTAAGATGGGAGTAAATTATTCCGAAACGTAAACATGTAAACTTGGAAATATAACAAATAAATTAATTGTTGTTTAATTGGAAGTTATTTTGTTATTTTTTTTATTTTATTTAGTTTTAGTTTAAATGAAAATATTACTCTCTAAATGTGCCTAAATCTTAAGGCATTTCATGGTGGATATTAATTCATAAGCTATAGGTTTCATTATTACTAGGGAATGGGGAGAAAGAGGGTGTATATTTTTGAAACTATAATTTCAACCATGGTATATTTTTCTTTTTTATTTACTTGTTTTTCAATAACTAGTACTTATAAACCATATTGTAGCACCAATTACATACTTTCTTCAGAAACGGATGCTCATTTTTGGATATAGCTTGTAATGGTAAACTTTTATGATTTAACAGACCCGTAGAATTCTCTATCTTCCCACTTAGAATTGGTTGTTTACTTGTATTGTTATTACAATGTATCCTGCTTGCTACTATTTAAGTACATAAGGAAATCACACTCAATGAACCACTACCAACAATTATTGTTTTTATCTTCTTTTTTTTTTCCTTTTTCAGGATTCAAAATATGAAAATGATTGAAGGAAAACCAGAATTCAGTGGCACATTCGACGTTTTTGTAAAATTAGTTAAAAATGAAGGTGTATTTGCATTGTGGAAAGGATTCACCCCATATTATGCCCGAATAGGGCCCCATACAGTGTTGACGTTTATATTTTTGGAACAATACACCAACTTATTCAAACAATATTGTATGGATTGAAGAACCGATTCCAACGGTTTCGATTAATGTTTTAACCATGACCCACTTCGAGCGGAGTTTTGAAGAGGCTAACATAGCATTAAATGGTTTTATACAATTATTTAAAATTAATTTTAATTGGAAGAAATAAATGACCCTTGGTTTTTAGGTCAGCATAATGGATATTTTAATTAATTTTTTATAGTCAAAATATTGAAAACAGAAAAATGACTTATTATTGCACTTATTCAGTTTCTACCATTCCGCTGTAAAGTTTTAATTTAAATTGTAAATTATTTTAAATTGTACAGTCAACGGGAGGTACCTTCTTGAGATGAGGATATATTTTCTTCCAATATTTTAAAAGTACAAAATAATTTTAAAAACTAAATGGATTATTAAAAACAAAATATAAGAGGTTAGAATATTGCTTGTAATTTTTTTGAGTTGACTGAGATTTATACAAAAAATAAACATAATTGCGATAGTAAAAGATAAAAAATCCAGTATTGTGTAACTTTATTATTACGAATTACACAATTTAGAAGCAGTGCTTAAGATTTTATATGCAAACTTATCATTGATAGTTACTAAAATTGGCCCAAATGTTGCATTTGTGATAAAACAGGGATCGTTCAAGTTCTTAATTTAGAAATTATTTTGAATATATTCCTTCAAACGTAGAAGGTTTTTATAGATTGCTGTATTTATTTATTAAAAAGTACTGTTTTGCCATGGCTTTAAAATGTAGTCTTTCACTAGTTATTGTTTGGAAAGTATTGGGTGTGGTAAGAAAAAAAAAAATATTCGGGACGTGTATAGTGCATTTATAGACTAAAAGGAATTCAAAGCTGCCAGTTCCTATTTTAAACTATTCTTTATAACAGACCTAGACATTTTGAAAATAAGTATTATAGTTAACATTTATAAATTTATCAAATTTTATTTTCTGTATTACAAAAAAATTTTAACAAAGGCACAAGCAAATGAAAGGACATATATGGCCAGTGTTTGTTAAGTGGTTTGTAGTGTTAAAAGTTTTGTTGATTTTTTTAAAATATATATATTTTTGTTAATTTTGATTGAATAATAAATTTTACTTGATAAACATTTTTTATTAATTTTTATTGTCAATTACACGTTAGTTTTCCTTAACGTAGTGACAGATATGCTTGTCACTATTTGAGCAAGTGAGTATCAAAGCAATATGTTATTACTAATTGCATAAATAATGTCAATGCAAGTGGTGTGACGCATTTAGGTGCAGAGTACTTCATCCAAATGGATAAACAATTGCTATTTTAAATAATTATTTATGGTGAGCGTAAATCTGCTCTGTTTAGTATATTTAGAAAAGATTTTTATGATCTTGCGAGGTAAAGTATCTACCTTTGGGGTTAGAATACAGTTGGTTACGTTTTTTGGAGAGAGTGGAGAAAGTGGTATAAAGAAAAATCCGTGCATTAAGGTGCTGTCATTTATCCTTGAAATAAATTATATCTTAATTAATTTAACTCTAGACAGTCTGATAGATAAGGGTAGGCCAGAACTAAGACTAATCCCTGATCAGCATTAAATATATATTACTTAATTTATTTTATTAGGAACAACTTTTTCTATCAGTTAAAAGCAATTAAACTAGTATCTGCCAAAGGATGAATTCATATTATATAATATTTTCTAATTATTAAAATTGAATGTTAATTTATGCAGAGTAATGTATTAAAAGCAAAGATTTACAGCAAATACCAATCTAATTATTAATATAATTAGTTAGTTCTTGGGGATAATTCGCATAGTCGTCAGTGAACAATTGACAATATAATATGGAAATAAGTTAATACAATTTATTATGAGAGGGAAGAATTAATTTTTTTTCTTTGTTTAATTATAATGGTACATTCAAAATAACAAACAAACAAATTTGTTAGAATTACCAATAACCACATTTTTGCTAAAAATTGTCTAATCTCTGTAATTATATTATTTTTTTTTTTTTAGGGAATTTAGAAACCTTATTATCATGATACATTCTATTTATTTCCTTGAGTTAGATTATTTCAATAAAAATTTTAGATATTTGTACAGAAGTTTGCTGCAAGTATTACTTTGTTAATAATTAAATACTTAAATAACACCAGTTAATTATTGGAAAATGTAATATGAGAACAATTCTAGCCCAAGCTCTCGTTTATGCAGATGATATTGTCCTCATAACAGACTCATCCGCAAAATAACAGCAAGCAATTGTGGAATAGGAAGCTGAGCTTGAGAGAAAAGGATCATAAACAGAGAAAAAAAGTAAGATTATGCAGATAGGTCGAGAAATCGAAGACATACAAATAAACTGTAGGGGTGAGAATCTGGAGTTGGTAGAGGAATATTCATACCTAGGGATAGTTGTTGGTAGAAATGGAAAAATAGACCAACAGATATCAAACAAGATCAAAAATATCCTCTATTACCAGATGTGCAACACGGTCTTAGAAAAACGAGAGGTGGAAAATATAACTAAGATCCATGTATACAATACACTCTACCCTCCAACCCTATTGTACGGTAGTGAGAGCTGGGTCCTTCTAGATAGGCACAAAAGTAGACTTACTGCTGCTGAAATGAAATATTTGAGGAGAGAAGCTGGTCGAACTAGAAGAGATTGCATATGAAACGAACGGATTAGAGAAAATGTTAAGGTGCCACCAATGCTGGAAACCGTGGAAAACAAAACGCTCAAATAGTTCGGCCATGTTATGAGAATGGACGAGGACAGGGCCACAGGAAAGAGGCCAAGAGGACGTCCACGGAAAACTTGGATTGAGGAAGTGACCAAGCTCAGACAGAAAAGAGACGAACAGTTGGGTCATATGAGAGACCTGGCAAGAGACCATAATGATTGGCATAAATGGGTGGAGGCCCCTCCACGCTGAAAGACACTAATGAGGAAGACAAAGAAGAAGAAGAAATAACATCAGTGAGAAGATATTTAATGTAAATATGTACAGTGTATCTATGAAAGTACTTTATTTTATTGCTGTTTATCATTTAAATAATAATTTTTTTATTTTCTCTTTTCTGTCACTGCCATCATAGACTTAATTTTCCCCACCTATTGAGAATAAAGCTTATTTTTCTTAATACTGCATCATTCTTTTTGAACGTAGATAAAATCAGTATACGAGTCATGAGTGTTACATATGACCTATAATTATTTCTTTTTTAAAATAATACTGACAAATTGGGAATGCACTCCTAAAAATATTTCAATTAAATACTTGTGATAGTGAATTAAAATACTCATCATGTTTTAGAAAATAACTTCTATCCTACTCAACTAAACAAATCCACTGCAAGGGGCATCTGTTGATTAAGACTGGTACTAATGACCCTGTAAAGAGAATTCCATTAATTCCTCATAAGAGAAACAGTTATGATTTCTGAAAGCTGAAGCAGTATTATTGAAATATCACATTTAGGACTCTGAAAAGCTAAATCAATTATTAAAGATTATTATGTATATGGGATGATTTAGACAGTTTTGTGATCCTTAGTATACATGGAGGTAATATATTTATGTTTTATTACTAATTTCTTAAGGGAGCTAAAACAAATAAACAAGTGAAAAACGAATTTTTCTAATCATACCATTGTATCATGTGGATAAAACATGGTGGTCAAACTGGACTTTAAGACAGCTAGGAGAAAGGAGGTCCAAATGTCAAATCTTTTTATAATAAATGAGGTCTTTAGTTTTGTTTTTTTTCCTTTTTTAAGCTCTTAAAAGAAACATAATTGTATTAGTTTAGATATGAACAGTTGTTTATATTAGTGAAATGGATTGAGGGTCTTGGAAGCAGATAATCGGGAATTTTTTTAGGGGCAGCAATCTTGAAGTTTGTACCAGAAAATTCATGACCGAGCTGTGCATTTGGACTTTGTATTATATGTATGTATATATATAATACTATGACTCTTGACTTTTGGGTCCCGAATTTTTAAGATTCTTTTGGTTTACTGGAAGCAATACTTATCTGCTCCTTCAGTTGATTCTTCTGTAGGGATTTCTCAATTTCATTCATTGTTCGATGGTATGTTATCTCACTTTGTCAGGAAGTTGTTGCTCCCTCATTTCCTGAAATATTCGCTATATCATTTCCACTCATCCCTCAGTGCCCTGGGGTCCAATGGAGGACAACCTTCAACAGCACTTCTATGATCACCTAAAATGTGAGTGTATCAACCAAGGTTCCATCTCTCAAGGTCTAGAAACTGTTAGAATTAATGCCTCAGAATTAATTATAATTATTGTTTTTTGCGCCTCTAGCATTACCAGTCTACATAAAGCCTGCCTAACGACACGAATTTCACTTTCGAAATTTGGAAAATCGTAGACTACACTACCGTGTGGTATCATAGTATTTCCTTACCATTCCTACCCCTTTAAGAGCTGTAAGTTTTTAAACCTTGACGAACCATCGAACGAAAAAGACGAGAATCTTTTTTCTCCGTTTGGCAAGTCAAACGCATTTTCCAAATATCGTATGGGCAATATCCATTGGCTTAATCTTTATTTCAGAAATAAAAATAACACTGTTTACGTTTAGCACTAAAATTCTTCTGTACCACTGCAACAATCATTGAAAGAATTATCTAACGGTTGTCAGTTGACATGTTGACCATGCAAGGTCGATTGTGGTTTTGAAATGGTTTCAACAACTAATGTTGCTAGTACCATTTAAATTCGAGAAAGCAGCTAAATAGAGATAATCTTTAAAACCAATTTTTGATTATAATAAAACAGCTGTTTCGTTTTCAGTTAACTACACGATCGTCGTAATCTTTCGCGTTTTGTTTAGTGTCAAATCATTGTTAGTGTGACAAAATGGAAGTTAGGTAGCTGCTTCTACATTACCTTCAACCGGTCTCTACAAAATGTTAGTGTACCATTTACATTCACAAGAATTAAAATTTATGGCATATACAGGAGATTTGTTTCTTCCCAGCACATTCCAGTTTTTTTGTGTCTGTGTGTTCTCATTTTCTGTGTTGTTTTAATTGGTAGTAATTGATCGAACATTTCATTTCATTAAAATGCGCGCAATGTAACCTTAACGTGATGTGTTATTCCGTCTTATAATATTATTTATATTTATTTTTCCATCAAGAATCAAAATGAGTTTGAAAAGTTCCTCTTGGAGATCGTTCGGCTCCATCTTACTTTCGACATTTCATCTAGAATAGACTTTATTTTTCCCCGATCCGTCATGTGGGTGTGATACTTGAACAAAAGTACTAAGGAAAAGACAAATAAAACCTTAAACTAGTTCATTGACATAATGTAATTTATTTATACAATTATTCGGAACTTTCCGACCATTTGAATAATTTTGGTTCTTTTTTTTTTCCTGTGCCATAGTCATTGGTGATTCGACCATCCGACATCTTGCTGCCTAATATAATTTATATCCGTTAAAGCAGGACATTCGTTTAGGTGGTCTGCATCCATTTCCGCTTGTTCACATAATTTACACCTAGGATCCTCAGCCACGCCTATCTTGTGGAGATGACTTTGTAGATAGTCGTGACCAGTGGCCAGGCGGAAGCATGCTACTGCATCTCTTCTTGGTAGGTCATCTGGAATCGGGTTTTCCATCAAACATGCATAACGTTTCCCTCCCACCTTGTCTTGGTGCATATTTTTTGTTTCCTCCTTCACTACCATCCTCATCATTCACCGAATTGAACCGTAGGATTTTGGATGGACTGTTTGTGGCAATTCTGCTCCCTTTCTGGCGAGACTATCCGCTTCCTCATTTCCTGGAATACTGCAATGGCTCGGAATCCACTGAAGGACCACATTGGTGCCTCGGAGTGTTAGATCGTAGAGAAGGAATTTGCACTCCAAGATAGCACTCGACATTTATTTATAGATAGATAGCACTCGACATACATTTATTCACGTCAGTAATGGCGAGGATTGCTGCTTGCGAGTCGACAAAGAGAACAGCGTTCTGAACTTGCCTTCCTGATAGTGTTCTTAGAGCTGTGAGGATCGCTGCTATCTCATGGTCAAAATTCGTACCATCCTCACCCACCGCAGCACTGAACGTAAACTCCTGCCCCAGCATTTTTGACGGCTGATTCAACTGATCCGTCGGTATAAATGTGAAGCCAATCATGAGGCGGGTACTTTTGAGCTATAGTTTCCAGTGCTATCGCTTTCAGCTCATATTCTGGTGTTTCTTTTTTTATCCACTTATGGAATAGTTGCAGCTGTGCCCTGCTCGCGTGGTTGTGGATTGGGAACTGTGCCTGTATTAATGGCTCCCTTTCTTCACAGTCCAGCTCTCTTTCTTCAAGCAAAGCCTTCGCCTTTAGCATGAAAGATTTTTGGGTCTTGAGCCGTTGAGTTGGGATTTTGTATTTTTTCCAAAACTCTGGATTCGTTCTTCTCATTCGCTCGTGAAGACACACTGCAGCTTGCTCACGCCGTTTCGAAAGGGGTTCTACTTTTGGTTCTTGAGAACCCTTCTCTTCCATGTGAGTTGCATATCGAGAAAAAATGCAATGGAAAATTATACAAGCATCTTTAAAACAGCTACAAATTTTATAAATTGTTTATAATATATTGCAATAGTTATTGTTCAAACCATAATTAAACATATGAAATATACATTGTTATAATTCTATTTACTAGTAATAATCTGTGGTCTATAATATGCTTTACGTCAAGCAAAGATACAAGAAGTAAAACTCAGGAATATACATTGATTATTCATGTTCCTCGTTATTTAAATTCGGTAATAAAAAACACATTTATGATAAGTGCTACATTATATTAGGATTATAAAATGATCCTATTTTATGAAAAAGTGAGTTTATCTGAGCATGGAAGACACCAGAGATCCCAGACATATCGACCATCGAGGAGAATTATAATAATAAGTGAAACTGAATATCACTTGAACCGAAGTATTTTGGAAGATTTATGTTTATATATAAGCTCAATGTGGATTGATACCAACCAATTAGAAATTTATTTAAATCTTTAAAGCACATTGTTAGAAAAAACAATATTTGTCAGATGATTTTGTAGAATTATATAAATTTCTCACTATAACCACAATTTTTGCAAAAATTCTCACTATGGCCAACAAAATTAGCGGTGCCTTGAGAGTGTATAACTGTTAATGGATCTTCTGATTAGATGACCAATGGATAGGGTTGCGGTTTGAGATGTTCCAGAAAATGGAATCGAAAGTAGTTCAGTTTAGATCTCTCTGAGCAATAGTTCAGTAATGAAATTTTAGTTAGCAATACCATTTTCAATATTTTATAAAAATGGAGAAAGAGAAACCCAAGGATATCCCTAATTATATGAAATTTATCATTGGCGGCGCTGCAGGGTGAGTATTTAAAAAAATATATTTATTATTATTTACACATAAAAATATATTATCTGTATCAACAGCTATTACGGCTATATTAAACCAACTGGCTTCTTGTGTTAGGATGACAGGTACCCTAATCGTCCAACCTCTGGATTTGGTCAAGAACCGCATGCAGCTGAGTGGCGTTGGGACGGCGAAGAAAGAATACAAATCCAGTTTCGACGCTGTCGCTAAAATATTCAGAAATGAAGGTTTGTTGGGGTTTTATAATGGCCTGTCCGCGGGTTTGTTGAGGCAAGCTACGTACTCGTCAACAAGGCTGGGTGTCTATACATGGCTTTTTAGCTACTTGTCGGAGTTAGTATAAAATATCTTAAAGCTATTTTTTATTGTACTTAATAATTTCACAATTCTTTAATTTGGTATATTAAAAAAAAATCTGAGGCAAGTGTTATCAATACTAGCATTATTTTATTTAGCTTATGACTAACTATTGAGCGGAAGAAGACAGCATTCGATAGAGAAGTTTAATTTAAAAACGTCTATAAATCTGTATTTGAGTCCCAAATAATTTATCCTGAACGTCAACAATAGGAAGGAAGGTAGATATATTTTACTTTTCAGTGAAATGTTAAGAAAAAGCATTTTGTGTGACTGCCACGGAGGACCCATTACATGGCCTACTTAAAAATCAGAGTGGTTTCTTTTGAATTTGATTGGGTTCTCAGCTACAGAGAGACATTGGCCTCTCCGAATGTATATATAATGTATGCAATAAAAATATTATGTAAAGATATCTCTTAATTATTATATAATATAGAAAATGTTATCTACATTTTAATTTAGAAGTTAAAATATAAAACCTTGTAGCGTAGACCGGTCCCCGAGACCGTAGCCACGCCTAGCATTCCCTTCTCGTCGGACCTGGTAAAGACGGTCACTGTAAAGTAGTACTTTCCTAACCTTCGGTCTAGATTGGAAGCCTGATGTCTCAGCTGTATCATTCCATGATTAGCTGCACTGCCTAAGGTTATTGACCATAACCAAACTGCTTCTGGGTACGAAACCTTTCGGCAGAGAGCGATTTTCATCTGCTAATAACCGGGGCCTATCCGAACTACAAGACTTATTTATGGAGCTAGAAGAGGATCGAAGAACCAACCAACTCTTTTCGCGGGAAGCAGAGAACAAGCCGGTCTCGGGCGGCCAGCTTATGATGAAGGTTAAGATGGCGGTGGTACTGAATAAGAAGCCGGTGATAAGAAACCCAAAAACAAAAGCTGTAAGCCTGTCCACAGGTCCTATAACCTCATTTTTGTTCCTATAAATTTCATTTTTATTTTTTATATTCCGTACCATTCGGTAATATAACCATCTTACCCCAAGAAATAATCCGTTATGAGGTGGTGACAGCCTTCATGAACACCATCTTAACATATTGTTTCCACAATGTAGTTTTACTTCCAATTAAAAAGTGCATAAATGTACTTACAATACCGAATAGCAGCAATACGGTCTTAACTGGAAGGACATTACCAGGAATACCTAAAAACAAGACAGAGAAGAAGATAATATTAATGTGAACAATAAAAATGTAAAACTTCTTAAAATCATACAAAACCTGTGAAACTTACATAATCCCAGAGATACTAAAAATCGTAATTCATGAAGACGGAAAGATACTTCAACACCTAATCAGCTTTTTCTGTAATTATTAAAAAAAGAACTTATAGAGGTATTAACTAACCTTAAGAGAATAATAATATTCATGAAAGGTGTTTTAACTCTGAGAAGTTGAAAAAGGTAACCATTATTATACTAAGTATTTTGTCACTCACCTGACTGATATTATAAAAAAAAAGAAGAAAAAAAAAAGATATGTGAAATGTTGAGGCAGCTGAAAAATTCTTCAAAAATATTCCAAAAAATTATGAGAAAAATAATGAGTTTCCTTGGAAACAACCTGCATAAAACGTTTTTTTATTTATTAAAATTACTGCTTCAATTTCTCCGTCATTCGTCTCTTTCATCTCTCTTCCAATGCTATTACAGTTTCTGAGGTTTTCATATCGCATCATCAAGACTAAAATTGATCTCGAACCCATCATAATTGACTAAAAAAACAAATAGTTGATTTATCCATTGGTACATTTCACAATGATGTCTTGTTCTCAATAATTTGAAACCGTTGTTAGTACACTGATAGGCAAAAAATTCCACCCCCTTGATTTTTTCATGTTTCATCTAAAGATATTTCTGCTTTGGATTGGTCTATTGTTTTTAATGAATAAATAGGTAATCTTTTGTTTGTTTTCAATTAGGAATGTTAATATAGAGGACAATAATCCTTAATCCCTTAATTCAATGAAATGATTCTAGATTGATTCCAATGTTTTCAAGATATCAAAACAAACCATTATTATTCTAAAAGAAATTAATTACATCATCGTTTAGTAGCGCGTGTTTCCTCCTCTTGCCTTCACAACTTCTTGAAGACGCCTCGGCATACTTTCCACCAGTCGGGAAATGTCCCTTTGCTGGAGGATAGCCCATTCCTCCCGAAGAACCCTTTCAAGGTCCTGCAGTGTATCAGGAAGTGTTGCACGCGCTCTTATTCGTCTTCCGAGGTTATCCCATAAATGCTCAATGGGGTTCAAATCTGGAGAACGTGCGGGCCAGTCTAAAACCTCAATATTATTTTGTTGAAGGAACGTCTGCACTATGTGGGCGTGCATTAGAATAGAACGATCGCCGATTTCGTTGAGGATAGGCAACACATGAGGTTCCATATTATATCCTTCGTTTCTTCTTCTCCACACCCTTTCACGCCCGTCTGGAGATCGAAGAGCGAATCTTGACTCATCTGTAAAAAGTACAGCACTCGCATTCATCCTTAGTCCAATGACTTTGTTCTCGAGCAAAAGCCAGCCGTGTTACTCTGTGAGTTCTGGTCAACTCTGGTCCTCTTACTGGACGAAAAACCATTAATCCATACTCATTTAATCTTCTCCGAGCGGTATGTTCAGAAATTTGCACACCTCGAACTTCTTCGAGCTGATGAATCGCTTGAACGATAAGGTGCTGGTTTCGTAAAATTCTCAAAGTCAAAAACCGGTCATCCCATGGTTCTGTTACCCTAGGCCGTCCAGAACCGGGCCTTCTATTGTAAGAACCAGTTTCCCGAAAATGCCTGACGGCGTCTCGTAAAGTTTCATATAAAACTCCGATGGAATTAGCTGCATATCTAATGGAACGTCCATCATCAATAAGTGCCACACCACTGGCAACATCCTCAGCACTAAGAGGCATTTTTAAACTTAATATTGAAAAAATTAAAAGCCGGAGAATAAGAAACGTGACTATTTGAAATCCATTGTCTCGTGGATCAGGTTGCGGGGCTACACGTTAGCCCGTTCGACCACCCAGCCCACACGACAATAACATCTATTGTTGATTTAATTTTGATAATATATTGAGTCAGGGGTGCCCATCTCCCACAAGGTCGATGGCGCAAGAATCTTCCCCTCTTCCCAAGATATTTTATTGTTCACCTTTTCTTAATAACAGAGCAAGCTAAGGTAGAATTAGAAAAATCATAGATCATTTTTATTTATTTATTTATTTGTTCCACCCTCCCATGCCACAATGGCAATACGGGTGTTTGCGATAGTGTGTTTTAGGCATGAATACTTAATAACACACTACTACTAGATGTGCACACAGTTCTTCTGTTCTATCTTCTTCCTTCTTCTTTCGGCCTAGCTTCCAGAATCTGGAGGTCTTCCTGGCGCTTGTCCTCTTCTTCTGCGGGCACCAATACGGAAGTGAGCGTGCCCCACCATCGTCTTCCATCCGTATATGAAGTCCTTAAACCGCGGGAAATTTTCCTCGCTGACTAACTGAGGAAACTCATTTTCAGTGAGGACATAGATTCCCGCGGCTCTTGTCATTGTCGCTCTTAACGTTTCAAATGCGGTGCAGGTCGTGACCACGTGCTCTACAGTTTCCGGAACACTACAGATTGGGCATAGAGGATCTACATCAATGCCAAGACCGTGATGTTTAGCTCGAAATCCTCCATGCCCTGTGAGGAACTGGGAAATCCAGTAGTCCAGGAGGACCCACTTTGCCTGAAGCCTCGACTGTACTGTGGGAAAGTATTTCCTCAACGTACTTTCTTTAGGAGTTGCTACCCACCGCCGGTTCCATGCTTCAATTGTATCCTCCCGGAGTATCTTCTTCCATCTATTAGGCGCTTCCATAATCCTCACCTGTAGATTGTCCGAAAGTACTGTAGAACCTTCTATCTTGTAACAATATTTCGTCACTTCTTCTAGTAGGAGGAGATCGAGAGGCACCACCCCCGCTAGAACCTGCACCGCTTCATGTGAAGTTGTCCTATATGCTCTGGTGACCCGAAGCAGAGCTGTCCTCTGAGTCGAGGCTAGCCTTTTTTTTTTTTTTCGTAGTGTGAGGTTACGGAACCAGAAGGGAGACGCATACCTCAAGATACCCTCCACAACATCTTTATATATCGTGATTGTGGCTGGATACCTAAGGCTCCAGAATGCGCCTCCCACGCGAGATAGACTGTTCATTGCTAGGGCCACCCTACCTGCCATATATTCCAAGTGAGGTGTCACATTTAGGCCTAAACCTAACCTAACTCCTAGGTAGATTACCACCTCACTTGGACGTATCCCCTGGCCTTCTATATTCATTGTTATAGGGTGTGGAACCTGTCAGTCTTGCCCTTGAGGAGAATGGCTTGAGTCTTGGCAGCAGCCATCGTCATTTCCTTCCCCTCACACCACCTCGCGACCAGGCCAGCGCTTCGCTATGCTTCTCTCTTGACTTCAGCTCTACTGTTTGAGGCCACTACAGCAGCTAGGTCATCAACATAGGCAGTAGCAGGGAACCGCTCTTCATCTAACACTCCCAGCAATTCATCGAAGACAAGCTTCCACAGAGCAGGGCCAAGGACTGATCCCTGAGGGCATCCCCTCTCTATGGAAGCTTCTACCTCATAGTGATTCCCTCTGATCTTGACACGCCTGTCATGAGGTAGCTTCTTACAAGTGAGTATAAATTGCTGCATCGTATTTCTGCAGCTGCTGGAGCACGCTAGGCCACCATACACTGTCGAAGGCGGAAGATATATCAAAAAGCAATAACATAACATAACGTTCCGCCCTCCCTTCAACATCTTGGCGCACTCTCAGCAGAGCATCAGCGGTCCCTCTGCCTGTAGTTGAACCATATTGCCGTGGATGGCTCTGTCGAAAACAGGGCGTAAGCTAGACATCATGAGGTTCTCCAGGACCTTGCTCATCACAGGGAGGAGACATATAGGTCTATATGAGTTAGGGAGTTGCTTATCCCTATCTCCTCCCTTGTGGAGGAGTCTCAAATCAGCAATCTTCCAACTTCGTGGGAAGTATCCCGTATCTAGACACTCATTGAAAATTCTTAAAATATGATCTTCAATATACGGAATACTGTTCCTTAAGATTGTCGCGTCTATTCCATCAAGACCTGGAGAACGATTCATTTTCTGCCTATCCACGGCAATACTAAGATCGTGAATGACCCATGGTGGGCATAAATCTGACCCGGTCGGACACACCGTTGTACGCCTCACAAAAGCGTCATTTTCGCTGTCCTGGGCTGAATCATCCCTGGGGTATATAACTTCAATGAAAATACTGGCCGTCTCTTCCAGAGTGGTTACCTGAGTATCTTGGTATTTCAAAGCAGCAATAAATAGTCTGTAGTGGGGTCAGCTTACCCAATGCCACCCTGTACGGAATACCCCAGGGATTCTTCGAGGACTCTTCGACGATGAAATCGTTCCAGGACTTCCTTTTTTGTGAGCGAACCTCGTTTCGGTATATCATGGATTTAGATTTATACACATTCCGAAGTGCAATGCGCCTCTCGTCACATCTGTACCTCCGATATGACCGCCGGGCCTTTTAGAGATCTCTCTTTAGAACAGTTAAGGCTGGCGTCCACCATGGGACCGGTCGAGCTCTCGCTTTCCGGAGCTTCAGGGAGTTTTCGGCAGCGTCTCGAATGATATTGGTGATCCTAGATACCTTGTAATCCAGGTCATTAGCTACGTCCATCTCCATCACATCCCATTCTTCATCTACAATTAATCCTTCCAGACAGCACCTGAAAACACTCCAGTCACTTATTTTTGTAACAAAACCTTTATCAATACCGTGGGAACATCCTGGCTTATCTACCAGGCCGATTGCTATCGCAATGTGGTCGGAACTCGTTGTACCTCGTAAGCATAGGCGTGACGATCGTGACATCAATCCAACTCTGGCCCATGACTCCAGAAAAGGTAGGGGTAGCAGAGGGTTCATTCATCACGACAAATCATAGATCATATACACTTACACTTGCTGCGGTCTGTTCCATGGTTGTCCCTTGTCTCTTTGTCCGAAAATTCATAACCCCATCGAAATATGCCCCCCTCAAAAATTCAAAAACCCTTAAAAATAAGCCCCTTAAAAATTTGGATGCACCACAAAACCCTCTTTTGGGCATCCCTGTATTGAGCTAAGCAGGTCGGTAGCTAGATTTCCCTTTAACAATTATATCGAAATTCATTCACCTTCGTTTACGCACAATTATTTTCTTCAGCACAACGATATTTCCAAACTGCTAGTCGATTCACCAATGGTTCAGTTTTACATTCATCAAATTATAGATTTAAAATATCAAAAGCTGATGAATATCTCCTATAATCGGTATCTAATATGGAGTTTGGCAGACAATGTAGTAGCTGTAAGTTTAGTTTTTCATATTCAATTTTAACTCAAGACACAAAGTTGATACATCCTTTTTACGACTGAGTTTCTAAAAAATAATGAAAAAATTTCTCCTTTTTTTTAGTCCCGATGGCACTCCACCGTCATTCATTAAAAAAGCGGGGATCGGTTGCGTTGCTGGTATTTGCGGAGCGTTCGTCGGCAATCCTGCAGAAGTAGCACTCATCCGGATGACGGCAGATGGAAAATTGCCACCTGAAGAGAGGAGAAATTATGCTAATGTATTCTCAGCGCTGGCTCGTATAACAAGGGAAGAAGGTTTCTTCACGATGTGGAGAGGTGTAATCCCGACTATGAGCAGAGCTGTTGTCGTCAATGCGGTACAACTCGCCTCGTATTCACAAGCCAAAGAATTGCTTATGAATACGGGTTATTTTAGCAATGGACTGTTCCTGCATTTCTGTAGTAGCATGATATCCGGGTTTTTCACAACAGTAGCATCATTGCCTGTCGATATCGCCAAAACTAGGTAAGGATAATATTTATTTTGATAAGAGATTATTTCTTTTATTAAGCATTATAAAAATGGTCAGTAGTACATGCAAGGATGCATATTTCTGAAGAAAGATGTGTTGTCTATGGTCATGCCTATAATAATATACAATCATAATTATATTGTGCGACAGCTTTGTTCTGTGAGTCTCTGGCATCCTCAATGAGCTTCCTTGCACCACTTTGGTACGAGAACGGAACTCTGAACTCTGCTGGTACTGGTACTGGTGGGGAGACCTAGTTCGGCAAGTGGGCCCAATCGTGGTCCTTTTTGCCAACCCCTACCTTGAGGTTGCCGCCGCGTACTTACCAAAGTGGGAATGTCACGATCCATTTCCCGGGGTCGCCGAGAAATGAAAAGTAACCAACCCAGGTAGGTATCGAACCCACAACGTTCAGAACCGGTCACTATGGTACTTACGCCCCAAAGTGCTCGGCCACCCCGTCCTCAACTCCGAATTCTAACCAACCTTGTACAGTTTAGCTCTAAAGATGATTTTTTTTTTCTACATTATCCCAGATTTGTCTTCATAGTTCAATAGATCTGAGAACATAAGCTTCGTTAAAATGTTTTCATTCTTTTTATTTCTTCTAAACTCTCTATCCTATAGAGGAAAGAAAAGTTTATCTTTCCTTTCTTTCAAAAAAGAAATATTATGGGTTTCCGTCCCATGTTCTTTCATTGCGTTCGATTCAACTGTTAGCATTGTCTGTTTATGGTTTTTATAAAGTTCTCTTTTATCATGCCTCCTCATGATTTTGATCCATATTTCAAAAATCCAGAGCAACGTTTGTTATCGACTGTGAACCTCTACGTAATTGCAGCACATAAAGCTGGTACTAGTACCGCTACTGTTGGAGGGAAACTAATCTGACAAGTGATCCCTAAAAGTGTGTTTAGATATTTAGACCCATAGACAAACTATGGGACAAACAAATATATAAATGGTTATTTCAGTATGCTAGTATTTTTGTTTCTTGATTATGATATTTTTCATCTGATGTCGGTATCAAGAGAAATAAAATAAATAGCTTGGTTTAGCAATCATGTCAGTTAAGCTAGATAATTGTGCTGCCCATTGTTTGTGTTATTTCGCACCTTTACAAACTACCTTGAGCTTGCCACCACTTCAATACGACTTTAGCTATCTACAAGAAATTTAGCAGGAATTTAGGGACACATAAACTACACAAAATGACATCTACAGGACCTTCGTAAACAAACTACAAACGGAGATAAAAAATAAAAACCTATAAGAAGTTTTTGTTTATTTATTCCTATATGTAGGCATTAAATAAAAAAAAACATTCATACGTCTTTGATGAACAATAATTCAGCTTTCAAACGGATATAGTAACATTGAATTTGGAGAACACCCTGAAGAGTTATGAATGATCCAAAGGGTGTTGTGTTCCACTGAGACAATGCTAGGTGTCGCCCACACCTCGTTGATCACTCCCAATAAATTATTGAGCCTTGGATGGGACCTTTTGTCCCACCACTTCTATTCACCAGACCTAGCTCCAAGTGACTAGCACTTATTCCGGTCTCTGCAGAACTCCATAAATAGAAAGAAATTCCAAAAGGAAGAGGACATCAAAAACTACTTGGATCAGTTTTTTAACAATAAACTCCAAACATTCTATGAACATGAAATTATACAGCTAGTAGAAAGATAGGAAAAAGTCATATGAAATAATGGTCAATATATTGTAGATTAAAATAAAAATGTATATCTATAATACATTAAGTTTTTTTCAACCTGAAAAATTGAAAGGACTTATTTGCCAACCCAACAAAATGAACAATATTAAGTGCATCAGTTTAATAATATTAGAATTATGGGATGTCCTGTTTTGCTTAGTTTGTTTTTTTGAAATATTTTCAATTCTTCGTTTTTTTCTTTTCGCTAGAAAGTTGTATGTTATTCTCAGTTTTTAGCAACAATAACTTCCAATTAAACAACAATTGATTTATTTGTTGTATTTTCAAGTTTACGTTTCGGGAAAATTTACTCCCATCTTCAGAACTACAATAATTGTTCTAAAAGAATGATGATGCTCTGTATATTAAATATTATAATTTGTTAAAACATGAATTTAGAACCTGACAATGGAGCACATTAGACTTAAGACATGAATCTACAAAGAAAAATGGGATTGTAGTTCTTAAGATGGGAGTAAATTATTCCTAAACGTAAACATGTAAACTTGGAAATATAACAAATAAATTAATTGTTGTTTAATTGGAAGTTATTTTTTTAATTTTATTTAGTTTTAGTTTAAATGAAAATATTACTCTCTAAATGTGCCTAAATCTTAAGGAATTTCATGGTGTATATTAATACATAAGCTATAGGTTTCATTATTATTAGGGAATGGGGAGAAAGAGGGTGTATATTTTTGAAACTATAATTTCAACCATGGTATATTTTTATTTTTTATTTACTTGTTTTTCAATAACTAGCACTTATAAACCATATTGTAGCACCAATTACATATTTTTGTCAGAAAGGGATGCTCATTTGAATGTAGCTTGTAATGGTAAACTTTTATGATTTAACAGACCCGTTGAATTCTCTACCTTACCACTTAGAATTCGTTGTTTACTTGTATTGTTATTATAATGTTTCCTACTTGCTACTATTTAAGTACATAAGGAAATCACACCCAATGAACAACTGCCAGCAATTATTGTTTTTATCTTCTTTTTTTTTTCCTTTTTCAGGATTCAAAATATGAAAATGATTGAAGGAAAACCAGAATTCAGTGGCACATTCGACGTTTTTGTAAAATTAGTTAAAAATGAAGGTGTATTTGCATTGTGGAAAGGATTCACCCCATATTATGCCCGAATAGGGCCACATACTGTGTTGACGTTTATATTTTTGGAACAATACACCAACTTATACAAAAAATATTGTATGGATTGAAGAACCGATTCTAAAGGTTTCGATTAATGTTTTAACCATGACCCACTTCGAGCGGAATTTTGAAGAGGCTAACATAGCATTAAATGGTTTTATACAATTATTTAAAATTAATTTTAATTGGAAAAATAAATTACCCTTAGTTTTTAGGTCAGCATAATGGATATTTTAATTAATTTTTTATAGTCAAAATATTGAAAACAGAAAAATGACTTATTATTGCACTTCTGCTGTAAAGTTTTAATTTAAATTGTAAATTATTTTAAATTGTACTGTCAATGGGAGATACCTTCATGAGATGAGAATATATTTTCTTCCAATATCTTAAAAGTACAAAATAACTTTAAAAAATAAATAGATTATTAAAAACAAAATATAAGAGATTAGGATATTGCGTGTAATTTTTTTGAGTTGACTGAGAGTTATACAAAAAGTACACATAATTTCGATAGTAAAAGATAAAAAATCCAGTATTGTGTAACTTTATTATTACGAATTACACAATTTAGAAGCAGTGCTTAAGAATTTATATGTAAACTTATCATTGATAGTTACTAAAATTGGCCCAAATGCTTTATCTTTATCTTTCATGGCCCAATAGGAATTGTTCAAGTTCTTAATTTAGAAATTATTTTGAATATATTCCTTCAAACGTAGAAGGTTTTTATAGATTGCTATATTTATTTATTAAAAAGTACGGTTTTGCCATGGCTTTAAAATGTAGTCTTTCAATAGTTATTGTTTGGAAAGTATTGGGTGTGGTAAGAAAAAAATATATTCGGGACGTGTATAGTGCATTTATAGACTAAAAGGAATTCAAAGCTGCCAGTTCCTATTTTAAACTATTCTTTATAACAGACCTAGACATTTTGAAAATAAGTATTATAGTTAACATTTATAAATTTATCAAATTTTATTTTCTGTATTACAAAAAAATTTTAACAAAGGCACAAGCAAATGAAAGGACATATATGGCCAGTGTTTGTTAAGTGGTTTGTAGTGTTAAAAGTTTTGTTGATTTTTTTAAAAATATATATTTTTGTTAATTTTGATTGAATAATAAATTTCACTTGATAAACATTTTTTATTAATTTTTATTGTCAATTTCACATTAGTTTTCCTTAGTGTAGTGACAGATATGCTTGTCACTATTTGAGCAAGTGAGTATCAAAGCAATATCTTATTACTAATTGCATAAATAATGTCAATGCAAGTGCTATGACACATTTAGGTGCAGAATACTTCATCCAAATGGATAAAGAATTGCTATTTTAAATAATTATTTATGGCAAGCATAAATCTGCTCTGTTTAGTATGTTCAGAAAAGATTTTTATGATCTCCTTTGGAGTTAGAATAAAGTTGGTTACGTTTTTTGGAGAAGGTGGAGAAAGTGGTATAAAGGAAAATCCGAGCATTAATCTTAAGTTACAGTGTAGTTTATTACTGACAGACCAGCAGCAGTCCTGTCCATGTTAGCTCAATTTTACATGAGCTTGAAACAATAGTTAAAAGTAATAAAGCACAATTACTAACTTGAACATTATTTGTGTTAATAGTTAACTGTTAATGTAGATACACTACTAATGTGAGACGAAATAAATGTGTTTCTCATTTATTCTAAGGTTCCCATTTATCCTCGAAATAAATTATATCTGAATTAATTTAATTCTAGACTGTCTGATAGGTAAGGATAGGCCAGAACTTAGCCTAATCCCTGATCAGCATTAAATGTATATTATTTAATTTATTTTATCAGGAACAACTTTTTCGATCAGTTAAAAGCAATTAAACTAGTATCTGCCAAAGGATGAATTCATATTATATAATATTTTCTAATTATTAAAATTAAATGTTAATTTATGCAGAGTAATATATTAAAAGAAAAGATTTGCACCAAATACCAATCTAACTATTAATATAATTAGTTAGTTCTTGGGGATAATTCGCATAGTCTTCGGTGAACAATTGGCAATATAATATGGAAATAAGATACTGTAATTTATTATGAGAGGGAAGAATTAATTTTTTTTCTTTGTTTAATTATAATGGTTCATTCAAAATAGCAAACAAACAAATTTGTTCAAATTACCAATAACCGTATTTTTGCTAAAAATTGTCCACTCTCGGTAATCAATTTTTCTTTTGTAGGGAATTTAGAAACCTTATTATCATAATACGTCTATTTATTTCTTCGAGAAAATTTTAGATCTTTGTACAGAAGTTCACTGTAAGTATTACTTTGTTAAAGTATAATAAAATACTTAAATGACACCAATGAGAAGATATTTAATGTAAATATTTACAGTGTCTCTATGAAAGTACTTTATTTTATATATGTTTATCATTTTAATTTTCTATTTTTTGTCACTGCCATCTTAGACTTAATTGTCCTCATCTATTGAGAATAAAGCTTAATTTGCTTAATACTGCATCATTCTTTTTGAATATAGATAAAATCAGTATACGAGTCATGAGTGTTACATATGACCCATGATTATTCCTTTCTTCAGATAATACTGACAAATCGGGATTGCACTTCTAAAAACATTTCAATTAAATATGTTATTTGGTCAACATTTGTGACAGTGAATTAAAATACTCATCATGTTTTGCTTGTTTTCAAACTTGTATTGCTCTACACTTTGTCTTGAAAACACAGATCTACTGTCAACTGGAAGCTAATGGCTACTCTTTCTTAAGTTAGCAGAAAAAGATTCACCTTAAATCTGACTCAGACAGGAATGACGCTATTCAAGTAACACTTACGACTGGCTTTAAACTAACATTAAATTTTGTGGTTTATTTTTAATTATCCTACTTTAATAGTTCACTGTATTACTTATTACAATATTAATTTTTAAGTAAATATATTTGCTTATACCAAAGTAATTTAATTAACTATTTTTGGTTATTTATTACTTTACTTAAGTATAATATTTTTTACTTTATTTTAACTCTTTATTCCCTTATACGCTGACAGTACATTTTGATAGACTTCACAATATCTCAGTTTTCTATTTAACTATTCTATTTACAATATCTCAACTTTTCTATTTATATTTATTTCTTATATAACTTTATATTCCTTTTCTCTGTTTTACATTTTATTCTAAGATTACCATTTTAGTACTTATGTTATCTTATTTTGATTATGTTTACTTCATTAGTCCACACTCTGTAACCGTTATTATTATTTATTTCTTAGTTCTTGTTATTGTGTATATTCTATCTACTTGATTTTACTTTAATGTTCACTTATCTACTTCATTTTACTTTAAGTTTTTTTTTTTTACCTACATTGTTTCTGTTTCTAATACCAATTGTTATCTGGTTCTTTTCTCAGCCCTGATGAAGGCCTGAACTTCAGGTTGAAACATCGGCAAATGTTAAAATAAATATTATTATTTATTTTTGCCAGTTTTATTTTTGACAGATCACCCCAACTATCCTTTTCTTCATTATTCACTACAGTCAACCCCCAACCCACAATTATTTAAGTAATTCATTAAATATAGGAGAAAAACAAGTATTTGACAAAGTTATTTTTATATTTCTAGATAAAACTCGAATATTATAAATTTATTATTTAGTGCTATTTTTTTTTTTTTTTTTTTTTGGATGATGAATAGTCAGAATGCAGTCTCTTTTAAAATTTTTATTTTTGCCAATGTTTCTACCCAAGCTTGTTGGTCATCATCAGGGCATGTTGCCAGCACTGAACATGTTCAAATGCTATTTTGTTATAATTACTTTTTGTATATCTGTAAAAATTGAAATAATTTCAAAATTAAAAATAGCCGGAAACCACGAGGACTGCTAGGTTACATTAATTTTGAAAATGGTCTGATTAAATTAAGAAAATATATTCATATCACATCTCATCATACCGCATTCAATTTTATCAATACATGTTATTTTGTCGGATGTTTTAAATGGAATTTGTAGGAATAGAAAATAACTTTTATCCTACTCAACTAAATATTACCGGTCTCTGCAAAATGTTAGTGTACCATTTACATTCGCCCACAGGGGCTAGCTGACGTGCGCAGCTAGTGGGGATTGACGATCCTCCAGACCCCGAGTTCAGTACACTGCCCTAACACATACACAGAACAGTATACCACACACTTACACTGACACGAGGTCACCTACACTACACACCCTAGGGTCGCCTATCCTAGGAAGCCGCCTCGGATGAGGGAGCAGGTCAGGATGTTCTAAGGAGGCAGCCCCTCCACCTGACTAGGGGGCAGTGGGCTGATAACCTACTCCTCTAAAACAAGTCTTATCACTAACAAACGAACGATTAGAGCTGGATTGAACTTAAAGAATATGACAAGGCGCGGGAAACGGATTATACGACTTGCTACCTGGAATTTGCGAGGTTTGAATGGAAAGGAGTGCGAACTCGTGGACGAAATCAGAAAGGCCAAAGTGGATATACTTGGCATCACCGAAACGAAGAGGAAAGGAAAAGGCGAACTGAAGAGCCAGAACTACACTCTTCTGTACTCGGGGGTCAGTGAAAGAGAGGGAGCAACCAGCGGAGTAGGAATCATGTATCATAATGATCTTGCATCGGAAATCAAAAGTTGGAAATTTGTAAGTGATCGAATTATGATCCTAAACATTGTTGAGTGGAAAGACATCCACTCTTTGATAGTTCCATATAGGCCAAACGATTGTGCAAGAGCAGATGAAAAGGATTCATTTTTCAATTCCCTACAAAAAGAAATAGACGACCGTGAGGGTAACCCTATAACTCTTGGAGACCTGAATGGTAGAATGGGCCGCGATAGTGGAAGATGGCCAAAAGTGTTGGGAACTCACGGTGAAGACAATTTAAATGATAATGGGGAACGAATTCTGAATTTATGTGTGGCAAACGACCTAGTGGTAAGTAACACCTTCTTCCCTCATAAACAAAAACATAAATATACTAGAGAGGAATCCAGCAGGAACGAAAGGTCGATCATCGATTATATACTGGTTAAGAGGGAAGAGTTCAGAAATGTACAAGATGCCAGAGTGAAGAGGGGCTTCGAAATAGGCAGTGACCACTACCTGTTAATGCTCGACAAAATTTGGAATGGCAGTAAAATGAGGAACAGATGTGTAGGTAGTAAGAAAAAAACGATTAAATCTTACAGGCTTAAGGAGGATGAAATGGCCCAATACTATCAGGAGGAAGTGGAAAGGATATCACGAGATACCTACCAATCATGGGATAGCGATGATATTGAGGAGAGCTGGACAGCATTTAGAAATATCATTCTTGATGCCGCGAGACTCGTCTGTGGTCAGAAGAGCATTGGGTCAAATTTCAAACGAACTGCTTGGTGGACAGAGGATGTTAAGAGAGCTGTTAAGGAGAAGAAAGCAGCTTGGAAAGACTTTATGAGCCAAAGAACACCCATTTCTCACCAAAAATACAAAAAGTAAAGTACTTCTAGCCAAGAGGAAATCGTGGGCAGATCTGGAGCACAAATTTGAAGAAAACGCAAAATAAAACCAAAAACTATTCTTCAAAGCAATCAAAGAAATGCGCAAGGAGAGACCCACTACATTTAAGGGAATTAGGAGCAGAGAGGGGAACATTGTCTGGCGGGATGATGAGATAATGGAGAGAGTATTTTAAAGAGCTGCTAGAAGGAACAGATTGGAACCTAAACGGGATCTAGGTTGTAGAGGAGGATTCCTTAGAAGAGGATGAATACATTGATGAAGAAGAATTGCTGGAATCCATCGCCAAGATAAAACTCGGTAAGTCGGCGGGACTGGACGGAATCACTCCGGAAATGATGAGGTTTATGGGAAGTAAAGGCCAGGAAATGTTTCTCCATCTTGTGAACCTGGTCTGGAAACAGAAGAAGATACCGAAGGACAGGGAAGTCGCAGTCATAGTGCCAATATATAATATATAAGAAGGGAGACAACAGGGACTGCAACAATCATCGAGGTATTTCACTCCTTAGTGTTCTCAGTAAAATATACTCAAAAATCCTAGAGGCAAGGGTCAGAAGCACAGTAGAATCCAAGATTGGATAGGAGCAATATGGATTCAGGAGTCAAAGAAGCACACAGGATCTAGTTTTCCCTATGCGACAAATCACAGAGAAGATTGTCGAGAGGGGAAAGGAACTCTCAGTGTGCTTTGTAGATCTCTGCAAAACCTTTGACCGGATTAGGAAAAAAGATATAATTGAGGCTCTTGTGGAAAAAGCTATAAATAATGGACTTATAAGGGCCGTAAGCAGTTTAATACGGAAATACAAGGAATCTTGTTAGAACAAGAAACCATACATCTTGAGAGTTCAAAACAACACTGGACATACGACAGGGTTGTAGCCTGAGCCCACTTCTTTTCGTACTGGTTCTCGATCTGGCGCTGGGAAAAGCAAAACAGAAGATACGAAATTTTCAATTGGGTCACAGAGATATGCAGCCTACTCTACACTCTCTGCTGGCGTTTGCGGATGACCTCGTCATATTGGCCCAGAATGACCGTGACCTCCAGAACAATATTAATATCCTAAAGGAAGATTTAAGAAAAATCAATATGAAAATTAACCCTGAGAAGACGAAATGCATGCCCATTGGAAGAAAACCTCACAGGGTTATGAGGGTATTGAGTGTCAAAGGTGAGATTTTGGAGCAGGTGCTCCAAAATGTAAGGTGAACAGTTTCAAATACTTAGGTGGCCAACTCAACGAAAATGGATATATTGACGAGGAGGAAAGGCTTTCTGAACCGAAAAGAGGTGACCAAGGAAACGAAGATGACGGTCTACAGATCAGTATTCCTTCCTATACTGACGTATTCTTCCGAGTCCTGGACACTTACTTCAAAACACAGGAGCCAGATCCAGGCTCTAGAGATGCGATACCTGCGAAAAGTGGAGGAAAAGACGAAAAAGAATTCGCAACACTACAATCCGAGCCAATCTCGACGCCAAAGCGGTCGAAACCATTATAGAAGAACACAAGCTGAGGTGGTTTGGGCACCTTCTCCCTATGGACCGGAACAGAGTCGCACGGAAGACATATGAGACTCGTGTGCAGAGTAGGAGACCAAGAGAAAGACCCAGAATCTCCTGGGAAGAAAGCGTGGGAGATGCATTCCAGAAGCGAGGTTTGGAATGGAACAGGAGACGAGAGCTGGTACTGGAAAGGTCCACCTGGTCCAAGCTCTACAAGAAGCAACCTCACACTGCATAGGCGTAAAGAGGGATATGACTATGATGATGATGATGATGATGATGATGATGATAACAATTTACTATCACAAGAATTAAAATTTATGGCATATACAGGAGATTTGTTTCTTCCCAGCACATTCCAGTTTTTTTGTGTCTGTGTGTTCTCATTTTCTGTGTTGTTTTAAATAGTAGTAATAGATCGAACATTTGATTTGATTAAAATGCGCGCAATGTAACCTTAACGCGATGTGTTGTTCAGTCTTATAATATTATTTATATTTATTTTTCAAGCAAGAATCAAAATGAGTTTGAAAAGTTCCTCTTGGAGATCGTTCGGCTCCATCTTACTTTCGACATTCCATCTAGAATAGAATTTTTTTTTGCCCCGATCCATCATGTGGGTGTGATACTTGAACAAAAGTACTAAGAAAAAGACGAATAAAACCCTAAACTAGTTCATTGACATAATGTAATTTATTTATACAACTATTCGGAACTTTCCGACTATTTGAATAATTTTGGTTCTTAACCAAATTTACAAAAGTTCAAGACAAAAACAGGTCCTGCAAGAATCTGGGCCTGTCTTACGGCCCTTCTCCACTTTCCTCTATCCCGGGTGAACATTCGCCATCTCCGAATTCTCATCCTTTTCAGGCTGTTCTCCACCTCGACCAGCCATCTTAGGCGTGATCTTCCTCGTTTTCCAACAGGTCGATTCTCAAGAAAGCGTTTTGGAATCTCTGGGCATACGCCACACATGGCCCAACCATCTAACCTAGTTTCCCCTCAAAATTAATACAGAATTCGGCTTCGCATACATTAGTGCGAATTCACAATTGTCACTGTTCGCACATCGGGCCATAGATCCTATGGAGAACCCTTCTCTTCCATGTGAGTTGCCTTTTTTCCGAATCTTTGGAGCTTACTCAAGTTTTGATGTCGATGTCAAGACCTACATCGAGAGAAAATGCAATGGAAAATTATACAAGCATCTTTAAAACAGCTACAAATTTTATAAATTGTTATTAATATATTGCAATAGTTATTGTTCGAACCATAATTAAACATATGAAATATACATTGTTATAATTATATTTTTTAACGTATTGAATTATATTGCTTCAGCGCATACTAGTAGTAATCTGTGGTCTATAATATGTTTTGCGTCAAGCTCAAGCAAAGATACAAGAAGTAAAACTCAGGAATATTCATTGCTTATTTATGTTCCTCCTCGTTACTTGAATTCGGTAATAAACAAAAAACACATTTATGATAAGTGCTACATTATATTAGGATTATAAAATAATCCTATTGTATGAAAAAGTGAGTTCGTCTGAGCATGGAAGACACCAGAGATCCCAGTTATATCGACCATCGAGGAGAATTATAAAAATAAGTGAAACTGAATATCACTTGAATCTAAGTATTTTGGAAGATTTATGTTTATATATAAGCTCAAAGTGGATTGATACCAACTAATTAGACATTTTTTTAAATCTTTAAAGCACATTGTTAGAAAAAATAATATTTGTCAGATGATTTTGTAGGATTACATAAATTTCTCACTATAACCACAATATTTGGAAAAATTCTCACTATGGCCAACAAAATCAGCGGTGCCTTGAGAGAGCATAACTGTTAATGGATCTTCTGAGGAGACGACCAATGGATAAGGTTGCTGTCCGAGATGTTCCACAAATGGAATCCAAAGTAGTTCAGTTTAGACCTCTCTGAGCAATAGTTCAGTGATGAAATTTTAGTTAGCAATACCATTTTCAATATTTTATAAAAATGGCGAAAGAGAAACCCAAGGATATCCCTAATTATATGAAATTTATCATCGGCGGCGCTGCAGGGTGAGTATTTAAAAAAAATATTTATTATCAACAGCTATTATTAATATAGCTGTTTAATAGGCTATATTAAACTAACTGGCTTCTTGTGTTAGGATGACAGGTACCCTAATCGTCCAACCTCTGGATTTGGTCAAGAATCGCATGCAGCTGAGTGGCGTTGGGACGGCGAAGAAAGAATACAAATCCAGTTTCGACGCTGTCGCTAAAATATTCAGAAATGAAGGTTTGTTGGGGTTTTACAATGGCCTGTCCGCGGGTTTGTTGAGGCAAGCTACGTACTCGTCAACAAGGCTGGGTGTCTATACATGGCTTTTTAGCTACTTGTCGGAGTTAGTATAAAATATCTTAAAGCTATTTTTTATTGTACTTAATAATTTCACAATTCTTTAATTTGGTATATTAAAAAAAAATCTGAGGCACGTGTTATCAATACTAGCATTATTTAGCTTATTACTAACTATTGAGCGGAAGAAAACAGCATTCGATAGAGAAGTTTAATTTAAAAACGTCTATAAATCTGTATTTGAGTCCTAAATAATTTATCTGAACGTCAACAATAGGAAGGAAGGTAGATATATTTTACTTTTCAGTGAAATGTTAAGAAAAAGCATTTTGTGTGACTGCCACGGAGGACCCATTACATGGGCTACTTAAAAATCAGAGTGGTTTCTTTTGAATTTGACTGAGTTCTCAGCTACAGAGAGGCATTGGCCTCTCCGAATGTTCGATTTTGGTTGATCTCAATAATAAGTCTCCAGCCTGGAACTGAGACTTCTCACATCAGTAGAAATGCAGGTTGGTGTCTATTTATCAGTCCACCTTGCTGCAGGTCACTAGGGCTTTTCTAAAGTTATAGCAGGAAGAGTACTTCTCGATCTCATTCATCTAGAATACTCATGTTCATAGATTGGCGGATCTCCTCGGATAAGTCTCGGAGAGTCTGAGGGTTGGTATAATAAAAACCAGGGACGCAGAGAGGATCCTAAGGCCTTGAGAGAATACTTTATCCTGGCCACCTTCAAATACTAAATTTATCGTTAATACCTTACCTCGATATTTATTATGTATGCAATAAAAATATTATGTAAAGATATCACTTAATTATTATATAATATAGAAAATGTTATCTACATTTTAATTTAGAAGTTAAAATATAAAACATTGTAGCGTAGACCGGTCCCCGAGAATGTAGCCACGCCTAGCATTCCCTTCTCGTCGGACCTGGTAAAGACGGTCACTGTAAAGTAGTACTTTCCTAACCTTCGTTTTAGATTGGAAGCCTGATGTCTCAGCTGTATCATTCCATCATTAGCTGCACTGCCTAAGGTTATTGACCATAACCAAACTGCTTCTGGGTACGAAACCTTTTGGCAGAGAGCGAGTTTCATCCGCTAATAACCGGAGAACTATGAGACTTATTTATGTAGTTGGAAGAGGATCGAAGAACCAGTAAAATCTTTTCACGGGAAGCAGAGAACAAGCCGTTCCGGGCGGCCAGCTTATGATGAAGGTTTAGATAGCTTTGGTACTGAATACGAAGCCTATGATAAGAAAACAAAAACCAAATGCTGTAAGCCTGTCCAAAGGCCCGTTCATTGGCCTACATCACTCTATAACCTCATTTTTTGTTTCTATAAATTTTGTTATTAATTTTTTTTAATATTCTGTACCTTTCGGTAATATAACCATCTTACCCCGAAAAGTAATCCGTTATGAGGTGGTGACGGCCTTCATGAACACAATCTTAACGTATTGTTTCCACAATGAAGTTTTACTTGAGAATAATAAGGGCATAAATGTACTTACAATACCGAATAGCAGCAATACGGTCTTAACTGGAAAGACATTACCAGGAATACCTAAAAACAAGACAGAGAAGAAGATAATATTAATGTGAACTATAAAAATGTAAAACTTCTTAAAATCATACAAAACCTGTGAAACTGGTGCATAATCCCAGAGACGCTAAAAATCGTAATTCATGAAGACTTCAACACCTGATCAACTTTTTCTGGAATTATTAAAAAAAAAGAACTTATAGAGTAATTAACTAACCTTAGGAGAATAATAAAGGGTATTTCATGAAACGTGTTTTAACTCTGAGAAGTTGAAAAAGATTATTATATTAAGTATTTTGTCACTCACCTGACTGATATTATAAAAAAATAAAATAAAAAAAGAAAGAAAGAAAAAAAGAGATGTGTGAAATGTCGAGGCAGCTGAAAAATTCTTTAAAAATATTCCAAAAAAATTATGAGAAAAATAATGAGTTTCCTTGGAAACAACTTGCATAAAACGTTTTTATTTATTAAAATTACTACTTTAATTTCTCAGTCATTCGTCTCTTCCCTCTCTCTCTCTCTCAAAGCTATAACAGTATCTGTGGTTGTCATATCGCATCATCAAGACTAAAATTGATCTCGAACCCATCATAATTGACAAAAAAAAAAAAAAAAAAATTATGAAAAATATATAATTTATCCATTGGTACATTTCACAATGATGTCTTGTTCTCAATAATTTGAAACCTTTGTTGTTAGTATATTTCGCTAAACCGTCGGTCTCGAATCCACTTAAACAATAAGGTTTGGGCACCCAGTTTTATGTATCTTTCCAATTGTGAATAAAGCAAAAATGCTTGGTTCGGTGGTTAAGAAAATAGTTAAGAGGAGAATCAAGACAATTTTGGACAAAATAGTACTATTTCTAAAGAGATAACAGAGCCACCCAAAGAGGCCTTGAATGGGCACATTCTGGTTGCTTCTCGTTAAGAAACATTTTTCTAACTATAGCTAACCGAGTCACCGACCTGCATACTTCAAGATTGAAGGTCTTATTGCAAAACATATGTAACCCAACTTAATAATTTTCGGTAATACTTAAGCAAACAAATGGTTTAAGCTCTGTATTGTGGGCACAACTCTGCAAACTGATTATTACATTGGTTATCTGGAGATTTCTAAAGGCTTCCAGGATTTGTGGAAGCTAATATGCACTATACTAGAACACCCATAATGGCCCAGAAGTAGTATTCTTGTTCATATTCAGGAACATTATTACAAATGCATGTTCCTTGCCTTTAAGGCTATACGGGGTTTTACCGGGCCAGAGAGTGTGTGCGGGGATTTAAAAGACTCCCCGGGAGCTCGTGACTATTAAAATCCAATGTCTCCTGGATCAGGTTGCCGGGCAATACGTTAGCCCGTTCGGCCACCCCGCCCCCACGGCAATAACATCTATTGTTGATTCAATTTTGATAATATATTGAGTCAGGGGTGCCCATCTCCCACAAGGTCGATGGCGCAAGAATCTTCCTCCCAAGATATTTGATTGTTCATCTTTTCTTAATAACAGAGCAAGCTAAGGTAGAATTAGAAAAATCATTGATCATATACACTTACACTTGCTGCGGTCTGTTCCATGGTTATCCCTTGTCTCTTAGTCCAAAAATTCATAACCCCATCGAAATATGATCCCCTCAAAAATTGAAAAACCCCTTAAAATAAGCCCCCTTAAAAATTTCAATGGGCCATAAAACCCCCTTTTGGGCACCCCTGTATTGAGTTGTGCATGTCGGTAGCTAGATTTCCCTTTAACAATTTTATCGAAATTCATTCACCTTCGTTTACGCAAAATTATTTTCCTCAACACAACGATATTTCCAAACTGCTCGTCAATTCACCAGTGGTTCAGTTTTACCTTCATCAAATTATAGATTTAAAATATCAAAAGCTGATGAATATCTCCTATAATCGGTATCTAATATGGTGTTTGGCAGACAATATAGTAGCTGCAAGTTTAGTTTTTCATATTCAATTTTAACTCAGACACAAAGTTGATACATCCTTTTTACGACTGAGTATCTAAAAAATAATGAAACAATTTCTCCTTTTTTTCAGTCCCGATGGCACTCCACCGTCATTCATTAAAAAAGCGGGGATCGGTTGCGTAGCTGGTATTTGCGGAGCGTTCGTCGGCAATCCTGCAGAAGTAGCACTCATCCGGATGACGGCAGATGGAAAATTGCCACCTGAAGAGAGAAGAAATTATGCTAATGTATTCTCAGCGCTGGCTCGTATAACAAGGGAAGAAGGTTTCTTCACGATGTGGAGAGGTGTCATTCCAACTATAAGCAGAGCTGTTGTCGTGAACGCGGTACAACTTGCCACGTATTCACAAGCCAAAGAATTGCTTATGAATACGGGTTATTTTACGAATGGAATGTTCCTGCATTTCTGTAGTAGCATGATCTCCGGGTTTTTCACAACAGTAGCATCATTGCCTGTCGATATCGCCAAAACTAGGTAGGGATAATATTTATTTTGATAAGAGATTATTTCTTTTACTAAGCATTATAAAAATGGTCAGTAGTAGATACAAAGATGCATATTCCTGAAAAAAGATGTGTTGTCTATGGTCATGCCTACAATAATATACAATCATAATTATATTGCGCGGCAGCTTTGTTCTGTAGGTCTCAGGCATCCTCAATGAGCTTCCTTGCACCACTTTGGGACGAGAACGGAACTCTGAACTCTGCTGGTAATGGTACTGGTGGGGAGACCTAGTTCGGCAAGTGAGCCCAATCGTGGTCCTTTTTGCCAACCCCTTGAGGTTGCCGCCGCGTACTTACCAAAGTGGGAATGTCACAATCCATTTCACGAGGTCGCCGAGAAATGAAAAGTAACCGACCCAGGTAGGTATCGAACCCACAACGTCACTCTGGTACTGACGCCCAAAGTGCTCGGCCACCGCGTCCTCAACTCCGAATTCTAACCAACCTAGTACAGTTTAGCTCTAGAGATGATTTTTTTTACATTATCCCAGATTTGTCTTCATAGTTTAATAGATCTGAGAACATAAGCTTCGTTAAAATATTTGCATTCTTTTTATTTCTTCTAAACTCTCCATCCCATAGAGGAAAGAAGATTGTATCTTTCCTTTCTTTCAAAAAAATAAATATTATGGGTTTCCGTCCCATGTTCTTTCATTGCGTTCGATTCATTTGTTAGCATTGTCTGTTTATGGTTTTTATAAAGTTCTCTTTTATTATGCCTCCTCATGATTTTGTCCATTTTTCAAAAATCCAGAGCAACGTTTGTTATCGACTGTGAACCTCTGCGTAATTGCAGCTCATAAAGAAGGCACTAGTACTGCTACTTGGAAACGTTGGAAGGAAACTATTCTGACAAGTGATCCCTAAAGGTGCATTTAGATATTTAGACCCATAGACAAACTATGGGACAAACAAATATATAAATGGTTATTTCACTATGCCAGTATTTTTGTTTCTTGATTATGATATTTTTCATCAGATGTCGGTATCAAGAGAAATAAAATAAATAGCTTGGTTTAGCAATCATGTTAGTTAAGTTAGATAATTGTGTTGCCCATTGTTTGTGTTATTTCGCACCTTTACAAACTAACTTCAGGTTGCCGCCATGTACTTACCAGTGTGGGAGTAACAAGATTCATTAACAGGGGAGGGGGGGGGGGCTGCCGAGAAATAATCTTGACGATAACCTGGCTGGTACCAACGTCTGCTGCTGAGATGAATAATATTTATTCATATACTTACAAAAATTCTATTACTGTTAAAAGAAATCACAGGACGTCAAAGGCTTAAGATTAATTTATAATACTTAATAAATATTTTCGATATAGCTATTAAAGATCTGGTTGCAGGTTAGACAATTTTTAACTGGTAACCGCAAAAGTTGATTAAATAATATTTTTAAAATTGATATATTTTTCCTCTGTGAAAAAAAACATTTTGTACTTTGTGAAACTATTTTTAAGTTAAAAATAAAAATAGTGTTGGTTTTATGAGTTGCATGGATAAGTATGATCGAATTTCACAAAAAGGTACCTACAAATTTAACTCCATCTAAAGTGTATTTATAATTAGTATCTTTGGAATAAATCAAAGATGTGTTTCATACTATCAGGTTTATTATAAGATATTACAGATAAACTGTTAAGTTTGATTGAAAAGTAGTGGGTAAATAAACCTATATTGTAGTTTATAACCAAATCATAATAAGTTTTTTTTTTTTTTTTTAATTCATTTATAGACCTAGATATAGAATAGCTTTCTATACAATATATATTATTATTATATATATATATATATATATATATATATATATATATTACAAATTATTACTATAAATAGACATTGCGCTATTTATAGTAATAATTTGTCAACATAGATTGTTACTCTTCAAAACAGTATCATATTTTACTATTTTGGGAGCTTTCAGTATGTAGCAACAATGATTATATCATCAAAATATTCAGTCAATAAATTAACGATTCATAATAATTATCACAGTGTCAAAATAATCTACATGCCATGCTTTTCTATCAATTTACTTGGATATCTTAATTATCGATCATTGTTTTATTGGTTATAGATCGTTGCTTTCGAAATCTGAAGGTAAATAATTAAAAAAGTTAGGCTTATTTATATTAATTCTATTCAACATGGGACTTGACCACAAAAAATTGAAAATCAAACCATTTCTTTTCAGTACTGATTCAAGTTTATTAAAGAAAATATTTGATTAATTTTATTCATGATTTTAACTCGACTTTTAAAAACTTCCAAGTCCCTCCTATGTTCATAATTAACTGTATTAACAAAATAATAAATCATCTGCATAGATAATTTTTTTTTTATTTTTTATTTTTTTGTTGATGATATTTACAACTGTATTACAAGTAAAAATACATTACAAGTAAAAATGCAGCATAGATAAATTGAATTTTCATTTTATTGATATATTAATTTATTTTATTATTAAAAGTAAGTTTATAATTGTGGGTCATGTGTGGTACTCCTTAGTGAAGACCAAAGAAAGTGTGTCTCATTCCAGCATTCTACAAATAACACATTTGTGTTACCTAATAATGATAGTAAATGACCTCAAAAGAATTTTGCTTTTTTTGATGGAAAAGAAGAGGGTAATTAAAGACAAAAGCAGGTGTAGATGGGTTGAGAATTTTATTCATGTAAACAAAAACCAACAAGGAAATATTGCTCATGGGTTGATTTTAAATATTATAAACCCTCTTTATTCATGAAACAAAGGTTCTCAAAAATAAGATTTTTGTTCACATGTAATATAGCTTCATGCTTAAAATTCATTTTAGTTAATATTTATACAACATACAACGTTCTTCAGAATATCAAGTAACTTATTTTCAAAAGTCTCATGAATTTTTTAACCTCTTTAGCCCTGTCGAACTTAATTTGAGATACCTTCAATGGCTAAACATCTGTAGATGTTTACAAATAAGTGTAAATACAAAAATAATGAGTTGTTTATTGTAAATTTAATTTTTATTTTATTGTTTTATTGCAGTGTTTTATAAGTTCTACTGAGGAAAAAGAACTATATGAATTTTAAAATACCAGCTTCTACATTCTTCTCAGTTCATCATTACTACTTCCTCTTTCTCTTCTGATTCTGTCGTTGTATATTTATGTATATTATTTTATATATTTACTTTAAATGCTCAAAGACTGTTTATATGTTAACCATGGGATCATAATATATATATTTATTTTAACAACTATTTATTAATTATTATTTTACTGTGTGCATGTTGAACTCCGTCTGTGTATTTTATTTTATTTATAGGCATATAGTCAAAAACTTATGATTTACTTTTAATTTTTATGCATGAAGTTCAGGATTTTTGTAAAGTAAATTTCTTATGCACAATAGCCATCCACGGTGATTGCCAAAATCTATGTGTGAATAAAACTCAACATCCAGATATTTAAAAATGATTTATTAAATTTTTGAACTTTTTCAAACTTGACTTAATTATAATTATAACTGCAATAATTTATTTTAATCATTACACTTACAAGTGAATTATGATCATTCTTTCTCTAGATTTTTTTGTTTTTTTTTTTAAACTTGTTTATTAATTTTCCATAGATATTATTTTAATTTAAAAAAATAAATATAGAATTGCCAATTTCCAGGATTATTTTTTTCATTTAATGTTAATTATGAATTCCCTCCAAAATTCTGAAATTTATTTCATTTTTCATGTGTTCTTTGAATTTTTTTCTTGTTATCTACCATATACATTCTAATATTGAATAACGTGATTTCTACATCTCAAATATTCCATTTTTTGTATAATTCTACTTATCTAATTTTTTATTACCGCCGTAAAAATAGTGCATTATGAAAGTCAGATAGCTACAAGAACTAGTGCAATTGCTATAGTTATTGAAGTTAAGCCCAGCCTAGCATGGTAAAAACTTGGATTACTGACTACTTAGTTCAAAGAAGTAAAAATCCAATGGTTAAGCACTGTTTCTCAGTTAGGTAAGGAGTCCACAGTCTGTTATTCCTATTATAATCATTTATAGGTGATAGACAACTTAAACCATCGATGTCCTAGTAAAATTTAAACAATACAAAATTAATTTTTATTTTGTTAGAAATTGCTTATTATCGATTAAATCTAGGAGATGATAGTCTGGCTTCAATAAAAAAATAAAGGACAGTGAATTGAATATCCATATAATGTGTGCCAACGTTTCAATCTATCTTGTTCTTTGTGTAGTTGTTCTTCAAATTGGAGTAGGATTAGAACAGGATGATAAACATTGGGCAAATAAATAAACATTGGGGATGTACACTAAGATGAAATACAAGAACAGTGGTGTAGGTAGATCATTCGAGGCTTAGGACAGATTTATTTTTTAAATTAAAATACAAAACTCAACATCCAGTTTGTATATAAATGTTAAATTTGTACTTTTTTCAAACTTAATTTTTAATTGTAATAATTTATTGAAGAACCCTAATATAAAAATTAAATTAAACAAAAAATGAACAAATTTTGATTTAAAATACTTTGAAAAGTTCTGTAGCACTATAGGATTGTTTTTTCTTTATATCACTACTAAGAGCATCATAAAAACCTATTATTTCTTTTTGATTTATTAGTACAATTTCATATTTTAATTCCCTCTGCTATTTTACTATTTAGCTGACTATTATAACAGTGGCATACTACAAAATATCAAAGAGAATAAACATGTGAAAAAGTTACATACAACCTTTTGCTCTTACAGTAGAGAAATAAACTTTTTGTAATTCCTTGAGTTGCAATTTGTATCGCTTACTCTATTATCTTCTAAATTTTTTATCTTGATTAGAGGTGTAAAAAAATTATCTAATTAATCAGCACAGAGAATACTCACACTTGCTGATTACCGAGGAATTTAATTGATTTTTAAGTTGATTGTCAGTTATACACTAATAACAACGAAGTGCTGGTTACTCAATATAGTGTTTGTCCAATTTGCATGTCAATAGTTGTATACTATACTATCCTTATGTATGTATACTAATTTATCTAATTTTTTTTTTTACACGAACCGGCCAACAAGGACCGCGCGAATATCATTTCCGTTTCCTCTTCACACCCTCAGCCTTCCTCTTACTCCAATACTCTCTCATCCTCCTGGACTGTTCCTATTGCTCTTCCTCAGTCCATTTCCTCCTTCGTCTCTCCCTCCCACACACAAGAACCCCAACCCTTTTCAGTTTTTTTCTAAAAAGCTGTCTTCCAAGCAATCTTTATCTGTGATTTTTAGCCTGACTAGTTCCTCTTTTATTTTTTTTACATATCCCCCCATACTTTTATAGCTGCAAACTTTGTCAAAAATTTTCTTGTTCAGTCTTTCACTATCCATCCTGACCATGTGCCCATAGAACCTCAGTCTTCTGATCATGACGACTGTTTCCAAATCTTCCAAATTTCTGTATATTTCTTTATTGGATTTTAGCCTGTATATCTCTTGCGTTACCTTAGGTTCGTGAATCCTCCTCAGAATCTTCCTCTCAATCTTCAGGATTTTCTCTAGGCTCGGAAGGCTGACTGTTTCCATACCATATAATATTACAGGTCTTGCTACTGTACAGTAATGCCTTATTTTTGCATTTGAGGACAAATTTTTCTTGTTGTAAACATTCCTGGTAGAGAAGCTCAGTCTTTCCAGTTTGGTTATTCTTCTTCTATTGATGCCTTATCCGTTCCGTTACTACATATTATCTCCCCTAGTTATTTAAACTTTTTGGACACTTTATTTTCCCATATTTTGTGTCCAATATTTTCTTGGTGAAGTTGGTATCAGTTGTTATAATTTATGTTTTTTCATAAGAGATATGTAGTCCCATTTTCTCGGATATTTCTTTCAGGGTGTTTACCTTAATCCATTTGTTAATTACTTTTTTTTTTTTTTTTTTAGAATACAGAACATGAAAACAGGTGATGGAAAACCTGAATTTTCTGGCACTTTCGATGTTTTTCTTAAAATAATGAAAAGTGAAGGGATATTTGCACTATGGAAAGGTTTCACCCCCTATTACGGCCGAGTAGGGCCTAATACAGTATTAGTATTCATATGTTTAGAACAATACACTAATTTATACAGGAAATACTTTATGAAAGAAAACTGAAGAACCGATGATAAAAAGTTTTTATGGGTATCAACCAAGAAAACTTCACTTCATGAGGAATTTAGAAGATGCTGACATAATATTAAATAATTTTATGCATAGAATGAATTTTTAATGAAAAAATACTCAATCCTAGTATTAATCCTACATTCGAACTATGCAACAGCTTTAACAACTTGGTAAGTTATTTAGTTTTCATAAAGAATATAATAATAATAATACTTTATTTATTCTGGGGCGAGTCCCTTTAGAATAATACAGAAAGACATAAATATGGGCTAAGGAGCCTTAGAGATACATAAATAAAAATACAGAGTAATTAAACAGTCATAGTAAAAAATGAAAAATTATAAGTTACTTTCTAATTTTAATCAGTTAATAATAAAAAATAAAAAATTGAAAAAAAAAAAAGGATGAAGTAAAAATAATGAAGAACGAACTAATAATTTATTTACATTAGTATCTACTTACAATTTGATGGGGACTGGATGGATAAGAAATGATTGAACAGGCGGGATTTAAAGTTAGGAAGGGTATTGGATTGACGAATGTGAGAGGGGATGGAGTTCCAAAGGGATGAGGATCCAATAATGAAAGATCTGTCAAAAGCAGCGGTTCGGTGGTCCCTTATGTACAAATCAGAAGTGCGGGAACAAACAGAGGATTTGAATTGAACGACCTCGGAGATGTATGAGGGGCGGGTTCATGGATACCTTTAATTTTTTTTTTCCTATATATCTCTATATCAACTGTAGTGAAGCACTAATATTAATATGATAATACGGGATGAGGTATCTATGAAGAAAAATTGACAAAGATGTCTAAAATAGTCGTTTAAATGTAATGTTTAGCGAGAGACACTTAGTTGAGCTCTTGACTGGTCGAGAGATACTCTAAGACTGGTAAGATAAAATGTAGATGGAAAGATAAAGACATTTTAGTGTAATTTGTTCACATTTCAGTAATTTAAGTATAAACTTACTTATCAACTTATTGTTAATATTATCTAAGATATTTTTATTATTATTATTAAACATAATTGCGAAATATAACAAAGAAATAGCATAAAACTATGAAAATTAATATTGAGCTACATTAAGCAGCACATAAAACTAGGTGACTAATTGGAAAATTAATCATAAAAAAATTTACTATTAAAAATAAAAATTTTATAAAGGTTTACAAAAATGTTTATATACAGAGTGTTCCATGGGGAAGTGTCAACGAGGAATAGTTACCAAAAGTTCAGCACTGCGCACCTTCTTATCTAAATCAGTTGTAAAGATAGGTTTTTAAGAGTTATGTGTGAAAACCAAGTTTTTTTCTCTATTACAGTCCAAAGTTCTCTAATACAACTTGTACTAATGAACATTCCTCACCTTTCATCACCAATTTTGAAATCTACAAAGAATTTCCCTGCCAATTATAAATCAATTTGTGGGAAAGTATTGCTTTGTATTCGTAACAGCCAAAGCAAAGTAAAGAAGCAAAATTATTAATTTTCAGAAGTTATATTGGGAACTTTACAAAACTTACTTCATATTATCTGCTTTCCATACTCATCTTTGCAAAGCTAGTCTAATTGTTAATGTTATAAGATGAAAAAGCTCCTACAACAATATGTGTAAATTTTTTTTTTTCATGGCATAATTTTCATTCTACTACAAAGCATAAAGTTGGTGGGTGCTATATATGATTTTACTAATATCAAATCTCTTGTAAATTTAATGTAGTACAGTTGAAGGGACAAAAAAAAAGTATTACAAATGTTTGCGGTAGTAACTCGACCCTTATATATGAGATAGCAAAACCAGAACAAAAGCATAGCTAGTTGCTCACATTGTAAGTACCTAAAATTTTGATCAATTTCTTTTCAAAATTAGACTAGATTTGCAAGATTGGGTATAATGTTGGAAATATGGTGAAATAAAGGAATATCTGTAATATCCAGAAGACTGTAGCCAAAAAATTTACTGTGTGGGATCCTAAGAAGTAGTTCTGAAAATAATTCATATATACTTGTTTAGTTTGCCATTATAATGGTCTCACAACACAATATTTTTTTACAAATAGTAGTTATCTTAAAGGAAATTCATCTTAGAGTTTGAAAATGTTGACCAAAGCTGAAAAATTTTCATTTAAATTAGAGAAATTTGGATTGTAATTTTTAAAACAACATGGTTCTTGGAAAACCTTTAAAAACATTATATCTTGACAACCGATTGAGACAGCGAGACACCCAATATTTTCCTAAGCCTTCATGGAAAAAAAAAGATTGAATAAAAGTTTATATGACAAATTCGCAAATAATTCACCTAATTTTATATAAGCTGCACTCACTATAAATTTATATTTTTTTATCTCTCCCAATTATGTTTAATATTTTCCCCATGATAAACTATACTCGTATATAGAGGTCAGCATTTCTTATGTCACTTGTAGTGTTGAAATTTTTGTTAAATTTCAAACATATTTCAGTTAATTTCATTTGGATCTTTTTCAATTCTCAGATGGTCTTGTAAATCAGTGAAGTATCAAGGCATAAGGCAAATTAATAAACAGTATGTTAATGTTGACTTTACATCAAATCAAATTCAACTTAATATCTAAACAAGTTGATGAAATCTCAGGTAAATTTCTTATACTAATCAAGATGATTGTCAGAAAAAGTCAAAATGAAACACGATTTTTGAGTATTTTTTGTTCGTCAATGTTTTGAATGTAGGCCTCTTTGTTGAGACAATGAATACCAATGCAAAAATTATGTTATAAATTTAAAAATAAATTTAATTATAAAAGAAGACTCACAAAAAAAAAAAAAATTGAAAAATTTCAAATAAAATATATTGATTACAATCAAAGAGTCAAGTGGGAAAAAGGGATACATTAATTTTTGGCAAAAATTGAAATATTGCTAATAGTAAAGGGGTAGAATGATATATTGTTAATATTTTTTATTTCTATACACAAATTCAATATTTGGTTCATTGCTGAGTTGATCGAGGTGCCCACTAATGATAAACATTGGTCTTATAGATTGACGAAATTTGAATTTAGTTTTATAAGAATTTGAAAATATTATTTATCCCCTTATCTATGTTCTGAGAATAAAAATTGGAAAGAACTATATAAACATAGATAGAAATAAAAATAGATTACTATAGATTAAAAAAAAATTAAATACAAATATTTATTTGTGATCGTATAATTATATTTTGTTGTCTTACAAAATAATCCCATAGGTTGATATTAGTAAATGATTTTATTTTTTTAAAACAATGTTTGGCTCCAAGTATCAGAGTATATATTTCAGCCATTGTTTCTTCTTATAGATAGAAAAATAATTTTATTCTGGGACACAGTCCCTTGAGAATAACAAAATAGAACAAAATTAAAAGATCACATCTGGCCAAAATAAAATCAATCGAAAAAAAGAAATAATGTAAAAAAAATATAAGGTAAACATTCTATATACAAAAAACGAAACTATATACAAAACAATTAATACTATGACAAGGCACTTAAAGCTATTTGCACTGATAGACTCGTATACACTTTTGAGAAAATAATAAAGAATTAAAATTAAAAATGTATCAATGAATCAATCAATGAATTTGTATGTATCAAATTCTCTATTAAAATCAGCTCGAATGGTTAGCAACTATCTGACTGTTCTTGGGATAGGAATTGGAATAGGAGGGTTTTGAATTTGGATATGGATGGGGAATGTCGAATTTTGATTGGGAGGGAATTCCAGAAATTGACAGAGCGAACAATAAAGGAATTTTGGAATGAGGCAGATCTGTGAGAAGGCATGTAAAGGTTAGAAGGTCGAGATCTTGTGGACAGGGAATGGACTGAGGATTTGAACTGGAGAAGGTTGTAGGCGTAAGAAGGACGATGGCTGTTGATGATTTGGTAGAGGAACGTACCTAGGAAATATATAAGAATATATAAGAAGAATATATAATAAATATATAAGAAGGTTTATCAGCTAATAACTTATATATTTATATAACATGCTAATATAGATCCCTTTTCTGGCTCTCATGAGCGATGGATTTTGACAAATGAGGTGTCTGTAGTGACATATTCAATTCATGGTTCAAAATTCCAATGTTGGTAAGTTGAAAGATCAAGACAGAACAAATTATGTTTTAAATATTTCAATATGGACATTTAGATCCGATATAAAGTTTCTTAAGAACCTATCAGGCAATACAGTTTAATAAAGCCTTATAATGTTCCGTTTTCTTGATAGATTGTAATTCAAATTTATTAGACAAAAGAAGAATTGATATCTGATGCAAGATTTCTTGCACAAGTATATTAGAATTTATATATGGTTGAGGGTTGCATTCAAAGTGAAATGAAATACACATGAAAAAAATTTATTTTCTCTGTGCTGATATTTTGACATAAGTTTTAGGACTTCATCAGTGCTAAAGAAAGCCAATTTAACAACCAAACAAAACATATTAGCAATTAAAATAAAAATATCATTTTATGAAAAATAGTATGTTATCTACTAATAAATAAATACTAAGAAGGGAATAAAAATTACCTTGTGAAAGATAAATTAAAATAATATATATAAATACTTACCAAGGCATCAAAATATATATGAAATATTTTGATCTATATTGCATTAAAAAAAAAAAAAATCAACAGAAAAGAATTAGATTTCAGGTTTCAAGAGGGAACTTACAAGAATGTAAGATCTTGTAAAATAACAAAATCCTAGAAACTTAAAGATTCTTATATTTGATATTAACTTAAAATGAAGGCATGCACTTGTCTAGTTTTAAGGTTTTGTTGACCACCCAGCCGCAATACATTTTAAAAATTCGCCTAGTTTAAACACTATAATAATTAAAAAATATGTAACTAATTGAAAAACTAGATGAATAGTGCAATCCTTGATTAATCATGAATAATAAATGAATAACTTTATATTTATCCTATTTTGAATAAAATTAAATAGAGTCCAATCTTCCCTTAAAAGCTGGTACCCTACGTTGTACTTGCATCAACCTATCGAACTCTTCTTCTTCCATTTCTTCCTCGATCTGATAGAGGTGGATAGCAGCCTCAACGTTCTTGTACCTGATGGCAATGTTGAGAGGTGTATGCCCATAGATGTTCTGAGCAAATATGTTTGCTCCCTTCCTCAGTAAGAGGTCAATGCACTTTATATACCCAGTCTGAGCGGCTTTGTGGAGGGCGGTGTCCAGCTTGATGTTGTCAGTTGCCATCACATTGGCACCGGCTTTGATAAGGAAATTGACGTTCCTCAACTCTCTGTACTTGCTACAAGATAGGACGGCCAATGACAAGATAGGCATACTCGACTTAGCTCTGAAGTTGGCATCTGCTCCTCCTTTCAGCAAGTGTTTTACCAGCGATGCACTGTTTCGGGCAATCAGTGAGAGTGACAATGGCGTTTGATCGAAGCAGTCCACCACGTTCACCTGTTGATGCAACCTTTTTGATATGCAATTGCCTAGTCATTATATATTAGAGGTAAACTATCTCTGTAATCAAACTCAATGTTGACTACCAGTAAATAATCTATTTCACAGTTTCCTAATGTGTAGCTCATCAGCTGACTGAAAATGAATCACAAATATTTGTACATACAAATTAGTTTTGTTGTGGCTTTATGCTAATTAAAGTCATCTTCACATTAAAATTAAAACTGTTTCAATAAAAAAAACCAAAAAAAAAAACCTGTTAAGCCTAAAATATGAGGTAGGGGAGAGAAACAATAACTGATGGAGATTTCAACTCCTATCAGCACCAGTTGTCTTCAGTACACTTTTAAGCATTACAGTGGTATATTTTGTTAAATCCACCATCTAGCAGTTATTTTGTGAATTTTTAAAGAAATATACATCTTCCGTATATACCATAAGTGAAGTATTTTCAAAAAGTGAAATCTGCAGTGAAAGTATTAATCTCGCCAAACCAAATTATTAGAAAATGCCCGTTTTTCTTGAACCAAACAAAGGAAATATTTCTTAATAGAGACGAGACAGAATATTGAACACTAACAGGCCAACAATGAAACCAAATCTATTTTAAAATTTGTCTCATTTTTACAATATTTCCATTGAGCTAAGCATACTTGGTATCTTAAATTACTTTTTAATTTCTTTGACCCCATTTTATTTCCCTTCGGTAAGACCTTTAAGTGTTCAGGGTAGTGATAGAAAATAACTCTACAAACTTCTAATATGAATTCATTACAATTCAATTACCCATACATGAATGCAGTGAGAGAAGTATGATTCCAAGTTTGGAGTACGGACTATTGTGAAGGTCTGGGATGTGAAAGCTCAAAAAAAGCCATAGTCAAGAGACAAATTCTGCTTGAGTTACTCTCCAGTGGAATTCTGGTTACTGAAGTATCAATGGAAATGAAAAAACAGTCTGATTGGTAAAATATCAGTCCAGACACAGATTCAGCTGTACTCTATAGCTTAGTTCTTCATCATATCTACCGTTAAAGCTGAAACAGAAAGAGACTACAAAATAAATAAAGAACAAGTACTATCAAGTTCTAAGGGAAATGTCTGCCGATCTTCCCAGAAAAGAAGCTATTTCTAAACTTAAATTGAAAACAAGACACAATTACTTACTTGCACACCTACACAAAATTAGCAGAAATATAACAATGTTTTCCAATTTAAGAGACATTGGCTGGTGACCACCTGAACTCATGTTCAGGTTTATAAGACCTAAAGGAATTTATTATTATAATCTGTCAAAAACTCAAAAAAATCTATGTATTTAATGTCTGTCATTTTCTATTGTTGGAATGATTTCTTGAAGATTTCGTCAAATTACTGGATTCTGTTGATAATCTATTCTATTTCCTACACTTAAACTATTGTAATATCACCTTACATTAGCTTCATAATTAATCAGTATGACAGTTGCTCTGACCCTGCCAAAGAAAGCTGCAATGTGTAGGGGAGTCCTTTCGAAAGTGTGCGGTTTGTTAGGATCAGCTCCAGCTGCCAGCAACATTTCCATTACCTGTTAAAAACAGTCGATATTATGTATAAAGACTAAGTATAGAAAAAAATATTATGGAATCAGAGACTTATCAGATCCCTGATTGCAATTCCAATTAAAAACCAATCGCAATCACTCAAATTATCATACCCAAATTTAATAATCATACAATGCCAATAAACGCAATGATTCAAAATGTGTTGTTATATATATCTTAATGTCAATGATGTATTCAATAATTAACTTACAAAAACAATTGGGTGCCTCTTCCATCTTTATTAAACAGGCGTGGCCAAAAAGTGTTTTAATTATTATTTTAAAATACTATGCATTTTATGTTTTAAAATACTATGTATTTTGTGCTTTAAAATACTTTTATATAAATATTTGTAAATAAAAATATAAATATTTTGTGTTTTTTTAAATACTGTTACAAGGCTTGGGCAGGTTGTGAAGGGAGGTGATTGGGCCAAGATCACACTCAACCACCAGATTTTTCTCCTTAATTAATTATTTAATTAAGAGTGCCTACTTTATAACGGCTGGGTATGCCCTACCCCGGAGTCTTCTATTCCCAGAGTTGATCTATGGCTGATGAAAAATTACTAGTCATCAGCCAGATTTGAACTTGAGACCGTGGGCTATGGAAGTCAGTGTTCACCCTCTGAACTACGCCACTCCCTTGTTTTAGAATACAGAGTTAATTACCGTGTATTTAAAATACTTACAGAAAAAGTATTTTAAATACAAAATACATTTAAAATGTCAAAAAATAAAATACAAGTACTAAATACTCATGTCTAAAGTGCTTTGTTGCCCATCTTAACCTCCCTGCCTTTATATCATGAAATATTGATTGACCAGTTTCTGTAAGCGTTTCTTTATTGGTCGTTCTTCTCTATGTGTTAGTACTCTGATCCCAGATCTCTCCGGTTATCATATGGAAGATTTTCCTCTCAAATCTTTCAACACTGTTTTCTAGGGTGCTGGTTAATGTCCAGGTTTCGCAGCCATATATTATAACTGGCTTTATCATAGCATTGTATACCCTTAGTTTGAGATTTTTCGGGATTCCAATACCTTTGAGAGGGAAAAGAAAGCTCTGTATGTGTACTAGTTATAGGCTGATCTATTTCTGGTCGTTGGTCATTCATTGAGGTTATTGTGGAGCCGAGGTATTTGAATTTTTTTAATATTGGGAATGATTTTCCTTCTTCGCAGATCCTGTAAATGGGGTGGACTTTTCGGCTTATTATCATATATTTTGTTTTGTCTTCATTTACTTGTAGAGCGATCTGCTCTGCCTCTCTTATCAGTGTTGTAGCGAGTTTCTTAATGTCTTCTTGATTACTTCCAAGGACAGCTATATCATCTGTGTATCCAAGGATTTATGATTCATTCCGACGTGATTTATGAATTATAATTTTTTTATACTTTATTCTTAGAGGATACTTTATAAATTACAGAATACTTTATTCAATCAATATTTTTTTATGAGAACAATTTGTTAAGAAAGTTATAATGGCTGAGAAAAAAAATAACAGACTACATAGATATTAATTTCAAATCAAATTTGTTGCCAATTAGCTTTCAATAATATCCGCTCCTAAAATTGATTATTCAACAATTTCATTCTGGGAGCTTTGAACAAATTAGAGAACTAATACTCAACAATTGTCCAAGATAATTGTATTAAAACTTCACCATCATTGACATAAAAAATTTTCAAACTCAATTTTCAAGGAAGAGTTCTTATGTACGATCAGCTTTATTATATAACTTTCTTAATTTTATAATGTATTTTATATATAAAATACATAAAATGTATTCTATTTTATATTTTAAAATATTTTATTGAAAAACTGTCCAATTCTGGAATTAACTAATGGAATAATATTGATATTTTGTTTATTCAGGCATGCTTATAGGTTTCAAAAATAAAACAATAAAAGAAGACTCACCTCAATGTTGTCATGCATGATGGCGAGAACAAGAGGTGTATTTCCAAAGATAGTCTTTCCATTCAGGTCTAATTTTTTTCCATATTCTATTGAACATTTGATTAGAGTAGCAGTAAAAACGGAGAAACCTTTCTCTGCAGCGATGTGCAGGGCAGTCACCTTGTCGTCTTGCGAGGCATTTGGGTCTGCGCCTTTCTCAAAGGCTCTCTCGCAGCTTTGACTATCATTCAGCAAAGATGAGTGGAGCAGGAGCTGATCTCCTTCTGCTATCGAACCTTGAAATGGTGCATATCAAAGCTGTCTCGCCTTTACTATGATTTGCAACTTGATCCTTAACAAGAACATGGACAATCATATAGTCATCATATGAAATGTCATTTCCTCTTTTTGAAGTATGATAAAAAAAGGAAAATAAAGATATTACAACCCATTTATCAGTTAAGAAAACATTAGAAAAAAAAAGTGGAGGTTGACTAATTTTGTGTGTAAAAAAGGCATGTCACAAAAATTAAATTTAAATTTAGCACATGCATATATACCAAATCACGATTTTTTCTCTATTGATTACTTTAATAATTTAGTGTATTTCTTCTTGATTTTATTACAGTTATTCACAAAAAATGACATTTCATGACAAGATATTAAAATATATGTTCTTTAAATATAATGCTTTTTTATTTATTGTCAATATGAATATAGATTAAGTCTTTATCATGTTTTTAAATATATATATACGAATATACTATTAAACCAACCTGAAGTAATTAATTACTAATGTCAAAGAGTATAATTGTATATAGTATTAATAACTGAACTATTTGTTATTCAGTTATTGTATATAGTACATAGTTTCTTTGTATATAGTGCAGAGTATCATTCTATATAGTACAGTAAAGTACAGTACTATATACAATGATACTATGTGACAAATAAGATAGACATACAAAATCATTTACAGTCATAAAAAATAATATATTATTCATGGACTAAATAACTTTTCCCAATTTAATTGGAAATCAACCAGTTGCCAGAAATGTAAGATTTGATTATTCACTTTAGTCGCAGTGAAGTTATCCATACCAAAAGTACTTTTATGATATATATTTATTAAATAAAATAACTTATTTTTTTATAAGCAGTAGACAAATGGGGCACTAAAAACTCTGAGAAAATAGGTTCTCATGTTTCAAAAGAGATCTTGACAGAGTATTCTGTTAACTATTAGTTATTGAAGAGAGAGATTGGTTACTTGGTACACGCTTTATTAAAGCCAAATTTTATTCTATTTCTGTAGCTGAATCATGACAGAGATACTACAAAACCTGTTCTCACTACTCTTACAATGTAAGTGTTATGAGGCGAATAAGGGATGCAACCAGCATTCACCATAACTGAGGGGGAAAGAAGGTATTCAATTCATAACCAATTCAGGAGACCCATAAAGAAAATATTAGGGTAAATGTTGATCAAATATTAGTGTGAATTAAATTAAATTCAATTAAAGTTAATTTAATTTGTTATCAAAGATAATAATAAAAAAAAAAGGTTATTCACATGCAATAATACAATAGAGAGTGAAATAAAGGCCAGGATAGCAGCTGGAAATAGATGCTATTTCTTACTGCAAAGAGACTTGAAATTCAGATCACTCTCTAAAAGAATCAAAATTCTCATCTACAAAACCATAGTAATGCCAGTGGTAATGTGTGGGTGTGAGACTTGGACCTTAACCAAAAATTCAGAATGCACGCTCAACTTCTGGGAGAGGAAAGTATTGAGAAGAATATATGGCGGAATCTTTGAGAATGGAATTTGGAGAAGAAATGATGATGAGCTTTATAGTGAACCTGATATTGTGGTATTGATAAAAAGAGCCAGAATGTTTGGTCATGTGGAAAGAATGCCAGACCAAAGAATGTCCAAGAGGATGCTGCATGAGAAGCGGGATGGCAAAAGAAGTAGGTAATGGGCGCCCTCAGATCAGATGGCTGATGGATGTGGAGGATGATCTGAGGTGGCTGGGGGTTCAAAGATGGAGTAGCACAAGACTGTGAAGATTGGTTGACTGTAGAGGAGAAGTCCTGGGTTCTTGCAGGATCTTAGCTCCATAATAATAATAATATGTAAAGAATGGAAAATAAATGTTATTTGAGTTATGATATTTCTGTAATATAATATATTGGCGACGAGATGTTCCCATGCACCATTGGACAAAGGTAAGTAATTAAATTACTTGTTTCCAGTCAATATTATAGTTATGGCTTCAGTTTATGTGCGTCATTTGTGTGAATTCACGCTTGAGAATGACTGATCTATCTTCAAAGGAAGATTGGACAATTATTTCACAATCAATTCTCTGGTAAGCGAAAAGACCAAGCGGGTGTTGTTTCTTAATTCATGTGATGAGGAAGCCTATAAGCTGAAGTTGAGTTTGTGTGTACAGCAGAAGCTCCATGACTTTCCGATTTTATAATGCTCAAAGGGAAAATAAAGAGACTATTCAAGATTGGTTGGCTAAAGTTCAGAGTTTGGCTAGTCATTGCTATTTCCAAGACCAAAAATATGGTAAGAGATAATTATGGTTATGGGCAGAGGTATAATAATGGATAGACTCTTTAAAGAAGGCATAACCTCTCTAAGCATTGAGAGATTGGAAATAACTTTGAACTAAGAGGATACATCACATTTGTATGACATGGGATGATTTTTGTAAGATATTGGATGATTCCGGATGATTGTCACGCGCAGAGAATTAGATCTCATGAACATGAACGTAGAAGTACAAGCAATAGATCTTGTGATTGCGGTTATAGGAATCATAAAGCCGGTAATTGTAAATTTAAAAATGCTGTTGTCGACAGGCCATCTCAAAAGAGTCTGTGCTTGGAAATGTGAAGCACCGAAGAGAAAGGAGGCGAAGAAATAATGACCCGCTCTTCAATACTTCTGGAGGCAAGAAAAATTCTACTTTCGATGTTGAATTGTTAATAGAAGGAGAATCAGTGGTAATTTCCGTGGAGACAGGCTCATCTTTATCGTTGATGCCTCTTGATCTATGTTCAAAAAAGTTTAGACATATAAAGCTGCAGGAGACTAATAAATGTTGGTTAACCTAGTGTGGCTCAACGTTTTCTCCGTGTCCAACGTATGGTCGGTGTTGAACTTAACGAACAGATTTTTATGGACCAATCATTATACATTGTTAATACCAAAGGACCGCTTCTCCTGGGTAGAGATTGATTTTGTGCGTTTACAAATTGACAATGGAAAGGTTTTCAGTAAAACTGCAGCTGATACCAAAACCTTATTTGAAAGAGTAGAAGAAGTTCATTCCTCGATCTACTGATTTTTTACATCCTTTGTAACAGCAGCTTCACAAAAATTGTGAGTGGAATTGGAACCGTGTTTGTAAGTAATCTTTTAAGATACTGAAACAAATAGTCACGTCTCCGGTAGTTTTAGATCATTATAACCCAATTTTCTTCTTCAGGCTTACGGTGGATGCCTCAGAGTGTGAAATTCTAGCCATTTTATACCAATTATTTCGAGAGGGCGAAAGGCCTTAGGCATTTTCAAGCAGAACGTTTACGAGTCATGAACAAAATTATTCAGAATTTGATAAAGAGGCTTTATGAATTATCTCTGGATTAAAAAAATACCATGTCTATGTGTTTGGAAAACATTTTTTGTTAATTTGCGACAACCTGCCCTTAGTCCACATCTTGGACAGGAAGAAACCGGTTCCGATAAACAGGCTGCAGCGGTGGGCTCTATTCCCTGCGGGATATGATTATGAAACTTGGCATGTAGGGTAAAAGAAGAACTCTTCAAATTTCAAGATCATATGTATGGTGCCCCAAATCGGATAATGATATCGAAGAATATATAATGAATAACCAAATATACTTAGATAGTAAGGGTAATCCTCCGAAGGCTCCTATGATTCCATGGGCATGGCCAGGAGGACCCTCGGAAAGAGTACATATTGATTATACAGGGCCGATTTGGGATAGATATTATCTGATTGTTCTGGACGCTTATTCTAAGTGGGTTCAAGCGATTCCGTCTAAAAGCATGACTGCAGAAGGAACTATAAAGGTATTAAGAGATTTATTCGAACGTTTTGGAGTTTGTGACATCTTTCTATTCCAGAGAATTTATAACTTTTCTCAAGGGAAACGGGATTGAGCAGAGATCAGGCACTCCATACCAATCCCAAACAAATGGGGCTGCAGAAAACGCTGTAAAACCATAAAGAGAGCGATACGAAGTTTGGTAATACCATCAACTTCGAAAGAAAATGATTTATCAATTTTTTTAATGGATTATCACAACTCCATACACGGCACAACGGGCAAATCACTGATTTGCTTCTTGGAAAACAATTACGAACACTATTAGATTTACTTTGTCCTGACCCAGTGAGTAAGACAGTTTACAGAAACCAAGGCAACAATTGGAGTATGCCAGAGAGACGAAGGAGATGAAGTTTAGTCTGAATGGGAAAGTATGGGTGATGGATTTTAGGTCTCCCAGAAGATCCTGGAAGAAAGGAATTGTTCATGAAATATTTTGATACAGGCTATTCTGTGTGTTTGTACCAGAATTGGACGGATATTGAATGAGGCACGCAGATAAATTGCGCGGGAGGAGTGATGAGGTAATTTTAGAAGATAAAGGCAACACCAGCAGATTACAGACTTCCAACATTTCAAACAATGGACAGACATTGCAGGTATCTGCTGCTCAGCAACCAGTAGATAATATGTCAGGCACTTACAAGTGCCTCCTCCTTTTAGGGACCGTCGTCCACCCAGACTTCATATTGAAGAAATTTGAATTATGTTAATAATTTCGGAGGAGAGAAGTTGTAATGTATTATCGAATTTACTTTTAGTAAACACTAATCGATTATCTTTTGGCAATGAGGTTGTCCTTGGTAACGAAATAAAAACAAAAACAAGCTGTTCATTCTTTATTATGGTATACTTAAGCAAAGATTGAAAAAAAAAGTGTATCAGGATTAAGTGGCCAAACTTAAAAAATGATCTAAGTACCTCAAAACTAGAAAAAAAATTCCTTCGAAGGTATTTCCGCAAACGCTTTGTTTAAAAGATATTCACACCGGACTTTGATAGACTTTTTGATTAATGTCAGCCCAAACATAAAAATCCGTTTGTGTCAGGTCAGGAAAGCGTGCAGGTCATGGCCAAGCCACTGGTCCTGCACGGCCAATCTATTGTTTCGGATATGAGATATGATCGAGCAAGTCCGGTCAATGACCGTAATTCCTTACGAACAGTCATAATTGAATCTCGTGAAACAATTACACATATCCAGTGCCGTTCTGCCACTGCTGCTGTTAAAGAGGCTGTCTTAATGTTCAAGGAAATCACTTTGAACAACATTTAATATGAATGTTAATGTTTACGTTGAATTAATAAAGTAGTTAGAATAAATAAATATGTTTTATTTATTTCATATTTCGTAAATAATTCATAACAACGAAAATCTTTACGTGTGAATATCTCCTAAACAAAGCGTTTGCGAATAAAGCTATAGAGGAAATTTTATTCTTGTTTTCAGGTCCTCAGTTCATTTTTTCAGCTTGGCCACTTAACCCTGAAACACTCTGAAGATAACTTCTAATAAAATTCGTACTTATACTGGATGGATAAGGAATTGGTGGTATGGATTTGTTTACCTGTTATCATTGCCGGAAACGAATATTGTTTCAATGACTCGTAGATATAGAAGACCAGGGTCTGACTCTGGAAGTTGAAGTCGAGCTATGCCGCTGGAATTCTTGCCAACTGACACGTTTTGATGTAGTTTGTATTACTCGACATCGAAGTTGATTTGTTGACACATGTTTTTTTTTTAAATATATTGAATTCAAAGTTATGCTTAATGGATTCAAATAATTGTTTTGTATTATCTCGCTGTAATGAATGAAGAACTTGAGATTTTGGGCAATCACTATTTCATTACTCGCTTAGTATTACCGTCTAGAAGAATTTATCAAAAGATTAGTGTTATAAAATAATGAAGGGGGATTATTCAACAAATTTTTATGCTGTTACAAAACCAATCACAAATAAAGGTGTGGGTTTTTGCAGCTGTGTAACAGTAATTTGTTTACGGCAAAATATTTGTCAATAATCTTGGTTTCTGTAATGTATCATAAAACGCAGGGATGACTTTCTTGTTATCTAAATTTTTTATTGCTCTGATAATGATAAGTTTCAAATTGCCTCGGGTTAGTTCTATTGATGCTGTTTCTAATCTAACTGACGAATTTAACATTTATGACATTTTTCATTAAAGATTTATTGCATGTGCAGTAAGTTTTCATTTAGTGGACTATCATTGTTGAATTTATTAGTGATGTTACAGGTATGATTAATTTTGTTTTCGTTCCGAATAATAATCCATCCACATTCATTTGTTTTTATTATTTTGTATAATACATTTATAAAAAAAAAATTACAAAACAATCTTTAGAATGAATGAAAGCTTTACAATTAAATACATTACGTAAGCACTAATTATCCTGTAATTTATTACGACCCTCCTCTTCTGCTTGTCGGATGAGAGGTAAAAATAAAAATAAAACAATTATCTAGATGGGCTTTCTCCACGCCCTTACTATCACGTCTTGTTTTTATTAACCGCTAATAATTTAATGAGCGCAGAATCCATTCTTCTCCCTTTACAGCGTCTACGAGTTTTACCGTACTATGCTTATGCGGGAACGAAAAAATTCCAAAATGTTTCTTTAAATGAGATGTATGGCCTGACCCAAGGAAATATTCTTTAACACTTTTTGTTAGTTTCCTTCTGGTCAGCCCGATATAAACGGCCTGAGAGACTCAATCGTGTAAAACCCACTCTTTCAAATCAGAGTTGGGCATACTTGTCTCCTCATTCCCCCGCAAGTGTATTTAAATTAGTGATATAGAATATTGTTATATTCACACAAAATTATCGATAAATATTCTTCTTTATTTAAAAAATATTTATATTTTTTTCAAATTTACAGGTCTAAATACATAATACCTATTTTTCCGTTGGTTATTTAATGTGTTGGCATGGATTAACACGGATTTATTATCCTTTTTGATCGGGACAGCGGTATGTTTGTATTTTCCATAGAAAATTGCAACTTACAAAAGAAATTATCCTAACCTACATCATTATCAAACGTGCTCATCGATTGTTTTATCTTAGAAGAAGATATTGAAGAACAAATTGAAGAAGGGTCTATTGCAATCATGCGTAATGATCATTGACGCAACTAATAACACATTCACAAGCCAAAAAAAATGTTATCTTTTTAGCGTAATATTGTTGTTGTTTTTTTCAATATTGTCAAAACTAGGTGTATGAATAAAGACATATATTTTATTCTTTCTAAGTTAAACATTGTATTAAGTATATTTATTGGATTTGATATTAACTCTACGTGCCGAGAGTGTGTAAAGGCCGGTCCACACGCTCCGTTTTGCACAACGTTTTGTCTGCGCAGTCTTAAGACGGAATGAAAACGTTGCAATTTGCAGAGCGTCCACACGGCACAGACATATCCGTATATTTTGCTCAGTTTTGTGTGAGATCGCCATGGAGGTGGTACTACTCTGGTCGATTTTCGCGATGTGTATTGTTAGAAAAAAAAGATTTGAACATCTCAGAAGTACCCGGCGTTCAAAGTGGTCGCGGAAGTGGCTTCTAAAAAGGCAGCACTTTTCCCATATCAAATTATTGCGTGAATTACGTGATGAACCTAATGATTGGCGGAACTACTTGCGAATGGACATTGACACATATACTTATTTATTGGAATTGGTGACACCGCATATCAACAAAGAAAATACTTGTATGAGAACAGCAATATCAGCACATGAAAGGCTAACAGCAACTTTAAGATTTATTAGCTAAAATTTCATACGCCTCCGCCTACTTATCCCTGTCACTGTATTCTTTTGATTTTACACGCCAAATGCACGGGAAACTTTCATACAGAGCAATAAAATCAGTTAAAAACTCCCTAGAACATTGCCGAAGGTCAGCCATTGTCGCCCGACGGATTGAAACTGAGTAGCAAAACGGATCGGAAAACGGTGCTACCGTCCACATGCGCCGACTTGCCTGCGCAGTTCAAGGAAAACTGAGCTGTCTGGCTCAGTTTTACTAAGACTGTACCGTCTTCCAAATGGATTCAAAACTGCACTGTTTTCCAGTCCACACGCAACGTTTTATCTGCAACGTTTTGAACTGCGCAGACAAAACGTTGTGCAAAACGGAGCGTGTGGACCGGCCTTAATTTGCGCCTCTGCTGCGTTCCTAGGATGTAACTGTTTCTCAAGCTCCCTCTCCGGAATCGAACCCTGATTCCCTGTTACCCGTGAGAGCCATGGTAGACACAGAATCTACCAACGACAGCTGATAAATCAGACATTTCACAGATACGTCGCCGGTACTGCGACCGTACGATCTGTGGTGTTATTTAGAGTAATCAAGTAGATCCCCGGGCGAATGGTTTTGATCCAATAAAATCATCCTTTCCATCGCTGGTCGTGACTTGGTTGCATGTATTAGTTCTAGAATCACCACAGTCATCCACGTGAGTGGCATATATTCGGTAAACTATGACCGGTTTACTCAGCCTTCTGCGGTTTCACTTTAGTTCAGCTCGTACTTGCATGGCTTAAGTTTTGAGACAAGCATATAACTCCATGCAAGAATCAAATATCCGAAGTGGCGAGGATAGTTTCTTTCTCTCCATATTTTATAATGGGGACCAGAATGTCTCCTCCTCCCCTAATATTTCACAGTAATTAAATTAAAATGACTCATAAAAAAGGCCGCGATGGCCGAGGATGTTAAGGCGTCATAAACTTAGCAATCTCGAGTGTAGTTGCGTCGGTTCGAATCCGGTCTGTGTGGGTAAAAATTTACTTCATTGCAGATCCATGGAATGAATCTTGACATTCTCAATCTGGTTGGAACAGATTGGTTATACCCCTGATATGCCAGAAATGGCCAGATTGATGTAAACGAAAAAAAACTTTAAAAAGTTGTGTTAATGATTATAGTGTGTTAGAGGTAATAAACTGACGGCTGAGCTAACTCAAGATCGACTCTTTACCCCTTCCACGATGTCTTGAGTTCCGGTGCCTATTGTTCTAATAATGAGACAAAGTGAATCCGATGGCTTGGTACCAAAACCACCAACAATCGTTTAGATATAAATAAAAATGAAAAATAAGAAAAAATTATATCGATAACTTTAAATCCTTTCTTTTAGCGAAATCCTGAGAAGCGCCATATATTCGAAACGCGTAAGTTCATAAGCTTTTTTTTTTTTTAAGGTGCTGTCAAGAAGATAATTACCTACTCTACTGTAATTGATTTAGAGTTTTTCCTGTGTAGTGAAAGTGGACACACTTCCGTTCTTCCTTCTAGTTCATTCCATACCGACTTATGATTCAAGATATTATACTTATTTATTTATTCCACCCTCCCATGCCACAATGGCAATACGGGTGTTTGCAATAGTGTGTTATTAGGCATGAATACTTAATAACACACTACTACTATATGTGCACTCAGTTCTTCTGTTCTATCTTCTTCCTTCTTGTTTCGGCCTAGCCTCCAGAATCTTCAGGTCTTCCTGGCGCTTGTCCTCTTCTTCTGTGGACACCATTACGGAAGTGAGCGGGCCCCACCACCGTCTTCCATCCATATATGAAATCCTTAAACCGCGGGAAATTTTCCTCGTTGACTAACTGAGGAAACTCATTTTCAGTGAGGACAAAGATTCCCGCGGCTCTTGTCATTGTACAGTTTCCGGAACACTACAGATTGGGCATAGAGGATCTACATCAATGCCCAGACCGTGAAGTTTAGCTCGAAATCCTCCATGCCCCGTGAGGAACTGAGAAATCCAGTAGTCCGGGAGGACCCACATTGCCTGAAGCCTCGACTGTACTGTGGGAAAGTATTTCCTTTAGGGGTTGCTAGCCACCGCCGGTTCCATGCTTCAATTGTATCCTCCCGGAGTATCTTCTTCCATCTATTAGGCGCTTCCATAATCCTCACCTCAAGATATTGTACTCTGCGTGACTACAGAATTGTCAAAGTATTGGTATAACATATGAAGCCAATATACAAGAGGTTTTTTAAAATCTTTTTGTTGTTTCCTATCTCGCCTTTTAGGCAGTAGGGTTTTTTTCCGGGCCGAGGGGTGAGGAGGCCATTTTCTTTTCAGACGCCTCAGAGTGAACTCAATATATTTTTGAAAAGCATGTGTCAACAAATCAACTTCGATGTCCAGTGATACAAACTGCATCAACACGTGCCAGAAAGGAAGAATTCCAGCGACATAGCTCAACTTCAACTTCCAGAGTCAGACCCTGGTCTTCTATATCTACGAGTCATAGATAACAATATTCCTTTCAATCGCTTCCACCGGCCAGCACCGATAATTAAAATGCTAAGTATTTCATAAACTATGTCATATAAACTTACCCATAAACGACCAACCCGACACGAAGGTTTCTTCTGATGTTAAATTATAAATTAAATCGTCCTAAAAAAAATAAACTTTTTTAGAAATTTTTGAAATAATAAGATTTCCTGGAATTAAACTATTATACAGATAACTTCATAATTTAAAATGCTAATCTGTGTCATTCTAATCTTCTTCTATTCTATAAACTCGGAAATCTATCCTTAAATCTTTCTATTTATGTGAACCTGTATAAATTTTCAATAATGTCTGATTAAAGTATTCAATGAAAAGTATTACCTACTCCAAGAATTAAAATTTTATTAAGTTATTTCTTTTGCATTATTTTTATTACAAACTTCATATATTTTTACAAAAAATATATAAGACTGGCTTCATATCGAAGACGGACATCTGTCATTTTTTGAAAGTGGAGAAAAGGTTTTTTTTCTGTAGGTTTCACTCTATTTCTGATGATTCTATTCAGGGGTGTCCAGAAGAGAGTTTCATGGTGCAACTCAAAATTTTTGAAGGAGCATATTTTGATGGATTTTTGAGGAAGGACAATTTCGACGGGGTTTTGAATTTTCAGACTAAGGGACAAGAGGAAAAATATGGAACATACCGCACCAAGTGTAATTTTATTTGAGAGAAAAAAAATTATTTTTCAATTTCAGTGAAAATTGTTATTTGAGGGTTTATCGAGGTGCGAAATACAAATCTCAACTTTGTTTCTCCTTAAAAAAATATTTTAAGCAACTTTACTGCTATGGCCACTACAAATTGTTTCATTTCAGAGATAATTCTTATCTATTTCGATGACATTTTTTTAATATTTTGTAGGGAATTCAGGAAGCTTTCAAATAAATGTGGTATTAAATATAATAATAATAAATATTATCTATCAATAATAATATAAATATTAATTAATTAAATTTAATAAATATTATCTATCAAAAATTTTGTACTTTTTCAATTATTGGCAAATAAAATTTTGAATTCTTCGTAACATTTATTGCAGCTTGTTTTCGGGAAATATGTTATATACAAAAATTAAAACGGTTTCAAGGAGAAGACTTTAGCCAAGTTTCGTTAAAATTGTTCTAGCCGTTTTGGCGCGACAGTCTATAGCGATATTTTTTTTACACATATATTATTATCGTGGGACGGATGTACTATGCCAGAAACCTTCGCGAAAGTGTACGCAACACCTTCCCAAAGTTTCATAGCGATCGGATTAATGGTTTAGCAATGCACACTAGCGGATCCAGGATTTAATTTTGGGGAAGGGGCTTCAGCCCGAAAGCGGTTTTTTTCATAAAAATAACGATAATTACTTTGGAAAAGATGAAAGAAACTAACTACCTGTATGAAATGGTGTTTAAGTGATTCCTAAAGCCCCTTTAAATGAAATTACACAAACAATAATACTTTAAGAGATACTTTTATTATATTTTTTCCGATAAAACATGGCTATATTTTACCATTTTGGGGGGGGGGGGCTTCAGCCCGAAAGCCCCCCTCCCCGTAGATCCGCCCGTGGCAATGCATAAAGGACAAACAGACAGAAAGACATACATTCATTTATATATATATAGATGAACAAAACAATGAAACCCGTATATGTTGAGGGATTGCTGAATTTCCGAAATCGGCTTCTCCCAGAGACTTTATTATCATACGAAATATTTTAGACCTTGTAATATAGATATTTTTTAGCCAATTAAAACGGTGAGGAAGCTATACTGACATTACTTGGCAAACGTTTTTTTATTTTAAATAATTAACCATTTCGTATTAATCTTTGATATCAAAATTAGTGAAATATGAAATTTATTAACTAAAGGAAAAATAAGAGATTGTAACGGATAATAGTTGTAATAGAGAAATCGAAGGAATACGAGCTTGCCCGAGCTGGTCTGAAAGATTACAACAGGCTTCCATACCTAACAGGAGCTTCATATAATACAGACTCCTACAATATTATGTTCATATACATATGCCGTTTCCTTAAATGTTATCGTTGGTATTATTTAATATTTAATTGTATAGAATACAGCGATATAATAATTAAAATTTGTATATATAAAGATATTTAAACAAATAAAAATACCCACAATGAATTGCACTAGCGGATCCAGGATTTAATTTTGGGGGAGGCTTCAGCCCGAAAGATTTTTTTTCATATACAAATAATGATAATTAATCAGAAAAAAAAGAAAGAAATTAACTACCTATATGAAATGGTGTTTAAGTGGTTCTTGAAGTCCTATTAAATGTAACTACACGAACAAGAATACCTAAAGAGATAGTTTTTAATATTTTTTTCTGTAAAACATGGTTGTATTTTATCATTTTGGGGGGGGGGGCTTCAGCCCGAAAGCCCTCCTCCCCCCGTAAATCCGCCTGTGATGAATTGTAAATAAATATAGCGTCAATAATTTTTACTTTCACTTTCCCCTTATCTGAAAATACTTATTTCTGCTAAGAAGAGGGTGGTAAGTGAAAGTCATGTGATGCGCGCACCAGATTTTTTGAAGTATTGTATTAAGATTAAATGTATACATATAGATTAAAATCTATACTCCAGTAATTGTAGCCCTGAACATTCTTATCATTTTTTTTTTGTGGCAAATTTATGCCAAATTATTTTAATTAAATGTTATAATATCAATGGTTACATTTTTTTTTTCAGGCTAATTGATGAAGCTTTCTAAACTATTGGGCTTGCTATTAATAAGTTAATTTTTTACAGACTATTCTATTCTAAGATATTCTTCCTCTACCTTTGGTAATAAATAAATTAAGTTACACTTAATCTACAACAAATATATAGATCTATTGCAAATTACCTCCATTGGATTTAGATAAAAATCATATATGTTTATATGTTTAAGAGGTTCATTCTTCTTCAATGTTTATCAAAGAATCGTACTTAAAATTTTTCTCATATATTGGCTAAAGTACAGCAGGACTGCCTTCCAGAAGTGATAATCTTGTTCTGATAAGCTCTCACAAAATCTCACGATGAAAATAAATTAGTTCACAGATTCACATCCAAATGGTGGAAAAAAAAACAGATGATTTAAACATATGATTAATAAAAATCATGTGGTTGTGGCATCATACAAAAAAAATCCCCTAATTATTTAACTAAGAGCACTCCCTTTATAAATAATGGAGGTTCCCCAGCAAGGTCTCCTGACCCTAACTGATGTAACAGAATAAATAATTACCTGCTACAATCATACAATCTGGTCTCAAAATCAATTAATCATTCATTACACAGACCATATTCCTATGCAGAATGATTGTACTTTTCAGACAATATTTAGCTACAGTAGTTCATAATCCTCTTTAAACTTATATTTAAGATATATAAATGTTGCTTGTAGTTTATTCAAAAGTATAAATTGATTTTGAACCACTTTACTATAAGAGTATTTTCCTATTTACAAGAAGAAGGTATCCATTTTATGCTTGTAGTTTATTCAAAAGTATGAATTGATTTTGAACCACTTTACTATAAGAGTATTTTCCTATTTACAAGAAGAAGGTATCCATTTATATATTTTAGGATACGATATATTTTAGTTTGAATCAATATTAAACTATAGATACTGGTGGAAAGGCAACAATAATAATTGCGATTGAATCCGGAAAGGCAGTGTTTGATACCAGCATTGATCCCCTCTCTCCAACAGGCTCTATCGAAATCTAAATCTGAAAGATCAGCCTGAACCCAAAACTCACAGCACAATTGTATCATTATAATCCACAGTTTTGTTCAGTATTGACTATAACAAACACATCACAAGAGTGAATATTTGACAGCTTGGGAAGGCTAGTTTCAGTGTAGTTACAGACTTAACACAAAAATCTGGTGCGCACAACACACAACTTTCACTTACCGCTCTACTTTGAATAGAAATTATTTTCTGGCAATGCTGGGCTATTATAAAATTTTTGAAGTGCATTTTAAACGCAGCTAAAGCTTCAAGTTTACAGATAACAAATCATTAAGACCATTAAAATTACAAAAAGTCTATTTATTATATCGATAATAGGCAATATAACTCTAGTTACTCCATCTGCTTTTATGAACCATACAACTTCAGTCGCTGAGCCTTATAGTTGACAGAATGACTAACTCCAATTTCAACACTTTTAAGTAATGTCATTATAGTGATATTTTTAGTTGAAAAAGGTACCTACACAGACAGTGAGTAAGTTGATTCCAGAGTAGGTGATGGCAGTGTTGAAATAGAGAACTGTGGATAAAGGTATAAATTTTGCCACTAGAAACGTCACTAAAATTAATAATAAAGAATGTTGAAATTGGTGTTAGTCATTATGTAAACCTCAAGGCTCATATATGCCTTTATCAATTTTCATGATCTCAATACTTACCCTTACTATACATTACATATATAGGTAAGTGAAAGTAAGAAGACACTAAAAGTCCATGTTTTGAGCTTGCCTCAGATCAGTGTTTTAAATCTGCAAGTCAGTGGTTTAAAAAAACTAATTAAACAATTTGTAAATCTTACTAATAAAAAAAGAACTCGAAGAAAGAAATCTTCAAAAACTGTAAATAAATACGTATCCAAGAATTTAAAATTGGAACTTTTCCTTTTATTATTATAGGGAATAGCTCATATTATTATTATATTAGTTCTATGGGCATTTGTGTGGTCATGCTTTAAATCAGTGTTTGTAGGTCTGTGTAAGTTATTGTGAAATATTTTGTAATGTGTTCGTATGGCGGCATCTATAAGTTTTTATATAAAGTAAAATTGCTGACGTACCAGGGAGCCTTGGAGATAGTCCCAAAAGTTTTTGATTGAAAATGTTGATTGATGGTTGACTGTAGTGAATAATTGAAGAGAAGAATGGTTGGAATGATCTGTCAAAAAAAAAAAAAGATTAGTAAAATAAATAAATAATTATATTTATTTTTGCCCAAAATAAAAATAAATATAATTATTTATTTTTACTACTATTTTTTTACTGATCACCCTAACCATTCTTTTCTTCAGTTTTTGATTGAAAAGTTTGTAGTTTATATATGTGCATCTTTTAGAATGTCCCATACATCCGTGAAGTATAGTTCCAAATGGGCTTAAGTGTATGTATTCAATTTCTTTCTTAAGTTTTTATATCACACTTCTTAAAAAGAGTGAATATAATAGTCTTAGATCCAACGCTTTTGTTTTGTTCATGATATGTGGGCCCATGTCATTCTTCTATCTAATCCCAGTCCAAGATATTGAACTTTACCTGTCTAAGGATATTCGGATATTGTTGAGGTGAATATGAGTGCAAGTTTCACGTTGAAGAGTAGAAGTATGTTATGTGATTTGTCTTGGTCGAGTCCAATTTTCCATTGTTTGGACCAGCCATGAAATTTTGTTTGGTGATAATGTAGAGTCTGTGAAATGTTAAATTAAATTTAAATACTACAGTTAAAATTACATATTTTTAAGTTTCTAAGGTTTTGGAAATAAATCAAAAATTACAAATACCAATAATTTATTTAATAAAAAAAATAATTTAGATAATAATCAAATTTGTAATGAGAACATAAATATTTATTTTTTATGAAAAAACTTTATTTTTAAATATTTACAAAAAAAAAAAAGAAAAAAAGAGGACAGACTGACATTTTATTGGAGGAATGCTTGTGAGTTATAAATTTGTTTGATAAATAACTTTACATTAATCAGACACTTTTTACATAATCCTCCATAAATTCGTATAACTGCATTTCAGTTATATATTGTAATATATAGTGTAACTATATATTGTATTTGTATCTCTACCGTTGTTTAACTATATCATCAAATCATGAAGCATAATAATGTAATACAAAGGTAATTTGCTGTGAGAATTATCTTTCTGATGCAGTGTTATCTATTTCAAGAAATCTATATAATTTTTAAATTTTTATTATTTTAAATTTTAATTGGAATTAAAGTCCTTCAATAGAAATTGAATAGTGTATTGAAATAAATAATATTTCTTTAAATATTTATTCGATGCGAATACATAAATATAATCTAGAAGCCAAGATGGAGTGTGCTTCAGTATTATAAACTTACTTCATATTTTATACTTACATAAAATAAAAAACTTATATTAAAAAAATAATCACAACTGTTATTTCACTATACATACACTGTTTTTATGACATAAGAATTGATTAGGAAAAAAACAGATATATCAATAGAAGCAGATCAAAGTTGAATATGAAGAATAAAAAGGTATTCGATACCAGTCAGAAATTCGTAAAATTATCTAACTTCAACATAGACAATACATTAATTTTAAATGTAGATCTAAATATATTGTGATGTATTTATGACTTCTTGAATCAATTCAAAGTTTAAACAAACATTATGTACAAAAAAATAATAAATACAACCTAAATTATTTACAACAAAAAATAAATTTATTTACACCTTAAAAACTTACAGAATCACAAGATAAAATCAAGAACTGTACAGGAAAAGTTTTCTTCTAAATACAAATTACAAAAAAAGATTTTAAAGAGCACAAGCATCTTTCAAGTTTGTTGCATTAAAAGCGGAAAAATAATCATCATGAAGAAATCGAACAATTGATTCAAGAGGACATAAGAAGAAAGATGAGTTTCTAAAACCAGTAACGTTCTGCTGCCTGGCAGGATGGTGATTTGCAACACCCTTACAAAAATGAACTTTTGTAGTAATATCTTTACCATTAAACAGTAATCGGAAAAAATAATCGCTTCCGATTGGGCCAACAGTACCACCTTTTAATTCTTTGCTTTTATATATCTGAAAAAAAAAAGGAACATAGATTAACATAGTATATTAGCTCTGGAGCCAGGGCCCAAAAATCGACCTCATCGCAGGCAAAGGTTTGATTGTAAATTACGAAAATGTATGTTATTCTGAGTAAAAAGAACCATGTCTGCCGTTCCTGAGCCACTTCTTTCAAAAATGGCAGTTTTAGTATTTGACAAATTTGGTAAAAATCAGCGTTGGTTGACCGTGGATTTATACCTTACCATGCAACCAAATTATAAAGTATATGTACTCATTCGACGCACAATTTAACTTTTTTTAATTTATTATAGAGTACATTTTCAGTTTGATGCATCATTTAGGAGTTATATGTGAAAAAAAAATATATCCAAAAAATCTGATTTTTTCTCTTAGCAATTTTGATTTTCACATGTCTAAATCCAGATAAAAAAGTTGAAAAAATAAAAACTTTTCTCACATTTTTTGCAATGGATTTCCCGTTTCGATCCTCAAATTACTGGTCGAATATTCTTTAAATCAGTTGCTATTTTTCAAAGCAGTGGCTCAGGAATCGTAGACAAGGTTCTTTTTACTCATAATAACATACACTTTAGTAATTTACAATCAAACCTTTGCCTGCGATGAGGTCGATTTTTGGGCCCTGGCTCTAAGACTAATATATCTCCATATTTTTAACCAAAATTTATAAATATGCATTAATAAATTAATTGTACTTTCTATTTTAATCTATTAATATTAGAAGTTGTTTGGGTTTTTTAGTTTAAAAGACCTAAAGGTTACTTTATTTTGAAATTTTATGATATATGTACTAATTCTTTTGTTTATTTTAATCTAAGGTATTAAATTCCATTTACTTAATATTCCCTGTAACATTTTTATAAGACATGTCCTTAAATAAATAAAGAATCTATTACTAATAACAAATGATTCAGGTTTTATGACTGACATAATACAAAGAATTATTGGTGTTGAAAAGAAGTCTCTTTGGTTATTCAGAAAATCTATAACCATTTTTTTTTTTATAGTACTTTCAACTAGCACAGAAGGAAGGGGAGCGAGTTACTCTTTCCGGATAGCTGGGAAATTTTTTAATTTGATGTATAGGATGATGATCAATTGTCTTAACTCAAATATAACCCGTATTGCACTTATTTTGTTTTCATAATCATCAGTTCAATGGAAATAGGAACAAGGGTGGATATTTCCTCCCCACCTTCTTTATGTCTTATGTATAGGTGAGTTCTGTCTATAGAATTGATTTGTTTATATTCATTATGTATATCAATGTGGCAGTAATGTCACCAACATATTTTACAAAAACTGATTCACCATTTTTTTTTCCACATATATAATGGTGTATATAACTTCCAATACAAATAATACTTTAAATTTATATTTTGGAAATGAAAGTATTGTTCTCTTTTGAATTTCAGAAACAATTGTTAAAGTAGAAAACATTTTTAAAATATTTTAAAAAATTAAAAGCAGTATGCTGAGTATAATGAAAGACCTGTTTCACATTCAGTTAATCATACAAGAAGTATAAAATTTAGTATTGTGTATTTTTTAGATCTGCCTGGACAAACATTTGTTTCAAATTAAGACAAATCTAACATTTTTACTAGATTCATTTGTTGTATGGTTTTATTCTCACAATTTTTGCCTTTCTTTATGCATTTTTTTTATCTCAAATAAAAATTCATTGTAATATGTAAATAAACAAAATATTGATGAATAGGTATTTACAAAATCAGCAAAGACAGATAATTCATTTTAGCTAATATAAAAAAGGGAAATAGATGGCCTACATCAGATTTAAGTATTTTAAAATAGTTTCTTCCTTTTTTTCACCTCTACAGTTTTTGCAGAAATCTTTCATTGCAGGCCACCGATATAATTGGTTAATGTCTATCCTATGATAAGAACCATTGAAAAAAGTAAAGCCCAACTAAACAAATTAATATAGCATTATATAATATAAATTTTAAATATCCAAAACTAATCAAAAGAGTTTGTAAATGAGATAGCAATTAAGATTATCACATATTATAAATTAATGTGATTCTTTAAATACTTTTATTTTTATAATAATTTAAACCATAAATTACCTCAAAGATGAGCCTTGATGCGTAGTACGGAGAAAATACTCCATCACTTGTTATACCAAGAGCACTCGTAAGAAAGCTTAATGTTTTATCATGGCCAGAATATAAGATAAATTTAGGTTTCCTTTCTGATATCATCTGGAGGAACTGTGAAACAATGTTCTTCAATAACCCATAAGCTCGTAACAATGAACCTCTCTTAAAATGTTTACTTTTACTCGATTGTTTTGTTTCCCAGTTAAGGTAGGTAAAAAGTCCAGTAACTTGCTCGGGCTTCACACACTGGTCAGAAGCAAATGGATACTTACATGGCAATTTACTGTTATGACATATGTATGTCAGAAGGGCGTCTTTCAAAGAGTGAGGATCAGTAGATAACTTTTTATGAGGAATTTCATAAACAATGGATGAAGCAGCCTTCACTAAATTATAAACTGCTGGATGAGAACGAAGGTGTTTGGAACTTTCTACCACAAACTGATCTAGGAAATAATTTGCTTTGGGACAAGCACAATCATCAAAACAAAATGTCAAACTTGAAACAGACTGAAAGACAATTTTTGGGTAGTCTTCTTCCTCCAAAAAGGCGTAAAGAAAAGCTAGAGCGCTATGCACAGTTCGACTGTATGACGTGCTGAATACTTTGATCTCTTCTTTTATACGACTGCTGCTTATATTCAAAGAATGCTTGTAGACTTCTCGAAGAACCCTTCCAGTAGCAAGTAGTTGCGAGGCTCCAATTTTGGTCAACAATCCAATATCGCAGCCACCGGCAGGTAGAGGTGAATGTATCCTTCTAAATACCCCGAGCAACTGAGAAAGTGCGGGCGTGCCAGTTATATTTTTAATATAACTTTCAAAAGCACCATACAAAGGATTGTACGGCCCATCACAATTGATGTTCGATACGTTTACAACATGAGTCAATGGTCCTCTGTCGCCATGCCTTATCAATACAATCACACCTTCTAGAGAATAGTTCGAATTGAAGTTACCTATAAAAAAAAAAAAAAAATTATTATTACAGAAGTGAAAATGTAGCTGTAAAAATTATAATAAATTAAAGTAAGTCACTTAAAAATATATTAATAATAAATAAATAGAAACATACATAAACTAATACAGATTTTACAGTCGTATGCCGTTTCTGCATATAGAATTAGTAACCACCACCCAATGTGACTCATAAATGTATCTGAACTGAACCAAAAAATACATATCCAGATACTTAAAAATGTGGATGTATTTAATGTCTTTCATAGGAATAAATTAATTTTATTTGTAATCAATAATAGGTAGTTTAATGATATGGATATAATTATTTAGCAGATTTTATTATTCAGAATCACAATGAAAAACAAAAAAAAAATAATCTAGATAATAATTTTCAAAATTTCAGATCATAATTTTCCTTAAAAAAACATAAGTAAAAACAACTAAGTATAACTATATATAACTTAGTATACAACTAAGTTTCCTTTGGCATTTTGAAGAAATCTGAGTGATTAAAATTGCATGTCAGTTTTCTATTAATCTTAAAATACTCTTTAATTAAACGATAAAACTGCTACCGGTTGTTTTAGCACTAAGCTACTTATACAAATACTGTTTTGTACACTATGAAACAGCTTCATGAATCACAGCTGGAAATTAATAAAAGTGAGTTAGAACGTCAACAGATATCAAGTTTTTCATTACCTTCTGAGCCTGGTCGGATATCATTATAAATATTGCAAAATTTAGTTATTTTTTTCGCTTTAATCAAGGTTCCAGCAAGTTTCTGTTCTTGGATAATGTTTATCTCAGTAGTTTGATATTTGAGTAAACTTGCCGCACTATTTTCAATCCCGACATGTTTGTACATAACTGAAAGAGATATCAGAAATGAAATAAATATATAATTGAAAAGATGTATGAGACTTAAAAATTAATGTGTTTGACAGACCTCCAAGCAGAACACAAATCCATAAACTCAATAACAGATAACAGTAAAATGCTCGATGTTGTAAATTTAACCTAAAGTTATTAAAATACATTCTTATTTATTAGAGAGATCATCTTTATTTCATTCATAATTCTTAATTTTCACACCATATTTTCTTTTGGCCATTTTGGTACTTCCAGAGTGATCAGTCTCTCATACATCACTGTAGTCAAATGAAATTAAAATTTATTCGTTGATGAAATAATAAAAACATGACAACCAGGTCATCACCGGACTGTTTATGTCAAACGTTTCAATTATAACCTGCCCGCGAGTAGACTACCGGAGGGGGAGGAGAGAAATATTGCCGGTTAGGGAATTTGTCGGGGGCGGGTTGGCTGGCCTGATGGCCGTTGTTCGAGCCAGACATGTTTTCGTTTTCATTGCGATGTGTTCTCTTCTGTTGTGAGCATGTGTGATCTTGCTATTTTTATCGATAGTTTGGATCATAGTTGTGTTACTTATATATCTTGCATTCGAGTGTGAACTGTGCCCTCCTAGGCGAATGAAATGTAGTTGTTTTGGTTAATTTGTGTTCATCCGTTGGTTTTATTTTTCATTTATTAATGTTATTAAGCCTATGTGAGACGATAACCGTTGATAAATGACTATGTCCCTCTCTCAGCGAGATACTGTTATCCATTTAGTGGCTGGAGGGTGAGTCTTGTCATATTATTTCTATTTGTAGTGTTTCTCATTATGTTTCATGATGGATAAAACTCGTTAATTGTGTAATTAAAGGGTGGCAGGAACGGTTGGCGCAGTGGTCACTTGCCCTTTAGAAGTGGTAAAAACGCGCCTTCAGTCTTCTTCCTCAGGATTCCATATCCAGCTTCCCAATATAGCATCCCCTGAAGGGAATGGGAGGCACGTTACCTGCCAAACTATCATGCCCTCTCATCAAAGAAGAAAAATAAACACCATCTCTTCGAGGCATGTTAACCAAATGCTGGCAATATCCACGTATGGTATGCCTCAGTCCAAAGCTGTAGGATTACTGCAATGCCTTAGGTACCTACAGTTTGATTATTATTATCAGATAATACAACCGGTATTTTGTTAAGTTGACTTTTCAGTTTTTTTGTTTGTTATTGATTTTACTGTTATTAGGTTTTCTAATTCGTGATTTTTTTTTCTATATTGCAGACTCATAATAAAAAATGAAGGACCAAAAGCTCTGTTTAAAGGTCTGGGTCCAAACCTAGTCGGTGTTGCTCCGTCTCGCGCAATTTATTTTTGTGCTTATTCCCAAGCTAAATCATTTTTCAACTCAGTTCTTAGACCAGATACAGCTGTTGTTCACGTACTGTCAGCATCTTGTGCAGGTATGGTACATCACATTATCTAGTATTTGTATTTGTGTCGATAGCGAATGTTTTTATAACTGACCTAATCATGATTTTGATTTTGTTCTTGATGATATATGATAATTTAACATGTATGTGTTACGTAATTGAGTGGATGAGTGTTTTGTTCTATTTGTACCTTTTTTTTTTTAAACTGTAGTATGAATGAGCGGTAACTCAATCGATTTCTGCGTACGTGACTGAATCAACGTTAACCTGTCTTTAATTCCAAAATCCTGCCTGATATATCACCATACTTGATTAGTGTAACTTTATTTTAATATTAAAATTGTGTATTCTTCCGGAAATAAATTATCTGATCCATAATAAAAGCCCTTTTTTTGCGAGTGGTTATTCCCTTGAAGTTGTTTACCAGTTATTACGTGACCTTGACATGCAACCGCTGATACTGCGTAGTTCAAAAGTGAGCATTTTTCATATCGTTATGGAATTTTTGTAAGAAATTTCTATGTTTATTTTACTATAAATTTTAATTTTATTTTAATACTTGATGATCAGAAATTTCATTATCATGATTGTTAGAAATCCAATTATTTTGAATAAACTTTGTTGGTTAATTTTAATAAATACGTTCTTTCATTAACATAATATACGGACAAGTACACGACAAAATAACGGAGAACTCGATCCCAATAAATTCAGGACATTTAGAATAACACCTTAAGATCCTGAACGAAGTCTTGTTAGGATCAGAAACTTATCACATATTTATATTTATTTCCAATCTTTCTCCTGTCTTTTTTTTTTTTTTTCCTAAACATTTTTGACCTTACATCGAATAATGAACTTAGCTTAAAGGATTTCCCACTGGATTATATTTGCTTTTTAAACCATATGTTGCTCACATTTTGTATATACTCTATTTCCTGGTTATTTAAATAAAACTAATAATAAATGAGGAAAACAATTCCCATTGAACATCTAAGAAGGCTACTTCCTATACTAAAATGGAATTAAATGGAGTATTTAACTGAAACCAAAATTGGTAATTAAAGTACTTCACAGTTAAAGCGGCATTACGAAAATTAATAATAATGTTTATTGTGAAAATTTTGGATGTAGAAAAGGAAAATTTAACTTATTATATAGCTTTATTTTATAGCATTTAAATCATCATTTCCAGACATTGAAATTCTGTTTTCACTCTTTTGACTCAGATCATTTTTAAAAGTTATGTTTTTGTGTGAAATGAAACCAAATACAGTAGAAGCTGTAATAGGAATTTAGTTGTGACCCTTGCTCCAAAATTATATATAAATATTTACTTCAGAGTCAAAACAACAACAATATGGATTTGTATTTAGATTCATTTTAGACCATTGCAATTACCTTAACTATTAAATGATATATATATTTAATCATAAACTAATATTTCCAATTTTTGCCGAAGCCAGCAATGTTATTGACATAGAACAAAAGTTTGAAGAGAATGTGAAAGAAGAAAAACATTCCTTCCTTTATGAATATTTCATTGTATTATACCTATTTTACTCATTAGTCAGCTATAGAACGCTATGATGATATGGTAATTTACGCAAATCGAAAAAAAAAAGTTCGGTTACTCCTAAAGGTTTTCCTAAAAATTTGCCATCGGCCGGAAATGACACTGTCGTATAGAGCGACATCGACACTTTAATCAGGTGTAGGAAGGACGCTGACTTTTCATTTCCCGGAAGAAATTGGCAGGTAAAATGAACTGATCCTTCAGTTGCCTTGTGGAATTATGATAACACACATGAGCATGATTGCCAACTTCATCTCATTCATCATAGATATAAGAACCAGAACTTCGTGTGTTTTAATTTATTTATAAGTACACATCTTTCATACATACTATTAATTTTAATGTCCGCATTTTTCTGCTGAATTTATATTATTTTGAAGAATATCAATATCCTCTTCACAAATACGCTTTGTCAAATAGTTAAAAAAATAATAAGTACTGTTCATACTTCATTTTATGCTTATTTAAATCTTATTGAATGTACATTTAAAAGCGTGATTTGAGTATTAAGTGTCTGCGATTATCTCAACCTTCGTTGAAGTTATTAATATTTAGTAACACCTACCAGTTTGTTTTCGTTATTTCTAAATTAAGTGAACTTTTTTTTTCTTTTTTAATAAGTAAAGAGCTTATCAAATAAAACGTTTTTCCGTTCTAATCTGTTTTAGAGATAAGTGTTCTCTATTTAGAAACCAATTTCCAAGCAGTGTACTGGCTATTATTAGACCGACCAAACTGGAACACTGAGTGTTTTGTCTAAACAGTTCAAATCCTCTATCTAAACAATTGGTTGTTTTTAAAATGTAAGCAGTAAATAACATTCCATGTACTATAAATATGTTTAATAACTGATAAAAAACTAATATGCGATACTATCATTCCTGTATGCGTTTTTAAAAATTAAGATATAAATATACGACATTTTTTCTACTATTGTATTTTTTTTTAAATATTACTGTCACAGCGATATATTAGTGAATGTATAATGTAACCAATATAATTAGATGACAGTTGCTTGTGAATAAACTAACCTTTGTCAGCATTATAAAATTTTACTTTAGAGAGTCCTGCAAACGTCTTATCGGACGCCTTAGACAGATTAAAATAGATAGAGAAGACAGGTTCCGAATTGGTTGGTCTGTTTAGGTTAGGAATAAAGCTTGTGTTAAAAAGAGTTATATATATTTCGGGCCAGATATACAAAATGAGAATATTGTTGGTCTTCGTGGATAATTTTATTTATGGATTAATAAGGAACATTAAGGATTCATGGAAGAACTGTTCATTATATGGATTGGAGAAATAGGATGATTTCTAAGATTCTCAAAGCACAAATCCCTTTGTCCAACTAAGCCTGATCATTTTAATGTGTGTGAATTTTTTGTAATAAATTGGAAGTTGGGTGAGTAAGTGAAGTAAATATTGGAATAATCGAAATTTGCAGATTTCTTGTCTAATTCTTAAAATACTTCTATAAGGCATTAATGGTACCTATTGTTAGGCATAGAATGTTGCTGATCCGTCATTATCAATCTTCACGATCGTAGAAGACCCTAAATTTTTTTAAGCTATAGGTAGCAAGGTATATCATACACCTGGTTTCATGTATTATTTTTATCAAATAAAAATTAATGTGTTACCTCCCATAAAATTTATTTTACAAGGATGCTCATTCGTCCAAAGTTGATGGTGCATACCCCCTCCTTCCAAGAAAATTTATTACCCTTCTCTTAAAAAAATATAAGAAAAAAAGAACTGGATAAATTGATGATCATTATACAGTCACACTTACCTGTGGTCTGTTCCATGTGTTTACACTAGTTCTGCAGTTTAAAAGTTCCTCTATATTGAAACCCCCTAATATACAGAGTGTTTAAATGCAGGGTTATTCTGCAAAAATGAACTAAGGATCTCAAAACAAGAAAAAAAATATTCTGAAGGTATGTCCGCAAATGCTTTGTTTAGGAGATATTCACACCTAAAGATTTTCGTTGTTATGAATTATTTACGTTATATGAAATAAATAAAACCTATTTATTTGTCCCAACTACATTATTAATTAAATGTTAACATTAACATTCATATTAAATGTTGTTCAAACTGATTTCCTTGAGCATTAAGACAACCTTGGAATCTTTCTTTAACTGCAGCAGTGGTAGAACGGGACTGGATATGCGTTATTGTTTCACAAGGTTCAATCCTTCTTCGTAGGGAATTTAAGTCATTGACCGGACATGCTTAATCGTATCCCATATCCCAATCAATGGATTGGCCTATCACCGCGAAGAAAGTTCACTCGCATTATTTGTAGACTTCCAAACTGGATTTGATAGAGTTTGGAGGCAGAAAATTTTCGAAATTCTTTTTAAAAAAGGCGTACAAGACAATTAATTTAAATATCTTGCATCTTTCCTAGCCCGAAGATTTACTCGTGTCAGCTATAGACAGGAAACATCCAAATACAGTCATAAAAACCAGGGCCTCCCTCAAGGCTCGCTCCTTAGCCCAACTCTGTTCTGCATAAGGATAGATTATCTCATACAGACTCTTGAGTCTATACCAGGAATCAAAATATTCTGACGACCTTGTACTCTTGGCAACGGGCAGTCATACATAAGCATTAGAAATTTGTTTAAATAAAGCTCTTGAAAAATTCCAGAAATACTGAGGAAAACGAGATGTATGTTAATACTTAGAAAAACGAATTTCAGCTCTTCTCACTCTGGACCAAGGAACATCATATAACTTTAAAATAAGCACAAAAACAACTAAAACAAACGAATTCAACAAAATACTTTGAAGTGATACTAGACAACAGGTTGAGTTGGGCTAAACATACACACCATTTGGTAGAGATAGGTGAAGAACGTCTGGGCCTAATTAAGACGATCACTGGTATGAAATGGGGAGCAAACCAAGATGTTCTGACGATGGCATATAATAGTCTCGTGATACCTGTTCTTTAATACGGAAGTGAGTTACTTATAGAGTCTAACACCCTAAAAATTGAAGAAGTACAAAACAAGGTCTTCCGAATTCTTATTGTCGTCCCAAAATCAACACCTATCGCTGCTATGCAGCTTTAGTCGTGTATAGAACCCATAAAGGTAAGAAATGAGATCGCTGCGCTAACAATGAGTGAGAAACTGATGCGTTTGGAAATCGACTAATGGAAGGAATGCAAATCTGCCACAACGTGGTCTAAAACCTAAGTCACGTTCATAAGAAATTTGTGACAATTAGAGAAATTAAAGGATTTCTTATTTCTTCAAGATAAAATTTCATGACGATTCGACCAAGGATCTCTACAAAGTCAGCACAAATCAATTTACAGCTCCTGCAGCCAATCAACAAAATTGCTCTAAGATAGAAATAAGGAATTTAGCACTTGACACCATAAGAGAGAGGTTCCCAAGTCCCCTATGGTTACACGTGTACACAGACGGTTCTGCGAATAGTGCAGGAAAGGATGGGGGATCTGGTGTTTATGCAGAACGTTTCCAAATGCCAGAACCTGTGGGAAAGTTAGATAGTAACTTTGATAGCGAAGTAGAAGCAGTTTTTCTAGCGTGAGAACTGATAAAATAGTCGAACCCGCAAAAAGTTGTGGTCCTAATTGACTCGCAAGCTGTAATAAATGCCATTTCAGATCCTCTCTGCTGTTCCACAAATCAAATTAGTATATGTCAGGAATTGGTTGAGGAGCTGATTTTAGAAAGCACGGATGTCGTTTTGGAGTGGATACCAGGGCACTGTGGTTTTACAGATAATGAAAATGCTGACCGATGAGCAAAAAAAAGTGCCGGAAAAGGTCAGCCAGATATCCCTTTCTTGACGGCAAAGTGTTACAGGTTATTACTTTAGAAAAAGTACACTATAAAGTTGAAGGTATTGTCAAAGTAATAGGGAGACTGGAGATCGGAAAGAAATTCCATCCTTTATCCCTTTAAAGAAAGTGCCGCTTACAGGAACCATTTTCTGCTAAGGTTTTCTCAAGTCTGGCAGTGTCGCCTAAATGGCCCTTTGCCTGTCAATAAAGCTGAAGTACGTAAGCCATACAAGCAACTTTCTTGCTGTATCTTAGCCCATTCCGGTTTATTGTCAAAGAATTGTTGAGTCTATTATTATCAGCTCAGTACGGCCGGAATAGTTTGTAACTAACTGTATGTTTAGTGAACAGTACATACATTTTTTCAAAAATATATTATTCCTTTAATTATTTTTCCTGAAGGGACATGGATTACCATAGAATTTTAATTTATAAAAGAAAGAGTAATCTTCACTTGGTATATATATCATTTGTCATAGCTTGGCATCGATGTCGTGGAGCACTCGTCGCGACAGTATAATGAAGGATTCATTAAAACAGTAATGACTTGACCGAATGAAGGAGACGTCCGAGGCCAAGTCGTATTTTAGTATAAAATTTCTGTCATTGTTATAAAATTTTGTTTAGTGAAGGAACAGCAAAACAATATGGAAATAAGTAGATCCTATGTATTATCTCAGAGAGGAATTAATCGTCTTTCTTGGTCGATTGCAATATTCCATTTAACAAAATAGACCAAAAACAATTTCAAATTGCTTTGCTAGGGCCTATTTTTAAACGCTAACTGGAAAGATATAAAGGTAGAAAAGCCAAAAAAATAAATAAATGAAATAATAATAATAATAAAGTTAATATATCAGCTAAGAAAAAATAATGTAGTAGAATAAATAATAAATACAGTATCTTTAAAGATTAAGAAATTATTAAATATACCGAAATTAATGGACTGTATCTTTGTAAATAATTGTCCGATTATTACTTTTTTTTGTTGGTAATTTAATAATCTTTCTAATAATCATGGGTACAATAAACAAAAAAAAAAATCATACTTTTTGAGTTATTCACAAATAAAGTTTCTTTTCCTCCATAACTTTTTTCCAAAAATTTCGGGGGAGATAAGACTATATTTCGCACGAGAAGAAAATCTTCAAAATGTCAATCATTGGATTTGGAAATCATTGGATTTGATGAAGAATTGACGAAGTTATGGCGTACCGACAAAAAAAAAAAAACACCTTTTAGAAATAATATATAAGATTACAGATGAATATTAAATTGATTACTTATATTAAAAAACTCTTACGTCTATAATAAAAAAAACAAAAAAAAAAACATGCCTCTAATAGCTTTCTTTCTGCCTAATGCATTCGACGTATAAGCCACATCTGCGAAACGTACATTCACAACTCAGTAGAGTCGTGGTCATAGAAATTAATATTATTTTATTTATTAACATATTAAAAAAAATTCCGTTATATGAAAAATAACAGGGCTTAGGTATGAGTTATAATTTGTCTTGATTAAATTAATTACGCATGGTTCTTATGTGTCGTTTGTTGGAGTAGCTGTGCGTAAAATTAATTTTTTAGCGAAATCGGCAGAACTTTTAAATAGGTTTTATTAAACCTTAATTAGTTTTAGTTCAAAAATAACTGAAAAGCTATATACAATAAAAATTCCAATGATATCGAAAGTTTTTAAAAATAAAAGTTTTTTTTCTTTTTTAAACCTAGGTAGATTAATTATTAGTGTTTCTTGAACTTTCAGTGAAGCATAGCAAGAATGATTCGGTTTAACGCCATGTTAATCTCACTTTGATATGGAGGACAGATTATTCTACATGTTAGCCACCTATTTAAAGGAGAAATTTATTTATTTAGTTTCCTGTGAAAATAATAGCATTTATTATTTATTAATTATAGTTATCTGGAACTCATTAGGTAAAAAAAAACTAGCGTAGTGCGCATCACACAACTTTCACTTACCACTCTCTTCTCAACAGAAATAAGTATTTTCAGATAAAGGGGAAGTGAAAGTAAAAATTATTAATTCTATATTGATTTATATTTCATTGTGAGTATTTTTATTTGTATAAGTACCCATATATATACAAATTTTATTATTTATATAGCTGTTAAATATTAAATAATACCAACAATAGCATTTATGAAAACCGCATATGTATATTTATATAATTATATTAAAGCGCTCGTATTCCTTTGGTTCCTGAATCAACAACTATTCTCCGTTACGATCTCTAATATCTCCGTTAGTTTATTATCAAATTCTTTCATGTATCATATTTAACTATCTTTTATGTTATAGATTAATGTGAAATGGTCAATTGTTTCAAATAAAAAAAATTCAAGGTACTTTAGAAGTAGCTATTATTGAAAATTAGCCATTAGGGTCCTGATAGAGAACATCAATCAGAATAAAATCTACATTTTATTTAATCCTGCTTAGTTTTACACTGACATAATGAATTTAATCAAAATCGTTTGAGCCGTTTTCGAGAAAATCGTAAAAATGTGTTTAGTTCATGATATAAAGTGCCACTTCCGGTTATCCGATTTTGACGAAAAAGTTTATACAACATCCCAAGCATATAAATATAAAAACATTAAATAAAAATTTAATGTTTTCGCACGACTTTTCGTTTTTGAGCTAGACTGTTAACATATACATCGGAAAACATGCATTTCCGTTGAAAACTGAAATTCAAAAATTTTTACGATCGCAATACTTTCCATTACTATATGTTTCATATGTAGGTAAGTGAAAGTAAAAATGATTGAATTATTAATAAATAAATTTAATGAAATAGCACTTTCCCACCCACAAAAAAACTGAGTACTTAATCCGCTATGGCTACAATACTAACCATATAACAGTCTCTACAATAATTTTTATTTTTGTCTCTCTTAATAAATAAATTTAAATAACAAGGCTATATATAAGTTTTTATTTATATTTATATATATTTTTATGAATTTTTATCATATTTAACAAGAACGCTAAAAGGTAGACGACCGTAAAATAGGCCGAAAAGTAAATGCCATGATTGCGATAAGCGAGCCTTAAATTTATGTTATGTTGGTTAGTGATGGAGAGGTAACACTGTTAGAATATAATTATCAGGATACTTCACAATTAAAACTTGAAATATTATTTCAATTTTAATATAATTTTTTTGAAAATATCAATTGGAAGAATATATAAAAAAACAATAAAAAAACTTGTTATACATCAATTCATTTAATTTGTATTACACTACCTAGAATAATTTTCAGGGCTTTTTTTTTTTGTTAATTTTCAAGCCAAACATGTTTTCTGTTGCAACATATGTAAAAACTTAATCGACACCTGAAAAAAATCGTTTTTTAACTACAAATATATTTAAATCATTTTATTAATTTAATAAAAAAAAATCATTATTTACGTATCACAATCATCTAAAAACAGAAAATATATTTTGGTAATTAAAAAAAAAACATACTTTCGATGTCCTACTGTTTCGAAAATTCGTAGCTCTCAGCAGAACAAACTTAACAAAAATCTGATGAATCTCTTAGATTCTTGTTAGTTAAAGATTTTTTTGGTGTTGCCAATGACCCTACAGGGTAGAGGCAACAAAACATCAAATAAATAAATAAAGATTTTTTTATAAAATATTTTTAATTTTTATAAAAATGCTACAAATTTATCAATTCTGTGGACTAAATGTAATTGCAAAGAAAAGTAAATCTCATGAACATTATGGTATATTTTTGAATATACGAATGGTGTTTAAAACAACCATTTCCCTCTGAAAAAGTGTATTTGACATTTGAAAAACGTTGAGTATTCTATAAGACATCGCGCTAGTTAGAAGTTTACTTTTTCAGACTATATTTTAGATGGCCCAAAGAATTAGAGCAGCAGGAAGGATGTTCAGTATGGTCAGAGGAGGTGTTCCTGGGAAGGTGTCAAAGCGGACCAAACTAGCCGTCTATAAATCGAGGTACTGCGTAAAATCGAACGAAAGACACGGAGAGATAAGATTCGGAACGCCACCAAACGGGCTAATCTCGACGTCAAACCGGCGGAGACCATTCTGGAAGAGCACAAACTGAGGTGGTTTGGACATCTTAGGATGGATCCAGATAAAAGCGCCAGGAAGACTTGCGAGACCCACACGGAAGGGAAAAGACCCAAAGGAAGTTCTCGTATCTCCTGGGAGTACAGTGGAAAGGAGGCATTCAGGAAGGATGAATTGGAGTAGGAGAATGGAGTTGATGCAAGAGAGAGAGACAGCTGGGTCAGACTCAATAAGCAGGACCCTCACACCGAACCGCGGTAGAAAGAGGATGATGATTTTAGATGGACAAAAAAAAAACACCTATACCATTCCAACCCATTAAAGGTCTAGGGTACAGTACTATTTAGGGAAAGCACTGTTTCTAGGTAAACGGTTGTGCATGGAGGTGATTTGACCGAGATCAATTTCAACCGCCAGGTTTTCCCCTTAATTTAATTAAGGGTACCCAATTTATAGAGGCTGGGTGTGCCTTAGGAGAGTCTCCCGACCCAGGGTCGCCCCACGGCCAATGAAACAGATAAATATAAATCTTCTGCCATGAGCCGGGATTCGAACCTGGGACCTTTAGCATTGGAAGCTCAGTACCCTACCACTGAGCTACCCCACTCCCATTTTAGACGGACAAACTGATATTAAATATCAAGTTAATATTTTTATTTTGAAAATGGCCCCTTTGATAAAAGTAAAAAACAAGTGATTTACCATGAGAAATAAAAATATGACTTTTGTGTGATACGATTTAATTTAATATTAAAAATCATGTAGGTCAACATATAAATAAGTCAGTTTCATCATGACTTGTGAAGAGGATAGGTTCAGATGTTTTGATTCTCGATCTTACGGTATTTTTGGGAAAAATATTGGTCATGATTGGGCACCAAACGCCAGTTTTATTTTTGATGTCAAGTAGCTTTTCTCTTTGCTCATGCATATTTATTTTACCGTGTTTGGTTATGCCGTGAAGGAGATAGCGGAGATTGACAATTGAAAAGAGACCCAGCCGTTGCTAAATATACACATTAAGGAGTCCCTGTTTACAACTAGAGCAGGTATGGCAACACTGCTTCCCCTCTTGCAACAGCCTGTTTGTCAGCCAAATTTTTATTATCTGCAATGTTGACAGACACTTCTCTAAATTTTCCTACACCTCGTGCAAATAGTTGTTTAGGCAAAGTGCAAAGATCACTGCCGCGATTCGTCTGATATTTCTCATCTACACTATATAAAATACAGCAATATATATACCCCTTTTCCGCATCTTAGGAGGTATGGATTATGATGAATGATGTATGAAACGAAAGAGAATATCATGGAGAAGTGAAGAATCGCAAATCCATTCATATTCCTCCATTTCTTAGTCCAAAATGTACTGTTTTTTTTTTTTTTTAGATAAATCTTAATTCTTGCCGAAAGTCTCTTATTTGTTATGGTTGATATGAGATATTTATCTCATGTTTAGGTTTTAAAAATTAGAATATTGCTCTTTATGATAACCTTTGACGAATTAAAAATCAATGAAAAAGGTGAATAGGAGAGAATAGTCTATGGTCCTAAGAGCACTTAAAATAATATTCAGGTATTGCTTTTATACTCTCAGTAATAGACTTGTATACTCTTAGTCAAACAACTACAAACCATGGGTTGGTCTAGTGTACCGAACAAATAGGTCTTTAGAGATTATAATAATGGATCAGTACAGATTCAGAGATAGCAATGTCTAGGGATAGTCAGGGGGGCGGGGTGGCCGAATGAGTTAAAGCGTGTGCACAGCTCCGCGAGCTGCCTGTTAACCTGATAACAGATTTGAGAAGATTAAAAAAAAAAGTACGAGTTCGCATCTCGGTGCCGGAGGGGATTTTAAATTCCCCGCCCTCACCCCTCCGTCCCGAGAAAATCTTGTATAGCCTAAAAGGCGAAGTAGGGAAGAACAGAAAAAAAAGTCATCGATAGTCGATATTGTCGAAGTATTGATATTATAATTTTATAATAAAATTAAAACATTCGTTTTCGAGAAGCGCCAGGAACCGTATATCAATATGATCGTTATAAAAAAAAAAATCTTAAAATTAAAAACAAAATCTCATCTTGCCTGTTATGTTACAAATAAAAGTGTAGCGCGTAGTAGAGAAAATATCGATTATTTGATAATATCGACTATCGATGGACACCCTTAAGTAGAGTTGAATAGCGCGCTTTGGTCCCTTCTCACTCAATTAGCCCAAATTAGACCCTCTCAAACCAAGGCTATGAATTGTCAAAGAAATCTATTTAGGATGCAAATAAATTAGCATTTCGTTGAATCCGATCTATGTGAGAATGAAAATTTGTGGAAAGTAGCAGGTGGATGACGAAAATGGACAGAAATTAATTTTAGGAAAAAGGGTAGACGAATTGTTATTTCCATTAATTAATTTAAAGAGGAAAGTAACACATTTTTTGATCCGTTTATGCGCTAGCCTATATGAATAAATATTAATATTGTTATTCATATTTTAAAATGTTTATAATATCCATTAAATTATAGATTATCGATATTTTGATTATATCGATAGCTCGAGGCCGAAATTAATATCGATGGCAATAGATTGCCTTCCATATCCGATCCCTCTCTATCTGTGCTTATTGCTTATTTATAAAAATTGAGGGTTATTTTGAATGGGACTAGCTACTCATTTATTAAATGAATCGTTACTTTAAATTTTATATGTTAAATAGACCATAGTTTATATTATATCGTATAAAAGAATAATCATGTTTCGCTGATATGGCTTATACGTCGAATGCATTGAGAGACTTCATTATTAGATTTTATTAATTTGTGGCTATTCCTAATGCTTCTAGCTTAAATATTTATATTAATGTTCAGTGTGTGTTTTCAGATAATCTTTTAGTTACAAAATAATGATTTATAAGTTTTTTTTACTTAAATTAAATTTAAGGGAAAGGGACATTTGTTTTCTAACAGTAGGCAGCACTGGCCCTTTCCTCTTGCAGAAAGAAAGAAAAGAGAAAAAAAAATCCTTCAAGGAGAAACGCAGGATTAAATTTTTTATAAGATCTGTTGACATTCTTTATTTTTAGCACACTCTAAATGGAGCTTTATCATGATGGCACAATGAAATAAAAAAATAAAATAAACAACAATGAATTGCGAAGTTGTTTAAATTTTATTCTTTCTTACCAATTGAAGACGTTTTAAGTTAATTACTAACCGTTAATAATTATTTATTCATGTAAATTATCTGTGACAAATGATTGTGATGTGGATGTATATTGTTTTTAACAAGTCTCTTTGGGACCGATTCGCAAATACCCTTCCACCGACCTACAGCCTGAGGCTCAAGTTCAAGGACAATGAATCGGTCAAGACCTATGGATTATCTAAGTTCATGGTCAATAGGTCGTCACGGCCGTTCTTGTTGATTTTTATAACCACTTACAATCGCAATTAACGCGTTACATGTAGAAAGTAGTTGTTCCCCATATAATCGGTTATACGGCTGTTTGTTTTTAATTGTTTGTCTCCTTATAATATATTGGCGTTCATAAACTTTCGGCTACTCTCGGAAATCTTCGGAATTTACCTGATGAACTAACTTGTCGCCATCCGCCATCTTGCCGGCTATGTTCATCATGAGTACTTATGAACCTTCTATAGAAAAATAACTGTTATAAAGAAACAATACAGTTACAGAAAGGATTTTATTTATTTAGTCCTATCAGAGGGCATTCGTTTCATCAGGCAAGACTTGGCAGCTCAGCTATTATTTTCATGGCTATAGAATCAATCTGACTCATCAGTATTTTTATAACTTTATTAAGAAATGAAATTATTTAGTTTCGTTAACTTTTTATTGAAAATTAAATGTATCAGTTATTGTAAATGATAATAAAATATCTGTTAATTAAATATTCCTCCGGTTGGCAAGGCTTAAAAAAAGGACCCGATAGTATATAGTAAACTCCTAATTAATGACTACTTATTAATAATTGGGCAACTATTTATATATTTCTGAAAACATGTTGGTTTAAGTATTAGTATAAAAAGGCCTTTTCAGTCTCTATAAATAATTGCTTTATTTCAAATTTATCCAAAATTTTCGCCTCTTCAGGTATCTTCAGGGATAACCTGATTTAACAAGTAATTTAATTTTTCATTTGAAAAAAACATACAAAAATCTTTAAAAGGATTTATTATTAGACATTAGCCCATTTTAAAAACCATAATAACCTTTACAACAATATTCACCTGTCAACTATATATATATATATCAAAATATAAAAACTTACTCGCTTAGAGCAGTGCACCCACTTGCATACTAAATTTTAAAAAAATAGCAATGGTTTAATCATTATAGTTATAGACAAATATAATAAATTTATAAAAGAGGAAAATTGAAAATGAGTAAAACTCTTTCCGAACAATGAAATATCTAGAAACACGTTTAAAAATAAATCCTTTCATTGGTTTTTATTTATATTGTAATTTTATTAAATATATTTTACTTTTTTTTTAATCTTTGTTTGGATATTTTATAGCATGAAGTTTGATAAAGCACAACTGATATTTTTTTCTTAAATCTTTGGGATTAAGTGTTAATCTAGTTTAGAAGACTACATAGAGCTGAAAGTAACCTCTTTCTAAAGATAGATTTCAATGCATTGCTTCATTAAGGCGACAAGTTGCCATATTTGCGCGTAGATGTCTGGAAAGTCGTTATATACACATAAGGATATGACCATTGCACACAGCTGTTGGTAAATAAATATGTATACATTCGACATTGGTAGGTTGTATGGCGTATTGGAAAGTAGGTTTCTCTTGCCATATGTTGTTATTTTCGTATGTGTGTCTATATATATATATATATATATATATATATATATATATATATATATATATATAAAATACATATATCAATATAAACTACTATAATATATATTATATTATATATTATATATATATATATATTATATATATATATATATAATTACAATATATATATATATATATATTATATATATATATATATAAACACACCAAAATAACAACATATGACAAGAGAAACCTCCTTTCCAATACGCCATACAACCTACCAATGACGAATTTATACATCGGATATAAATATAATATGTATGTATGTGTACTGAAATGAAAGAGAAAAAAAGTGGCCTTCAAATATATGGAGCAGTTTGACGTGTCCCTTACACTGTGAAGCCTACATCCCTACGTAGCCAAAATGTCGAAATAACGAGGTTGTATAGACCAAACGGACCAGTATTTTTGTAGGCCACTTTATTCTCGATTTTATGAACTAATTATCTTACGATCCAAGTGGAAAGCAAATGGATATATACGAGTTTTTGGTACGTAGTTAAATATACAAAAATTGCCGATCTCCAAATTGAAAACGCCCCAATTACAAGATTTTTCGTATTTAAAATAATGGTACGTTACGATGAGATGAAGCTATTCACGAAGTTTCAGGCTAATATTAATGATTTGATGAAAAGGGGTCTCCACCGCGAACTATATCTGTTGAAAATAGTAAACATAAAAAATACCTGTAACTCAAATAATATTCTTGTAGACGGGTTCTCCCCTTCTAAATTCAGTCCAAATATTAAAAAAAAATAAATAAACGGGCAATGAACTTTTGACTATAAAGAATCAGAGGAAATGTTTTGTTTTCTATTTTAAAAGCTCTCTGATGTTTATCAATGCCTCGTTGCTGCTATATTTTCAAATCTTTATTGTGTTTATATTGTAGTTTTGTGTGATAAAATAACATATTTATCGTGAAGTACATATGACTTAGCAACTTATGCAAATAATTTCCTAGCATAGCTCTATCTTATAATAGTATTATTTGACATCAATAATATTCTTTTTAAACTCGATTAAATAAAATATTATTATATTGTTGCAATTAAGATATGATATACGGAGAGTAAATTCAAACTGATGGTTTGCTCGTTATATGGCTGATAGAATTGAAGGTTGGGTTATAAATAGAGTTGCATTTGTGTCCCCATTCTGGTTTGTGCTGTTTTGTTTCACGGTTAGATTTCGGTACGTTTAAAATGTATCAATTAAACTAAAATAATTGAAGAAATTATTAATTCGGTTTCAAGTTTTATTATATCTTTTTATCTACACTATAAATAATACGGTGGTGTGTATAGATCCTTCTTTCAAATCTCAACAGACACTAGAGGATCCAGGATTTAATTTTGGGGGGCTTCAGCCCGAAGGATTTTTTTTTCGTATATATAACGATAATTAATTTGAAAAAAAAGAAAGAAAGAAACTAACTATCCATATGACATGGTGTCTTAGTGATTCTTGAAGTCTTATTAAATGTAATTAAACGAACAATAATAGTTTAAGGGATAGTATTTAATATTTTTTTGTATAAAACATGGTTATATTTTACCATTTTGGGAGGGCTTCAGCCTTGATCCGCCTGTGTCAACAGACAAGGTTTATTTTGAAAGATATATCAAACGAATAGAAATTTTATTGAGTAGTGACGAATTCAAATTTACATTCTTAAATTCCTTCAACGTTACGGCCCAAAATGTCTCATTTTTTGAGAAAAATCGTAATTCTTGTGAATCTTTTGCTATGATTGCCATGGAATACTTATTATGTGTTTAGATTTTAAAGATATAAGTATTGCTTTTTAAGTTACTCTTCGATGAACTAAATATCTATTGAAAAGATAGAATAGTTGCATGATCTCTTAACCACTTCGTATAATATAGAAAGAAACTTTTTGTTATATTTAATAAATAAATAAAAAATATTCATATACAGCTTCTGTATTCCTCGTAGTTGACTGCTATATTGCATCAAACAAATACGCATTGAGGGTCAACCACAGGCGGATCTACGGTAAAATATAACCCCACCCCAAAATGGTAAAATATAATAATGTTTTATATAAAAAAAATATTAAAAACTATCTCTTAGAGTATTATTGTTCGTGTAATTTAATAGAACTTCAAGAATCACTTAAATACCATGTCATATAGGTAGTTAGTTTCTTTTTTTTTTCCAAATTAATTGTCTTTATATATATGAAAAATGTGTAATCCTATATATTATTTCGAAAACGAGTATTTTTGTAAGTACGCCGTAACTTCGTCAATCCTTCATCGAATCCAATGGTTGACTACTCATTTTGAAGATATTCCTCTCCTTCACGTGTGCAAAATAGTCCTATCCGCCCGAAATTTGTGAGGGGAAATTTATTAAGGAAAACTTTATTCAAGAATAACTCAAAAAGTATGCATTTGTTTCTTGATTTTACCCATGATAATTAGAAAGATAACTAAATTACCTACAAAACAAAAAAAATCGTAAAAATCAGACAATTATTAACAAAGATACAGTCCATTAGTTTTGGTATACTTAATAATGTCTTCCATTTTAAGGATATTGCATTTACGAGTAGAATATTCTACTGTACTTATTTTTCTGGCTGATATATTAACTTTATTATTTCTTAAAAGCATTTGTTTGTTCTTACATTTTATTTTTTTTAATAATTTAGAAAATCCCATGAGCGGGGCATTATTTGGTTTTATTTATTTTATTATCTTTCCAGTCAGCGTTTAAAAATAGGTCCTAGCAAAGCAATTCGTACAAATATTTTGGTCTGTTATGTTAAATGGAATATTGTAATCGACCAAGGAAAAAATATTAATTCCTTCCTCACATAATACGTAGCATCTACTTATTATATATTGTTTTCCTATTTCTTCACTAAACAAAATTTTCTACGAATTATTCGCACGGGCCAACTAGTTACAGTTAATAGGACTTCAAGAATCACTTAAACACCATGTCATATAGGTAGTTAGTTTCTTTCTTTCATATTCATTCTCGTTATATATATGAAAAAAAAAAGCTTTCGGGCTGAAGTCCCCCCAAAAAAAAATCCGCTAGTGGGGTGTACAATAATGGATTAGTATAAATCCTGGAATATATTATTGCTTAACTATTTAACTGGAGGGATATTTTCCAATGGGACAAGCGAATCACTTATTAAGTAACTTTTGTTGAATAGACTATCTTGATAATTTATATCGTATATACACGAATAAATATTTTCGCTGATGCAGTTTATACATCGGCTGCGTATTATGAAGAGGGATTGCTGTTTAATGTGAGATTTCTCATGCATTATTTATTTATATAGATGTGTGTACGATATATAGAAGTATAAAAAATATTCAAGAATATTTTAAATGGTTTTGGAATAATTTACTGCATTTATTTACATGTTCTTTTTTTAGACTGTTTATCAGAAACGTTGGACTGTTTAGTTATTTCCTGTAGGTTCATATTTTTTTTTTTAACCATGTCTTTTCCTTATTTTTTTATGTCTGTTAACATATCTATGATTCGTATTTTCGTTGTGTATTCCTTAAGAAATGTTCCATCCAATTGATTGTGTAATGACAGATGCATTTATAATCTACCTTCTTCATTATTTAAAAAATATATAACGATTATTAGATTTAAAGATGGCGCTAAATGTCATCAAGAAATCCTAAAATAGAAGATGATTTATTGTTTAGGAGGATCTATATTTACAGCTCTGAAATGAAGGAAGCCTTGAGTCGTTTGAAATCGGGTCGTTGAGAGTTTAAACGTGCTACGATTGTCAAGTGTAATATTTTCTATTCCCTTCTTACTCTAAAAAAAAAAAAAAAAATACTAGGTTCGAATAGTTTCAATGATACTACCTTCAAAAAACGTATAATTGTATCAGTTTATCAGATTAATTATTTAATAAATCATAATTTTGGGTTTATTACTGTAGTGAATAATTGAAGAGAAGTGTGGTTGGGGTGATTAGTCAAATTAAAATGACAAAAATAAATAATTTGGATTTATTTTTACAATCGCCGACGTTTCGGCCCGAAGTTCAAGCCTTCATCAGTGCTGAGAAAAAGGACCGGATTACAATAGGTATAATAACATTGAACAAACATTTAATAATATAGAATTAAGATTAAAAGGTGAAAGGTATAAGGAGATGGAATGAACATTATACTATTATCTGAAAAAAAAAATTTCTCGATTGCAATACTTACCCTTACTATATATTACATATATGCGTAAGTGAAAGTAATAATAAACTTTATTATTTAATTTTAACATCCCTCGTAACTTTTTTTCCAGCTTCTTTTCGTTGAAGTATGTTATATAGATAAATTTAAAGGGTGTCGAGAAAATGACTTTAGCAAAGTTTCATTAAAATCGGTGCATTCGTTTAGGCGCTACAGTCTATAGCAACGCAGGTTTTTCTACATTTTTAATTTTTATCTCCTCTTTTATCATATACTCTTTTATCATATAAAATTCTTTCAAATGTTATATTTAGCATTTTCATAACAATGAAAATCTTTAGGTGTGAATGAATATCTCCTGAACAAAGTGTTTGCTGACATACCTTCTTAAGCTTTTTTTTCATGTTTTGAGGTCCTTAATTCATATTTTCAGTTTGGCCACTTGATTCTTAAACACACTGTATATTCCACCTTTTTTTTTTCAAGGAATAAAACCCTTCGAAAATTGTCAATTTACTGCATTACCTATGTTTTTAGTTATGTATAACTCCTTCAAACCTTTTTAAAAACACATATATTTATTGAAATGAAACACATGTTGAGGAACTACCCGCTGATAGCACTCTAATAATATGTCTGTATTAGGAGATCCCAGGGCCATCTTCTTTTTAGACGCCTCGGAGGTTTATCAGGAATTGAATAGGAAGCAAGGTTAGAAACAAGAGGGTTGGGATGGTTGTGAAGTTTATTATGGAAGGATAGACATCTGATTTGGGCCAAATCTCAAAACATAAGGAAAATTAAGGTCATTTTGGATGATTTTATTTGTAGCAAACTAAGGAGCATTGAGGATTTTACGAAGGATTTCGGATTGTAAGGATTGGATGCGAGTGGAATTTGAAGGTTTGGTGGAGCCCCATAGCTCAACTCCGTAAGTTGTTAATAAGTCCAAATAGGTCTTATTGTAGTCATGTATATGAGTCTTTTTGTAATTGACTGGAAGCTTAGAGCGTTTGTCTAGTAGGTGTTGGAGTAGTTAAAAACGTCGAGCAGTTTCTTGTCGTTTCAGTCTGGTATGAGGATTCCAAGTTAGATGTTTGTCCAGATGGAGTCCTAGGTAACGGATTTGTTCAACAGGAATAAGCGAGGTATTGTTAAAGGATACTGAAGGACAGGAAGTCATTGGTTTACGACTTGAGTTTCAATAAATTTTTAATTCGTATAAGGATATCATAAATAGCAATATATTACTTTTTAAATAAACATGATAAATTTTGGGACTTTATATTACCGCTTGAAAATCTTTAAAGCACAATTTATTCCGTCTCGAATCCGTCGACTTTTGAAACCATCTGAGTTTTGAAAAATCCTAATTCTTTCTATGAACTTTATTATGGTTGGAGTATAAGATTTAATGTATTAAAATTTATTGATATTTCGCTCATTACAATCCATCACTCCTGAGAGCCGAAAAAATAACCTTTCCAACCGTATTACATTCAGTGTAAAAAATCTATTTTTTGCTTTCAAATCTTTAGTTAAAACAGATTCTCATAGATAAGAGATGCACGTGGTAATTATAGTGTATGAAATCCTATGAAGAAAACAAGATATTTTCGGTTGTGACGCCCAAGGGGATTAAAATATTCACTGAGCGTAGGGGTGACTTCGTCTCACGCGTAACAATTACACCTGCCTGGGGTACCAACAAGCTTTGTATTTTTATTTTGTTTTTCCTTTTTTTTAAAAAGTGCTGTATGTTGTTATTGTTATGAATGCTGTTAAACAATGCTGTTGCTAAACAGAGTTTAGAAAAGTTTTATTGAATGCTTATAAAACGTTGCTGATTTGTAAAGGATATCTTTCCTAAATTTATGCATAATAATTTAAATGTCTATTATATATTTCATAATCGCAGGGGAGGGAGGGTAAGGAATTGATAAAGGGGATATGTAATATTTTATGAATGTATGAAGAAGGTTTGTATTCTCCTGTTTTTCGGTATTTACAGCTCTCTTGGTTATTCGGAAATATAATAATCTGTCACTTGGGCAATAATTATAGCGATATATGAACAAATTCACACAATATATACCGAAAATATAATATTAACAAAAGTAAAATAATAATCAAAAACTAGGTACAATAAAAAAAAATAAAACAACCCAAAGATAAGTAAATTGAAAAACATTTAAACACATTCATATCTGTATAAAATATATACAATTAGGCAGGGAACCCCAAGCCAGGCTTCTCTCTCCAACTATAGAAGAAAAAGCAAGACTCCAAGAGATCTCTGCGCTACTCTCTCAAACGCGTCACTGGTGCTAAAGCCTGTGGAGTTTGAGCGAGGGCGCTATAGCCACATACACTCATGTCTTGAGTGGAGAATCTGACCATTGCCAGAACTCCAAGATATATACTTCAAGACTTCTCTTCAACCTTCGAGGAGGATTGTAGGGATGAGTGGAACTAGATAGGGATTGTGCTAGGGGATTTGGATGATTGATAAGGTTCTGATGGAATTTGATAAAATTTTCAGGGTTAAGGTCGAGGACAAATGGGATATTAAGGTCATGAACAACTCTCTAGGTAACATATTAGGCGTGGTGTTACTAAGGAGGTATTTGACAGTGACAAAGTATATTTTTTGTGATCGAAGGACGTATGATGCATATATTATCTACTTCTACCTACATAAAATAATACCTATATATTTTTTTTTTACCTGCTTATGCATAACGTCACACCAGGTATGAATATTAAATAACCTGACTGATTGTATAAAATCGTCGAGGCTTCGCAATAGTCATAACAAAACTTTGTTATTCGGCTATTTGTTTAGGTACCACAGTACTTAACCGACCACCACCGATCCATTAAAATTTGTTAAGTGTTTAATTTTGACTTATGATCAAGCGAGGAGATTGTGGAGTCGATTAATCAATCAAAAATAGTTGTAGTCTCTCCACTTCTTTAAACTCTGCTGAGTTTATGGCTGAAAAATAACCAAAATAACATTGGACATTGAGTCACCTGCACCCGTGTAAAATTAGAACTTGATCTGAATATTGTGGCGGGCGGGGTGAAATTTTTGGGATTTTTTTTTCCTGATTTCTCGATAATCCGTTTGCTTAATCCTAAAAATGTATACGTCAACATTTGTTAGACTCGGGAAGTTGAATCTAATGACACCTTGAACGGGAAGATCGGGCAAAGTTGAAAAATGAGTGTGTTTTAAGCGACAGCGCGTTACAGATGTTCGGTATTCCTGATTTTTTCCATCAGTTGAATAGTACAACTTTTAAATGTGGCTCGCGATAGAGTAGGTTGGGATGGGAATCGAAGTAACTGCCTAACCGGGATCTCTAGACAAATTACTCAAGAATTCATAACTTAGATTCTACTCAATATTTTGTTTTCATTTAAAACCTATGTTTTAAGTCAAGAAAACCTTAAATTTCAAAAGCCTACAATTAGCCATTGCTGAGCTTACCCCTGACAAAAGTTCGTTGCAATGCGGACATACAAACAGACAAGAAAATTTTTAAAAGTGGATTTGGTGTCTACAATGTATGGAACGTAAAGATATCCTAAAACGGGTTGATTCTATTCAATGTACAGACAAAAACTTTATTTTATTTATATAGATTGATGCAGATATAGTCTGTGACGTAAATTGACGTGGATGAAACATCCATGATTTTACATTATCCATGTTACTCTGATGTTCTAGCGGATATTCGTGAGTTATATCTTGATCATCTTTATAGCAGTTTAATAATGTAATATCTTAATGAAAATTTGCAACAAAAAAATTGTAAAATTACAAATTATCTTGTCTGTGCCAAAAATGGATCTGACGTCCAAAACGAGTGGAATATCCCTCGAGTCATTGCATATTTGGCTAGAACTCTCAAGGCCAAATCGCTTTCCTCACCAATCAAAGGTTTTATAAATAAATCTTCCGTTATAAAATTAAAATATCTATTTGTTTATCTGAACAGAAGGGGGTTTGAGTTCGGATGACTTTAAATGGAATCGTTCCAGTCTTTACCGAGCGTGTCTCGTGCCATTTCTCTCTTGAGTTAGTTTGCCCCAGCTAAAATGATCGATGGAGGAACTTTTTATCTCATTTACATTTAACATCTTTCATCAACCATTGCAGCAATTTTAATCTTTTAACCTTCAGTTAAAAGATCAGCAGTTAAATTAATTTATTATGTCTTTAAAACTATTCTAATCATAAATTATCATTATCAGTGACTATTTCTCATCTTTTCGTTTTATTATAATTATTCTATGATGGTGAATTAAATCTGAAAGAATCAGGAAAAAAATGAAAACATTAAATATGTTTTCCTACTCTGTAAGCTGTACTAGATATACATATAATGAATGATTAAAAATAATTTTATTTTTCTGGTACTAATGTCCCTTTGGAACATATTATGAATACTGAATATAAATTAATATGTTGGTGTGTCCATGAAGTAAAATTAAATATTTACAAGATGATTGGTATTAAAATAAAATAGAGGTAATGAAAAGGTAACGTACATAAATATATTTTTTTTTATTTATTCATGAGATTTACAACTGTATAAATTAAAAATACATCCAGTAAATGTGCACACGGTAATAATACAATCATATGATAACGCTTGTTGAGAAACTGCCCATTGATAGCACTCTAATAATATATTTACATAAGTAGATCACGAGGCCATCTTCTTTTCAGACGCCTTGGAGGCTTATCAATTCGGTGAGGAGGATAGAGGTCGGACGTACGAGATAAACTTCAACTCGTTGTAATACTGAGTAATATGCGTATTCCTTGAGATTCCGAAAATGAAGCGTATTGAGCAATTCTTTAGACGTTGTAAATATTATTATTTACAATCTGCGAGTAATAATTTATAAATTACTAGGAGGTATCCTCTGTCCGCCTAACGGCAAACCCCCGTTTTATAAATTACACAACTAATCAGTTACGTATATTCACTGCTCAAATTGTGTAACTGTAATTAAAATAAAACCATAGTTTCTACAAATGCTAATTTCTTAAAAAATCTAGATCATACATCGCGTCTTATTGCCAAATTATAATTATTCTTCGACAATTTGTAACCATGATTAAGGAGAAATAATTCTCCTTTTTATATGTAAAATAAAATGCTAATTTAAAAAAATAAATAAAATGCTTGAAACTTTTTTATAAAATAGAAAGATATGTGCGACAAACCTCGCCAATACCAAGGCATTACTTTAATTACATACCTTACTTAATTATTAATTAGTTAATTTATATTGGTTAAAATGTTGCTGTTGCAATATGTCTCCACATATACATCCAATTATGGAAATGGATTTGTTAGTGATATAATTTAAATGTTGTTAAAGTAAAGATTTTTTCTCCAAAATAAATGAACGTTAATACCTTTTTACGACATCATCGTATACTTTTGCTATTTTATTGTACTTCCGAAACAAACAAGGCTATAATATTTTTTATCTAGTTTCTTTAATGATCGTTCTCTTACGTAAACAATCAGATAACAATCTCGTCATGTTTATAAATAGGATAAACTAATACAATTAAATTAATACTAGTATAACCTAGTAATAACTCACGTTTAGTGTTGCTCAAAATCGGTAAAAACTAGCTGTTTCAAGACCAAGACCAAGACTGGTAAATAAAACTCGATTGTTTGAATAAAATTTAAATCAAAATAGTTACTAATAGTTGATAATTTTTGTTACTATATGTAAATAATTTTTATAACCAATATACTTTTGCATTTAACTCTTCTAATTTTGCATTTAGTCTTAGTTAGGTTTCTCTTACAGTAATATCTCTATAGTAATAAGCTAATAGGTAACTGCGAGACGCTTGCGCAAGACCAAGACCAAGACCAAGACTTGTCAGTCATACCTATTTTATTGTTTTTTGCCATATTTTCTTCTAGAAATTTATTAATATTGGTGTTTGCCCAGTGGTCGAAATTCGACCATAGCCATTAAAAAATTGAGGAAAACATATAATTAAATAAAAAATAAATTTAATAAATGAAGAGTAAATCACGAAATCCTCAATTTATTAATATAAACAAAATTTCAATTTCAATTAAAAATCGAGCTTAAACTACTTAATTTTGTTTATAAGTAATACAAAATAGACTCATTCAAAATATTTCATTTTCATTTTAATTTATGTGTGTTATTATCACAACAAATTATAATGTTATGATTAAGCGAGTAAAAAATAAATTTAAATTGGCAATTTCAATTCAGTTTAAATCAATTTTTATTCAGAACTTCTCTGTAAACAATGTTCTTTTTGAATGTTCTGTTATTGCTTAGTAAATAGCCTTGCCCATTGCCATTGGAGGTATACATTTCAAAATTTTAAATGAACGTACTCTATTTGCTGCCACATATAATTGTCCATGCGGAATAACTGGACGTCCCAATAATACACAAATTTTTCCAAAATTTTGGACCCTGCGATTTCATTATGGGCATAGCAAATGCAGCTATTAATAAGAACGTTGTTCTTTGAAATTCGAATGGAAGTATTGTGTCAAAAAATATTAAAATAAATTTTAGAATTAAAATTCTTTTATTTAAAGTAGCTCCCGTTAGTACTTCACTCTCATTCATGTTCCATTAACTAATGATTGTGCAGTATTTAATTCAAGAATGAGTATAACTATAGAATTTATTTTGAAATTTAATTTATGAGGTAAAATTCGATTTCTTCATTAAATGTAAAGTGTTCGATTTATCAAAAACCAAAATAATCGGAATCGACTTTGCAAAAGAAAAAGTACTAAATGTTTAAAATGATATATCTCTGCAACAAATAGTCCGACTTCGATGATTTTTTTTTTTATTTTCTAGGGAATTCAGGAAGCTTTCAAATTAATATTGCTAATATCAATAAAAAAATGTGTACTTTTTGAGTTATTCGCAAATAAAATACTGAATTCATCATAAAAATGTATGCAGCTTATTTTCGGAAAAGTATGTTATATACATAAATTATAAATGTTTCAAGGGGAAGACTTGAGCCAAGTTTCGTTGAAGCCGTATTGGCGCTACAGTCTAAAGCAAATCACGTTTTCCGGCCGCCATTTCTAAACGAAAGGCCTGATACTAATTAAACGTGTACAAAAACACCTAAATATTATTGCGACGTTGTGTCGAAATTTCAAAGAAATCGGTAAAGAACTGTTTAGAACAAACTACCATTTATATATTTATTTACATACTATTTCGTATTTTTATTTATTGATTACACTTTAACTCGTCAATAGCTATTAAACAAAAAAAGATGGAAGAACATCGGTTGAATAATAGAGAAGAAAAAGGGGCTGAACCGTTTTGTGTTTGCTTATTTATATAATGATTTAAATTGTACTTTTTTATTTTTCTTCTAAAAATTTTTATATTTAAATTGTACTTTTTATGTTTTATTCTTTTAACATTAATTTTTAGTTTTTAAATTGTATTGTATTTAACTTGTACTCTTGAAATCATTAATTTCCATTATCATTGTCTTTGTTAACTTATATTCTTTTAATCTTTAACCTTCAATTTTTATTACTTTAATTCCATTGTACCCACCATCAGGCACTGAGAATATGCGTCATCAGCGAAACATGATCATTTGTTTATACTATTAGATATTATCAAAATAGTCTATTCAACACACTCTATCGGTGAAGCTCCATACTTAATCACACCTGTTAAAGTAGCAATTTACTTAAATAATTCATTGCCCCATTGGAAAATATTCCTCCAGTTTAATAGTTAACTGGAAGCTATAATAAAATAGTTCTTATTTACGACGAAACTGGGACTCACAGTTAGTAATGTATAAAAACTTTTCAAGGTATCAAACGTGTGGTTTAAATAATTTAACCACATGGTCGAGTTTCAAGCGAGTGACGATTTATTACTGGTTACTGGTGGAGAAATGACTTATGCAATAGATGAAAATGGATGAAGGGATGATTCACAGAAGTAGGATAGAACAGTACGAGAAGAAATGAATAATTTTACGAGATGTAGTCTGTTTTCCGTTTGACTTGCTAATGTCATTGTTCTGCCATCCGTCGCGACTACGTGTAAGATATATTCATGTAATATCACGTGTAGGATTTTACCTTTGTCTTTTTATCGTTACAAATGTTTATAGAGAAGAAGAAGATGAAGAAAAAATCTTTTTATTTATCAAAATTACAAAATATAAATGACAAAACAATACAGAATAATATATTTGGATTTAAAACCGAAAATCAGACGTGCTACATGGTCTGTTGACCGTGAGAGGAGACTGTGTTTCATAAGAAAATTATATTTCAGTCTATTTACATACAAATACTTAATAGGAAAATAAGAGCAATTATATTTACAATGTAAAAGTTATTCAAATATTTTAATTACAAAAACAGTGGTACCAAAATTCTTCAATTTATTAATTGTTAAATTCTCTGGTGAGCATTATTCTATAGGAGAAAGCAGACTTGCAGTAATTTACCAATGCTATCCAATTGTTTCCATTTAATAAATCAATTACTTGATCCCGAGATAAATTTCTAGACTTTAACCATTTAATTCTAAATTCAGAGAGTATCGGACAAGCAGCCAGGAAGTGATAGAGATCTTCTGTTTCGTTTGTATTACACATGCTACAATTATTATTTGTTTGCTTGAAGTGTTTATAATTTAAGTTCAAAACATCAGCTCTAATTTTAATTACCCATCTGATCACCTTCAATGAGCTTTTGTCATCAATATAATTTACTGAAGTTAAATGAGGATAAAAAGTGAAAGTTTTAGAATTCTGAACTTTAATTACATATTGATTATATATGTCTTTCTGAATTTGAGTTCTTAGTAAATATAAATTAGCTCTCCATAGTTTAACATCATCACAGTTAGATCGATTTAAGTTGAAATTTAATCCATGCAGTTCAATCAGATTAAGTAAGTCCCTAAACCATGCGATTTCTTTTTTAATTATCTGTAGTGCTAATATTTTTGGATATCTATGTGGTGGAAGATTCAAAATTTTTATAATATAATCAAAATGGAGTTTAATTGTGAAGATAAATAACGGATCTATTTTAGTCTCAAAGTGAATAAAGTCTGTTGGAGTATATTTTGGTAATTTAAACATTTTTTTAAGAAAGAATGCAAATATTTATATAAATTTACCTCTGAAAGTATAAATATTATGTGTCGTAATAATAGTTATATTTTTGTAGGTATAGCTTATCTTAGTCATTTGTTCAACAAATAAAAAAAAAAATAGTCATATGTCTGGAAATGTGGCAATCACGAAATGTCTGGAAAAAAAGTTTTGAAGAAAAACAAACATTTGCGAATAACTCGAAAAGTATGCATTGTTTTCTTGGTTGTACCTAAATTCTCTTCGAAACTTAAAGAAAAAATCTGATGCGCGTAACACGCAACTTTCGCTTACCGCTCTACTTTGAATAGATATTATCCTTTAGCAATGCTGGGCTATTATAAAATGTTTAAAGTGTATTTTAAACGGAGCTAAAGCTTAAAGATTACAGATAACAAATCATTACGACCATTATAATTACAAAAAGTCTATTTATAATATCGACGATAGGCAATAAAAATCTAGTCACTCTATCTACTTTTGTAAACCACACAACTTCAGTATCTGAGTCTTGACAGAATGACTAACTCCAATTTTAATATTTTTGAATTAGGTATGCCTGCATCTAAGATGTTTATTTTCATTATTTTTTTTTTTAAGATAATTTTAATTCTATTTTATTCATTTATTTTCATTCTATTATTACTATTATTTATATTTTCTTCCTTTACTATGATATTTTATTTTGTTCTTTTATAGCTTTATATTATTTTAAATTATCTTTTTTTTTTTTTTAATTTGTAAATATGGTGTGAATGTGCTCTCAGAACTCTATTATAAATGTCCTTTATTGAGACAGATTGTAATATTTATCAATAAACAAATAATCAATTTAAAAAATTGAATAATGTCATTTTAGTGGTATTTCTAGTTGAAAAATTTATCTATACAGACAGTGAATAAGTTGATTCCGGAGTAGGTGATTTCAGTGTTGAAATACATAACTGTGAATTAAGGTATGAATTCTGCCACTAGAAGCATCACTAAAATTAATAATAAAGAATGTTGAAATTAAAGTTAATCATTCTATCAACCGAAAGGCTCATATCTGCCTAGAGAGATTTGAAAGTACATTTGAATATTTAACCTATAAATGATTATGGACTGTAGTACGTTAAATAATGTTAGTTTTCTGACATTATTATTAATGTTTTTCGTCACTCCACTTTGCCTTTTACAACTTTCCATATTAGATATTGTTTTTTCTAAAATTCTTCGATTTCCAACGGTATATTATACGTATACCTTCTGACTGGTATTTCCAGAGATTCATTTTCGACCTGGATAAGCATTTTTATTTTTTTCTACTTTATTCAATTATCAAATTCTTTCAAAAGTTATATTTACCATTTTGTCGTAACTTTTAATAATGAGAGATATTTGATTATTTAAAATAAACTATATTAAAGGTACTTTAGAGGAAGACGTATATGAACATTGGGTATTTAAGCTCTGTAAAGTAACATAAATGGGAATAAGACCTGATTGATATTAAAGACCACTTCATCATACAATGATATACCAAGTTTAATCAAAATCGTTAGAGACATTTTTAAGAAAATTGTGAACATGAGTTTCAGCGTTAATATTAAGTGGGACTTCCGGTTAGTCGATTTTAAGGAAAAAGTTGATGTCACATCTAAGGCATATACCTATCTTAAATACGTAATATCAGTTTCGTAATTCCTTCCTCGTATAATACATAGGATCTACTTATTTCCATATCATTTTGGTTTTTCTTGCCTAAACAATATATTATGGGAATTATTGGTTAACTAGTATGACTTATTTTTCAGTGTAAGTACTTATATACTTACTTAGGTTTTCTGTGGCGATTAACTCTTCTTTTGATAGTTAAAAGAATACTTCTAAATTAGTTTTAGGCAGTTTTATCAGTGGATTCGTTAATATTTCTGACCCTTAGCGGCGTCTTCCTTTCAACGTCATCGCTATTATGTTTGTCTCGGTCTTGTCTTTTTTATAATCATAACTATCAATCGATTGGGTATATCTTATTACGATTATATCATTTTACTATTTTTATCTTCGATTATTTAATACTTAATAATGGCGGATTTTTTTGTTATTATTATTGATGATTTTAAGTGATCTTAATTACAGTCTAATTTCAGATAGATAATTATAGACAAATTATTATATTATTACCTATAATTATGTAATAATATCTGAAAACTTAGTAGATTAATGTACCAGTAGCTGATATGATTAAAAAAATTTCTTTGAACCCCTGTCAGTTATTGGGGTGAGAACAAGGATGTTGTTGTTATGTGAATGTGTTAAAATATTATATTTTCCATTTTATTTTAAAATAAATATTAACAAAAATTACTTTTAACTTATTGCAAAACGCCTGTAGATTCCAAGCACATAATCCCAGATCACCAATTTGGGTTCCGTACATCTCACTACACTATTCAGCAATGTCATCGTTTGGTAGACGTAGTTTCCTCTGCTTCTGAGTGTATTGCACAGGAGCCTTTCTTGACGTTGAATAGGCGTTTGATAGAGTCTGGCACCCAGACTGATGTACAAATTCCGTAAAATCTTATCACCTACATACTTCCTGATTATCCGTTCCTACCTTAGTGATAGATACTTCAAAGTAAACCTCAAGAATGCCTATTCATCTCTTTTTTTCTCAGTTTGCTAGTGTTCTTCAAGGTAGTATCCTAAGTCCTGTCCTTTACACGATTTAATACAGCTGACATCCCAACCCATCCTGACACTGTCATCTCCACCTATGCCGATGACACGTGTATTCTATCAGTTAACTACGTTTCATCAATAGCATCCCAAACTCTCCAATCACCCATCACAAGTCTTGAAGAATGGTGTCAAAACTGGAGGATTAAAATAAATTCCAATAAATCCTATCAAATTACTTTTACCCTTTGTCGCAAACCTATGTCCTCCTGCCCTACAGTATCCTTCAACAATACCACACTTATCCCTGTTGGATAAATCCGATACCTAGGACTCCACCTGGACAAACGACTCACTTTGAATCCTCATACCAGACTAAAACGACAAGAAACAGCTCGGCGTTTTGGACTACTCCAGCACTTACTAGACAAACGCTCTAAACTTCCAACTACTTACAAATGACTTCTATATATATATATATATATATATATATATATATATATATATATATATATATATATATATATATATAAGTCATTTGTAAAGCCATTTTTGCTTTATATTTAATCCAAATCGCTAGCAATTCGTTTTTTTAAACGAGAAAGTAATGAATGATCCCATTTTTATGACCTGTTATGTTAAGTATATCTCTTCGAATTTATAAGAGTATAAGGCATGTTACCTACTGGCAAAGCGCCATTGTAAGGCTCCAGTAGCCGGCATCCATTAAATTTCAAATTCCTTTATCGAGATAAGTTAGAAGCTGATAAAATATAACCGAAAAACCTCCAAAAATAAAAATAAAACAAATATTTTGGGATAAATCAGAAAATAGTTAAAGAGAAAAAGGCATACCTAAGGTATGGTGCCCTTAGAACTCTGATAATGATGCATAGCTTAAGGATAGGCGATGTTTCGATATTTGAAATTCCTTTGGAATAAAAAATAATAGTATTCCAACTTCTTGTTACTCCTATGCATTCAATAGTTCCTTATTCTTGCCGAAAGTAATTATAAAAACTTTTTCTATAAAAGTGTTCAGACATAATATTTTTTTTGTAAAAAATATTTATTTCGGAGAGTGGGTGGAAAAATTAATTTGTAAAAATTGAATTGAATTCGTGAGTCATTTTGATCCTTATCCTTAAAACTTTCCGCAAGAAATGAGACTGATTAAAAGTTTATTGGCTACTTTGTATTTTATGGGATTCGCGACCTTCAGAAGCCAGGGTGTTTACAATATGGCCGTATTTCATAGTGAAATGGAGTGAAATAAATAAATATTACGTTTTATAATTTTTTTTTTTTTACTGTGATTAAAACAGCCTTCAGGACTTACACATATAAACCTTAACATAGTCTATACTTTAAAGTTTGAGCTCAATTTAATGAGGTTGTAATCACCCGTTTTCCAAATTGGTTTTATGTTCTTTTCCAAACAAACAAACCCATCTTAGATCCAGGCAGGGTAGCCAACGGCTATTTCGGATTGTTGTGTCTTTGCCAAAGGAAGTTAAAAAAGAAAAACAAAACCTCTAGAGGAGTTAAAAGACGAGGTAAATAAAACACCATATAAAGAAAGACAATATTTACAGACATTAATAAAAAATAAATAAAAATATTTAACAAATAAAAGGGAGGAACATGAATATATAGTGCTCCGTACCCTAGGGAATCTTTGAAGGAGGGAGGAATTTTCATGGGTATGGTTCCATTTTTACTATTATTTTTTTTTTTCTTTTAGAGAATTAATGGATACAATCCTATATATTATTTTCTAAAAGGTTTTTTTTTTTTGTCAGTGCGCCATAACTTCGTCAATTCTTCATCAAATCCAATGATTGACCACTCATTTTAAAGATATCCTTCACATACGAAAAATAGTCCCATCCCCCCGAAATTTCTGGAAAAACATTTATGGAGGAAAAGAAACTTTATTTGTGAATAACTCAAAAAGTATGCATTTTTTCTGGATTGTACCCTTGATATTTAGAAAGATTACTAAATTACCTACAAAACAAAAAATGGTACAATTATTAACAAAGATACAGTCCATTAGTTTTGGTATACTTAATAATGTCTTCCTGTTTAAAGATATTGCATTTAGGAGTAGAATAGTCTACTACACTTTTTTTCCTGGCTGATATATTAATTTTATTATTTCTTAAAGGCATTTGGTTGTTTTTACATTTTTTTTTTTTAATTATTTAGAAAATCCCATGATCAGGGAATTATTTTCCCTTTATTATCTTTCCAGTCAGGGTTTAAAAATAGGTCCTAGCAAAGCAATTTGTACAAAAAATTTGGTCTATTATGTTTAATGGAATATTGTAATCGACCAAGGAAAAAATATTAATTCCTTCCTTACATAATACATACGAACTACTTATTTCCATATTGTTTTGGCTATTTTTTCAGTAAGCAAAATTTTCTGCGAATTATTCGCACGGGCCAACTAGTTATAATTTAATAATTAAAAAAAATGCATACTTTGATTTAACACATCCATAATAAATAAATAAATAAAAACAACTAACAAGTTTTTAATTTATAACTCCAGTTTTAATATGTTTATGGGAGTCAGGTTTATGTCATTTCGTGTAGTTTGTACGATTCTAAATCCCTGCTAATGTTTCAGAGAAAAAAAAAATTTAAGGAGAGCTCCAATTTGTAGAAGAAAAAAATTGTTTTTCGATTGCTATGAAAATTCGTATTCGAGGGTTTTCCGAGGTGCGAAATACAAATATCAACTCGGTTTCTCCTTTAAAAAAATTTGAACCCATTTTGCTCCTTCAGTCGGTACAAATTGTTTCAAATTTACAAATTTCTAATCGATTTCGACGATTTTCTTTTTTGTTTGCCTTGTAGGGAATTTAGTAATCTTTCAATTAATCATGAGTTCAATCATGAAAAAAGTATAGTTTTTTAGTTTTCCTCAAATAAAGTTTCCTTTTTTCCCTGAAATTTCGGGAGGTGACTATTTTCCCATCTGAAGATCTTCAAAATGAAGAATCAAAAGTTAAATTTGATGAAGAATTGGCGAAGTTGTGGCGTTGAGTAAAAAAAAAAAAAATCTTTTTGAGAAATAATATATAAAGATTCTTTCTAAGTAGAATAATATATTTCTTTAATTAATTATAAATGATGTGTTAATTATTAGTGAATGAAATATATATATATATATATGTTTGGGTTAGAAACATAAGGCTAGATGGAGCCATAGGTGGTGTAAGATTGCATCATTTACTTTCTCAGATTTAGGGCTGTTGCCATTTCTTCCGTTACCGAAATCATATAGCTTACATTCCTCTTACATGCTATTTATTATACCTTATAATATGAATTATAATAATAATTATTATACGTTGAAATTTAAATAGATGCTCATGTATCATTAAAATGACCTTGTTAATTTTAGAAACTAGGTACCCTCTTTTTTTTAATTACACCTGGCTTGGTCTAGAAGCCAAAGAAAGGAATCGCAAAACAGGTATGTTATTTCTGTTCTGTGATGGACAGCTTTTTCTCTGCCAAAATTACTCTTTCTTTTTACTTACTCTTTTAAAATTAATACACTGAACTTCTTTCTAAAGTAGGATCAGGTACAATATTTTCATAACATCTTGGTTTACAATAATAAATAAATAATGATAAGATATTGGTTAATATTATGGACAAAATATGATTTTTTTTTTCTTTTTACCTTTCAATCGACAGCAAGTTAAATTCTTTTTTTTTTTTAATGTTTCAGAAGTTAAAAATAAGTTAGAAAACGAAACCTATGATTTTTTATTTGTCAACCCATTATTTCCTTATACTGAAGGCCTATAATATATGCTCTTCTAGAGAGAAAAAATATATTATATTTTGTTTATAAGTGCTCCTTTATTCTGAAGATAAATTAATTATTTATTTTCGCAGTTATTATTTAGGCAATGGACAAAATACTGTATATTTTATAGCCCGTGTTATCTATAGTACATAGTCAAAAGTTTGATTTTGTTTTTATCATTACGCCTAAATGTCGAATAAAATTACTAATAGATGACACCACAAAAGAAAAAATACTACTAAATAAAATCAGGTAAAGAGATAAACGGAGTAATATCTTTAAAAGGTATTGTTATAAATAAAACAACATAAAATAGTAAAAAACTAAATAATTTATATGGCCCAGTAGACACGACATTACTAGTTTCTACAATTTTATAACCGAAAAAAAATGCATACCTCCTTGCTGTGTGGAAGCATATACCGTTTGGCCAGCTTTACGCAATCCTCCCAGCTACGCTTTGTCCCTAAAATAATACGGCTTTTCTCGTATAATTTTCATTGTAGTAATTCGTACTTCGCTAAGTAATCAAATTTATGGAGACCCATTTTCCTCTTTTCGATGCTTCTACAGTAGATTATTCCTTATCCCATATTAATATTATAAAAAATATTCTGTTTTCGAAACTCTTATTTTTTTTTTTTAACTAATTGTGCTTAAATGATGGTTGACATTTTATGTTGGTTTTACTTAGGTAATCTTATAGTCCGTGGTACAGACACCGTTTTATCGAATTATTAATATCCGCCTGAAACTTCATAAATAGTTTTATCTCATCGTAACCTACAACTATTTTATTTATGAAATCTCTTAGAATTGGGGTGGTTTAAATCTGGAGGGGAGCAAACTTATTATTTAATTAGTTACTAAAAACTCGTAAATACCCATTCTATTGTGATCGTAAAATAGTTTGATCACGAAATCGAGAAAAAATGCTGCCTTCCGTATATATTGAGCCGTTTGACACCCATAATTATCAAAATAACGAGGTTATGTAGGACAAACGGCCCAATATTTTTGTAGGCCATCTTTTTTATTGATTTTGTGGTCAAATTATCTAACAATCCAAGTAGAAAGGAAATGGGTATTTACGAGTTTTTAGTACCTAATTGAATAGAGTTTGCCGCTCTCCAGATTGAAAATGCCCCAATTCCAAGAGTTTTTATAAATATAATACTAGTAGATTACGATGAGATCAAATTATTTAAGAAGTTTGAGGTGGATGTTAATAATTCGATAAAAAGTGGTCTGTACCACGGACTATTATTTATATAAATTTTTTTTTGTTCTTAAGAGTTTACTAGTGTAGTTGACTTAAGTCGATAGCTAAAGTGTTGTAGAGACACTACAATTGCACATCTTGAAAATAACCTGACCTCTTTACATATTTTTACCGAACGTACTCGGCAAGTACGTTAGTGCATTTAGTGGAATACTATTAGGCTATGGGAACTGACACTTTTGTATCTTGAAAACCTGTTCTAATGGCGATGACGAAATCTGGCCTGGCTCACGAATGCTTTGTAACGGGTTTCGAATCTGTACTGATTTGTATTGCTTAACCCCGTTGGTGTTATCCTGTGTTTGTTCATTCATGATGATGAAGGAATGAAAGAAAGGAAAAAAAAAATTACAAACCATCTCTCTCAAAGATAAGCGTTACTTTTGTTGTATTTTCACACATAATATCGCACATAGTATTTTTAACATAATATATTATGTTACCCTAATTTGAAGTTAATGTATTCAGTGTTAAACCATTGAGACAAGATGTGCTAAATCTGTTGGCATTGATAGGATTATAATTAATCCATATCCCTTACGATGAATTAGCGAAAACTCGACAGCTGTAATGTTTACTTTTGTTTTAGGATCTCAATGGTTTTGAAATGATGCAATTTCGTTCCAAGTTAACAGTGCCGTTTTAGTATCAACTTCTCGGGATCGTAGTTCATTCCTATTTGTTTCGAAATTACTTGTGTTGCACTTGTTAATTGCTTTGCAGTTTATTGCTGAATTCCTAATACTAGAACTCAATTATCCACTCTCTTGATTCCGAATTCACTTTATATAGTTATTATTAGTATACCACTTATGGCAGATCGTATTAATGTCCGAATTAATGATAAAAACGTTTCCTTTTGACACATCTATGATAAAAAATAGGTAGGTATTTTTTTTTCTTTTTATTGATGATATTTACAACTGTAGGGAGGTACTTAAAAAAAGGCTTTATAGAAATAGTTTTGTTGCAAAATAGACAGATAGTCCCAATTCTAATAAATACTTTCAGAATTAAGATCATTTGAAGTATTGAGATGTTCCAAGTTCAAAAAAAAAAATTTGATCTCGAAACCTTCCAGTGTGTAAAATAGAGAAACAACTTTATTCTGGGACAAAGTCCCTTAAGAATAAGAAAATGTTACAGAACAAGGGAATATTTCTGGCCTAGGGAACTACATTAAATAAATAAAATATCTTATGTATACTAACAAAATATATAAAACAAACTGATGGAATTATATGCAAAATATCAAGAACTAAATACAATACAAATAAGAAATGACTAGTAGGCCCGTGTGAAACATTAGCACACCATATTGTTATCAAATGCCAAATTGATAATAAAATAAAATAATGAAACGTAGCAAAATATAAAGAAATCAACAGTTACTTTATCGATAAATATAATCGACAAAGGAAACAAAAATTAATTCAAATCTTCATTTTTGTTTGGGACCAACATGTTTACAAATTTCAATAAGATGTATCTTTGCTAAAAATTGTCCGATTTCGATGATTTTTTTTTTCTTTTGTAGGAATTTTAGTAATATTTTATATAATCATGGGCATATAACCCATAAGGGAAAAGTGTGTAGTTTTTTTGTTTTTGTTTTGTGTTAGTGTAAGTTTATTAGTTTTCCTTATCCTAAAGGAGAAGGAAGCCTTCGAAATTGGTGGCTCAATCTTGAGATTTGGTGAAGAATTAACGATGATGTGGCTTGCCGATCAAAAACACCATCGATAAATAATATAAACTCGATGATAGAGGTCTCAAGTCGACGAAATGAGACATGTATTCAATGACAGTACTACAATTAACATAAGGTTGTATGGATGCCTTGAGTTATCTCGGAAATAGTACGTTTTTGGGCTTATAACCCGGGTCTTGCTGTAAGCATCAAAATCTTCAAGGTCCAATTTTTCTGTATCGATCTACAGGGACCTACCACCGTTCCAGTATCCGTGAAATTCTGAATCCAACGGTACCCCATTCATGGTATTTGAGCATGGCAGGAGCCTATATTTGGTACAAAACCGACTTCGAGCCTTACTGTAATAATATATGTGGGGATACAAAATAATCAGTGTTTAACTAAAGAAATAAAGAAAAATAATAATAAAACAGACAGTAACAAAAGCAATAAATAAAAAATTAATGCCACTACTAAATGAGCAAGTAAGAATAACTAACGTGAAGTAAAATATAAAGAAATAAAGATTTATATATTCTATTTTGGTAAGAATTAAAACATTTATAACAAAAATAGTATTTTATTAAATATATATTATCTTATTTCTTGTTATCCCGGCGCTTCGTGGGAACTTTCATCTTCTGCATTTGATTAGATATCGGCCATATCAGTTTCGTTTCCACTTTAATCCTTATATATCCATTTTTTTTATAAATATATTAATTTATCTCAAACTATATATTTAAAAGTGCAGCGATTTTTAAAATTAATATACAGAAAAAAAATCCCACTCATCGAAACTCGTCACTTCCTTGCATGACCTTAGATCTAGAAAATATACTTCGACATCCGATGTGTATTACTGGTGGATACGAAACAGAAAAATTGTTTTTCATTTATCCAATTTTTTTTATGTGAGTGATCTCAGCTCAAAAATAACTACCATTTATCTCTAAAAGCATAATCAGCGCTCTCGCTCAATCTTCAATGGCTTTAGCACCATTGAAGCTGTTGAGAGAGTAGCGCAGGGATCTCTTGGAGTCCTGCTTTTCTCTCTATAGTTGGAGGGACAAGCCTGGCTTGGGGTTCCCTACCTGATTGTATATAGGTATAACTTTTTTTTAAATTTACTTATATTTAGGTTATTTTATTTTTGTTAATTTTTATGTTTTCTGTATATATGGTGTGGATGTGTTCATATCTCACTATAATTATTTTCCGCATGGCAGATTAGTATATTTCTAAATAAATAAAATAATAAATAATAAAAAAAACATTATTGTTACGATAATTCAATTTTTTTTTTTTTAGTTATATTTTTTCGTTCTAAGCACAACTTAATTTTATATTGGTAGTTTTTTTCCCATTTGTCTTCCATAATAATTACCGTTATTAAAAAAAATCGATAATAAATCCGAGAGAATTAAAATAACTAAAGTAGATTAACAGGGTATCAGTGAGCAAATCTCTTGCTATAGTATGAAGGTTTAAAACAAGGATTATGTGTCCCATGTTTTGCACTTAAAACTTTCTATTTATTATGAAAATTCTGAATTTATGAAAACGTTCGGTAAAACAAAAAATACTACTAGGTATATTAGGCTTAGTGAATGCTATTTAAAACTGAACGATCATTTATTAACTTTAATTATATATATATATAAACGAATGAGCGGGGTTCTACTGTAATAACATTTCCATTCTATTATTGTTGCCTGTTCGATTCCGTTAGCAGTTCTTGTATTCGTTTATTTTATTTAATAATATAATTATCATTTATTGATAAATCATTATTTAGTATATGATACAAAATTTAACAATGAAGACACAAAACATATAACTGCATGTTTCCTGTCTCCTGTGAATTTTATACTATATATTACCTGTTCATTAGATAATTAAAAATAAAAGTATATCAAAAGCATGATGTAATAATAATTACTTTATACATTTGCCAGAAATAAGTAAATTTATCATCTATAACTAAACATTGACATTAGAGTTGTGACTCTTTATTCATTTATTTATATTTTTGACCTGTGATCAATTATTTATATATTCACGAAATAATGGAAAGTCTTGTTTCATAAAATTATCTGCTACTTATTGTGGAGTCGTCTTGATGCTTTTAATGGCCGAGCAGGCTTAATGCAGTGCATTAATTTTTCTCACAACTCAACGATTTACGTAATTATGTAGATTTTATTTATGTCGTCATTGCATTTAGTATCTGAATCTTTTTATTGAAAAAAAGTGCTATTTCTATATTTTGATTTAATTTATCATTTTTTAAGACGCTGACATTTTTTAAAAACTACTTATTTATAATATTGAATATGTATTATGTTAAACTTTGAAATGACTTCCATTCTCATCAATAATTATTGCATTTATTATAAGATGAAAGCTGTATATAAAAACAAGTCAAATCTTAAAAAAAAAAATGTATCTATTTTGAATATACATTGGCTTACATATGCATATATTAATTTAGAATTTGTTATTTTCAAATATTTATTTTATGGATTGAACTAAGATTATTATTGTAAATATAAAAAAAAATATATATCAATAAACTGACCCAAATTTAAAAAAAAAATAGATTTTAAATATTTCCTATAGAAAATACTTTATTTTTTTCGAAGCTGTCTAATTCAGATCTGCTAAAAAGAGCTTCAAATTATGTTTTTTAAATTTTATTTTCTGATATTTTTATATTTAAAATATGCATGAATAAGTTAAGTCTGAGAAGGCAGAATATGTGTTGTAAAATTAAAAGCCTATTTCTTTTTTATGACATACTTACATTTTATTTTTATCATGGTTTGCCTTTTTAACTATGTATCATAACATTTATAATTAAAGTTTTAGTCATAAAATTATGTTTTGGAAAAATCTAAATTTATAACATTAGGAGAATAATAGCAAATAATAATTGAGAATACATATTATGGCGCAGACACTACTATAATTTAATGATGACGGTTATTTTTGTTATTTATTGTTATTACTTGCACTTTAAAAAAAAAATAATTGTTAAAATGTTCTGAAACTGAACAACAACTGAATTTAAGTTAATAAACAATTTGATATAAAATTACCCATTCAATGAATGAAGTCTCTAGAACCGAAGGGGTATAAGTTAATCTTAGTTTTAAGTAAACTGTGGTTTAAGTTAAAGCTTTCCTGGTAAATGCAATGATTTTTCTATTCTGGCCGACTTTTTTTTTTTTTTTTACCTTTTAGCATTTCTAAAGCCGCTCTGACAGTTAAAACTGATTTTTATCATAATTGAAAAAATTTTAAATTACTTTCATTATAATGAGTTGCTCTTATACGACCCACTAATATATTCATTATGACGATGAAAAAAATAAAAAAAATACCAGCTTATCGGATTTCTTCATTATTGAGGCTCATTACTGGGTTATCGAATGAGCATTTTATGATAAATATTTATATTTATCGCCATCGCGTATCGATTTATTATAACTTTGTAAGGTCCATTATTTCATCATCGGAAGTGATTTTTATGCAATGATGACGATTTTAAGATTACACGCTCAGGCGAGATCTTCATATTAAAGGTATTTGCAAAACTTGAAATTCCTTTAATCCAATGTTTAACCCGAGTATCGAATAACTTCAATATGTTACGTACAACAACTATATTCATGGTTGGATATTTATTTTAGTTTCTCATTATATATAATGGTTATGTCCAGAATTAATCTTTATTTACTATTATTATTAATTCTGTTGAATTTAGTATCAGAATAAAATAGCATTACCTATTCTGTTATATGTTAGATTAATAATCCGTGGTACAGCTTCCATTTTATTATTAATTATTAACATCCGTCTGAAACTTCCTAAAAAGTCCTTAGGGGAAAACTTTGTCTATTGAATTAGGTACTAAAAACTCGTAAATACCCATTTGTTTTCTACTTTTATCATAAGATAATTTGATCACAAAATAGAGAACATAGGTGGCCTACAAAAATATTGGGCCGTTTGTCCTATATAACCTCGTTATTTTGTAAATTTTCGGATTTAGGTCACGCCAAACGCCTCGATATTTTTTGTAGGCCACCTTTTTTCTCGATTTTGTGATCAAATTATCTTACGATCCAAGAAGAAAACAAATGAGTATTTATGAGTTTTTAATACCTGATTAAATAGACAAAGTTTGTTGATCTGCAGATTGAAAACGCCTTAATTCCAAGAGTTTTCGTAAATAAAATAATTGTAGGTTATGACGAGATGAAACTATTTACGAAGTTTCAGGCGGATGTTAATAATTCGATAAAAAGCTGTCTGTAACACGAACTATAAACCGTAAAAATGTTCTGTTGAAATCTGTAATATTTTCTAAATGTCTTTATAATCTAAAAAAATGAAATACAGTACTGAAATAAAAACATAATAAAGATCTTCAAATTATGTTGTTGTTTTTTTTAATTTTACTATTTGATACTTCATTTTCTTTTCTATGACATGCTTACATTCTATTTTTTGTCATGATTTGACTTTATAACGATGTTTCATAACATTTATAGTTAAAGTTTTTAAGCATACAATTATTTTCCCGAAAAATTTAACGTTCGACAAATAATATTTGGAAATACATATTATTTCGCAGACACTACAATAATTTAATCATGTTGTTTATTTCTATAATTACAATTTAAAAAAAAAATAGGTGTGTCCACTCACACGACTTTCCTACCTATTTCAGAAAAGTTTTCAATCTGTATGGGGGCAAACTTTGTCTATGTAATTAGGTACTAAAAACTCGTAAATACCCATTTGTTTTCTACTTACATCATGAGATAATGAAAACAAATTAAATCATAAAAAAATGAAAAACAGTTATGAAATAATTGATTGTTAAGTTTATTTTTCTACGGAGAATCAATAAATTATTAATTATTGAAAATGTAATACATTTTTCTTTATTTCTTATTCGAGTAAAAGTTTTCCATCCGTTGAATCCCTAAATCCAAGTTAACATTTGCTTGGAGTGATCGAATGATTGTTCAATATAGCGCGTCATTGGGGGAAAAGAACATATATATCTCTTAACTACTATATAGATAAATAAATTTTCAGATCAGTACTTAAACCGGCTAAAAAAAAAAAAGACTTCTAGTGTTCTCAATTGTTGAGTTAAACTACTAATACATTAAAATTACTCAATTTTTACATTTATTTACTTAAATATCTTCGCTTTTAACCTCCTCATTTGATTTCAGACCATTTATAAATAAGTTGTTGATTTATGGTAACAGGAAAAGTATTTTTTTTTTTTTAGCAGCTATAAATTCTTTACGAAACCGGTTTGCTTAAACTACACCCGATTTCCTCAATCGATTACTATCGATTCTGATTCATCGATGGCACAGTGGCGCTGCCTTCTCCTTTTAGATAACACTATTCTTTTTTTAGACCTTGCCATATATTGTTGTGGCTTGTTAACATTCCACGACTTGTTACTTGCCAACTGACTAGAGCGTATAGTTCTCGTCTGCATTATGTCCCATTTAATAGAATAATTTTATATGGTTTAATTTCGTAAAATATTTAACTATTGCACATACAGAGCTACTTAAAATCAATAATAATGTCGGTTAAAATCACATAATAAAGAAAATGTCTAGTGTTGAATACTGATATTACAGGAGCCATATATTTTGAAGTATTTTTTTTTTATATCTATTCTATTTCTAGCATATTGCAACTTTAAGTTAACATGTAAGTTGAAGAGAAAAATAAAAGTATATATAGATAAAACATAATATGCAATCGTATACAGTATAATATTATCAGGATAGTTTATTGAAAATAAACAGTTGTTGAAGGTTCATATTTTACCCCGACTGTTAAACTAATAATTTACTTTATAATTGACCAGCTTGTCCCACTGAAAAATATCCACACAGTTCAATAGTTAAGCAATAATACAAAGACATTTTTGAACAGGAGTCTTAAGAGATAGGATTGGATTCGTGGAATTACTGGATGTGCCGGATACATTTATACTCGTTTAATAAGCTCAATGAATAGGATTTGGCAAAAAGGACAACGATAGGAACGACTAGCGTTTATCTTAATAGTGATGGGTAAAACTGTTATCAATAGCACTTGCAACAGTTTCTGCTACTTTCAAAAAACAGTTTAAAAAAACAGATATGACTTTCGAAATTCAATGAGCAAAAGAGAAAAAAGTTCATAATATTTAGCATTAAGTATCTTCAGAACAATTATCTATTTAACTGTTAAATTTAATCATACCTTTTTAATTTTACGATATTATATCAACTGTGGGACGGGAAAAAAAGTATTTATAATTGCTGATAAATGTCAAAGTGGCATTAAAATTATAATTTTGAATTATAACATTTTTTAAAGGTATTATATAAATTTATTAATGAAAATAATGAACAAATAGAACTGAACTGAGAACTGTTTCTGTATCTGTTACAAGAAGCTGTTCTGTTTAAATGAAACGGGTTTCGGTATCTGTTTCAATTAAACAGATTATGTAGTTTTTTCTGAAAACTGTTTAAATTAAACAGATTCAGTGTTTCCTTCTTTTCCCGTCGGAATCGCTGTTTCCACCTACTAACCTGTTAAGTGAGTTGTCTTGGGTAGATTCCTAAACTCAGCACTCAGTTCATCGATGGATTAGTTTGGCTCCGTTTAGAGTTCTATTCGATGGCATCGATGAGCTCAGCTCTGATTTCAACAAAAACTTGCCCCCTCCTAACAGAATATAATCCTTGTATCTGTTTAATGAAAGAAACTGTTTAAATTAAACAGATTACTACTAAAGACCTCCACCTCTAAATCTTAATGAATCCGACATTAATATAATATATTTCTGAGTTATAAAACTGCAGAACTGAAGAACTAAGGTTATCGCTTTCAGTTCAGCGGCTTTAATAGAGCATCATATTTTTCTATCATTGTTCACTTTAGTAATTCTTCGAGTATGCTTTGAGAAATTTTTAAGTATATGATTACCTTTTTTTCCGTGCTAAGTATGGTATTAAAATCTACCATACATATATATAGTCAGCACCATGTTAATTTAACGAATATGCAACGTTGAAATGAAACGTTGAAATGAACGTTAATATGAAAACTATAATGTATAATTGCATAAAAAAAGTTGGACTTCCGTTTCGAACACCGAAATAAACATTGTTATCAATTAGGTTTTATCTTTTGTTGATTATCTTTGCCATTAATGAGGTAGACCTCGATTAATAAAATTATTACCTGGCTGATACAGAATTGGTATAATGAATTATTATTAATATTAACTTCATACTTCAATAATAACAAATAACAACTTATTTTGTGTAAAGTAGGTTACACTTAACAACTGGATGATAACTATGTAAATCGTTGTTATCAGTTGACGAAAACAATTTTGTATTGGTGCGATGTATTAGGAAGTTGTTATTTACATGTTCTAATATTTATCCCGCTAACATTCACTCAAGGGTATCCCAAGTTGTTTGTGTACTTCTTTTAAAAATAGAAAGGCTGATATGGAATAATTTAGTACATTTTTTAAATTTCTTTTGGCCATATTTAATGTTGTAAATGTTCAAATGTGGTTTTAATTCAAACAGTACAATTCTGGTCTTCTATAAATAGAAATTCAATGTTTTTATTGGTTATTTACAGTCCTGAGGTTGGTTCATTGTATTATCCATTTCTTAAATAAAATTTGATTAAATTTACTCTTGCTTCTATGTATTTAATTTATTTTTCGTTACTCCGGATCAGCGATGCATTTAAGATCAGATAAAACAACTTATTTGATGAAAAAAAAAAGGTTTCGTCTTAAATAAAGATATTTTTAGAAACAATTTTCGGTCGCTGTTTTATTTTATAAAAATGGAAATATTTTAGGAATTTCAATTTAATAATTTAAGGTATCATTCTGACGTCATAAAACAATTATGTTGAGCATCCGAAATGAACTCTTACAGCACAGCTTCTCAATGAAGTGATGAAACCCATGAACGATGAAGACCACAAGTGCTTGAATAAATATGTATACTGGATGTGGAAATAGTTATCGAAAGGTTCCAGGGATGGCCATCCTACCATGAATCCTGGTTAAAGATGGGGAGAAGACTTGAGAGACAAATTACTACAACTAATCCAGAAAACATGGAAGGAGGAAACGATGTGCTTGATATACGGGCCTAATCTACTCTAACCCAAAAAAAGGATTCACGCATGAGTAGCAACTACAGAACCATAGACTACATGACAATGACTAATATTCTACTCAACGAGATATCCGTGCTGAATTCAGAAGAAGGATCACGCTAGACCAGATCATCATCCTAAAACAGAAGTCCATCTATCGGTAGGAAGAACCTCAAGATGGTGTCCGGCTTATTTTCCATTTCAAATCAGCCTATGATTCAGTGGTCAAATCCCTCTATGGAAGATCATGAATGAACCGGTTGGTGAGTTTCATGAAGGTGTGTGTAAATGAAGTGTCTCGAAAGACTCGCTGAGACAGATAAGAGAATCAAAGCAAATTGGCTTGCAAAGAAATGAAGATAAAACAAAATATATAGAAAGAAAGAAAGTTAATTTTATTATGTGATACATAGCCCTCCCCTCCCCCCGCCAGAATAATGTAGGTATTAGAATACAATTAAACATAAATTAATTTACAAAGTTATCTAAACCTAATATTAAAATGAAGATAAGACACTGTAGTAGATATATGAATTTGAAGATAAATACATACGAGTGAGTTCGCTATATATTTACAGGAATATAAGCAATTTGTACAAATAAGCAATATGCATAATACATACACATCTTCAAGATATCATAAAAAAGTGGCTGACATCTCTAAAATACAAAATAACATTATTTTTACATATATTCAGAAGATTAATTACTCCGGAGATGGAAAAATAAATGAGATCAAGGATGAGAATTTCCGTATAGAAGTTGGTAGGCAATTCCAAATGGAAGTAGTCCATATCACGAAGGATTTTTTAAAGGAAACAGTTCTACGAGAAGGAATAAACAGGTTTAAGGGTTGGGATCTTGTGTTAAACAAATGGAGAGAGGAACAAGGAGTAGAGCAATCAAGGAGGTAAGAAGGTTTTTTGGTTGTTAAAGTTCGAAAGATGAATACACTAGTAAATATTGCCGTCGGAAAACTGGATAGGGCCACTTCAACTCGGTATAGCAACTGGAGACGTGGGAGCGCCTAGAGATATATGATAGTAAGCTACAAATTCGTTCGTTGGTAACTCGTTCTATGATGTAAACAAATTCAAATGCATCGTCTAATATCCTCTACGAATGAAGAACTGTCATTAATAGATATGCGTATAACTGGTGCAAACAGAACTTTTGTCTCTCTTTCAAAAGTAATGAAATTTAATGATATTTCTTATAGAAAATCTCAAATTAGGGGTATACAATGCATTCTTGCATTGCATGATGAAGCCCCTACTATTATAAGGTTGCGAGACATGGACACGAACCAACCACTCTTGAAAGAAATGTTAAAAGATTTGAGAACAAAATCCTCCACAACTATATTCGGAGAGTTCGTGGATCAGTATATTTAATCATGGGAATAAACCAATTAAGAACTGCTAATAATGGTTTTAACCAGCTTACAGTAACTGGTCCATCTCATGATATGAAGGAAAGGAGGTTGAGATGGGAGAGATACGTAGCTCGGAGCAATCCATCAGGAAGCCCCTCCACAATAATAAATAAATGTTTTCCAATTTATTTATATTAAGCCAATTTTACACCAATTTTTAATTTGGTCAACTTAATTATTACATCTTAATTACGACGTTTCGACTCGTCGAGCCATTTTCAAGTCCATCATGTACCTGTCCATTTCACTTATGCGAATTAAATGCTTCTACTCTTAATAATATGTTTCACTCTTGTCATGTCCACCTTTAACTTATCATGTATCATCCACATGTCGGTCTCATTTCTATTCAGTATAAATAAATACATAAATGCCTCAATAGTAGACAAGCATGAGAGAGAATAACTCCTATTTTCTCTTTCTGTATCGTGTTCTTAATTGACCTAGTAAAATTGGCGCACGCTTTCTAAATTAAATATATCTCCATTTTTTATGACACCCTATTTATTTATAAGCTAAATCTAAACAAGATTGTTTAGAAAGAAGGTGTAATTATTTATATTTAGATTCATTGTATTCTTTTTGGCGCCTGTCTATTTCGGTTGCTTATTGACGTGATCATGGTCCTTTCTTTTCGTTTTATGTTTTGTTTTATTTTACAGCAAGTTAATAGAGACCCAGTTTAGCAGTCAGTACCTAGTGCGTTTCTTATTTAAATTATAATACCTTTGTTTCTTTAAATCTCGCCAAGTCAATTTTCGGGTATTCTTTAAATCCCATTTATGGCGTGATCAAGGATCTTGGTCCTCTCGTCAAAGTAGGGTGACACTTGTACTGTGGTACCTTTTTTTAATATAATGGATTACTGATTTGCTAGATATATTGTTCTTAGTTTCAACAAAGTTAAGTGATATGGGTCGTTGTGTTGATATGTTAATTCATAAAATTAAATATTATATATTTAACTGAGTTTTCAAAAAATTGATAAAACCTCCAAATATGATAAGGGTTAACATCACGAATAAATGTTATTGTTTATATAGTGTTAAATATGTTCAATAATCTACAAACCTTATTTTTTAAATAAGATAGTTCTTTTTGAAAAAAACGTAATGGAACAAAATCTTTAAATCTCGAAGGACAATGAAGATAAGATGAATTGTCCTTACAAACCTCAAACTTTTCAAGGCTCTAAGGATTAAAGATAATCCTTATTGTAAGCCTATATATAAAATCCTCTCCCTCATACTAGTAAACACCATTAAAAAATCCACGTTTATATCTCTTGTTTATTATTTATTTTTTACATTATCAGATTAATCATATTTAATTATTATGATTGAATATGCATGAATTAGTAAAACATGGTTGATAAAAAACGAAGAAAGTTCATACAGGTTTAGAAAAACCATCTGGGTATCCATGTAATATATTTCTTTTTTATTTATCACACGTATAATTTGTTAGTCTAAATTCTATCTCAGACCCCTTTTCTATGGTTTACTAAATTGATAACAAGTCACAATTTTTGAGAAATCTTTTCAATTTGGTCGTGTTTATTGATACATTTAACTAGATTATGGCGCAGGGTTTCATCTATAAACTCAAATTCCAGATCTCAATGAGCCTAATTTATTTGAATATAAAAACACGTTACTTCTTACAATTTGGTTGGGTTAAAACTGTTTCACAACTTATTTTTTCGCTCGTGCCACAAACAAGTCCCTATATTGGGTCGTGTCACAACTGTAGTTATTTTGGGAGTGGTTTCAATGATGTACAACCTGGTTAGTCCGTGTTCAACATCTTAACCAACATCAGTTTAGAATCTGTATGTATAGGTGAATAAACCCATGTTTGAAATATAATAGCATTATCGGAAATAAATATTTTACTATCGTTGAATAATGTTTCTATTCCAACATACACTCGGGTAACAATTCTATAACCTGTTCTAAAAGATTCTGGTATACATTCCTAGTCCGTGGTACAGACTCCTTTTTATCAAATTTATAACATCCGGTTGAAACTTCTTAAATAGTTTTATCTCATCATAACCTACAAATATTTTATTTACAAAAATTCTCGGAATGGGAATATTTTCAATATAGAGGTCGGAAACTATGTCTATTTAATTAGGTACTAAAAACTCGTAAATACCAACTTGCTTTCCACTCTAATCGTAAGTTAACTTGATCACAAAGTCGATAAAAAACGTGGCCTTCTGAAATATTGAGCTGTTTGGATTATATAACCTCGTGATTTTGACAATTACTGCGACACAGCCAAAAGGAGGATTATGTGTATGCGTTGACCGACTGTACGTATGTAATGATATTTTAAGCGAACGCCTATACCGATTTTTAAGTTCTATGGCTTAAATTATTCAATGGGATCCCCTGATATTTTTTTGTTGGGATTAAAATACTGATAAATTCTTCTATAAAATGTGTTTAATCTATAAAAATTCCTTTTAAAGAACAAGTCTTCTAGCGCCAAATGGTTGAGACTATTTTGTTTGATTGCTTTATGGCGTATGCGATAGTCAGGTATCATATATCAGAACTCACTAGTTGATTGCCTCTATTCATTATGTTATTAAGTGATCCATGTTATATGCCAGTTGTTGATCTCGTACTAAATTTCTCATGTTCAATCCCGCCTATTCGCTTAGTTAACGATGTTTGCTTTGGGGACAGGTGCGCTGAGAATAACCGATGTTGAAGAGGAGCTATGGCATACATCGAACTCGTGACTGATAATGGTCTTATCAAATGTGACGTTCGTAATCTTTGCAATCCTCTCCCAAATCGGTGTAATTTATCAGTGTTTTATCACTAATTTAGCAATTTTATCTTACTCTCATAAATAATCTAAGGGAACAGTTTAATAAATTAGCGCAATTAATATTGAGTAGGCACAGTAAGTATAGGTCGTCTCAGGAGTGTCCTCAATGGGATACCATAGCGAAAGTTGCGCCATCATAATTTTAGAGGAGGGAGGGGATTATTGTGGTAATATACGGGATTTTGATTTTTGAGGGCAGGTACATTTCGATGGGATTTTGAATTTTTGAGAAGAGCACATTTTGACGGAGTTATGAATTTTCGGATTCAAAAGTTTCAACCAAGGTGACAAAGGAAATTCGTGGAACAACCCCTCACAAGTGTAATCTATATGATTTACGTTACTTTTATTTCTAATGTTTTTAAGAAGAGGAGAGCAATAAAATATCTAGGGGAGGAGAGGGGAAAGGTTCATGCGCCATCGAGCTTGGGTGGATGGGCACCCCTGGGCGGGCTTAAACCTCACACGTTTGTTGTGTGAAACATTTCAACCGTTTACGTTTCAGGCAATGCTTCGGTACTTTTAAACGTCAAAAACAGATGAGGTTTCTTCTTGTCATTTTTCAATAATTCCTGATCTTCCTGACGCATCACTTTCAATTCCTGCAATGCTAGTAGATGTACTGTGGGAAAACGTTCTATTTTCTGTTTCATAGAATTATAAATTCATCTTAATTTTAAAATTTCCCACTTCATTTAATAAAAATAAAATTTTATTTTAAACAATTTGATCCGCCATTGATATCTGTTGGTTACTGCTGTTCTTCATTTGAGAATACCCAGGATGAATTTCGTATAGTCTGCCACACCATCCAACCATCGCAAGCGAGGTCTTACCACTCTTCTACAGGCAAAGATTTTCCTTCCATTATTTTTAGAGGGATTTGTTCTGGTGTCATCTTTTCAGTATGGCCAGTCTACTAGATACGACCGACAATTCTTTCACTGTGAGGGTTCTTCCCATAGAATTTCTATATTGGTTCGTATCATCCACACTCAATTACTATTTATAGGACCAAATATTTTTCGCAAGAAACGTTTAAATCGAAGAAGAGATTTTTGTACTATTGTTTACCGTCCAGCATTCCGAGTCATAGGTTAGCAGGGTCAGATCAGAGTCTTTAACATATTTATCTTGTATGGAAGATTCAAGCACTTGAAGACCAAAGGAGCATTGCCCACGATAGGCAGAGATGGAGAAGGTGGCAAAAAATCTATTAGATCTGTAATGCCAACAGATAAATAAATCATTAATTCTGGTACCCCTTGTAATTACGTATCATGAAGTATTCTTCATTATTTTAAGATTTTTCCCATCTGGCTTTTACAGTTTACAGGATTAATTCTTGTCCTAATAACTCATGTTGTGTTGAGATGGATTCTCGAGGAAGGAAGCTGCGATAAGATATCATATCACCTGTCAGGATGAGACAGGCTATTGTCTGGCACCATTCATCTCTTCTACGGCCCAACGGTCCGGTTTGCTTTATAACTCCATGTATTCACCAGGCTCCAGAGCTAATAGTTTATCGTTCAGTCCATTTCATCCTTAGAGCAGATACCGGAAGATCGATTGTGATATCCCAGAATTTGAAAACATTATGCCAGTACTTCACTGTTGCCGAATTCCGTATTGTCTCCTATGCAATTTTTTTTTTACATCAGTGTGCGACCTTAATTTTGATTCTTTGTGCCAAGCTACATTGGAACTTTGCAAATATATAAAACTTATCGCCCTTTTGATTTAAGTAATAAGAATCATGTTCCAGGTAGAAAATCTAAGAAGACAATACTTATTTGAGTGAGCATACAAATAAAAAATTGGTTTTAGGACAATTAATTAATGTTTCGAGATTGACCAACTCAAATTAGTTGGTAGTATTGGAACATCTTATTACTGTTATCCATCTACCATTTTTTTTTTTTTTTTTTTAACATGACAAACATTGAACTTTCACTGCAAAACGTTTAATTACATGGCCCTAAATTATGAAAAATTAATAATTTACTCTTATTATTTATTAGAAGAAAAAATATAAACTGTATTATGATCTGAAAAAAAAAATCATGGATTTGTTTCTACGGACCCCTCCTATACGAAAAAAAAATAGAGCGTTAAGTGGCTTTTGAATTTGCTTCTAATGTCGGATACGAATTTATCTATTTAATACCAGACAATGAAAAATAAATTGTTTATGTCGGTCTAAGTGATATATTTACTAAAAAAAAATGTTATGCTTGGATTTTAAAATTTTCATGAAATGGTTTACAAATCATTCAATGACTTTTTTTTTTTAACAAAAGCAGAGATTAGTCTGGATGAGGAAGAAATATTTTATTGTCAATAACATGGCTTCTAGACGTTTGGTGTCAATATTCCGAGGAGTACTCGAAAGTAGATTTCTAAGGATCTCTTAAAATGCACATTTGGTGATTGTGTTGTGAAGACTAGATTTTTGGAGGGACATTTGGAAATGGGAAACTGTTGCTCTACTTATCACATATTTGACTTGTTTCAATATTTTTTTCGTGTGCATAAGGGGCAGCGAAACTTTCATTGAAGTCCAAAACGTGCATTCAATTGATTAAATGCATTTATTTATTTATGAATCGATTATTTTAGAATGAATAACCTACTTCACTTAAGAAGCAAAACACTTCAGATGGCAATAATAATACTTCACCGAAATTCATCAAACATTTATTGCATAACTTATCTTCTTATCATTTGGAAGAGACTGATTAAGTGCCAATAATGATCAATTTATAACACATAATAACAATAATAGAGGAATATGAATTAATTTATGTTTAATAAATTTAAGAAAACTATGTGAAAATTATTTTAAGAAATATAATAAAATTATCAATCCACACTGTATGTTTTTCTTGTAATTTTCACATATTAATATATTTTTTATTATTGGTTATATTTACAACTGTATTACAAATAAAAATACATTCAGTAAATGTGAACAAAAGAATATAATAACATGAAACCACTTGTTGAGAAACTGCTGCCTACTGGTAGCACTCTAAAAATGTATTTACCAAAGGAGATCTCGACGCCATCTTCTTTTCAGACGGCAACGGAGGGTTGTCAGGAATCGAAGAGGAAGCAAGGTTAGAAACGAGTGGGTTTGGATGGTTCTGAAGTTTGTTATGGAAGGATATGTATCTGGATTGGGCCAGGTCAGAAACATAAGGAACATTAAGATCGTTACGGATGATTTTATTTGTGACAAAGTAAGGAGCAGTAAGGATTTTACGAAGGATTTTGGATTGTAAGGATTGGATACGAGAGGAATTCGACAATAAAGGTTATAACAATAAAAACTTGTTCTTACTTGATAATATTATATTTTTTAGCTTACAATAGCGAGAGATATCTTTCCTTTTTTACTTTTCTATCTATACTAGGAAAGTATTGCGATCGGATCAAATTTTTGGATGTGTGGTTTTCGATTGGATCGAAACGTTTCAGAGCCCTGTGTCCGAAAAACAGATTTTCAGCTATTGGTCTGTCTGTGCCAAGATTATCTCGGAAACTAGTTGACCTATTTTGTTGCTTCTTATTTATTTTATTTTATTTTATTATTTATTTTTTTTTTTTTGGAGATTTTGACTACTCATGTCTGTACATAAATTAGATGCTCCTTGCGCAATAAGTGAAAAACATATTTTTCTATAGACTGTATCGCAAGAACGGCTTTAACGATTTTGATGAAACTTTCCTATAATTTTCTAATTAATGTACGTGTACTAAATTCCCGAGAAAATTCAGGAAAAAAAAGTTATAAAGAAGAGAAAAATGATTTGGGGCCTAACTCGCTAAGTATATATTATACGGTAAAATGTATCTGAAAACTTTTGAAAGGTAATTAAATTACCAAAACATCAAACAAAAAATTCATCGGAATCGAAGCAGTATTAGCGATGATACAGAATATTCTATTTTCTGTTTTAATTTATTACTTTCCCACCTATAGTATGTAAGGAAAGTTTGCGATCGGGTATTTTGAAAAGTGATTAAATTCCCTATAAAATTAAATAAAAATCCATTGTCCATTTCGGACAACTATTAACGAGGTTACAGCTATTCGATTTCGTTTGTAAGATTATGAGTTCAAATCCCGGTACCAGAAAGGGGTGACAAAATAAGAAATTAATTAAGATTAAGTGAAACTAAAAAAAAAAAAATGGTGCCCGCATCACACAAGTTTCACTACTTCCCTTACTTTTAGCAGAAATTATTGTATGACAAAATCGAGCAATGGCTAACAAATTTTGGTTAGCAATATTAGAGTGTATTAAAAATTTTCTCACGTTAACCTTTCATAAGTCTGTTTACACTGCTTTAGTTTATTGTAGAAATCTTACTAAAATCTTTTCCTGGATTAATTTTCAGGAATTATCATGATCTATTTATTCTGTTACTCCAAGTTTTATTTTATTTTGTTATAATCTTGTTTTTCTTTTATTGAATATATGGTATGTTTGTATTTCATTCATCCTAAATACTCAATGCCCTTAATTGGGACAAAATGTATTTTTTTCTAAATAAAAAAAATTCAGGAAAATAAATCTAATTCAATTTTTTTTTTCTTCTTAACGGACATATTTAAATATTTAAAACTTTTCTGAAATAGGCAGGAAAGTCGTTTGAGTGGACGCACCAGATTTTTGTTATCTCATCCTGCCGTCTCTGAATAAAATTTTTGAGATTATTTATTTTAGTACCTTCTATAAATGCATATTTATAAATAAGAGCTGCGGGACATTGGCTATATCGTGTTTTGTAGCAGTATGCGTCACGCTACAGTGGCTTCAGGCCGCACCTCACAGACTCGCTGTTATTTTAGGTTTTTAGTTAAATATGTTTAGTTAGGTTATTTTTTAATATTTAAAAAATCCAATATTAATCTTATATACATTTATTATCACTTGAATTTTATTACAGCTTTGTTATGTAGATATGTTATAATGTTTAGAAGTAATGTGATGTCTCTGTCAGTTTCCTTTTAGAATGATAGACGTTTCCTGAAATTTGCATTCAATTATCTTGTGTTTTTAAATATTAATAATATTTAACCGAAACGTTCTTTGTTATTAATTGTTTTTTCTCGCATCAATTTCTTAATTTTAGTGGTGACCGCGAAGTCTTATTTTGAATCAATATTTCTTGGTAATTACTTTAAGTGAGGCGTAGGGAGGTGGCGGTCCCATCGCCCGGTCATTGTACCGCAACCAGCCACTGGCCCTCCAGGTTGGGGGAACACTTACACGAACACTCACACACCAAGTACACTTTATACAGCACACTACAACACCTAAACACTACAGACAAAGGTCACCTACAGTACACACCCTAGGGTCACCTTCCCTAGGTAGCCGCCCCGGATGGGGGAGCTAGTCAGGATGCTCGGAGGAGGCAGCCCCTCTACCTGACTCGGGGGCAGTGGGCTGATAACCCACCCCCCCTAAAGTACCTTATTACGAAACCTCAAAGAGAAGAAGCCGGACTGAATTACGGTAACAGACCCAGGAAACGCCTAAATGACTTAAGAATTGGAGTTTGGAACATTTAATCATTACATAGACTAGGAGCACTTCGTGCGCTCCTTGCAGAAGTGGACACATACAGAATCGACATAGCAGCTATCCAAGAGGTCCGATGGATAGGACAGGGAATTATGGAGAAGAAGTACCATACACTCTACTATAGCTGCCATGAAAAGCATCACATCTTCGGTACCGGATTTGTTGTGAGAGGCAGAGCTCGACAGCTAGTGATGCGATTTACTCCCATTAACCAAAGGTTATGCTACATTCGGCTTAGAGGAAAATTTTTTAATTTCTCTCTAATCAACTGCCATGCCCCAACAGAGGTGTCACCTGAGGAGGATAAGGAAGCATTTTATGAAGAACTTGGACGCGTGACAGAAAGCTGCCCCAAAAATGATGTTAAAATCATTCTTGGTGACTTTAACGCCCAAGTTGGTAAGGAGGTGGCACTCATGCCGACCATAGGAACCCACAGCTTGCATGAGACCAGTAATGATAATGGGCTACGGATGGTGAACTTTGCTACATTGCACGGACTGGTTGTTGGAACAACTCTTTTTCCTCGAAAGAATATCCACAAAGCAACATGGATCTCTCCAAATGGGCAAACAGCATCACAGATAGACCATGTACTCATTAGTGCCCGTCACAAGTCCAACATGATAAATGCAAGATCTTATAGAGGTGCAAATATGGACACGGATCACTATTTGAGCATTGCCGAGGTCAGATCACGAATTTCGCTGATTAAAAACCACTACCAACGACCAAAGAAGAAGATTGATGTGGTTATACTTAAGGACTCAGAAAACCAATATTCGTATCAACAAGCTGTGGAGACGAAACTTAATGAAGAAGTAATTAATGACAGCTCTATGGTCGATGAACAGTGGAAGAGATGCAGCAACGCAATGAAACAGGCAGCAGAAGAAGCTCTTGGCTACGAGACTAAATCTAGAAGGCCCCCATGGTTTGATGCTGAGTGCCTTCAAGCAGTAAAAGTGAAAAATGAAGCCTACAGAAAGAAGGTTCAGCGTCCCACAAGGCTCTCCCAAGAAACATATCGAAGAAAAAGACGCGAAGAGAAGAGATTATTCCGCGGAAAGAGAAGAGCTTGGGAAAATAAGAACATGGAGGACACAGAGGCATTGCGCGGCCAAAATGAAAGTCGCCTGTTCTTTCAGAGAATAAACGAGGGTAGGGCAGCTTTCAGGCCCAGAGTGACGGCATGCAAAGACACGAATGGAACTCTTTTAAGCCACAAAGATGACGTACTAAGGAGATGGGTACAACATTTCAAAGGCGCATTAAACAGAGGAACGGTGCCTGGAGAAGTAGGTGTAATGAAGGAAGACTCCCTGAATTCTATTGAACCCCCGGATGAGGAGGAAATGGAAAACGCCCTGAGGAAATTGAAAAATGGAAAGGCGCCAGGCCGGACGGAATCCAGTCAGAGCTGTTGAAATGTGGAGGTGAAGAACTCAAGAAAGCTCTGCATGATTTAATGCTGACCATCTGGGAGAGGGAAGCTATGCCTACGGAATGGGCAACAGCCATTATCTGCCCAATACATAAGAAAGGAGATCAAACAGAATGCGCTAACTATCGAGGAATCTCACTCCTTTCGTGTGCTTATAAGCTGCTCTCTAACATTCTTTTTGAGAGGATCCTCCCGTATTCTGAAAAGGAACTGGGGAAATATCAGGCTGGATTTCGAAGAGGACGCTCAACCACTGATCAACTGTTCTCTCTGAGGATGATCCTAGAAAAGACTATGGAGCGTAAGGTAGTCACCCACCATTTATTCCTGGACTTTAAAGCAGCATACGACAGCGTTGATAGAACGCAACTATACTGTGCCTTGGAGGAGCTAAGCATCCCTCAGAAGCTCGTACGCCTAATCAAGATGACCATGGACAGCTCGAGATGTAGAATACGCGTCGGTTCTGACGACTCCGAAGAGTTTAAAGTGAGCAGTGGGGTTAGGCAAGGGGATGCCCTCGCCTGTCTATTGTTCAACTTGGCAGAGGAGAAAGCTGTAAGAGACTCCGGTATTCAGACCAACGATATAATCTTCAATCGCCTGACACAGCTTCTTGGTTTTGCTGATGATATTGACATAATAGGTAGGTCTGAACGGGCTCTCAGAGAAGCGTTTATAGGCCTTGAAGCAGCTGCAAGACCACTTGGTCTAGAAGTCAACGAGAGGAAAACTAAGTATATGAGAGTTGGTGGTGAGGTGGATCTGAACTCTCCATTTGAGGTAGGTTCTTTTAAGTTTGAGAGAGTGAAAAGTTTTATATACCTTGGGTCTGAAATTAATAGCAAAAATGACATGGCTCAAGAAATACAAAGAAGGATCACGGCTGCCAATAGATGTGTCTTTGGACTTGGCCGACACTTAAGAAGTAGGTACCTCTCAAAGAAGACCAAGCTGATCATATACAAGACCCTTGTTCGGCCTGTTTTGACATATGGCTCAGAGGCTTGGACGATGACTAAAAAGGATGAGATGAAGCTGAGTGTCTTTGAGCGAGGAGTCCTCAGAAGGATTTATGGTCCAGTAAAGGAGGGTGATGTCTGGAGGAAAAGAAAAAATAGGGAGCTCAGTTCTCTCTATGCAGACATCGATGTAGTCACGTATATTAAACTGGCCAGACTAAGGTGGGCAGGGCATGTGGCCAGAATGAGCACCGTTGAAATACCAAAAAAAATAATGATGGAGGAGCTGCACCTCGTAAGACGGGTAGGAAGGCCGAGGACGAGATGGTTGGACAACGTGGCTTATGATGCGAGAACCCTGCTTGGTGTACGGAACTGGAGAGCTGCAGCAGAAGACAGAGCCAACTGGCGGAGGCTCTTGGAGGAGGCCCAGTCTCGGTAACGGGATGTTGTGCCACACATGAATGAATGAATTACTTTAAGTTACTTACATTTAAAAAGTAAAACATATCACTGCATCGACTCTTATTTTTATATAAATATCAACAAGGCATTTGAACTGTTTCTCTTCTACTGATAATCATTATAATAACAAAACGTGCGCGTTAATTGTCACATTTTCCTTCTATTTTGGGAAACCTGTTGACACCTTTAAGTGGATTATTTGTTTATACACCACTTGTATTCAGGTAGATATTGTTATCAGTTTATCCTGAAGTTTAATATTTACAGATGTTATCTAATTAGACTAAAATGTTTGTTATTCGTGTCAATACCGGCTAGTTGTAGTTTTAGTTGAGCTGCTTCTATTCTCGCTCTTGTAGATAAGATATCAGCTAGTGTCAACGTGTTATCGCGCGAAATTCTTTTTAAAAATTTTCTCTTTTCATCAAAGTTTGCAATTTTTTTTCAAAAGATGACTTCCATTTCTGAGCAAATATTCCATTATCCAATTTATTCCATCATTATAATTTTTTAAAAGGAACTTTGTGAGTGAAAAGTACAGGGCATGTGATATTGAAAGAGTTTAATCCATAACATTTTAGATGTAAATTTGATTGTACTCAATGATTTGACTGAGTCTCGATGATCTGTGTACACAATTATGATTAATCATGTACAAAACTTGTACATGTCTATGTTTGAACATAAGCAGTTTACAAGTAAGATGTTAAGTCCTGTTTCGGTAAAACTCATGCAAGGTCTTAGACTCAGTACGTGAGTTGAAGAAGCACCGTTTCGTGGCCAACCTGTATACGAGGAGGTAATGTGTTTACCATTCACGCTTAACCATCTAAATAGCAATTATTGAAATTGAAGGCTCATGCACACAGGACGTGATCTGCGTTCGCTTTGTTTGGATCGATTGGTTACTCGATAGTTCAATTGATAGAAATACAGCTAGACTGAGATTATGGTCGATTTGTATTGCAGTCTTCCCGTTTTAATAAATGAGTTCAAGGAAAAATCCTGCTGAGTTTCTCCAGCCTGTCTTAGTCTGTGGTACGTATCTAAGCGAATTAGTTGAAACATAAAAAACTAATCCGAAACTATCAGATCATTCTCCCCACACTCTTCGGTTACCTACAGGTTGGTTTAGTAAGATGATGTCTATACTAATACTCAGAGCAAAGTGTGAGTTTATAGATATGGATACAGCCGTGACTGTCCAGAAATCGAAATCTGTTAAGAAGCGAACGGTATCAGTATATTTTAGAGTGAGGGGCTAGAAATGCAGAAGACTGTCATAGGCAAATGGTGGAGGAATGTCCTCCTAAGGAAAAATGAAATGAAAATATTTTTTATTATCTTAGGAGTATTGTTCCTTTAGGATAAATTATAAATACATAGAGAATTCATGTGTGGCCATACATTTGCAAAATAATATCTAATTTAAATAAAAATATATAAAGAAAAAACAAACACATTATGTATAAAATAAACAGAGGGAAATATCACAAGTAAACAAAATAGTTTCTGGGGAACATAAAAGGTTCTCTTATGTACATTTCGTGATCAGTAGTATTGGGAAAGGAGTAGGTGCTTAAAAAGGAGAGATTCCAATGAGGACACATGTTTGTGCATGTCGTATATCCGGAGGGATGTAATTCCTAAAGAAGATCGCTTGAATTTTATAGAATTTGTCAACCGCAGCAGTTCGCTGAGGAGGTTAGAGGTCATAAATACGGGATCTAGTGGGACCGAATTGTTTGGAGGTTTTGAATTGTAGGCTCTGAGGAATATAGGAAGGTCGCTGGGTTTAATGATATGGTATAGAAAGGTAGCAAGGAAGTAATGACGGCGGTGGGATGGCTAAAGCCACTTCAACTCGTGTGTAATAGTGGGTAATGCGTATCTCTTCGGATCCCGAAGACAGGACGTATTGATCAAATCATTCAAGGTGGTGCAGACTCTCTAGAAACATTGCTGTACTCAAGGTTTCTTCAGCATAAAAATGCTCATCTTTTCAAAGTTTGCACTGAATATTTGGCCAGCCCTGGAATAAAACTGTTATAGTACCCTCCCTACTGTCCACATCTGCAACTTCTTCCCTCTTTTCCCTCAGGTGAAAAATAAATGCTAAGAAGGAGGCATTTAAAGAGTTGTTAGGACTTGACCTTTGAGGACTTGGGACGTCGATTGTATCCAGACCGCAGAAGAAACGTGATGTGGTTACTTAAAGACTGGTTCAGAAATAGTAGTGTATTTTGTGCGGTGGAAATAGTCCGTGGTACAGAACCCTTTTTATCGAATTATTAATATACGGCTGAAACTTCGTAAACAGCTTCTTCTCATCGTAACCTACAAATATTTTATTTACGACAATTCTCGGAATTGGGACGTTTTCAGTCTGCAGGTCGGCAAACTTTGTCTATTTAATTAGGCACTAAAAATTCAAATACTCATTTGCTTTCTGCTTGAATCGTGAGATAACTTGAGCACAAAGTAATGAAAACGGTGGCCTTCAAAAATATTGAGCCGTCTGGCCTGTATAATCTTGTTACTTTGACAATTTGGGGGTATAGGTCACGGCTCAATATTTTTGAAGGTCACTTTTTTTCTTGACTTTGTGCTCAAGTTATCTTTCGATTCAAGTGGAAAGCAAATGGGTATTTACGAGTTTTAGTACCTAATTAATTAGACAAAGTTTGACGACCTCCAGATTGAAAACGCCACATCTCTCGGTATTTTCGAAAATAAAATATTTGTAGGTTACGATGAGAAGAAGCTATTTACGAAGTTTCAGCCGGATGTTAAAAATTCGATAAAAAGGTGTCCGTACCACGGACTAGAACTATTTAGAAAAATTGTATGAGATAAAGTTGAATAGCAAAACTTTCCTAGTGCCCTTTGTATAAGATTATTTTTTCTAAAGCAAAATCTGACCACTTAAGATTATTAATATTATTATAATATGTTACAACATAACAATCCAGCAACACTCCATTATCCACTTCGATAAAAATTAATACGGAACGCCTAGGCCAAATAAATACTTTAACAAATCAGAAATATTTGAGTTCTTCGTGGTCGTAAATATTCTTCCAAAGAATTTAGCCCGAATTCTTACTTTACGAAGCGAATCAGTAAAAAATTCAAAGGAAGTTTTAATAATTCTAAGCTTGAATTTAACTTTCACAAGACATTGAAAGCTATTCAATCTATTAGCGGAGTTATTTATATCTTCGTTAATTAAAGCAAAGAGATAATTCCTTCGTTATGAGGCATCAGTGAAGATACGGATGAAATACTTCAGTTTTTTTTTTCTATTAGAGCCTTGGAATGGACTGTTCTTTTTCATATCTCAGTGAATGATTTAAATGGCTTTTCTTCTAAAAATGTATGATATTAAAACATTCCGATCTTCCTATGATTATAATGTCCTGAAATCTAATAGCTGCATGCCAAAGAACCTTAAAAAGCTATGAAGAAGTTGTTTAAAAATATTTTGAATAAATGTTTCGGCATTCATAAAAGAAGAAAAAAAAATAGAAGAACCAAGGTCAGTTTCAAAGATACACTAATGATAACATTGTCGGATCTCCGCTTGAAGTTAACCCTGGGTCTACTTTTTATGTGACTTTATTTTTTTTTAAACTATTTATTAGTCCACATGAAGAAATTCACTAATTATTAATATTGAACTGAATTGCCCACTATCACCATGGAGCTTTTTCTTGGGATGCCAAATCTTCGTTAATTCATCAAAACCAATAAAACTTCATGCTAAAGGTTGTGTTCTCCTTATGGAGCCAAAAATAAGCACATCCACCTAAAAAAAACAGGGGGGGGGGAAAGTAACTTTAATTGCTCATTACTCAAAAAGTATATGTTTTATTTTTTATTGCACCCGTGATGATTTTAAAGATAATTAAATTTCCTTCCAAAACGGGGGCGGGGTGGCCGAATAGGCTAAAGCGTGTGTAACAGCACAGCTAGTTGCCTGGCAACCGGATAACAGAGATTTGAGATGATATAAAAAGTATGAGTTCGCGTCCCGGTGCCGGAGGGGATTTTAAATTCCCCGCCCTCACCCCCCGGCCCGGGAAAATCCCGTATAGCCTAAAAGGCGAAGTAGGGAAGAACAAAAAAAAAAAAAAAAAAAAAAATTTCCTTCCAAAACTAAAACGTCTGCCAAGTGAGACCAGTATAGCTTCTCCACTATTTTCATTGGTTCTACACTTACCTATATCTCAAGTTCTACTCCTACTAATACTATTTTTACTAATTCTCACCTCTCTTCTAGCTTTGAGCCAAATCGTACAAGCCGTTTCTGAAATATCGGCATATCTAACAAAACGCATTTACGCGTGCGCAACCGGAAGTACTGTACAGAATTAAATAAAATCTATACTGCTTAATTGTGTTACCAATACCTACATTTCTTTCAACGTTGGGCCAAATAAAACTAGGTGTTTCCGAAATATTGGTATACCTAAGAAAACACATATGCACGTGCGGAATTCAATAAAATGAATACAGAATCATTGTTTTACCAATTACCACTTTACTTTCATTTTTGAGCCAAATCGAACGAGCTGTTTCTGAAACATCGGCATATCTAACAAAATGCATTTGCGCGTGCGCAACCGGAGGTACTGTACAGAATTTAATGAAATTGATACGAGACCATCTAGGCACCAACCTGCATAATCACTGAAAATTTCATGAAAATCGTATAAACGTTAGTAGGTGATAAGCCTGTCCCATCGATTTGACTACAGACAGACACCTAACAAAATTTCATCCTTGATGTCTGGAACGTAAAAAGCGAGTGGAAATTTTTCGATTCTGAGTACAAAATTTTGTTTGACCTTCCGCACGATTAGTCAGCGGTCACACCTTAGGTAGTGAAAAAGCAAAATCATTGAAATCTGACAAATATCAGCAAAGATATAGGTTATTTCAATTTGTAAACATGTTGGTTTAAAATACTAATTTTATTTCTCATCCTCCAACTATTTTAGTGAAAAAATAAAATATGTACATTCATTATTTGTTTTTGCTTTTACCTTGTACTGCCCCAAGGCAAATTAAATGGTGTTATTGAAATTATTTTAAAATATTAATAAAATTAATTTTTTTTTTCCTTATTCGATCAGAATTATCCAGAAATAAGAACTGCTCCCCACATCTTATGATACAAGTTGCTCAATTTTATTACCATATTATTTTGTCATTTCTTCATTGTCCACTCCATATGAATTATTCGAACGGACCAACTAGTAATCAATATATTTGCTTGGTGACAACCAACCAATCATTAGTCTCAATAGTTCATGATTAAAGTACATCCTTTCGAAGTTTTGGACATTGGCCCTTATTGTTAGAAGAAGGTACCAATATAAAGGTCAATACATATAAATTATTGCCAACCAATCCCCTGAAATGTACCCCCCAAGGTCAAATAAACCCTGGTTGAACAACCTATACCTCTGAAAAGATGCTATTTAAAGACGACCTTGAGGTGTATCCCCTGCGTGTGTGTAGCTCGACCAAAGCCACAGCGTTCTATTGCCCGTTACATAAACGATCGTTCAATCCTCTGTTATTAACTTGAGCGGTTCTGGAATTACGTTCTGTTTCGATGATTTCTCTGTCTCGGGTTTATGACCATTATTACTGGAAAAAGGGGTAGTATTTTGTGGCCGGAATAGTTCCATTCATAAAGTAGCCATTGATACTATGCGGCCATATTCTCTGCACGATATATCGTGAGTTAGTGATGTTTACATGTTTTGAAGAAAGTTTCCCAAATCCAGGTTGTTTATATGGATTAGGTCATATTCCAATGATCGATGTTATTTTTATGTTTTCGATGAATTTTAGTAGCTAACAATGTTCATATGGGCACCCTTTCTTTTGCAATGAGTGAAAAGAAAGGATGTTCTCTCGCAAAATTAAATAACGTTTTTATTGTTAACGACTTTTCTATTCTTAGTTATTCCATTAAAACTTTTTCTTTTTTAAAGAAAAAAATGTTTCACGATGATTATTTGATCAGATCGGGTCTCAGTGGATTACTAGGTAGAAATGGGCAGTACTAAATTATTTTCATGATTTGAATACTTTTACTAGGAAAAAGTAGCGTGACATCGACCAGTGCTGAGAGTACTCATGCTGCATTAATCATACGTTAGTTAAGTACAAGAAGTTCTCGCGATGTTATAACCGATATTTTATTTTTCATTTACTACGTCATTATTGTGAATAAAGATGTTAACTTTTAATTATTTACTTAAATATTGAAGAAATATAAAATATTCTACCCCTGTAATTTGTCGAATAAATTACTTTATTACTTTGAAAAGTAAAATAATTCTGAGTAAAGGTGAAAATGCCTTCTCACAGATTGCTTCATTCCAAAACTCCTTTATTGCTCGCTCTGTCAATTCCCCATCCATATCCACATTCAAAACCCTCCTATTCCAATTCCTATCCCAAAAACAGTCAGATAGTTGCTAACCATTTATGGCAACAACATACATTTATTTCATGCCATTCATTGTCAAATATCAATGCTAAATGATAATGTATTTATATATTAATCAGGCACTTTATATTGTTAGATTCAACTTTCAGTTTTCTCAACAGAAACACAAAGCTGATTTTAATAAAGAATTTAATATATTTTCATTTTTTAATTCTTTATTGTTTTCTTAAAAGTTTTTACTGGTCTATCAGTGCAAATAGCTTCAAGTGTCATAGTGTTAATTTTTTTGTATATACCTCCGTTTGTTTTGTATATAGAAAGTTCACCTTATATTTTCTTTACATTATTTCTTTTTTTCGATTGGTTTTATTTTGGCCAGATGTAATCTTTTAATTTTGTTCTATTTTGTTATTCTCAAGGGACTTTGTCTCAGAATATAGTTATTTTCTAGAAAAAATAAAAATAAAATGGAAAGTACTCACGGGAACAGCTGAGTAGTTTTTATAATACTCGTCAATCAAGTCGAATAGTGATTAAAGTACTCGATACTCGAACAGCGCGAATAGTTAAGTAAAATACTTAGTAATTCGTAATTTCTACTCAGCGTACTTTTCGCTCATCTCTATTGGTAGGTATGAATAAGTCAGAAGACAATAAGTAATATAAATGAGATCGGATCGGAAAGTTCTATCCTCGAAATCATTATTTGGATTATGTTAGTCTGCAGATTCTCCTTTTGAAAAAACTCGCTACTTTTTACTTTCACTTACGTATATATGTAATATATAGTAAGGGTAAGTATTGCAATCGTGAAAATTTTCGAATCTCAGTTTTCAACGGAAATACACGTTTTGAGGTCCCCTGAGTTCAAATAACCAAGTGTCGCAAAATGGTCTGTGTGTGTGTCTGTTAACAGTCTAGCTCATAAACGAAAAGGAGTACGAAACTGATATTAAGTATTTAAGGTTTGTATATCGGCCGGATGTGACAGCAACTTTTTCGTTAAAATCGGCTAACCGGAAGTGCAACTTTATATGAACGCTGAAACACATTTTTACAATTTTCTCAAAAACGACTCCAACGATTTTGATCAAACTCGGTGTATCATTGTATAATTAAGTGGTCTTTAATATCATTTAGGTCTTATCCCCGTTGATGTCACTTTACAGGGCTTAAATGCCCAATGTTCATATATGTCTTCCTCTAAAGTACCTTTAATATGGTTTATTTTAAAAAGTTAACCATTTCGCATTATTCAGAGTTACGAAGAAATGCTACATATAACTTTTGAAAGAATTTGATAAATTAATAAAGGAGAAAAAAAATAAAAATGCAGAAAAACCTGCGTTCCTACAGACTGTAGCACCTAAACGAATGGACCGATTTCAATGAAACTTCGCTAAAGTCATTTTCTTCATACCCTTTAAATTTATCTATATAACATACTTCAACGAAAAGAAGCTGGAAAAAAAGTTACGAGGGATGTTAAAATTAAATTCCGAATAACTCAAAAAGTATACGCTTTTTTGTCGATATTGTAATAAAATGTTTCAAAGATATTTAAATTGCCTAAAAAATGAAAGAAGTTTCATCGAAATCAAAGCACTATTAGTAGAGATATCGCTATTTTAAAATATTTTTTTTGTATACCTTTAGTTACCTTCAATCAGATATAAATAGTATTTAAAGATCACGAGCGGAAAAGCGATTATGTCTCACTTTTTTCTAACTTGAGTTATTGGCAAGTTAAAATATATGAAGGAAATGTTACAATTCTCTCGAGTAGAAAGTTCATAGGAGTCTCTCTGTTAAAAATTGGTTTGAAAAATTATTACAAGGCAATGTCCAACTTTTAAGATCATTTTTCCCTTATTCTAGATTTTTTCACAAAGGCTCCTTTCCTACTCCTTCATTCCATTTGTATTCAAATAAAAATTGTTTGTATATTGTGAACTTTTTTCGTTTATTCCCTATCTTCCCAATTCTAGCATGAGAGGGAAGGAGGGATTTTTCTAGAGGTACAACCAAACCTATTCTAACCAGAGTGGGGAAGTCAAATCAATTACTTGTAGTACATTGATCGATGTTACATGGTATTTTTTTTTTAAATCAAGACAAAGAAAACTGTCAGTATTAAAAGGAAATAGACCATATCTTAGTCTTCAATGACTGTTACAGATCTTTTAGGCTTGAAATGTCAGATATATTAACGAAAGGTAGTTAGAAAGGTGCTTAAATTAACATACTTTTTCCAATGTATATGTGAATATCATGCATGTTCAATATTGTATCTTGGGTGCTATAAAATATTCAAATTTATTTTTTTTAATTTATCTTGTCATTTGTTAAGGCTTTTTTAAAACTGCACCAGGTAATGGTTTGATTTTCATCTGCTACCTAACTGCACCGCGACTATTTTGACCAATTTCTATTTGTGGACTTAGTAGGGAAATAGGTGTTTATCGGTTTATTCAATGTCCAGTAGCTTGTTAATGTTTAATTCAACATCAAGAGGGCCCAGATTTTTAGAAATTCTTAATTTATCATGCATATTTAATTCATAATATTATATTATACATTTAATTATTGTTAATGTGTCTGATTATCAGGTGCTTTATGTTTCTTTCTAAAATTAAGCGATTGAGTTAGGATGCGAAATAGATTGTGATAACTAATATGTGTGCTGAAGAGATTAGATATCCTCTTTAATGAACGTGATCTCGTAAACTTTTGTTTGCTGGCATATTTGTTTGCATGTGTTTTCAGATCTGGTTTACATTAGATATGTAGACAAGAACTTATCTTTGCTATAGTTTAAAAATATTGCACATGCTAATTCTCTATAAATAATATTTACTATATATATTTGAATATTAATATATTGGTTAGAGAATCTCTTCTTTCACAATATAAATCAAAATTTATTTATAATAAAAGAATTTACTGTGATAGTTTAACACACATATATATAGTTATACTATACATCGTTTAATATACTATACATCACTATACAGTTTTTTTTAATGAAATCTTAACTTTTATTAAAGCAAATCTTTCTATATATAACTAAAATTATTATTTATTCTTCTCCATACGAAATTTGATTTTGTACTTCATATCTGATTTACATGAGTAAAATGTAAAATAGATTGTGGGTTGACAAATCTTAAGGTAAAATAAAAAAACAGTTAGTACAATGTGTAAGAATTTATTATAATGTGTTATATTTGTAAGCATGTATATTCTGACTTTTCTTAACATCCATAATTTCAAATTATCAAAAGCTATAGTTCCCTATTGTTACTGTGTGCTTTAGTATAAAGGAATCTTTGGATAATTATCCTCTTAAAAATAATTATGAAACAAAATTATTATTATTTTATCGTTCCATATCACTATGATGTATTATAATTTTTTAAAAACCACTTAAATAGTTACGTTTATATATATTATGTATATACACTATACTTTTTTATATATATATATAATTCTATATTATTACAATAATAAAATATTTCTTTACAGGTTTTGTCGCATGCTCTGCTACGAATCCAATCTGGTTTGTCAAAACGAGACTCCAGTTAGACTTTACGACCAGTGGGCAGAGACTGACAGCAGGAGAATGCATCAGGAGGATATATCGCCAGTCGGTCAGTAAGAGCCCGTTCAGCTGTACTGACCCTGGGGGTGTAGGCTGCAGATGGTGAGGAGGGATCGTAGCACATGGTTGCTTTTCTCCTTATCGACAAAATTTAAGCCCGTTTGGGGTTTATTTCTATTTGATAAAGTAGCAGTTATATTCCCCAGGCTTTATTTTAAATTTTAAAAAATAGAAATATTTTTGTTAAATTCAATTATTTTATTTTCATAATTCTTTGTATGTGGAGAAATATTTATTATCTTTGTTAATATATCATTCCTTAATCTAATTTGTTTTGGTATTTCTAATCTCTTTAGAGGTTTTTAAATCAATTTTATCCTGTCAATCTCCGTTTCTTGTTTCAGTCTCAATATTAATTGAAAAGAGCACTTTAACTGGTTTCCTTTTATGTTTATATTCACTGGAATATGGATTTTACTGATCGCTTCAAACTAATAACCATTATGCATATCTAAATAATTATATTCCTTTTAAAAACGTTAAGTCCTCTCCAACAATAATTTTATATTCGTCACCATATAGTATTAAAATACTGTAATATATATACTGTCTACCAAATTAGATTGACGATGCAAAATCAATACTTCTGTTTTAGAATCTTCCTCTCCAAATACTGTCTTTTAAGAAATAGTGCGACATTTTAATTTTATCAAGCCATCTAGCTGATAAAATTAATTTGACCAAAATTCTTTTTTCCTTGATCGAAGTTGTATGGTAATGTTATTTTTTTATAAATGGAATTAACGTTTCCAGAATAATAGAATTCCTGATTTCTTGCTAGAACTTTTCTTTCAAAAGCCTTTCATCAAGCCTGTCCACATCCGTTATACAGAAGTCCTTAATACTATAAAATGGCCTACAAATGAATGGGGATTTTAAATTCGTTTGCTAAGAGAAGTTTCACTGTGCTTTAATTTTATTTTTTTATTTATTTATTTTTTTTTTTTTTGTTATTTTAATTGAAAGCACTCAGTCTCTTAAAACTGTCTCAACTGCATTTCTGAATCAGCATCATTTCCATTCTAACCGGCTCATCTAGCTTTAAGATTTTACAATAAGCATATTTTTTAAATTAAATTATTTTTATCACCCTATCAATGAATATATACGCTAGTTTATAAGTATTTTATTGATTTGCTTGGAAATTTCATGTAAAAACACAAATTAGAGATGGAATCATAGTTAACCGTCAAAATTGTGAAGTGTAAACATCAATATTTTTTTTTAACTTCATAAAAAAAACAATCGATTTTTATTTTAGCTATCTGAGACATTAATAAACCACGAATAACTTTGTTTTTATTGGAGAAGAACTTTATCCACCCATTTTTTAACCTATCCTAATGGTCTGTATATTTGTTTGCAAATTGTATGATAAAAAAGGATTTATTTCGTGTCTTTAAATTTAGACCTTAATTTTTTTTTCTAATTCATTTTTAAATATCAATTATTCCTCGTTTTTTATTATTATTTATCATATTGTGCACAGCACACCTCAATCGAAGCAATATTATCAAAATAGGTTTTTGTTTAAAAAAAAGTAATACTAACAAATACAAATATGATTATTGGTCAATAGTTTATTCAATTTTCGATTTGATTCTGTTCTAATGTATGTAGTATTTATAAAAGAAAAATAATATATCCGTTTTATCAAATTTTTTAAATATTTTTTTTGCTGTTTTCATTTTGACTGAGAAGTATTTTTGATTTCAGGGTATACTCGGATTTTATAAAGGAATAACAGCGTCTTACTGGGGTATTTCTGAGACTGTGATCCACTTTGTGATCTATGAGGCCATAAAAGCTAGGCTAGTCGATCTTCACTCTCTCCAAAGAACTGAAAAGACTTCCAGAGATTTCATGGAATTCATGATGGCTGGAGCGTGTTCAAAAACTATTGCTTCTTGCGTCGCTTATCCACATGGTTTGTATCTTTAAACAAAATTAAATTCATTTACTTACTTAGCTGCAGTCATTTGTTTATAATCGTCATTTTCAACTTCCTTTACTAGTCCTGCAAATGTAACGCCAACACACACCAGTGATTGATTGGTATATTACATTTTTCCTCCCAACCTATAATTTGAAGACCTCAACCTTAAATCTGATTATGAACTAAATATATGTCATTATATCATCAATTTAGCTGTGATATCTCTTGAATCTGAAAAAAAAAAAAACTGACCTTTATACCATTTTGAAAAACATCAATACAATATTCTAGAATCATCCGGTTGGTTTTGAGAGAAGTAAACATAAATTAATAATAATTAAATTGTGCTTTTTATTACTTTTGATTTACAGCTTATCAAAGGTATGAGTAAGAGGTATAAAAATTAATTTGTGTCCATAATTAAGATTTCATTAATTACATCAATGTCACCTAAGGTCTTTCCTTAGTTTAATCAGTACCATTTCTTATTTACCTTCCAATTTTCTATATAGTTGTTTATTTTCTAAATATTTTTTTATTTCTATGATTAACCAGTTTGTCTACCATACCTGGAAAATTAAAGGAATTTCACTAGTTAAAGTATGCGTGCATGAATTTATGATTCAAAATTAAACAGTTGCAAACTGGCATATAAAGTAATTTGTGTTTGTCATTTATAGATTCATGATATATTAGCAGCAGGAAGAATGATCCAATTATTATATAACTATTTTTATAACCTGAAATTTTTCTAAAGATGGTCCGAAAAACTAAGGGAATTCTGTAAAAGGTTTCCATAAGGAGACCTGATTATATTTTTATAAATTCAAAAAAAATTCAACCTCTAACATAATAAAAATGTATACATTTTTCATTTGTTCTAGAAGTGGCAAGAACCAGGCTTAGAGAAGAAGGCAATAAATACCACAAATTTTGGCAAACTTTAAGCTTAGTTTATAGTGAGGAAGGCATTAGAGGCGTGTACCGAGGACTCGGAACGCAGCTTGTTAGGCAGATCCCGAATACAGCCATTATGATGTCAACCTATGAAGCAGTTGTTTATATTCTTACCACCTACTTTAATTCTACGAACCATTTTTATGAGGAGCCAAGGTAGGTCATGTGTATTTATTCTTCATTACTAGTTTAATTAAGTTGATAATATAGAACAGGGGTCTCTAACCCTGTGGCCACCTTAGACAACCTATTCCAGAAATCGCCATGGTAGGCGGAAACTACATCCTTGGACCAGATGATAATGAAAATTATATAAAAACACTCCTGAATTTGATGTAATTGTATATTCTTAAAATTTCAAGTTTAGTGTTATGGTTCAGTAGTTGAGAATCATGGAGGCATGCGCTGGTTTAATACCCAGGATGAACTAACGCGATAGGTTCATTTTCCTGAAGCTTATTGTAAAGCTTCAGCTAATTATAAATAACCAACTCCAGTGGTCTTCTACACTCCTTCAAATTAACAAAACGTAGTGCTGGGAAGAAATATGTTTTCTCAAGTTCATGCATTTGAAAACTAAGTCAAGAGTTGTAGCTGTGAAATTACTGTAAGGACCAATAAGTTGGATTATGTTTGTTTTTAGAATAATAATGTTACGTAATATTACTAATTTATGCATAATCATTAAATTAAAATTTGCAAAAATCTCATTCATATATCCTCTTTTTAGCATAACATATACTCAAACATCCATACAAAATAAACATAACCAAAGAAAATAGTTTTCAAAACCAATGTTACATTTAAAATGTAACTGAGGCTAAACAACATGTATCTGAATTCACTAACAAACTAAATGAAATTCACTCCATGTATATAATGTTAAATAATATTCTTATCTTTTTCTATTTAAATAATGATGTAATCCTATTGAAGTATTAGTTAAGAAGTTGTAAAAAATGTTCTGTGCTATGCTTGTTTAACTAAATCATTTTCTTCTTTTTTTTCCCCTGACTCTTTTGATTATTTTATTTCTTGTTTCCAGGATAATTCAAAATAAGGCTTAAAAGTTATTTGAGTTGAGGAAGTTTTGAGGAATTTTTGTTTGTCGCTTCTTGGCTTCATCAGCTGTTATCAGATTTATTATTTAGAAATGTGTTTTGCTATCAAAACTGTTATTTTTATTATAAGACTTGGATTTTTTTCTTTTTATGATTTGTAAATATAGTGGATAGCTTTTTAAAACTTATAATTATATGTATATAAGTGTACATTATGGATAAGTGGATTTATGTATATATTTTTTTTTTTCTGAAAATGTGATAGTAATATATAATTAAAGAGTTGCACATAATGATGCACAATTGTATTGTTAGTACGATATATATATGTTGAAAAAGTCTCTTCAAATTACAATCATTTGTTTTGTTTTTTCTTTTTACTTAGAGTAATTTTTCAAATTTATTAAGTTTGAGAACAGCTTAAAGGCAAGAATAGAGGTCATTTTGTAAGTGGCTATTAAAGTTATACAGAATTCTGGTCATTTGTTTTATTTTGAATTTAAGTGTTTGATGTAAGCCCTGTGTTTAAGGGTTGTTTTTGTAAATCCTAGTTTGTTTATATTAATTAGCGTTCGTTAATAAAACTTTTTACCGTTTATGATAAGATGTATTATTATAGTAATTTAAGACAGTTTTGTTATTTTCTTTTTACTTAATCGATGAATTTCTAGTTATTTGTTCATTTTAGCATTTGCTCCTTTTATAGTTGTTTTCAAATATTGTTCCTGGTAAAAAAAAAAGAGTGAAATAAACATTTTATTTCTGTTGAAGTTATTGTTGAACATAACAAGGTTTTATTATCATTATTTTTGGTTTATTTATTTTTTTTTTTTATCATACATCATTATTTTAGTGCCAATGTTGTATATTATTTTCTTTGGGAAGACAGTATAAAAAAAAAAGAAAATAAAAAAAAAGACTGCTTTTATTATTAGTTCATATAATAAGAAAAATAAAACGTATTATGAATACGTTTTTAAATGTTCCAATTGTAACTAAATATATTATTCAAGTATATAGTCTTGCTCTTTTTAAATCCTTTGATGACGAACAGAAATTAGCCAATTATTGATTACCCAGGGCCTAGGTAATGCAGCAAATATAACAGCATGGTATTATCGAACTTTTTCTAAAATATTCCATGTAATCACAAAACCTTTTTTTTTTTTTCAATGAATAAATTACATGATAATATAATCCAAATGTATTGAAAATATTTTTAAATAATGTCAGAAAAACAAAATATTAGTTTTAACTTGAACTTCTATACTAAGCAATTGTTGTTGTACTATAGATTTGGGGTGAAATAAAAAAAGATTTTTGTGAAAATGTTTAATATTGATTAAAAATTCAACTATTGTTGCACAATTCATTGGTATCTTCTAATTTTTTTTTCCTAAATCAAACGATAGTACATCGCAAGAATCCGATTTCACAAGAGTTATTAAAAAGTCACTTTCTTGACATAATCTAATGTTTTTATTAACGCAAATTCAATTTTCTTTTTTCTTTTGACATTTTGTTCTGTTAATTATTAAAATATTGTGGGAGTTATAGAAGAAGAGAATGAAGACTAATAAGTTAGATTATACTACTATAAAGTTACAAAGTTGAATTTAACTAAATCTGTCCAGATCCAAGGCCTGATGTATCTGTTAATTATATAACTGCTATGGTATAAATTTGGGGTTGGCCAAAAGAACCAAGAGAGTTGGTTTTCCAGAATCATCCTTCCCCTACGAGTACCAATGTATGATTTTCATTTTTTATTCCTTTGGTTTATTTGGCTTGCTGTCTGTCTGCATGAGTAAGGATTCATAGAATTATTCATTGTATTAGTTCTTAGAAATTATTTGGATAAATCTAAAATAGCCTTAAAATCAACAGCCAGCTTCTAGTAAAACAACCAAATAGCTTATAGATCCAGAAGTAATAATAAAATAAAGCCAGAATAGGATTTTCTAACAAATCTTTAGGGTCATTTGGTGATACATTAACTTGATATGTATGAATATGATAACATTTTGCAATTACTAAAATAGCAAAATGTTTTTTATGACGTGATAAAACCGTCGGTGAACTACCATAATACATCTTTGCAGAATTTATTTAGTTTGAGATGAGTAAGTTTATACTAAGCAAAAAAAAATTAATCTTTGTCCTACATCTCCTTCATTAAACTTTATTATCTCAGCTAATTTTTATTTGCACATATGTTAAAGGGTAGTCATTTCTGCTCAAGAAAGTGTTGGTGGTTATCCTGAGTTCAGTTCTCCCGAGCCATTGCTACCAATACAAGAATAAACGAAAATGCTTTTAAGAGTTCACACTTATGAACATGAGCATCACCCAGGCTGAAACAGATAATGAAAATCTGTCCATGTCTGAAATTAAAACTACAAGTAAGTGTTTAATTTATGTTTTCTAACAGGTCTCTTTTAGTATATTATTCACGTTTCACTCTTGCTACCATTAAATCGAATAAAGAAATAAATTTGTGGTAGATATTTTGGATAAAGCTTTTATTTATTAATGGTTTATAATAATGGAAATATTTCTTAAGAACTAAAATATCATATATAAAATATAAATATCATATATAAAATAAGTATTACAAATTCTAATTAGAATTAAATAAAAATAACTATAGGTAGCTGTATATAAAAATGATATCTAGATTTAGAGAAGTCAAAGTAATACAATGGTATAAATTCATTTAAAACTATTAATTTCCATATTTTCCCCGTCCATTGAATCTGTTAAATTTACATTGCTTTTCATTTCATTTTATGACTGTGAATAGCACCAAACAATACTAATGATTGGGGGGAGGGAGGGAGGGAGGAAATAGATCTTTTCAAAAAAATCTGAGTTTTATCGGAAATATTTATCATGAATCTTGTCGAAAAAATAAATTACGTCAGTAAATATTGTATATTGTTAGGTTTATATTAGTAGATACTCAACATTTCGTGTAAAAACCTTTTAGAAAAATTATGGAGAAGTGATATATAATGTTAAATTAACATTATAAAAGACATTAAATTATTAACAACTGGAAGTTATTATTGCCAAACAACTAAAATAAATTGACAACTTTCCAGAAAAAAAAAGAAAAAAGATTATAAAAGCCCTATACAGAGGAGTATCGTGTATCTGTAAACAGATAGGTTCGGCAAAGGTCGGACACTTTTGCCTGGTTCCCTATAGCTTCCAATCCTTATTTCTCCTTTGGTTTGTTAAATCAGTTCCCAATGTGAAATGGTTGATTAATTCTAAAAAAAATTAAAGGTACTTTATAGGAAGAAATTTTCTTCATTATTCATGACAGTCAACCATTAATCCACAATATTAAAAATATAACTGTTAATAAAAAAAATAAATTGAAACTCAATCTGGTGTTTAGAAGTTAAAAGGAATGATATGGGGAGATCTAATTCAGGAAATGAAAAAATTCATATTCTAAGAAATCAATAACTGAAACTAAACAAAATAATAATAACCTAATGTAGCATTATTGAAATGAAAAATAATTTTATTCTGAGACTAAAGTCCCCTTAAAATAACAGCAGAGTTCAAAAATACTAGTCTAGCATGTAGTTATAATACAAATATATACAAAGAATCCTAAGAAAAATACAATTGTATACAAAAAATAGGAAGAGGAAAATAATAGTAAAATGGCTCTTATCAATTAAGTGTTGGCAAGCGATTATAATTACATAACCTAAAGATTCTTAGAAGCTTGGGGAAGTTTGAATGTGTAATAGTTGGAGGAATAGGAGTTGTTAAAAGGAAATTTTGTACATGGTTTGACGCATGGAGATAGGTAAGGAGTTCCAAAAGGAGGATGCACGAAGGACAAAGAAAGTGGTTTTATGGGAGGGGGGATATCGAAATCTATAGTTGAGATCTGGTATTAAGAGAGTGGATAGAGTAAGGAGTTCTAGGATGTAGGGAGGATTTTTAGTTTTGAGGACTTGGAAAAGGAAAATACCTAGAAGGAATTGCCTTCAGAAAGTAGGATAGAGCCACTTCAACTCGGCCTGTAAGCGTGAAACCTGGGAATCCTAAAGATGAATCTTACGAAGCAATTCATGATTCTCTTTAGTATTTTTTTTATTATTTTGTCGTTTTTTAATTGAAAATCTACCTACTATTGTATTATGTAATTTCATAATTCTTCAATGCTCCATTTTAATTCATTATTTCTAATTATTATCAAAAATTTTTTATTTTAAATAATCAAAATATACAATTATATGCATTTATAATCAAATATTCAATACAAAATTAGACTGACTGCTTCTGGGTACACTGATTTGATTTGTATATATATTCAATGAAAGTCCAGGCCTTGGTGATGAATGAAAATTGCGTGAGGTGCACACTGCACAAGATTTTTTTTTTATTGGCATGAATTTCTAATTTTCTATGAAATTATGATGAAAATTATTTAAATATTTACACCCTAAGTTGATATTTTTTGTTACAGATGAAATGAAGAAAAGAAACCATAATGACCGAGAAAGGAGTTAGTATTCTGCAAAACTGGGCAGTGCCATTTGGCAAGATGAGGGCTTTACCTCGCTCCGGTTGTCTTTAAAACTCCAATTAGTGACCGGCTGGTCTTTTCTGACACCCTGCTTGAATAATCAAAGGCAATACAATTACAAAATTAGTGGAGCTGATCATAGAATAATTTTAGAATAAACATTATGTTTGCCTGCAAATATAATAATTAAAAGTTTGACAATTGGGAAATTTATTTTTCGAATATATTTAATTTTGCACCAGATCCTTTCTTTCATTGTACTCATTAAAAAAAAGAAATATTAACTATACACTATTTATATAGCTTTTATGGCTAAGGGTAGTAATTAAGTGTAAAGAGACAAGGTCTTCACACGCTGAAGTTACAATTTTATGGCTCTGCCTAATTTTGAGAGTATCCTGATGAAGATTTATTTGCAAAGTTGAAATCACCTTCTCTATGTTATTTAGACTTACTCAAAGCTATTCAGCCAATGTTCAAACATCAGAATAGCTCTGGTAGATCACCTAGAGTTCGAAAATAATATGAAGCATGTTAAAATGTTAAGTTACATGTTTATATCTCTACTTAATAGAGAAAGATATTTTGGTATCGTACTCATAGTCCTAAGTGCAAACTTGGAGGAGGAGAGGAATCGCCTACCCTCCTCCAATAATAAATGAAAGATGGTGAGAATGTCATTTCCCTCTCCTTTTCCATTAATATGAAGTACAAATTAAAAATAATAATAGCTATGATAGCTATGGGCTGTTCCGATAAAGGCGGCTAAGTAAGTGGGAGTCGATGCAGGACCGTCAGTGAGAGGGAATAAAAACAAAATGAGACAAGGGGGCTCTCTTGTGATGTATAGAAAAGGAAATTTAAAATTATGCAAATGAATAATTAGCATGTAAATCCAGCACACATTATATTTAGTTTTCCAACCTCTCGTGGGCTGAGATATTCAGAGTACTTTTTCCTGACGATTGTTTGGTTTCTTATAGTAGTTTGATCAATTTTGGCTCTACAGGCTTTTATTTTTCTACTTTCTTGTATGACCTATTCTGTTAACCGCTTCTCAAATTTTCATTTCTCCTGAATACATATTACTTCTTTGCCTATTTCTTTTAGCCCTGACTCTAATACCTCCCGTTATATAATAGAGTTTGGTCCAAATCACAATCAGCTCCACAATAGCTTCTTACGTTTTGTAATTTGGAATGAAGTCTCTTTATTCATAATTTTTTATTACCAGTCTGGTTTTTTGTACTTCTAGGGCTTACCCTAATGTACTTGTGGGTTTACTAAGCATTATATAAACTTAATTTAAGATTTTTTGCGATTTCAATTCTCCTGAATGAGAGAAGAAGCTCCATTTGTGCTTGTTATTCGCTCATCTATCCCTGAAATTGGTCATTTACTGTACTCAATTTTCCATCTTCAAAGACCCTTTTTTTAAGGTGGATTTTTATCATTCTATCTTATATTTTATTTTATCTTTATTTACTTCTCCAATTTGGCTCTACTTTTCTCTGATCTGAGTCTCAGCAAGTCTCAATGTCCTCTTGATTGCTTCCAAGGACAGCTATATCAATATCTGCATAACCTAGGATTTTATGATTTATACCGATGTAATGTTTCATGTAATGTTGTTCAACAATTCTCTAAGGCTAAGTTTAACAGCGTCAGAAGGATCCAATCTCCCTCTGCACTGTTTGGACTTCAGAGGCTTCTGATTGAACTACATCTTCACATGAAAACTATAAAAAACTTTTTAACTATAAAGAAACTCCAGAAAATTGTTATCATTTCGGTACTTGTCTCATGATCACATCAATTTTTATGCAGACATTTATATCTCTATAAGAAAACAATTACCTGGCAGTTCTGTAAACATGGTTTAACCTAGTTATTATCATTTATTAATGGTTCTTTACTTTGGCTGCAACTATTGCTTAGTTTATTGATGACTGGGATATCAGTTAGGTTTCTTATAGACTATGTTTCTCATCCATTGTCATTAATATTTTGAAATTAATAAGTTGTCAAATTTATTAATGTCCCCATCATCCGATAGCTTTATATCATATATAATGATTATTTACGCTTGTATTTATCTTTACATCAATCCAACTCTCATTTGAATATTTTTAAAAATAACCATTTTAGAGACTTTGTAAAAAAACAATCTCCTGCCGAAGTCGAGGGGAATATTGGAACCTGAGGACTGTTATAGCACCTAACCTGTTGATAAACTTATTTCTATTTAAAAATGGTATTACAAAAAAAAAACATTTTTATTCAAGACAAACAGTAACATATTCGGCACTTCAAAATCCTCCTTTAGATTCTACATCTCCCAAAATATACTTCTTGTACAAAAAGGTAAGTTTTTCAGCAAATACAAAAAGAAGCACTGTATTAGGTGCAATCCTGAAATAGTATGGTCCGAATCCTTTCCAGAGAGCTGTTGCACCTTCATTCTTTAACGTTTTTAGCCAAACATCGAACATACTAGAGTATTCTCCTTTACCACCCTCTTTCTTCATTGTTTGAACTCTGCAAAAATGATTCCTTAGAGTTAGTTATGTTCTGAGAGTAAGTATGAATTCACTTTAGTTACCTTGTTTTAGCCATATCTATAGGTGCTGTAGAAAAGGCATAAACAAAGCCTGATATTAAACTTGAAACGAAATGGCAGCCAATATTATCATTCATGTAACCTGCAATAGTTGGTAGAATTATGGAAACTATAACGATACTTTTACTTAGCCATTTATTTCAGTATTTTATTAAACATTTATGCATAGTTTCTTGAAGTATGAATTTACTTCTAGCCAATAACAAATTTTATATCAGTATACATTAGTTTATGACATGAGAGGATTGGGAAGACCTTTCTTCGGGTGGATGAATGGAGTAGAAGTGGATGCATGTACCATCTTTGAGGATCAATTACTGCAAGAGGCCTCAACGGTTGTAGAATCATGAATTTCTTGGGGTCACAACAATGACTCCCCTAAGGTCCAAGATTTAGCTGTTAGTATCATCATATAAATCAGTTTTTGTGTTTCTTAAATGGTTATTAACTTAAAACATGATTTACTAACATTGTATATTTTTTATAATAAACTACAGCGAAATGAACTAATGGTGCTCATGAAATGTAGTTCTGAGATGCTTGTTCTAAAAATTTTTGTTTTACTCATTGAGGAAATATGTTTTAAAGAACAGCAATTTTTCAAATGGGAATCAGTTAACTTCTTTCATTTATTTTTACTTCAATAATATCTAAAACCCAAAATTAACTAAGGGAGTAGGCAGACTTTTAGTTTAAAGACTGTTGGTGTAGAGTATAACACCTCCTGTATGTTTCCATGAGCATGCCGAGACAAGAAATACATATATTATGTTTTCAATGAAAATATGTTTCTTTAGACATTGGCGCTTCAGTATATGTTTGTATTGATATCATTTCATCAATCAAGTATAGGTCATTTCAAATTCTTCGGAACTAATTGCCAGCAGGTGAAGGATAGGTCAAAGGTCATGCAATAAAATACTTTTCTTTACACTAATATAATACTAAACTTATATTCTTTCCTCTCTATGTCCGGTTTTGACATTTAAATAATATTAGTAAAATAATTTTTAAGTTCTGATTTCACAATGATTGAAACTGATTCCATTACCATTCCTTAGTATGTAGTGTTTGGCCTGTACGTAGGTTGTTAGCTGGGTAACATTTCCTAACATAGCTCTCACGACAGTTGGAGTCACTCCAGTCCACAGCGTTGCTATGCCCTCTTCTCTGGTCATTCGAATTATAGCATCGATGACATGCTTATATTTTCGCTGTTCGTTATCGGGCAAGCGCCTGTCTGCTGTCATACGTACTAATGCAACCTGATGTCAGAGATCAAATTGAGTGTTAATAACATATCAAATTTCTTTATCAGTATAGCAATAAATATGAATGTTTATACCTACATCAGTCGGTGTAGCTATTACTGAAGCTATAAAACCGGCTATTAAACTGGAACCGATTTGAGCTTTGAACCCTTCAATTCCACGCCTGGTGGACAGTTGAACAGTTTTAAGTAATGCCATTGTAAAGTGGAAAACATAAAGAAGAAAATAGTTTTGATAAATTTACCAATAATTTATAGTTTTTAAATAAGACTACTTAAAGTTTATAAGTTAATTTAGCAAATCCTCTAACAAGAAGACTTCTTGTTAGTCACAAGATCATTAGGAAAAAGTCGTTAGTCTACTGGAGAACCCGTTGAGGATCATTGAAGAAAAGGATAGGAAAGAGTATCCTATGAACTTTAATAATGGAGATGATGATGGTTAGCTATTTTCTGAGGGTTTGTTTTTCTTTCTCTCTACTTCCGTTTCACGACATTTTTTCCGGGGCTGGGATCCATCTCAGATTTTAATGCTGCGGGAATCGAACTCCTAATCTTCAGATTACGACGTTGCCAAGCAATGCGTTAGCCCACTCGCTACCTCGCACCCGTGAAGTATTTTTCCATCTTTTAAGTAGTGGTAAGAATAGCCATAGATCCTACTGGACTACAGCATACCACAGATGCCGACGCTAACTAGAGTCTACCGACCGCAGTTCGTTGTACATGGGAAAACATTTATCATCTATGCCCTCAGTGTCATCAAAGAATTGCTAGCACACTGTCTGTATCGCCTCCAGGGTTCTGAAAACCTCATGGCCCCAAGATTCGGTAAAGAAACCCTCCTCCAATAAGGACGAAGAAGAACTCTATGTATTTTGAATCATTCAATTTAATCAATGGCATTCACATCCGTACATAAATTATTACAGTAAGGCTCGAAATCGGTTTTATACCAAATATAAGCTCCTGTCATGCTCAAATACCACGAATGGGGTACCGTTGGATTCAGAATTTCACGGGGGTTAGCGAATCGTATTCTTCACTTTTGTTTTTCTTTTTAAAATAAATAAATTCGATACAAACATTTTGCTAGGCTTCAATACCTGAACAGTGGTAGGTCTGTAGATCGATACGGGACAAATTGGATCTAGAAGATTTTGATGCATACGGCAAGACCCGGATAGTTCCTTCGGAACTATCGGATCCTGCGTTTTTAAGCCCCAAAACGTACTATTTTCGAGATAACGCAAGGCTTAGGGTTCGCATCCGCGCAACCTTACATTAATTGTTGTACTGTCATTGAATACATGTCTCATTTCGTCGACTTGAGGTCTCTATGATCGAGAGAGGAGGAGTTTATATTATTTATCGATGGTGTTTTTGATCGACAAGCCATATCATCATCAATTTTTCACCAAATCTCAAGATTGAGCCACCAATTTCGAAGGCTTCCTTCTCCTTCAGGCGGACAAAATGGTCCAAAATTCAGGCAAACAATTTATGAAAGAAAACAAACTTTATTTACGAATAACTATAAAAGATTATATAAAAGACCCGTGATTATATAAAAGATTACTTAATTTCCTACAAAAGGAAAAAAAAAATCATTGAAATCGGACAATTTTTAGCATAGATACAGCTTACTGAAATTTGTAAACAACAATGAAGATTTAAATTAATTTTTGTTTTCTCTGTCGATTATATTTATCGATAAAGTAACATCTGATTTCTTTCTCTTTTGATAGGTTGCATTATTTTATTTTCTTATTAATCTGGCATTTGATAACAATATGCTGTGCGAATTTTTCGCACGGGCCTACTAGTAATATAAAATACGACAAGAACATTTCTATCTGAAACTGTCCATCAACATGATCTCACTAATCTTTTATGAATTTTTAATCATAAACTGAAGTGTAACCAATGGACTTTTAATCCTTCTTTTTTCTGTTGGCATTACAGACCCATGTAGATCTTTTGTTGCCTTAACAAGCCTGCTCCATCTCTTCCTGTATTGGGCTATTTCTTTCCATTTATCTGCACGCTGCACTATTGCATCTTTGTTGATTCAAGGACTTTTAACCCTATGTTTTTTAAAATTATTTTTCGTAAAATAAACAAAACATCTTTGAAATTTTTTATTGAAAGTGGACAATATATTTTGGAATTTTGGTCAAGAACTTTGTTTACGGGTGGGAGAAGATTGTTATTACACACCGCTGCTCCCCAAGAAGGAAGAAGGACAGGTGAAAGAGATACCGCCGTACATGGGAGGAAAAAACTATAACGATACTTTTACTTAGCCATTTATTTCAATATTTTATTAAACATTTATGCATAGTTTCTTGAAGTATGAATATACTTCTAGCCAATAACAAATTTTATATCAGTATACATTAGTTTATGGCATGAGAGGATTGGGAAGACCTTTCCTCTGGTGGATGAATGTACCATGTACCGTCTGACCATACTGGGCATGAAGTTATCGTCGGTCCAAATACAAAGTGGCGTATATTTTGCTATTTCTGCGTTTGTGAATTTCTGATGAACATTTTAAAAGTAAAATTGGATAGTAACAGCATGAGTTGCAAACTGTATTTAACGTCATACGAGCAATTCAAATAAGAAATTAGGTACCTTTATTTTAAATACGATTTAAGCAGTTACATATACGCCTATTTGACATTACACCGACATATTAGCTGTGTTTATACAGCTCAACCTAAAATTGTAAAGGGACTGTTTTAGTTTTAGCACACGTTTATAGGTACTTTAACACTTGCATTGTGTCTATAAAGAAAGGAATAGTGAGAATAAAAATAAATAAATACAGTTCCAATGAAAGAAACGGTGACAAATGACATATAATTTAATACTAAATTCTTGTATAATCCAGATTATGGAATTAAACAGAAATTATGTGATTATTATCAGCCTTACTCTGCAAACTTTTCAATGGACATTTGATATACACCTAGACGAGTCATGGTATAACAAATCTGCCTTGCTATGTTAGCTGAAAAACCATCATAAAGCGCCAGGGGACCTTCTTTTCTGCAAATGTTGAAGAAGGCATGAAAAGCAGTTTTGTGATCTCTCGATTTCCCGCCTTCACCGCTCAACTGCATACGATTTTTTATGACATCTATTGGCTGGCAGAAAACCACTGCTCCACACCTGTCATTTTAAATTAACTGTTAAACAAAATAGCTGTAAATAAAAAAATAGTTTAACAAATTAAAAGGTTACATCACAGGCTACATTAGCTAGAAATATCTGTAATTTATATTGGCTTACTACATAAATTCTCGTTCACTTAGATTATATCTTGAATTATAAACATTTCATGTCATAATAATAAACCTTTCTGACAACTCAGATCCAGTTCAGACAAACTGGAACTTAGGCGGGTACAATTAGTGCACTTTTATTTGTATTTGGCAAAATAAAACTGATTTTACCTTATAAAGTAAGTCAGTGTTAACAGTTCACATACTTGCCAATAGTTGACTGCAGATAATGTGGTTGGAAAGTTAGTTAGGGGTTGCAATCTCAGTGAAAAATAAATTTTCTCTTTTATTTGCGTTTTACAATGTGACTGCTGACAAAACTTTAAAAAAAAAATCAAGTACTATGTTAATGATACAGATTCATAACATGGCGGTTGATAAAGAAAGTTGAGAAAACTTTGCTGCAATGTTTAAATTGCTTCCGATGTTTAAATACATTTATTCTACTGTAAGAAGTAAAGGTCTATATCGCTACTGTCAATGCCAGCCTTTGTCATTCGGCTTACTCCACTAAAAAAAAAAATTATTTCTTAAGCTATTTTAAATGATGTAATATTTCAATTTTATTTCATTAAATATTTCTCTAATACGGGTGCTTTATTGATTGGCTGAAATTAATTATTTTAATACGTTTTGTATTAATTTCTAACAATTGGCAATCGCCGTCACTTGATACTGTTAAAAAGGTCATATGCAACAATTTTACATGTTTATTCTACTTGTCCTAAAAGTGGCATTTTGTAGTCTGCAACTGCTAAATAGGAAAATAGCAGAGGGAAGAAATATGAAATTGTAAAGAAATAATCTGCGTTTATGCTCTTTTGAAAAAAAAAATAATGAATTTTTAGATACCACGTTTTGCACTAGCAGTAGTGATATTTTGTTTCTGAAAATTAATGATATATTTTAGAAGACTTATATAGTCTAGACGGGTACTAGCGGATTCAGGCTTTAATTTTCGGGGGGGGGGCTTCAGCCCGAAAGATTTTTTTTTCATATACATATAATGATAATTAATTTGAAAAAAAAGGAAAGAAATTAACTACCTATATGAAATAGTGTTTAAATGGTTCTTGAAGTTTTATTAAATATAATTGCACGAACAAGAATACTTTAAGAGATAGTATTTAATATTTTTTTCTGTAAAACATGGTTATACTTTAGCATTTGGGGGAGGAAGGGGCTTCAGTCCGAAAGCCCCCTCCCCCCGTAGATCCGCCTGCGTAGACAGGGTTCTCACGGGAGTGATAAGATACATTCCTAAAGCCAAGCGGTACACGCCACTTGCAAGACTCGCATCGCCGCGGTCCATAGGTATGGAAGACATAATGAGTTCACATCGTTACAATCGGGACCGTTTCTGGTGGCGAAAAAGCTACTTTAAATTGAATGTCCTGCTTCTCTTGTTGAAATGATAGGTGTTGGAACAAGAACTAAAGACATTGCGGACTAAACTGATACATTTCATCAATTCAGAGGAATGCACCAACAGTTCTTTTGAAACTATGGATGAATTATATCATTCATTTATTAAACTGTATGGTACCCACTTCTTTTTTTTTCTCAAATACCATTAGTTCACAACACTTTCATCCTTACGGATGACGAACACATGATTAATGAAACGAAACTTTCCTTGGTATATCTTATCGCTTGCTCGTGTTTTATCGCCCAGATGTGAACATTTGCTCAATTTAATGTCTTAAGATAAACTCGTTAAACTTTTTTTTTTTTTATTATTATTTATTTATATGATATTTACAACTGTATATAAAAAATACATCTGGTAAATTCGCACATGGATATAATGACATGGAACACATGTTGAGAAACTACCCATAGGTAGCACTCTGATAATATGTCTGTATTAGAAGATCACGTGGCCATCTTCTTTTCAGACGCCTCGGAGGGTTATCAGGAATAGAATAGGAAGCAAGGTTAGAGACAAGAGGGTTTGGATGGTTATGAAGTTTATTATGGAAGGACAGATATCTGGATTAGGCCAAATCTGATACATAAGGAACATTAAGGTCATTATGGATAATTTTATTTGTAACAAAGTAAGGAGCATTGAGGATTTTACGAAGGATTTTGAATTGTAAAGATTGGATGCGAGAGGAATTTGAAGGTTTGGTGGAGCCCCATAGCTCAACTCCGTATGTCCAAATAGGCCTAATTATAGTCATGTAAATGAGTCTTTTATACTTGATTGGAAGGTTAGAGCGTTTGTCTAGTAAGTGTTGAAGTAGTCGGAAACGTCGAGCTGTTCCTTGTCGTTTCAGTCTGGTATGAGGATTCCAAGTTAGACGTTTGTCCAGATGGAGTCCTAGGTAACGGATTTGTTCAACAGGAATAAGTGAGGTGTTGTTAAAGGATACTAAAGGACAGGAAGTCATTGGTTTACGACGAAGGGTGAAGGTAATTTGATGGGATTTATTGGAATTTATTTTAATTCTCCAGTTCTGACACCATTCCTCAAGGTTTGTGATGTGGGATTGAAGGGTTTGGGATGCAATAGATGGGTCGTTATTAACTGATAGGATACATGTATCATCAGCATATGTGGTGATGACAGTGTTGGGATGTCAGCTGTATAAACTGTGTAAAGGATAGGACCTAGGATACTACCTTGAGGAACACCTGCAGACTTCGTTAAACTTAATATAAATGTCTTATCATCTTTATAACAACAAGAGAAAGTGAAGACAAAAAGACAGAGCTTATGGCACTGCTTCAAGACGTCAATAGAAATAGACTTGGACATCTTCATATGAGGAGGCCTAGTGACCTTGAGTTGACACGGAAAAAAAGATGGGGCTGTTTCTATTCTTTTCTTTGTTTATTGACGCCGTGCATGTGGTTTGTTAATTTTAACAAAAACTGCCTATATTGCAGTTTTTGTGCGCAAACAAATTGTTTTAAAGTACAGATTATTTTTTTTTTATGTTTCTAAAAAGTTCAGATTTTCGATATACGGAAGTCCGATTGTATTTAATTTTTTTTTTTTTTTTTTTTTGTGTTTAAGGTAATACTCAATGTATTTTTTAATTTAATCTCACAAACGAATAGCTAAATTACAAGGAAGTTTGTTTTTACATATGAGTGGCTTCATATCAAAGACGAACATTGCCAGAAATTGGACAAACCCCAATTTTTGTTTTATAGGTTAGTTTTTATTTAAGATTGTTCAAGTTGAACCGAGGAAAAAAATATTAGAATTATTTTAAGTTCAAGCAACGTTACAGAAAATTGGCTTTTTCTCAAATTTTATAAAAATGACATGTCCGTTTTTGATAGGAGGTTACTCATACAGCATTACATGAGACTCTTCTGTTTTAATATATTTCTCTTATTCCACCAATCAATGTTCCAAAGAGGTCTGAACCACAACTCAGTACAGACACTTAATAATTTAATTTTTCCTTTATGAATATAAATATATATTTTTTTTACAGATTATCTGTGTAAAATACTATTTCAAAGTTCCTAAAACAAGTCCCACGTTGAGATTTGCTAATAGAATTTTTGTGAAAAAAAAAGAAACTTTCAGGCTGAAGCCCTCCCCAACATTAAATCCTGGATCCGCTAGTGTAGTCAAGTCACCAAGGGTGTGGCCAATTCCCCAGCTTTCTAGCTTCACTTTTTCTCTGTGGTGGGGTAGGGCATGCCAACCCCTCTTGACAATGTACAAAAAGTAGATCCTGATTTCGAAATGAAAATGAAAATAGTGCTTACCCTGCTAAACCACTTATGACAAATTTGGCATAGTTCGGTATTTTTATATGTTTCTGATCGTCTTCCTTTTTGCTTGTTGACATGATTACAGAATTTTGTTGTTGTTTTCATGAGATGTTTTTTGGAAGAAAGTTGGAATGTGTAAGAAATTAACTTTTACAAAAATTTAGTCGTAAATCATAGTAAATGTTTGAATATCAAATATTCGACATCATTAAAAAACATATGTTATTAATTTTATTTTATGAATTAGTTAGAACATAATAATCTTTCAATATTCTTTTCTAGTTTAGTTCAATTTAAAAAAAAATTACAGTTTAAAACAAGAGAGATAATTCATGATAAAATCTTATTTTGTTTTTTATTTAGGCTATACGCAATTCGATTAAGGAATGGTAGCGGTTGTTTGGAAGAAGTTAGGTTTGGAGCAGTGTGGGTTCCATTTACACCAAAGGCATTGTATTAAAGCCGCTATTTTGGTTCTCTAAGCGTTTCTAAACAGTTATTATTCAGCCTTAGAAGTGTTTTATTAACCAATGTTGTATCCTTTTTCCAATGTTCATCTATATAGCATATCGTAAATTAGAAAGTCCGTTTCAAGTTTTAATATTCTTAGCAATGCTGGTATTTTTTAGTCCTGCACGTTAGGACCTTCTTTAATTCAAGATATTAAGTACGAAACATTCGAAAAGAAGTTCGGTTGGCTTATAAAAAAAGTGATATGCCACCTTTCTGAGGCAAGATGTCACTTTTATAAAGCAGTTTGTGAAACTGGAATATTGAAAAATTATCACAATCGTGAAACAGTTCTGTTTGAGTCACCGTTCTGTTATAACCATTACAAAGTGAACTTAACCAACCTGCTCTTAATTTCTAATTTTTTCTAAAGCCAGGTTCACAATAAACATGAATTAAAAGCGATTTGATAAATTCATGTCAATGATGGCAAGTGTTCTGCAAATCCAATCAAGCTCAGCGCCTCAGATTTCTCCTTTCGAAATTTATGATTCCAAGAACTAAATATTTTCCTTATATTTGGAGCGTTTTAGAAATAATTATGACCTAAAAAACACCAAATGATGATAAAAAAAAAAAAAAAAGGCTGAGCTACATCTTTCATAAAAGAACATTACAAAACCTTAGGTACGTTTTTAGAACCAGATAAACCTATCAAAGATATCGATTTAGACATGCTTAGAGGACCTTTTCGAAAAAATACTTACTACTTGAGTCACAACCATGGTCTCTCAGAACGAGTTTAACTTGGGAAAAAAATAGAATTGATCTGAATTCTCTAAATCCGAATACGAAAGTCATCGACCTATAATTCTTAGTGAGTCCGTTCTAATCAAGTGAAAAAGACAGTCCAACTAAGGATCTATCAAACTAATGAGGATGGATGGTATTTTGGTGTAGTCACCCGGAAACTGTACATTACATCACTAGCGGATACAGGATTTAATTTTGGAGGGGGGGCTTCAGCCCGAAACCTTTTTATTTCATAAAAATAACGATAATTACTTTGGAAAAACAGAAAGAAACTAACTACCTATATGAAATGGTGTTTAAGTTATTCCTTAAGTACTTTTAAATGTAATTACACGAACAATAATACTTTAAGTGTTTTTTTTTCCCCCATAAAACATGGTTATATTTTTCCATTTTGGGGGGGGGGGGCTTTAGCCTGAAAGCCCCCCCCCTCCCCGTAGACCCTCCCGTGCATTACATCGTTGAATTGCATTCAGGGCGTAGTTTGAAGCTGAATACAACAATGTACTATGGTCTCCAGCACTAGCGGCTCCAGGAATTAATTTGGGGGGGGAGCTTCAGCCCGAAAGATTTTTTTTCCATATACATATAATGGTAACTAATTTGAAAAAAAATAAATTAACTACCTATATGAAATGGTGTTTAAGTTGTTCTTGAAGTCCTATTAAGTGTAATTAGATGAACAAGAATACTTTAAGAGATAGTTTTTAATATTGTTTTCTGTAAAACATGGTTATTTTATATCATTTTGGGAGGAAGGAGCTTCAGCCCGAATGCCCCCCCCCCACCGTAGATCCGTCTGTGGTCTCCTGTACCGCTAAAAATTGTGAACTTTGCAGCATGGCACAGGCCGATCTACGGGAGCTTTCGAACTGAAGCCTTCCCTTCAAAAAAATGGTAAAATATTTCCGTGTCTTAAGAAAAAAATATTTAAAATTACTCTAAAAGTATTATTGGTCGTTTAATTACATTTAATAGGATTTCAAGAATCACTTAAACCCAATTTGGTATAGGTAGTTAGTTTATTTTCTTTTTTTCCTACGTAGTTATCGTTATGTTCAATAAAAAATTCTTTCCTGCTGAAGCTCCCCCAAAATGAAATCCTGGATCCACTAGTGTAGTATAGTATAATGCGCCTCGAAGAATTAGAGTCCCAATCCTTGTCATTTGCTTCAGATGCTCAAGTTATTGTGTAACAAGTCCACCTACGACTATTGACCAACACCTGCATGACACCAGAACCCAGTTCCTCTAACCAGCATTTACTATGGTTCGCAGATCGTCCAATCAACGCAACGAGCTTCTCCGCCCTACCTTCTGATTGACACTTTCGTTGACCTTAATTTAAAAGGGGAAGAGTGTAGTGAAGATTTTACAATGGTTGCCTATCCGCTTTTGAAACAGTTATTACTCAGCCTTAGAAGTGTTTTGTTAAACTAGATTGTACTCTTATTTCTATTTTATGTCGTCAAATAAAAGGTCTGTTTCAATTATTACTATTCTTAGAAATTATTAACAGTGCCGGCTTTAGACATCTGGTGCCCACGGGCGATGATATCCATCTTCCATAAAATTTAAATATATATTTCTCAAGCTGTTTTATACTACGTAAAATTTGAATATATTATTGCTCCATAATTTTCTTGCTCAAAAAAATTAATCAGACGTTCACGTCATCACAGATATTGTTTTATTTATTTTTTACCATTAGGCAGTTCATTAACTTATTACTGATATTTTCATCCACACGTTCCATAGAGACTTATTTTATTTATTCATGTTTTTAATACTCAACAATAGGTTTACAATTAAGACTCCTTAGAGGTTGGTCTTGCTTTGGACACTTGATGTGAGAATATAAATATATATAGTTGATTGCAAAATGTAAAGATTGTTCATATTCGAAAATAGAAAATAAATTAGTGGTTATTCCAATCAAAAGGACAATTGCAAAGCATATTTTATTACATACTAAAAATAATCATGGTTTCTTTTTCGGTGAAAATTTTTGGAAAAATGGAAAATGAATTTATTCACGTCCAGTAGTTATGGTAAGAACATGTTTATCTATTGTAGTATTTTCAAAAGGTTTAATTCCTCTTTGTAGAAATGGGTCGTTACCGATTTTTAGTGTACCTGTTCCAGTCCGTTCCATTCCCCAAACGGACCTGTTCCAAATTATCGATACCGTTCCAATACCGTTACTCCAGAATTTACACCTAGGCATGGGAGATAGTCGATAGTAATGCACTATCGATGGAACATTATCGATAGTATCGATATTTCAGTGACTTCCCGCCATAGACTAAAGGAAGATTTATTTTCGCTCTATTCTTTGTTCATTTACTTTAAAATGCTACATATGCTTCAATTTAATTAATATAAAATATAACGTTTAAAATTAACGTTTATGTGAAATGTAACATTAATATGAAATAAAACATTTAAAATTATAAATTTTATATTTCGATTTTTACAAGATTGAAAATCCAATTATATTGTTACAGTCATATTGCACATAATGTAAAGAAAATGAATTAAAATTAAAGAAAAGAAACCTAAAAGTAAGGTTAGTAAAGAAAACTAATTACACAGATAAATGTTGGTGTCTAAAAATGCGATTTTTTTTTCTCATAAAATTGTAGAAATAATAATAATAAGTACTAATATATATTTAATAATATGAACAAATTTTTAAAGAATTTGTTTCTATATGTTTTGGCTTCTTCGTTGCAACATCATTTATATCTTTCGAAACAAAATAATTAATAAGAAATCAATATAAGTCAATTAATGATTACTTCTAATAATTGCAGAATTTTATATATATAGTTTAAAAAATTATATTTTCTTCTAGAATCGAATGAACATAAAGGCTTACAGAATGATAGTTGAGCTCAACACCACCCTACATCCTCAGCATTTTTACCACCCAAAGCTGGGTTACTTCTGCGATAAAAAAACAGTTAACCACTTCTGCATTTCTTCTAAGTCGTGGCTGAAACTGTCTGAATCACAGAAGCGTAATGGCATTGACTCAACATTAAAGCTTGTTAATTCCCTTGAAACTAGATGGAATTCAACCCTCAATATGTTGTCAAGATTCCTGTAGTTGGAGGTACCAATTAAAATCACCATAGCATTAATAGATACAGAATTGCCCTCTCTAAATTTATTAGAGTAGCAACTTACAAGAAAATTAATTTCGTTATTAAAACCTTACAAACATTTAACCGAAAATTTAAGTTTCCAAAAATATCCTCCAGCTTCCAGCTTAATTGTGATGATTCCAGGACTTTTAGACCTACTGGATAAGTATAAAATACAAGAGGAATTCGCAGACTTAAAAGTTACTATTAACATTTTAATAAAAGAAACTAAAAAAAAAGAAAGATTTGGGAACTTAGAGAGAAGTGGAATACTGGCTGTATACACTTTTTTGGATCCGAGGTATAAGATGATGGGATTTAAAAATAAAGATGCAGCCCGTATTGCAAAAATAATGTGAAAGGACTTCTTATTAAAAAAATTGTTGATTCCTCAAGGACCACAAATGAGCCGGAACAGAACAAATTTAGTGAAGAACAACAAATGCTTGTGTCCCTTGATGAGGATTCTGTCTTCAATTCATTTTTATCAGAGACCAAATCTCAAAGTACATCTATTGGTAAGTAATTTTTATGATTTTTCATAGATGAAATGAAAATTGACATAGTTTTTTATTTTGTTTAGCATAGCCTTAAGATCTTTTTTTTTTTAATTAAAATAAACATACCTTCATCATCATTTGTACACAAAAAAAAGTGCAAACATACATTTATTAAAATATTTAATTAAATTTATATAATAAAGACAACATAACTATTATTTTTTATTTATCCTTTTATTAAGTTATTTATTTAAATTAGGATATTAAAATTGTTTTATTAATTATTTAGTCATCAATTTTAAAATCTTGAAAATAAAATTTATGTCCTAATGAGCATGGTGTACTGCACATGCTGTCTTATTGTTATATTTAGGATTATCATTATTCTTACTATCATTGGAATGTTAGTATATTTAATTTCTATGCACTTTTGCCATAATATATGTATATATTTAGGATAATCCTAAATATAACAATAAGACAGCATGTGCAGTACACCATGCTCATTAGGACATAAATTTTATTATATATATATATATATATATAGGGAGTTTAAACAGCTAATTTAATACAACATAAATTTAATAGACACCTTCAATAGGGAAATATGAAATTTAAAAAAAATAGTTATAATGTATTAGATTACTTGTTATTGTTGTGTATTACATTTTTGAAAATGACTCATTTGAAAAGTCAAATCTTTATACAATGTGAACCTTGTATTTAATAAACTAAAATATGTCAAAAAATTAGTTATTTCTTGAAATTAACAATGGTCTAATTTTTATGTATACTTTTTTTTCATTTAATAATGTTCATCTATTTTTTACAGAATCCCCAGAAAGCAAAGCTTTAATAGAGCTGAACCGTTATATCAATGAAGGACTCATTCCATTGCATGAAGAACTTATAAGATGGTGGTATGAAAATCGTCGGGACTTTCCCTTTCTTGCAAAAGTAGCAGAGGAATGCCTTTGCATAACAGCAACATCTGATCCATGTGAACAGCTTTTTTCAAAAGCAGGAATGTTTTTATCAGAAAGGCGAAGCCAATTGTCACCCTAAAAGATGTTGCTGTTTTTAAACTCAAATGAAAATTTGTTTATTAGATAAATTGCTGTATGAGTTGATTAAATTTGTTATATGTATCAAATTGTAATTGCTTAAATAAAACTTAAATTTTATTTTTTATAGATTTGTTATAGAGAGCGGGGTAGCTCAGTGGTAGGGTACTTAGTTTCTAACGCTAAAGGTCCCAGGTTCAAATCCCGGCTTGTGGCCGTGGTGCGAACCTGGGTAGGTAGACCCTCCTGGGGACCCAGCCTCTATAAAGTGGGTACCCTTGATTAAGGGAAAAAAAACAGGTGGTTGAGCGTGATCTCGGTCAAATCACCTCTTTGCACAATCATAGACCAAGAAACAGTGCTTTCCCTGAATAGTACTAAACATAAGAATCTTCATGGGTAGTAGTGGTACATGTTTTTTACAGATTTGTTATAGTATTTGTCTTTGTATATATTTATATATATATTTTTGTATTTGTATCTGTGATTTGACTTTTCTCTTATGATATTGCTATTGAATTACTATGTAGAAAATTTGTATATGGCACTAGATATATGTGTTAAAAGAAAAAAATATTTACGTATATATATATATGTGTATGTGTGTGTGTAGATAAAAAGCTATAATATTGCCCTAGATGTATGCAAATATAAATAAATAAAAGTTTGTATAAATTTTTTTCTCTCTCCTTCTAATTCATTTATTTTTTAAAAATGAATATGTGATTAACCAAACAAATATAGCATTATTTTGTTTGAAAAACTGTTTGTATTTGTATATTGGTTCCAAAACATATCCTGATCAGTATTGATAACAGCTAAGGAACAGGCTTAAAATTAGTCCTGGACAAATTTGTTTAAAATAATATTTGAGCAATCGATAAATAGACCAAAAAAATATTTTTGAAATGTTTTATTTTATCATTTTACTAAATTTTTTCAACATTTATAAATCTTATTTCTGAAATTACTATTTCGTCAAATAATTTTATGCTGAATTAATAACTTTGAAACGAAGTTCATCTAAATAAATTTTAGTCTTTCAAGAGTTTTCATTGAGCTAAAATTGAGTTAGTTATATTGAGCCAGTTCAGAGCCATATCGGAGGCAAAGTATTTTTCAAATTACAATATTTTTTTCATATTTAAAAATAATATATATTTTTACAAATCCTTTAAAAAAAATATGTTTCGAAATAAAATTAGTAGAAACGTAGATGCTAATTATGGTAATGTACTATTGTATTTTAAAATTAAAATTAAAAAGTTTCATGCACTTCTGTTTTTAGGATAATTAAGATTACCAAATTTTTGTATTTATGGTTTTAAACATTTTAGAAATAGAATTGTTTAATATTTTCGTGAATTAGTTTATTTTTAAAATAAAAAATAGTGAAAGAGATAATTAAAATAAGATAATTATTTAAATAGCAGGAGTTGCCATTTCTTCAATAATTTTCCTTATCGAACCCGCTGGAACGCTTCTGCTAACTGTTCTTCCGTTCCTTATCGATCCAGCTGGAACAGAATTGGAACTAATTGCCAACCGTTCCTCCCCATTCCTTATCGATCCAGCTGGAACGGAATTGTAACTGGTCTGGAACGATTCGCCAACTGTTCCTCCCCACTCCTTATCGATCCAGCTGGAACGGAATTGGAACTGGTCTGGAACGATTCGCCAACTGTTCCTCCCCACTCCTTATCGATCCAGCTGGAACGGAATTGGAACTGGTCTGGAACGATTCGCTAACTGTTCCTCCGTTCCTTATCGAACCGGCCCCCACTCCTTATCGAACCGGTATCCCCACTCCTTACCAAAGCCTCGGTATCGATAATTTTCAGTCGTTGGAACAGTTCCGTTCCACAGTGAGATTAGGTTCCCATTCCCGATCCAGTTCCATTGACCCATCCCTACTCCTCTTTGTATTGTTAATCTGAAAGGAGGTAATTCTATGTTATACACGTGTTTACTTTTCAAATTTTAGTATAACAGTTGTTGGTTGCTGAATGTTGTTTTATTCATTTACAAAGTGGAAAATTGGCTTCACTTGTGAGAATTGATTCTCAAAAATGTTGGGAAAACCGTCTTTGAAAAATTTGACTTCTAACTTTGGAAATCCACCTCCAAAACAAAATGAGGTTCTAATACACTTTTTACTGGTTTATATCTTTTATTTGTTTATGTATTTGAAATTTAATTTTCAACTCTTCTTGTAGTTTTTACAGACTCTTGGTACTCCTCACATAGATTCCTTCAATTATATGTTAGAGAAAGGTCTCAGAATGATGTCAGAAACATTAGAGCCCGTTGAGTTCGTCTACCAAGGAGCCAATGTCCTGTTTAAAATATCTGTAATTATGATAAATTTTTTTTGGTGCTTAAGTAACTGTTTTGACATAGTTAATGTGATCCACAATGTGTTCTAGAGAGTATCCCTTCTTCCTTCTACCGTTCCAGCAAACGTCATTGGTGTGAAAAATAATTTAGTGTGGCCAACAGAGTGTCGCCAAAGAGCAGTATCCTACTGTGGTCGATTACTTATCCAATTTCATTGGGAAGTTGGAGGAATAGAACAAACTCCAATTGAAAAAGACTTAGGAGCTCTCCCTATTATGATCAAAGTAAGCTATTTGGATATTTATTATAATTTTAATATATATATTTTTTTATATATTTATACTGATCAGGTAAATAATTTCTGTTCCAGTCAAATGCATGCCACTTAGCAAATCTTTCTCCAGAACAACTCATTGAGCATGGGGAACATGCTGAAGAATGGGGAGGCTATTTCATTGTCAAAGGTAACGAGAAACTTGTTAGAATGTTACAACTGACCAGAAGAAACTATCCCATTGCTGTGAAACGACCAACATGGAAGCAAAGAGGAGTTTTGTTTTCAGATCTAGGAGTTTTAATGCGATGTGTTCAAAAAGATCACACTTCAACTGTTAGTGTTACATTTATTTTATTTTATATAATTAACAAATTAAGTTATACACTATTAAAATATTTGGATCTGTAACTTATGAATATTATTTTTTATTTTCAGAATAATGTGTTACATTTTGTCACTGATGGAACTGTAAAATTAATGTTCAGTGCTCAGAAAGTACTTTATTATGCTCCATTAATGCTCATTGTGAAATGTTTGGTCAATTTTTCTGATGAGGGAATTTTCAAAACATTCATGGATGGATATGAAGATGACCAATATATGAAAGGGTTTGTTATTTATTTTACTTTCACAAATGCTATTTCAGACCTCTGTGTTATCTTTTTTTTTTTTAGTTCTATAAGCTTCCTCATTTATTGCTGTTATAACTTTTCTGACCATAACTCTCTGATCTGTGGTAATTAGTGATGTTCCTTTATTAATTGTTAGAATACATACTTCTAATTTATAACATGTTCAAAGTTAGTGCATTAGTTAAAGATAATTTTGAACGTCTGTCAAGTAACCTGGATAAAAGACCATATCGTCTGTTTAATTCTATTCGTTTTTGTCTAGTGTGAGTCCTCCAAATAAGTCTTTTGTCTAGATAAATACCTAAATATCTTATCACATCTGATGCTTGATTTGAATATTATTAAAATATTTTTGGGGGGAAGGTGTAGGATTAAGAGTGAATTCTACATACACACTTTTTTTTTTTATTCATTTTAGTTTTTCACCTTTTGGCCCAATCAGCAAAACATAATAAAATATATAGCAAAGATTAGATAGTATACGACTGTTGTTATATTATTACTGAAACACCGTTTCAATTTTGGTATGTACCAGAATTAGGTATCCTCAGATCTCGACCATATAATCCCTAGAACCCATGAAAATACTGCTAAGTAGTTAGATATATTTCTCAGATTTTAAGATTATGATCATATTTTAGTTTTGTATTTAATTTAAATTTTGATATTTATAACAAAAACTTAAAAATTTCCTCTAATATTAATTTATATATTATTTTTTTTTAAGGTGCATTCAGAATATGTTAAGATTGTTACATACTGAAGGTATCCATTCATCAGCGGATGCACGTAAACTTGTTGGAAGAACCTTTAAAGTGAAGTTTTACGACATGCCTCCACATTTTACGGATGAAGATTATTGTGATTATATAATCAAGTAATTTTCTTATGTTTTTTTTTTTTCTATTTTGGTATGCTGATATGTTGTGAATGTGAGATGTAGATGTGGAAACTATTATATAATGTTAATCAAAATCAAAAATAATCAGATCTGATAATCATTACATTCAATAATAATAAATAATAGTATTAGGACCAGAGATGGGAAGATTAAAATACAGAATTGGCACACCAGGAATACCACTAGGCTACAACCCCATCACATTAGGGTCCATTCCTCTAATCTTCACCATACTTCTCAGATACACTATTTCAACTATTAGTTAAATAAAAACTTTTTTTTTTTATTATTTAAAAATTATAATCTTAAATTCATGTAGATTCTTTATTGAATGAATTTTTTAGGGTTATTGACAGCTTATAAGGGTCTAAAATGGTATGGTAAATTTTAACTTTTAATTATCTATATATACAATACATAGTAAGGGAAAGTATTGTGATCTTGAAAGTTTTTGAATCTGAGTTTTCAACAGAAATACATGTTTTTATATGTATTTATATTATCCCCAGATATATTATTACAGTAAGGCTCAAAATCGGTTTTATACCAAATATAAGCTCTTTTCAAGCTCAAATTCCTTGAATGGTGTACCGTTGGATTCAGAATTTCTTGGGGGGAGGGAAGAGGGTTAGAGAATCGTATTCTCCGCTTTTGTTTTTCTTTTTAAAATTAATAAAGTAGATACAAACATTTTTCTCCAATACTGCAACGGTGGTAAGTCTGTAAATCGATACGGGATAAATTGGGCTTTGAAGATTTTGATGTGTATAGTGAAACTCGGATAGTTCCTTCGGAACTATCGGGCCCTGCGTTTTTAAGTCCAAAAACATACTATTTTGGAGATAATGCAAGGCATAGGGTTCGCATCCACACAACCTTATGTTAATCGTATTACTGTCATTAAATACATGTCTCACTTCGTCGACTTGAGGCCTCTATGATAGAGAGAGGAGGAGTTTATATTATTTATCGATGATGTTTTTTTTATCGGCAAGCCCTATCATCGTTAATTCTTCACCAAATCTCAAGATTGACCCTCCAATTTTGAAGGCTTTCTTCTCCTTCAGGCAGGAAAAATAGTCCAATCCAATGGTTGGTTTTCATTAAGTATGAATTATATTTAGTTTCAACATTTAATTACAATTTCATGAAAACATATTGTTAAGGTAATTGTTAAATTTTTATTTTAAATAAGGTATGATTATAAACACTTGTTCAGTATCGATTGGCAAAATTTTCTATTTATGTGTGTTATAAGATACATAGGTGTATTAAATTTTAAAAATGTTATCTCATTTATGATTTTTTAAAATTAATTAATAAACATTTTTTTTTTTAATTATTCAATAGTAAAAATAAAAACATATTCCATAGTTAGAATAAAAGTTGAATTTTAAAGTTTATCTGTTCTAAAGTATAGTAAATAGCAACTTTTTTTTTAAACAATTGTATGGTGATGTATTGAGTAATAACTAATTTGTTTTGTTTTTTAATTTGTAGGAACTGCGTTTGCATTCATTTAGATTCATACATAGATAAGTATAACTGTCTGACTATGATGGCACAGAAGTTATTTTGTATGGTTGCTGGTAAAGCATCTATTGAAGGTGTTGACGGTGTTATGATGCAAGAATTATTGTTAGGGGGACATTTATATATGCTGGTAAATTGCTTACTTTACTTCTTGTTTTTTTGTTTTTTTTATCACATTTTATGAGTTTGCATTTTAGTAACTTCTTATATTTTGTTTCAATTAAAAACTTTTACAGTAAGTAGTCATAATTTGTTATCACAATTGTGGATTCGGAAATGAAATAATTTTCCTGTACTGATATAGTTTTTGATTTTCTCAACAAACTTCTATCAATAGAGGCACTAATATATCTATAGGTATATCTCTTATTTTTATTCTTATAATGTTCTTATTTTTGAAGATGATTTCGATTAATAAAAAACAAGAACTTTAACAATTTGTTGATTGTATTATTAATTATTTACAATTTTTAATTATTTTAAATTTAAATTCTTACTGGATCCCTAGCAGTTTACACAAATACAATACAGCTGTTCACTTCACACAATATAAGTAAAACAAGTCCGCAGTACTCCCAAGACACTTGTTAATAAAATTATTTAATGTTGTTACATTTACACTAACAACTGTTCATATACTTACCTTCATTGCAATAAAACTCACTGACTCAAACTCGAATTAACTTATATCTGTGAAATCTTTTTCTTATTTAGTCACAGACCCTGCCGAGATTGTTCCAGTTCAAATTGATATTATCGATTTATCTAAATTCATTGCAATCTAGATTTTAGTACACCTGTAATTTTTGTTACTCATAGTGTACAAAACCATTAATTATTGAATTCAATGTTATAAAAAAAAAATTAAATTGATAGTGTAAATGCTCTCATTATTATCTTTGCCCTTGATTAAGACAGAATGTAATGTTATTCAATAAAAACACTTAAAAAAGAAATTTAAAAATTAGTGTACTTTGTAGTAGAAGCCATTATTGACCTTAAAGGTTTAGGAATATATGGTCTCTTTTTATTTTAAATTGGTTTGTTTATATTTTTAGTATAATTAAAAAATATTTTTGTTTTGATTTTTTTATTCTATTTTAGATATAACGAGTATTATTAATTTCAGGTTTTAAAAGAAAAATTGCAGAGTTGGTTGAGTTTTGTAAAATTTAACATCCTTCGAAGGGATTCAAAGCGTTCTCAACTTAATCATGGTATATTGTTACTTAATTTATTAAATGTGCACTTACTTTGTCATCTATATAATATAATAAACATTCTATTTATTTAGATGATATGATTTATGTATTGAAGAAAACTGGTTGTATTGATGGTTCATTTGAGAACTTTTTGGCAACTGGCAACATATCGAGTAAATCAGGATTGGGATTGATGCAAGATAAAGGTAAATTATTTATAAATATTTTTGTTTGTATTCTTTGTTTTCAAAATTTACTTCCTGATTACTCAGTGAATTATCAATAGCTTCTTTATGCATAAATCTGAATTAGAAATGCTACTTAAGAAAAGAAACATTTTTGTTTACAAGAAACTAATTTCTCATCAGGCGGTGTAGCAATATTTATTAAAAAAGAAATTTGTTCCCATCAAATCCCAATAAACTCTAAATTTGAAAATGTCGCAGAAATGTTTACATTATATTCACCAAAAGAAATCTGTGCCTGCAGTGTTTATTTACCTCATCAGTATGAATTTTGTTGTGAAGAAATTTATAATCTGTTTGCTCAACTTCCAACTCCTTTCATTCCTTGTATTAGGTGATTGGAATAGCCATAGTCCAACATTCTGTTCCGACGATCTTGATAAAGAGAGAAAATATTATAAAAGATTTTAAAACAGCCAAGCATTGATCTTTTAAACTCTAATAAACCCACAGATTTTTGTTCAGCTAATGGTACCAACCTATTTCAAGTGGGATATTCTTGATGAACCATTCAGCAGCGACTATTTTCCTCTAAAACCTCAATTTATTAATAAAACCAACGAACCACTGAAAATTAGCAGATGGAATTTAAAATGCCCTGACTGAGCGAAATATGGTCAATCAACTGACTCTATGTTAGCAAAAATACTTCCAATTTCTAAAATAGCAAACATAGATGAACTAGTTAATAAGTTTACTGAAATTATCACAACCATTGCCCTTATGGCAATTGGAAAAAAAAAGCACACTTCCAAAAAGTTTGTTATTCCCTGGTGGGATAGTGATAGCAAGGAAGCTGTAATGTCCACAAAAAGGTCAAATATTTTAAGCTCAAATTGTTTCAACACACTCAGGAGACCTTACCGAATGATTTGAGTGACCAAACTTAAAGATCGATCCAGCAGTTTGTTCCAGCGTTACAAAGCTTTTTGCAAATTAATTAAACACATTTTATTTAACAACGGTTTCTCTATTTTTGAATCAAATTGTTTCAAAATACTCAGAGGATCTCACTGAACAATTTGAGCCATCAAACTTAAAAATCGATCCAGAAGTTCTCTCAAAAAAGCGTTACATAACTTTTAGCGACCCGAACACATAACCCTCGTTTCGCTTCACTTAGTCGAGTAAATAAAATTAGTGTGATGTTGATCGTTGCTAATAGAGATTTCTGCTAATATCTTTCACATAAGTTTATTAATGTTTTATGAACATTCAGTTTTGTTGAATTCTGTATCTTTAGCCTCTTTAGCCATTAGAACAACAGCTTAAACTTTTTTGAAGTTGCTGCTTTCTAATTCTGAATCGCAACTTTGGTATGCCTCTCCTTCTTTTGCCAAGATTTTTCTTGTAGCATCTTTTCTGAGACTGGATCTTCAGGTATTTTGAGTTGTATTCTGGTACACAGGTATTCTGGATCCCATCTGAAGAAGCTCACTTTAATAAATAATACTACATAAGCAATACCAAGTCATCAGAACTCAGCGGCCTTCCTATATTTTTCACAACCTACAATTCAAATATTCCATTCAATCCCGTCTCACTAGATCTCGTACCTCCGACCTCTATCCACCTCCCCATCGAACTGCAGCGTTTGACAAATCCTTTATAATTCAAGCCGTCTCCTTCTGGAATACCATCCCTCCCTATATCCGACATGTACAATCAGTTTCCTCATTTAAATCTCTCCTTTTTAACCACCTACTCCTTTCCCAACCCGATTGATCATGAAATGTAGATAAGAGAACTTTTAAAGTTCCCCCAGAAATTATTTTCTTTACTTATGCTATTTTATTTTATTATATAGTTTGTATTATACATATCAGAATGTTTTTAGTGTAATAGTTATATTTTTTGTTTTATTATTTTTTCAAAATCTTAATCTTAATAATAAATGTAAATAATTAATTTTATGTATGGCCACACAGGCATTTATTCTGTATCTGTAATTTGTCCTAAAGGGACAACAGTCCCAGGATAATAAAAAAATATTTTCATTTCATTCGCGTAAAACTTCATTAATTCAGCATTAGTCTGCTGTTGGCAGATTCCATTTTATGGATTCATTTTGATTCTATTTTTGAGATTTACCAAGCCACAGATAAAACAATGTAAACCTGTTTGTCCGCTATTAATTATTCTCTGCTTGGTTCTTGTACATGTTTATAGAAGTTATAAATTTGTTTCAGGCTTAGTGATAATTGCTGAAAATATTAATAGAATGAGATATATGTCACATTTCCGTGCAGTCCATCGAGGAGCTTTTTTTAAAGATATGAGAACTACCGAAGCGAGACAGTTACTTCCTGATGCATGGGGTTTTATATGTCCGGTTCATACTCCTGATGGATCACCTTGTGGTCTTTTGAATCATTTGACTAAGGAATGTCAGGTCTGTTTTTGATTATTCAATTTAAATTTGTATTCAAAGATCATAGAGCTTTAATTCGTGTAATATGTTTGATAGAATAAATTTAATTTTTATTTATTTGATTTAAATTTTTGTCTTTCAGGTAACTAAGGAGCCTGATGAAAAACTAGTTTCTAAATTACCGAGTTTGTTAGTTTCTCTCGGAATGCAGCCTTGGAATGCTTCTGGTAAGATCCCAAACAAGCTCTGTTATGTTACAATGCTCGATGGTCGTGTTGTTGGACATGTGCCATACATGATTGCAGGAAGAGTGGTTGATAAATTGCGACTGCTTAAAATCAAGGGAGAAAAGGTAATAGATATTATTTAATAATTTATTCATTAGTTTCATTATGGATCTTAAACTGTATACAACTTAAAACTGCTTATAGTTTCACAAATGAAGTGTCCAGGGATAAATCACTTAATAACACAAAACTTCTTTTTTTTGAGAAAAATGAGTTTGTAAATTGTCTAAGAAGTTGTTTCCCACATATTTCAAATGATTTATTTTTATTTTTATCGTCTTTAAAGAGGCTCTATGCCAAGAATGAAAGCGAATGGTGTTAGTCCTCTTTGTGTCATTGATTTTACACATTTTTACAATTTTCTCGAAAGCGGCTCTTAACAATGTTGATTAAACTCATTAGGTCAATGTATTTTTAAGTGGGTTTTAATTTAAGGTAGGTTTTATCCTCATCAATGCAGTCTGACAGGGCTTATATGGCGAATTTTTAAAATTTCTTTCTCTAAACCTTTGATTTTAACAGATGGCTGAAGTGTAAGGTGCTCGACTCTCACGCCAGAGACCTGAGTTCGAATCCCCTTATTTATAGAATATTTTTTTTGTGTGGGCGGGGTGGTCGAATGGGCTAATGCGTGTGCACTGCACAGCCTGATGTATAAGACAAAAAATAGTTCGCGTCCGGTGCTGGGAGAGTCTTTTAAATCCCCACCCTAACCTCCTGGCCCGGAAAAAACACCGTTTAGCCTTAAAGGTGAGAAAGGGAAGGACAAAAAAAATGAAACCTTTGATTTTATTTATTTCAAATAATCAATGATTTCATATTTTAACTAATAATAAAAAATGGTAAAATATAAACTATGAAAGAATTTTATTATTAATTAAAGGAGAAATAATGGCTTAGGTGGGACCAACAACAGCTGGAAATACCCGAGTGCAGTTGGGCTTGGTGGGTAGAATGGCCCCTAAACATTCCACTATTGGAATGGTTCCTTGTCTCTTCTCCTGTAGGAACGACATCTCACAATCCAATAGACAAGCAGTGCCAATGTAATATTTAATAGAGAATATTAGCAAGAAGAACAGGATTTCATCCTGGTTATGCCCAGCTAGACCATAATCTATCTAATCATTATGGTACAAATGATGCAAGTCCAGATTTTGTTAAGATAATTTTCTTAGCAAGAGGGAAACTTTTAGATGTAATATGAATACCCCTGAAGACAGCAACCATTTCCTTGCTGTTTGTCCGATTCTAAGAGATATAAAAATTTCAACACTTTAAAAAACCACTATCTCAGGAAAGGAAATGATAGAGCTCCTTCATTATAAAAATTGGTCCTCATTTTATAAATATATAGTACAAGCCTTAAAGTATAAGAAATACTTAGTCGAACAATTTAATTTTAATTGAATCCTGGATCTCGATAAATATGGAATTTACCACTTTATATATTACTTATTTTTTATTTATTTCTTGGCCGTAATTTTAAATAGTGGAAAGCTATATTGAACACGTAATACGTAATAATTGACGTAATACGTGGGGAAAAAATAGAAATAACTAAAATATAATAATACAAAACATGTTAAATTATTTATATATATATATATATATATATATATATATATATATATATATATATATATATATATATATATATATATATATATATATATATATGTATATATATAGGTGATAGGTTTTCTCAATTTTGTTTGTGTAATTATAATTATTATGTAATGTATTTGTACCTTGGAAAAAAATAAAAGACAATAATAATAATAATAATAATTAAACATGAAAAGAGACGACCCGACGGACGGACAATAGTCCATGTCTTCTACGTTAAAAAAAAAAAAAAAAAAAATAGAGATGAACAAATAAAATTTGTATTTAATTTTTAAATATTTGTAAGATCGTTATTATGTTCTTTTGATTAACAATAAACATTCTTTCTACCTATCTAGAGAAGATTAACTGCTTATGTAAATATATTTTATTTTATCAGGAATTTTTGTATGTTTATATCTTTTATTGTCTGTTTATTGCAAAATGTCTCAAAGTGACATTTCACAGCCTTATATCGCTAAGAATTTTGATGATTTTTTCTTTTTATAAAATCAGAAAATTGTGTGCTTGTTGTAACTAAGTTAGGTCTATAAAAGGGTTTCTACCATTACTGGTATTACTGTTTTTGTTTTTTAAATAAATAAATAAGGTCGAAATTTACAAAAACATTTTTAAAGTTTAGTACCGGAAATGTGCTTAGTGACTTTTTGCAATAAACCGATGCTATCGTCTTGACTCAACTATTAAAGTGTATAAAATAGATTTATTTTCTTCTTTAAAGGTCCCCAACACTCTAGAAATAGTTCTTGTACCGAAAAAAGATATCGCTCACCAGCATCCAGGCCTGTTCCTTTTTACTGGGCCTGCGAGAATGATGAGGCCTGTTATGAATCTTTCCGTCAATCAGATTGAATTGATTGGAACTTTTGAACAAGTCTACCTGGACATCTGCATTACCCCTGAAGAAGCCTACAAAGGTGTAAGTAAATTAGTAAGGAGCCATAAGTGAATGCTTCATATAAAATATTAAAATATTCTCATGAAATACTTCTAATTTAAAATTGTTGCTGGATAATTTCTCTTTCAAGTCATCCAATCCTACCATCGTTCATACATCTTCATGCTCGTTCAATTCAAATCCTCTATTCGCTCCCGGTCTTCTGATTTATACATAAGGGCCCACCGAACGCTGCTTTCGACAGATCATTTATTATCCGATCCTCATCCCTATGGAACTCTATCCCTTCCCACATCCGTCAATCCCATACCCTTCCTACCTTTAAATCCCGCCTGTTCAATCATTTCTTATCTGTCCAGTCCCCATAAAATTGTAAATATGTATATAAATTATTAGATCGTACTTCATGTTTTTTTTTTCAATTTTTTATTCTTTATTATTAACTGATTAAAGTTAGAAAGTTATATATATATATATATATATATATATATATATTTTTATTATGACTAATTAATTACTCTATTTTTTTTTTATCTATCTCTGAGGCTCCTAAGCCCACATTTCCATCTTTCTGTGTTATTCTAAAGAGACTCGTCCCAGATTAAATAAAGTATTATTATTATAACAACAATTTAAATATGAATTATAAAGTATAGATAATTAGAAAGTATGGATGTGCAGAACCTTATTAAAAACCACAAACAATATTGCTAGGGATGGAAATGATTAAGAAGTTAACACCTAAAAGGCACTTTTCTAATTCAAAATTAAATCAAATGCATGATTTTGAATTTCAATTTAGAAGGACTGTAGATACCTTAAAGTTGCTTTTAAGTAAAGTGTAAAATTGTAGTTCTACTACGGTGGTTCTCTAACTGTTTTTGTTTGCTGGAATAACTTTATATCGGTCTAAAAATATTTCATTGTACCCTTGTCGGACTAACAACAGTTTGTGAGAGAGTTATCCTTATAGCTGTGTTGTGTTATTGAAATTTTACCTATCTGCAATGAAACATGTATGAACCAAATAAAATTTTATCCTGATATGATTAAATTAAAAGTAGAGGTTGTGTTAAAGGTACATACTTGAAGGAAGTTAGTCGACTGTTCTACATATCATGGGTGATAAATATTCAGGACGCAGTCTTTTTAAAAAAAAATTTTTTAAATTTTTGCCATCGTTTCAATCCAAACATGTGGATCATCTTCAGGGCTGAAAATGTTTTTTAAAATTACAATCAGAGATATAATAGTATACGACCGCTAATTATAAATAATAAACTATAGTGATTGATGGTACATGAATCTTAACTAATATTGCAATACACATATTAAAATTAAATATGTAAATAGTTATACGAACTAAAACTAAAAAAAAATAATGTATATAATCCATTTATACAAATTTGTAATATTTTCTCTTACTAACCGTGGTTTGAGCACTGAGGTTGTTCAAGTACTGACACATGTTTGGTAGGCAAGTAAAAAGGTCAGAGGGGGAGGATTTCAGATAGTTGTCCTTTTTCAGATAGCAAAAGGTAGATAAACATAGTTAGAGGGGAAGGGAGGTAACATTTATGTTTGTAGAATATACATAATTTGCTGACTAAATATTTGAGTTATTTCATATGGTTACAGAAATGTGACTATTGGCTAGTAATGAAATAAACATAAGCAAAAGGTGCCAATCAATATAAATATAGCTTAGTTTGATAGAAACATTGGCAAAAATAAAAAAAAAATTTAAAAAAGACTGCGTCCTGAATATTTATCACCCATTAAAGTTACATAGTTTGTTGAAAGCATAAACTTTAACATTCTCGAGTTCAATGACGCCAAGCTCAATCTGCCTTGAGTGGTTTGAAATTTATTTTGTGGCGGACCCACGGAATGAATCTCAACCTTCCCATTCTGGCTAGAACAGGTTTGGTTGTACCTCTAAAACCACCAACATCTGCAATTAATTTTTTTTTAGAATCGTTTTATACTTTTTTTATTAATCTGTTTGTTTAAAATTATTTTTTTTAGATTACTACTCATCAGGAACTATCTAAAACAAGTTTTCTCAGTAACTTAGCATCCCTAATACCAATGCCTGATTGTAATCAAAGTCCGAGGAATATGTATCAGTGCCAGGTACCTTCATTTTTACATTTAAATTTGATTAGTAAAGTTACATAAAATTAAATTGTAGCTGATGTTCTCTGATATTTTTTTTTGTATTTGATCAATTTTATATTTAATTTGAACTAAATTTACAACTGCATTTATAAAGACTGTTTTGAAAATTGTTTAAAAAAACAAAAAATTTAGTGGTTTTGACGAATGAGATGTTAAAAGAAAGGAATTTCATGTAGAAATGATGTATTCAAGTTTTGATCTTTAAATTCATACTACAACGTAAATGCATATTCTTGAAAAATGTAAGTGATATCAAAACCTCGTACATTAGTAGGTCAGTAGGTCGAGACAGATCTTTATATTTTTAAAATTTCAAGGTAAACATCAAGATTCAATTTAAACATTCCAATGGAACATAGCTTATGTTTTAAGCCCTAAGATTTATTGTTTTCGGGTTATAGCCTCCTAGGTTCTATGGGATACCACTTGTCGGTGTTTAGATTTAAAAAAATTAAAATACTGCTATTGTATGTAAAATAAAAATCTATTAAAATGGTAAACTAATGAAAACATTCCTGAGATCTCTTAGGCATCTCAGATAATATAGAGACTTTTTATTATAAATAAACATGGTGTACAGATGGTTGACCGTGATTATAATATGAGAAGGAGTTGGTTGGGAGGCACGGTAAAATAAATACTACATTATTAAAATAGTATTTTATTCGTTACGCCGACGTTTTGCCCTACCACTTTGTAGGTCTTCATCAGGGCATGATATCAGCTACTGTAGGAAGCAGTTGGTAGACTGGTGTTGATTGAAGTGGGATGAAACGGTGTAACAAGTAAAATACTATTTTAATAATTTAATATTTATTTAACAGCACCTACACAACCTGCTCCTCATATAAATAATCATGTTTTGTTGGTATATTTTAATATTCTTAGATGTTAACATTGCCTTAGCTGTGATTGAATTCTTATCTGGTCTGGCTTCTATATTTCATTCTTCATAAATTAAAGAACTTCTTCACTAACCCAACAAGTTGGTAGGTATACTAATATATAATATAACTTTATGGACAACTTAAATGTTAGGCTGAAGGGATATTTTCCAGTAAAGAAAGTTAATTACTCATTAAGTTAACAGTTATTTCAACACAGTCATTATAAAGCGTGTAACTTCTCTAATGTAGTCTGTGTATGTTGAATAGATTTTTTTTTTATAATATATTATTTATAGGAATAAACTTTATCCCTTATATTGTTTATACTTTGAATTTATTAGGTAGAAGAAGAGTAGATATCTTATGCATGGGTTTCTTCACAATTATACTAGTATAATTAATTTAAATTAAAAAGTAATAAATAAAATTTATGAGAAGGAGTTAGTCGGGGGTGCGGTCAAATAAATACTAAATTAAAATATAGTAATTATTTTAATTTTTGCCGACGTTTCGACCTACTTTGCAGGTCGTCTTCAGAGCTACAAAAGATACAAAACATGTTGAAAATAAAAAATAAATATAAGTAGATATAAAATAAGAAGAAGTTGTCAGATACAGAAATAAAAGATGGTATCAGAGATATAGTGGGTGACAATGTAGCTAAATATTAAGTATTATATATGTAGAGGATACAATAAGTACATAAATGGAAAATAAGTATGAATAAAAATAAAAATAAAGGAGAATATAGCATGTAAGTTAAAAGTATACAGCTTGCGATAAAAGATAAGGAATAAGTGTATAACAAACTAATAGAGATTACATTAGATAACTGTGGGTTAACAGATAAAGAAAATTAATGTTAACGAATAAATAGATTGAAAATTGAATAATTATTGTCACAGTAACATTAATAAGTATTGTTACTGTAACAATACTTATTCAATTTTCAATCTATTTATTCGTTAACATTCATTTTCTTTATCTGTTAACCCACAGTTATCTAATGTAATCTCTATTAGTTTGTTATACACTTATTCCTTATCTTTTATCGCAAGCTGTTTACTTTTAACTTACATGCTATATTCTCCTTTATTTTTATTTTTATTCATACTTATTTTCCATTTATTTGTATCCTCTACATATATAATACTTAATATTTAACTACATTGTCACCCACTATATCTCTGATACCATCTTTTATTTTTATATCTGACAACTTCTTCTTATTTTATGTCTACTTATATTTATTTTTTATTTTCAACATGTTTTGTATCTTTTGTAGCCCTGAAGACGACCTGCAAAGTAGGTCAAAATGTCGGCAAACATTAAAATAATTACCCCCGACTAACTCCTTCTCATATTATATCAACGGTCAACCATCTCTACATCATAAATAAAATTTAGTTGATAAATACTTATTTTAGGTGGATCAGAGGGTTATGAAATAGTTTTCATAATATAAAAGAGATTGATGTTGAATAGAGAAATAAGATTTGTTGTATTTAATGTGCTATTGTTCGAATGTGTATTGTGTAATTTAGAATTTTCCCTCATAAAATCATTATGAGAATTTTTTATGATATCTTAGATTTGGGATTGTGTATAGCTTTTGCACAACCTTGAAACTCTCCTTTGTAAATTTTAATTTGTTTCAGTAATGTAGTTTTTTTAATGAAATTCAGGGTGGATTAATCGTTAATTACTCATTCCAAGAAGCCTTTAGTGTTATTTAAGTCTCATAACGGTGTTCCATTTATGTTTTATAGTCAAGATATTTAGTGTTCTTTGGATGCACTGCAATGAGCATTCTATTGAATATCAGAGGTTGGTAATAATTTCTATGTAGCACAAACGTGATCTTAATAGATTTTCCTGGATTTGTTATAATTTCCGATTTTTTAAAAATCAATTTTAACTTATTTTTTAATGCTTAAGGAAAGTATTATTATTATATAACAATATTATTATATTATATTATTTTTGTAATTTTTTTTTATCTGTGTGTTTTAGATGGGAAAGCAAACAATGGGTACACCATGTCACAATTGGCGTTATCAATCCGATTCTAAATTGTATTGGCTCCACACTCCAGCTTCACCTTTCTTCAGGCCAGCTCATTACGACCTTATTAACCTTGACGAGTATGCTATGGGTGTTAATGCCGTAATCGCTGTCATTTCATATACTGTAATATATATTTATTTACATTAAACCATGTGTAATAAAACCTTGTTGATCTGAGTTAAAAAAAACAATGTGTGGATATGATTCCCCACATATATAATTACAGTAAGGCTCGAAATCGGTTTTGTACCAAATATAAGTACCAATATCTGAACCGTTGGATTCAGAATTTCACGGGGGGTTAGCGAATCGTATTCTACACTTTTGTTTTTCTTTTTAAAATAAATAAAGTCGATACAAACATTTTGCTAGGCTTCAATACTGGAACGGTGATAGGTCTGTAGATCGATTAGGGACAAATTAGACCTTGAAGATTTTGATGCGTACAGCAAGACCCGGATAGTTCCTTCGGAACTATCGGATCCTGCGTTTTTAATCCCAAAAACGTACTATTTTCAAGATAACGCAAGGCATAGGGTTCGCATCCACACAACCTTACGTTAATTGTAGTACTGTCATTGAATACATGTCTCATTTCGTCGACTTAAGGCCTCTATGATCGAGAGAGGAAGAGTTTATATTATTTATTGATAATTTTTTTTATCGGCATACCATATCATCGTTAATTCTTCATCAAATCTCAGGATTGAGCCACCAATTTCAAAGGCTTCCTTCTTCTTCAGTTGGCAAAATAGTCCAAAATACAGGCAAACAATTTATGAAAGAAAACAAACTTTATTTACGAATAACTAAAAAATTACACACTTTTCCCTTGGTTATGCCCATGATTATATAAAAGATTACTGTAAATTCCCTACAAAAGGAAAAAAAATCATCGAAATCGGGCAATTTTTAGCAAAGATACGGATTATTGAAATTTGTAAACATGTTGGTTCCTAACATTAATGAAGATTTAAATTAATTTTTATTTCCTTTGTCGATTATGTTTATCAATAAAGTAATAATTGATTTCTTTATCTTTTGATACGTTGCATTATTTTATATGCTTATTAATTTGGTATTTGATAACAATATGCTGTGCAAATTTTTCGCATGGGCCTACTAGTAAATGAGTTTACTGATTAACAAATATTTGAGCCGTTTGGTACAAAATTTGTGTAATTACTGAGGGAATTGACTTCATGCTTTTAAATAGTTGGATATGATACACTTGATACACTTAATTTTAAAAGAAAAAGTAAGGTGTTATTTCTTACTAAAAAATACTTCTATTTACTGTATCTTATGTTTTTAGAACTTGTCCTAAACTGTTGAATTTTTCAAAGTTAACTACTTTAAACTTAACAACTTTTGTGCATTCAACAGCTCATAAAATATATAAAGATTTCAATTTAAAAATTCTCAGAAAAATCAAGGTTTAATTGTATTTTATAGAAATTTATATTTCATAATTATTATTTAATTTTAAAATATTTTTATAGGGGTATGACATGGAAGATGCCATGATAATAAACAAAGCATCGCTGGAAAGAGGTTTCGCCCATGGATCGATTGTAAAATCAGAATTTATCGAACTGAAATCTGTAAGAAAATCTAATATAAGATAATATTATTTATTATATTTTTTAAATATGATTTGTAGTTTAAAAAAATCATCATTACTTCTAGGCCAGCTCATATTTCGGATTGGATCCTAATAAACCACACTTGGCAGAATTTTTAGGAGAGGATGGGTTACCGTTTCCAGGTGCAAAAATCACTAATGGCCAACCTTATTATTGGTATGATAAAAAAAAATACCTATTTTATTGTTACATAATTTTTCATATATTTTTAGAATAATTTCCTTGCTTAATCTTGTACGTTTTGGTTTATTATTTTCAATAATCAACACGTGCGATCGACCAAAAAATTAAAAAACTTAACCCCCTCTCAAAATTTGAGGTTTCATGTTTCAGGATGCGTAGAATTCGAAAAACGAATAAAAATTTTTTTGTCCGTCCACCGTACGTGCATTTTCTCTGAAACTAATGGACTGATTTTTTTATAAGTTGGATATAAAATCAGAGGTCACCCGAGGATGATCCTCCTTCATCGACATTACTATCCGCCTTTTACTTTCAAAATGGCGCCCGAAAAACCTGCATTGCTATAGACTGTAGCGCCTAAACGAATGTACCGATTTCAATGAAACTTCGCTAAAGTCATTTTCTCTACGCCCTTTAAATTTATCTATATAACATACTTCAACGAAAAGAAGCTGGAAAAAAAGTTACGAGGGATGGTAAAATTAAATTCCGAATAACTCAAAAAGTTTACACTTTTTTGTCGATAGTGTATATGGTTTTTTAAAAGTTTACGAAATTTTCTAAAAACAAAAAAAAAAAAATCAGACAATTAGGAGCAAAGATATGGTCTCCTGTTTTTTTTTAATATGTTCTACTCCAAATGTTATATCCTTTGTTTGGTTTTTAAATTTTGAATGTGTTACTGAATTAATGCTATTTTTTTTAGCATATTACTAATGATTAAAAAAAAAAAAGTTTAGTCCAATGATTGGAATCATCTTTTATTAATTTAATTATTTGTAAATAGGAAGGTAATGTCACTTCAGATGTATAATTGTTTGGAAATAATAAACCATTGTGAAATAATTTGCAGGGTTTTTTTTTTTCTGAAGCCAAATAATGTTTTTGTTTTTTTTTTAAATTATTTCAGTTATTTTGATCAGACCATTTCAAAATTTACTGTTGGCCTATACCCCGGTAAAGAAGATGTAATAATTGATAACGTTAAACTTTGTGGAATGTTTCCTGGTGGAAGAGATGGAGTCACAGCAAAAGCATGCATCACGCTCAGGATTCCGGTATTATTTTGCTTACGTCTTAACTCATTATAAATTTATTATTATAATTTATTCTGTCTTTATTGAAATTATTAATTTACAGAGAAATCCCTCAGTTGGCGATAAATTTGCCAGTCGTGCTGGTCAAAAGGGTATTTGCTCCCAAGGTTGGCCTCAAGAGGATCTTCCTTTTACAGAAAGTGGAATCGTACCGGACATCGTTTTTAACCCTCATGGATTTCCTTCTAGAATGACTATTGGTAAAGTGCAGTATTATATTGTTTAAGTTAACTTAATCACCATTAATAAATTAGTAGTCCAGTTACAAACACAGAATAGTCCATTTTTTGTAAGAAATGGAGCTGCAAAGAAAAACAATCATAAGCTTGTTAAAATATATTGTAACATCCCTCTAATATTTTAAAATAATAATATAACTTCAGAAGATCACTTTATACCCTTAGGATACTTTCAAAAGGAATAAGGGGTTGTTAAATAAAAAACAAAATTATAAGAGTATTAATATAGTTATTTATCTCAGGTGTGGGTTACTGACAATCAGATCAACTCAGACAAACTATTATTATTTACACTATTTATATTAAAATTAAACACTGGTTTAAAAATAAAGTCAAGTATGAATTGACAAGCTAACCTTTTTTCTACATACAATGTTTCTTCCTTTGTGGCACTGAACTCATTTGTCTTCACACATTTTCTTATGTTCTGCCAAACACATATCCCAAAATGGTAACACTATTCTTCCACTCAACTCAAGCTCTCTGGGAAATCCTCTCTCTCTTGCAATTCCAAACAACTATTCTCCCTGCCAAACAAGATCTTCTAAGATGGTAAAACTATTACTGGGTTTTACCCACTGGAGCCAGGATAGGATATCTTCTCTTAACCTCTCTTCACTGCAGTCACACAACAACTGCTTGCCAAAACAAAAACCTTTGTCCCTCTCCTCTTTGGGATTTTCCTTCTTGGGAAACTACAGAGAAGCCATTTTCTTTTCCCTGCACTAGTAGGACTAGATTAGCTTGCCTTTTAACTGTTCAACATTAATTTATTAAATCATTTTTACTCACTTCTAATAAAGGTGTATATTACAATATATATATATATATTGACAAGGCTTTAGCTATAATATATAAATAATAATTATTCCAAATTATTACATTTTGATCGATCATTAACTAACAGCCTTGTTGATTCAAATACATTGAAATATGTTATTTTTTCAAAAAAAAAAACATTCAATTCCACAAGCACTTAGTTTCAAACAAGGTCCATTGGAGACAATCATATTACAGAATACGGATCATGTGACCCTTAATAGTTTTGATAAATTTTTCTGCTGTTATTGATTGTTCAATGTTCTATTTGAGTTCTGTTGATAGATAATTAATGGAAGTTTATCATTATTGATTCTTCAAACAGCATATCTGGCAGCAATTAGAGTGACATAATAGCCAAATACACTTTATTCATGCTTGAAGAGTACCAGGATTTCTTGGCTCATGGTATAATGGTAAAACTCGGAATGACTATGGTTGGAAGAAATCCAAGGCAGAACACATTGTTAACAATATCAAGAAATAGCATTTCTAAATATCTACAATAAGAAGAATTATTTTTACTTCAAAATATGTTCAATAATAAATCAAAATGTTCAAAGTGAGATGGTGCACTAGACAGTAGAGGCTCTTAATTGAAAAAACCTAGTAAGATAAAGTGAAAAGGTGCACCAAACAAGCCTAAGAAATTGGTACCTGGATTTTGTGGATGAAGACATTTAATAAAAACTAAAAAAATACAACACTATAGAATAAATTGGAATGATTTGAACTATCCATCAATGATATAAGAACATGATAGATAAAAACATGACAAACAAATTTGTTGAACCCTAAGAAAAAGTAGAAGAGGAGCTGCCATTTTCATTACAAAAATATTACTTAAAAAATCTTCCACAAGATCAACAAGTTTTTAATATTTCACTATCTTTTTTAAAACCCATCTTCAAAGAATCACTTGTAATTTCATATCTGCAGTTTTTGTAACAACATGCTGCGTCCGCCAATCGATCATAAATCCAGCCACTAATTCTGGTTTTTTTTTTGTTTTTTTTTATTTCTTTATGACATTTACAACTGTATTACATAAATACATCAAGTAAATTTGGACATAATTGATATAATGACATGAATACACTTGCTGAGTAACTACCCAATGGTAGCACTCTAATGATATGACTACATTAGGAGATCATGGGGCCATCTTCTTTTCAGATGCCTCGGAGGGTTATCAGGAATTGAAGAGGAAGCAAGGTTAGAAACGAGAGGGTTGGGATGATTCTGAAGTTTATTATGGAAGGATAGGTATCTGGATTGGGCCAGATCTGAAACATAAGGAACATTAAGATCTTTATGGATAATTTTATTAGTGACAAAGTAAGGAGCATTGAGGATTTTACGAAGGATTTTGGATTGTAAGGATTGGATGCGAGAGGAATTCGATGGTTTAGTGGAGCCCCATAGTCAAGTATATGAGTCTTTTGTAATTAATGGGAAGTTTAGAGCATTTGTCTAGTAAGTGCTGAAGTAATCGGAAACGTCGAGCGGTTTCTTGTCGTTTCAGTCTAGTATGAGGATTCCAAGTTAGTCGTTTGTCCAGGTGGAGTCCTAGGTATCGGATTTGCTCAACAGGGATAAGTGGAGTATTGTTAAAGGAAACTGTAGGACAGGAAGTCGTTGGTTTACGTCGAAGCTGTTTCTTTTAGTAATGAAATTTTAATTTCATATTCATATCCAAATAATAGATGTATTTCTATAGTAAACGTTTTTTGCTTGCTGCTACATTTTTTTTTTTTTTTAAATGGCCATTTCTGTGTTTTGATAATTTTACTACTCGAAAAATCAAATTTAATTCTTTCAAAATATTATTATAAATTTTTATATTAAACAATAAAATAAGTCAATTCATACTTTTAGCTATGATGATTGAATGCATGGCTGGCAAAGCGGCAGCATTGCATGGTCAAGTTCACGACGCAACACCTTTCGAATTTTCTGAAGAGGACACAGCCATAGAGCATTTTGGCAAATTATTACAAGCAGGTATGGCTATTAATATTCAATTAATATTAATATTCAAAATTTCTTCTTGAGCATTCATTATATTTTCTATCATGAACAGTAACTTTAAAATTAATGTGTATTGTTGATTAAATGATATTATGAGATTTAAAAATCTATTATCTAAAAGCATATGAAATACTGATGAAGCTGTGATAATGTATTATTTTTAGGAGGATATAACTACTACGGAACAGAAAAAATGTACAGTGGTATAAATGGTTGTGAAATGAATGCTGCCATATTTTTTGGAATCGTCCATTACCAACGTTTGCGGCATATGGTGTCTGATAAGTGGCAGGTTAATATTAAATTTATTAAATCTTTAGATCCATGTTATACTTAATATACTAAAAGGATGACAGTATTACATAGCATAAGATATGATTTATATATTTTTTATAAACCTTGTTATAGAAATAAATTAAGCATATTATTAAATCTTGTTTTTTATTTAGAATTTAAACTTTCTGAGGATCATTAATTTCTTGAATAAGTCTAAAAACTCTCAAAGAGTGGTTATAGCTATAACTGATTTGTAATTTATTTATTTGATATTCAAAAACATTTTCTCTTACTTATTTTATTGTTTTAAACTGAAAAATTGTTGAATTGAATTTTCATTGGTATATCTTTTCAGGTAAGGAGCACGGGGCCGACAGATGTCGTTACAAGGCAGCCAGTCAAAGGTAGAAAAAGAGGAGGTGGTGTCAGATTTGGTGAAATGGAGCGCGATTCTTTAATATCTCATGGTGCTTCTTTCCTGTTACAAGACCGTCTCTTCCATTGTTCTGATAAAACTATGGTAATATATTTTTTTTAAACAAAAAGCCTTATCATTAAAAATATTCGAGTAAGGAAATGGTTCAGGGTGACTGTCATAAAAAGACTGAAATATTGAAATTTTTTAAAAATAGTGAAAAATTTATGACTGCAACCCCCGTCCATCTCCCTACTCTATAATATACCACGGTCAACCGTTAAGTATTCAATTAAAAAATAATCATATTAATTATTTCTTTAAACCTAAAATAATGTCTAATATTGTAAAGTTATACCATTGCTCTGATTTTCTTTGCATTATACTAATCTTTTATGAAAGGCTATATGTAATGTCTCGTTTGAAAAGCCGAAGAATACTTGTGAGAAAGTGGTGTGGTATTACTCTATTACTACTAACCAAGTAGGTGTCTACGACAACCTTTTTATGAAATTTTCTAACCTGACTTTCTCGGTTCATTGAAATAATTGTAATAGGATATGATATATAGATATAATAATAAGTTATATATGTAAGAAGAAGAATTAAATTATATTTGAATAAAAAAAAAATATGAATATTTTTCAAATAAGAATGATTTATCGCTATTATTGACAATATTAGAATACTGGATAACTAAAAAAATAATTATATTTCTAAATTTTAATGCATATATCCATTAAATTTTTTTGAAAATGGCCAAGTTTGTAAGTCCAAAACATTATTATGTATGAGAATAGAATTTTCATGAATATTATTATTTTCTTTGGGATTAACACTGATCTGATGTTTAATTTAGGATTAATTGGTTATTGAAAATAATTTACTGTTAATAAAATAATATTATTTATAAAGCCTTGATTCAAAAAATTTCAATTACTACATTCCATCTTTGATAAATAAAAACTTGTAAAAAAATCTCTTCGGTAACAAGTTTTCCTTCTTTACATTTATGAAGAACTTAGCAACTCAGCTTACTTGACAGTAAGATTTTCAAACTTCTTTTGTTATATTCAACTCAAAAATAGCAACATCTCACATTTTTTTTTTGTTTTTCCCCAAACCTAGAGTTTTAGTTACACTTCAGTCATTTTCTGTGTAGGTTGAGTGTAACCAAGGGGCTAACCTTTTCTTGAACAAGCTACCCAAACATAATTACCTATTTAACATATTTTTAATGTTATTTCAGTTTATTTTGTTTAGTAATCTAATTTAAATAAATTTACGTAGGTCTTTTTTAAAGCTAGGATCGTTGTAATATTGGGCAAGTTCCGCTATTCTTTATCGATATTTGTCGAGTCAATAGATAGAATATTAGTCGAGTCAAAAATCTTTCGTAAACTCGGCATTCAGTTATAATGTGTTTCACTGTCAGAGGAGTCCCTTAAGTTTACGAAGAATCGCGGGACATAAGGTATCCATGGTTAAGGTGTGTATGACTTATACACAAGCGCGTAAGGATTACTTTTCCTATTTGACGATGTCCAAGAGGAAACGTCACCCTTAATCTCCCTCAATCTATTTTCATTGAAACGACATTGTATGAACAGTAAAAATTTAATAAAATATTAATTATTGATATACTACTAAATAATTTGTTTTGTTTTTTCTAGCCATATCATTTTGTTGAGTCCGATAAAATTATAAACTATATTTTAAGTTACTATTTAGGTATACTATATGCAAATATATTGATAACTAAAGAACAACAAATTTATATATATATTTTTTGTTTTTATTTACAGACTCTCATCTGTAGAACGTGTGGAACGATTATTGGACCTTTATTTATCGAAAATAGCCGCTGTGAAGATCAAAGCGATAATGAAACACTCAGGTGTAAATTATGTGATTCTGCTGGTAAAATAGAGAAATTGGACATTCCTTATATTTTCAGGTTTTTAGTGGTCCAACTGGCATCAGTTAATATAAAATTGAAAATAAAGCTGGAAGGAAACACCATTTAATCTCTATAATAACAAATGTATATAGTGTATATGTTTTATTTGTTAACTATGTTTATTGTTAAATGTGATACTGAATACATTATTGTTGTAAATGTGTTTTGATTTTTTATTATAAGATATTGTTATTTTCTTATCTTGTAAAATATAAAAAATTTATTGATGTGGTTTTATTACATATTAGATTTTTAAAAAATAAATAGGATCCATCCAACCTATCCGTTAATTTAGTGTATGAAAAATACTATAGAAGGCTAAAGCTTTTCTGTTATCTGGGCGTGTCTAAGTAACAAAGCACTTAAAATTGTTTCCTGTATTACTTTTAATAATAGTAATGAACTCTGGTACCTTTAAAATGAATCAGTCTCTTAAGTAATAGATTATCTTATCTGCATTACAAGTACAAACAGACGCAATGTTCATATCTAATTATTACATCAAATGCCGTGTGCTAGATAAATCTTAAGCACTGCTGTTGCATAATTTGTCTGGAATGTAGTTCACAAGGTTCATTTTTATGGCTATCTTTGGACGTTGAAATACTTTCAATGTGTTTAAAAAAAACTTATCATTTTTAAGTATCCAATGAAAGTTTTCTTGATTTTATAGGGTTACATTAATTTTTATCAAAATAAAAATTGATTTTAGATAAGTTAAGTTCACTAGATCTTGAATGGTCATCATATAATGAGTGGTAAAATTACTCCAAACTAACATCACTTTAATTTATTGATTGTCAGTATTTCTTTTTCATATTTATATATTTTAATTTAAACTAAACTGTTAATAGAAGCTATGGTATTTTTCCTGTCTAATTACATTCTTAAAATAATGTTAATAATAAAATTTCTAGGAATGAACACTTAATATTTGAATGATGAAATCATACCCAGAAACTATCTCTAACAAGATTCCAGGAAAGGAACAAGGAAAAAGTAATTTTATTATAGCTTAATTCCTTAGAGACCTCTCATTTTAAGAAAAAATATATTTATATTAAACCTTTTTTTTAAGGACATGAATTAATGACAAAATTTGTTCAAGAAGAATCTGATCAATTTTTTAAATAAATTGATTGATAAATTAGCTTTTTAATTTACAATTTTAAGTAACATTTTATTTTGATCAGTATTTAAACTTTGTATCAGTATTGCTTGGTTTTAATTTATCGATTTCTGCTTCTATTTATATTAAATATCCCAAGTAAGAGTAAACTGATATATATATATAGTGTGATTTGAAACTTATTCAAGGTTCAAATTCATTTTATTGACACACATTTCCATTATTATCCTTGTAAGACGATAAATTTGTTCTTTACATCTGAACTTAAATTATTTTGTAGGGTAAAAAATCTACAAATAACATAATGAAGAAAATACATATATATATATTTTTTTTTTACAGCCTGTTCATATAAGTCTTACAACTTGTAGGCCTACAAGTTTTTACAGCCTGTTCATACAAGTTGTTGGCCTCCCCTAATTAAGGGGGTATTATAATTAAGAATAATATTAAAGAATTCTTAATATTTGGTTAAATTTTAAGTTCACCAATTATTTCCTCCAAATTTATTTGAATTATATTATAGGAACAGTTCATTTCTACATATTTTTAAATAAAATATATATATATATATAAAGCAATACCATTCTGGCCATTCCATACATGTATTAAAATTTATTTGATTTAACATCAATAGTTGAAAATAATAAATTTATTGCAATTATATTAAGCTTGTTAAGTAAAAGGAAAACTAGAAATATTAAAAGTCACAAAAATTAAGGTTGGGCCAGATAGTTATAAATAAAAATTACTAAAATACAAAATTTTTAAAATGAATGAGAATCAGGAGTTCTTAAGTGATGAATCATGCCTTAAGGAACTGATTTTTTTTTCTTTTTAAAAAAACATAATCTCTGTCTCTGATAGGTGATAAGAATGTAACGTAACCTTCAAACTAAATAGTGATCGCTTTGAAGGTCACACCCAACAAGTATGACATGACCCAGTTTCAAAACAGCTATTCATAGACATTTTTTTGGCAAATTGCCCCAAGTTGACTCAAAATTGTTTAAGCTACCCTTAACTATGGTATAGAAGGTTAGAATAAAGATTTATTTTTCATAATAATTTATTGTTACGACCTATACATATCACATTTCAACAAAATGTCAACATTTACTATAAATAAATAATAAACACTTTTAAAGTGGAATAATTAATACACATCATGAGTATGTATTTTGAGAATCAGCAAAGTTTTTGTTTATCTCACTTGGCGAACTGGATAAATCTTACAATAAATAACCCGGAGTTGAGTCTTTCACCTCCTTGGAGTATTCGAACACTACTTAATGGAATCGTTATTACTTAGTTGCTTGTTCAAGATAAGCGATGAGATCAGCTCGTTCTTGTGGTTTCTTGATTCCAGCAAACACCATCTTAGTTCCTGGAATGTATTTCTTTGGATTTTCTAAATATTCAAAGAGAGTATCCTTGCTCCATGTAATACCTAAAACATATAAAAAAATATGTTAATAATGTATTTAATAAAACAAGCACCTTATTACTCATAGATTCGCCAAGAAATCAACATACCTTTGGTAATATTGGCGTCTGAATAGGTGAATCCTACGGCCTGACCCGTTTTCCTTCCTATTAATCCACTTAGATTAGGACCAACTTTATGTTTGCCGCCTTTTTCTACAGTATGACACTGAGAACATTTCTGCACAAAAACCTATAACAATAAAATTAATGGTTAATAAAAGGTGTAATAAATAGTTCACAGGATTCTAAAGACATAAAAATATTTTAGTACTTTCTAGATGAAAATATTCCTCACTAATGATACAAGAGAAGAAATTATAAGCATGAAGAAATAAAGAGGCAGTAAAGTTAGACACTTAGTAAAAAATAACATGGAATTCATAAAACAAAATTATTCATGAAGCATATAAATAAAATTTCACAGAAAAATATTTATTGATCATACACACCTTCTTTCCCTTTTCAGCATCACCAGCAGGGACTCCCATACTGACTATCTAAGTATACCTGAAGAAAAAAAATTTAATTAATTACTTATAACACTTCAAAAGAGGAGTAATTTCACAACCACGCGAAAAAAAAGACTGAGCAATTGGACTAAGGAAAGCAATTGATTGACCTTGAATACACGAGGCCATTGAATGTAGGTTAATGCTAATTATTTATAGAAATGGATATAATAATTTAAAAGCACAAAATAAAAGAAATTAACTCATTATTCGTGTAATTTAAAGTAAATTGTAAAACCTTATTACGTCTATCTCAATATTACATCAGACTAATAAAAGAACGATAATCGAGAAAATTAAAGGTTTTTCATAGAAGAAAAAGATAATTAACGTATATAAAGTTCAAATTACAACAAAAAAACGTGGGAAACTAAGCAAATAAAAGATAAGACTCACTGACTGTGGTAACTGACGAAGAACCCGTACTTCACTGAGCGAGAACCGCTTCGAAAAAGAGTAGGACTAAAAGAACCTTAAGGCGTGATCGATACCAAAGAGCAACACCCTTCTTAACGACTACTCCGAGCTCTTTGGAATGCTACCTCTTCAGTTCAGTAGTTCTAATTAGTGATGGGGTGTGGCAGAAATTTTCCGTCTCAGTTCCGAAAGTGACAGCCACTTGCGGATCCATGATTTAATTTTGGGAGAGGAGATTCAGTCTGAAAGTTTTTTTTGTTTTTTTTTATAAAAATGACGATAATTACTTAGGAAAAAAAGAAAGAAACTAACTATCTATATTAAATGGTGTTTAAGTGATTCCTTAAATCCTTTTAAAAGTAATTACACGAACAATAATACTTTAAGAGATAATTTTTAATATATTTTTCCATAAAACATGGTTATATTTTACCATTTGGGGGAAGGGGGCTTCAGCCCGAAAGCCCCCTCCCCCGTAGATCCGCCCGTGGGGACAGCTCCGGAAAAATCACTGTGACAAATCACAGTGATTTGTCACAAGTGGTTTTTTTCTCGGTGATAACTACATATAAAATGACTCCTTGGCGAAAGCGTCACTGTGAAATCACATTTTACATCTTTGAACTTATATTATAATAAAAAATAGATTTTCCAGTCATAAATTTTATATTTGACGGGGAGGAATATATCTGGGATCTGTATACAGTCCTGCAGAGAATATTATAATTTATTTAATTTTTAATTCATTTTTTTAGTCATAGTTTCAACAGTTAAATGAAAAACTTTCCGTTAATTATTTCAGACATTACTCATTCAAAAATATATAGTAATAAATGTTCAAGTCATCCAAAGTTCAAAAAGTATTTTTAATAAAATTTGACAAATAACTATTATTTTAGAATTAAATATTTCATGATTATTCTCTTAATTCATTTATTAAATAAATGATGTCAACAATGCCAAGATCGCTGAAGGGATAGAAGTGATCAGAGCTGTGCGCTTGTCGCTGTGATCACCAGCTCCGGCCCAGTCACTGTGACAGAATCACAGGTCCGCCTATATCACTAGTTCTAATAATAATAAGAATATTCTATAATAGCTCGGTTATCGTCTCAATTCTTTCAATAATTATTTTTTATATTAATTCTTATTATACAAGGGCAGAGACAATTGTTTAAAATAAATTCAATTTTAATTTATGTACGATATACTGCATCACAGGGTCGCAGTCACAATTCTTCAGTTTTCTATTTTTTTTTTTTTTTCATATTATACAAAGTCAAAAAAATAAAAAGTTATGAAGCAATATTGTCTAGAGTTGTGGGCAGACCAAAAGAAACAAAAAGGAAAATCAATCTCGTTATTTTTTTTTTTTTACTTTAAAATACATTAAACAGAGAACATAAATGAAACTTTTATCATTCTACATAAGAGCAGGAACGTTCAAAATTTGAAATAATCTTTGTAATGATAAATGTAATTTTTACTTTTGATTGATTTAATTTCACATTGTTGTATCATTTAATAAATGTTAGTGAATGTATATATTATTACCTTCTTTTTTTAAAAATATATTCTGATAGGTTTCATACTGTGTTTACTTAATCTATTCTATCTAATTTCTCCAAAAATTCTATTCTTTAATAAGTATCAATACTTGCATTTTATCTCGGCATTAAAACTAAACTGAATAAGAGATATGTAGTTAGACATGATATTCTGGTCGACTTCACACTGTTCAGTTTTATAAGAAAGAACTTTATATTCAGATTCAATATTAATCTTAGTATGTGTCAGCCCAATCGGATTTACGAGGAAAATAGGACAAAAAAGACGTTTGAATGTAAAATAAATAATGGCCACTACTCTGTGTGATAATTCCACTTACAACCGATATTTGTTTTCATTCACTCAGAAGAACCAGGTAGTGTAAATAAATGCAAAGCATTTATTAATTAGTGAGTACCTTCTCGTTCAAAATCGTCGTTGATTCCAACAGAAGCTTTGCATTTCACAGGTCAGAGACCACTCTAAGCGGCTTGGCTAGACGCGGACGTCAACAGGCAGTGAATGACTAGTTATTTTGAAGAGAAGCCAAATGGCAACTGCACAAATGGATCGTGTGAGGGGGCTTTAATTCAGGAACTTTATCAACTCAGATTTTTTTAAATAGCTGAACATCTTATCAAAGTAGTAATGAATTATCCATCTTCCTGGACACAACTCATTGTTTCTGAAATCATAACTGCATGTGATTTGTATCCATTGGTATGATTTTCCTTTCTCTGGTTAGTTCATGACTTACAGTTGAAATGGAACTATTCACTAGCGGATTCAGGATTTAATTTTGGGGGGGCTTCAGTCCAAAAGATTTTTTTTTCATATATGTATAACAATAATTAATTAGAAAAAATAAATAAAGAAATTAGCTACCTATATGAAATGGTGTTTAAGTGGTTCTTGAAGTACTATTAAATGTAATTACACAAACAAGAATACTTTAAGAGATAGTTTTTAATATAATTTTCTGTAAAACATGGTTATATTTAACCATTTTGGGGGAGGGAGGGAGAGGGCTTCAGCTGGAAAGTCCCCCATAGATCCACCTGTGGAACTGTTTATTGTTGTTGATTACTAAATTAAAATCACTTGATTCTCATTCCACCATCTTTTTATGTAGGTCTGTAAATCTCAACCATATTAGAATATTATGGTATAATTATTCTGCTACATAATCAAACTATTGTATAAGTTAAAGTTGATGGGTCTGCCTAGGTTTCAATATACTAAGATGACTATTTTATCAATAATTAAAATGAGAAAGCTGAAATAAATTTTAACCCCTCATAGAGAAGCATAATTGAACCCAAAAAGAGGTCTCCTAAAAGTTGAACACTATTAATTAACCATATTAATAACTCAAATTTGATTATTTACTAATGGAATTACATCATCTATAAATTGCTGAATATTTAACAGAAAATAAATATATCTGTAAAGACATTCTCATTTTTTTCCTGTATAAAATTTCTCTAAAACTCCTCTCTTAATATTGTAATTCTAATCAACTAATCCCAAGTAATGTTAATATTCTAAATCTAAATGATTAAGCAATATAAAAAAAAAAAATCTTCCTTCCACCTGTAAAATTCCCTGAAATCGTCTTATCTGTCTGTCACCATGATTTTATAACATAGTGGGTCCATCATTACTAAAAATTTACAATTTGCTGCTAGATGCTACTCATATCAAATTTAAGTCTTTAATATCAATATTATATTAAATGAACTTTAATATTAATATTTAATATTACATTTATTGATCCTATTAACTTCAAAATAATTGGCTAAAAATAGTGAGTAAATTCCTAACTAAAAATATTTATTTAAAAAAAAAATGGCTAGCAAATATATGAGGATAAGAAAAAATAGAACAACATGTTTATGATTAGCAAGTCAATATCTACTATTTGCAAACTATAGAACTTCAAAGGAGAAACAAAAAAAATTTTTTTTTTACCTCAAACATAAAATTTATTTCATCTCTCTCTCTCTCTCTCTCTCTCTCTCTCTCTCTCTCTCTATATATATATATATATATATATATATATATATATATATATATATTACTAAAAATTTGTTTACAACACTTTAAGGTCAAATGTTGTAATAACCCCTACCGCCATTTATTTATTTTTTTCTGATTTAATAATAATCTGCTACTTACTGGATTTCATACTATATTAGTAAAATAGTAATATATTAGTATTCTTTTTTTTTTTTTTTTTCTTGCCACTTCCAGGAATTTTATTATATATATTAGTAATAATGCATTATTTTAATTTCATTCTCTGGATGAATCAAATTCATCAGGTAGGAAGATATAAAATCAAACAAATTACAAAATAGGATATATCAACAGTTCAGGCAGATTTTAAAAACATTAACAAAAGTAAGAAGGCCTAAATAAATTGGCTACATAACGATCTCAACAAATGATCGACTTCCTGAGATAGCCCTGGTTATGGAATGTAGTTTAGCACTCACTATTCGAGGAGCGAAGGCTAAGTAACAGATACAAATATTTTAGTTTTAATCTTTTAAATAATTACTCATTTATTAATCATTCATTTAAAAATAAAGTCATTAATGATAATTTATTATTTAACCAAAAAAATATCCAAGAAAAAATATTTATTGATTAAAGATCAATTTATTCTATAGTTACATTTTTATTTTGTGGTCATTAAATCAGGCCATATACATTTTGTTTTCCTCTTTATTACTCAATTCAAAACTGTCAATGGTCATTGATAGCCTGCGAAAGTGCTCACAATAAACAAGTTCTATGAAAAATGCTGGGCGTAATAGGCATGAGAAAGAAGATTCCACAGCGGCTAATCTTTTGAATCTTTTTTTTAGATTTCTGAACCTTGTTGTATGGAGAAAAATTTATCGGAGAGGAAAGATTGTAGTATGTGGAAAGAAGTATTGTTCTGAGTTTGATGAGAAGCCTCTTGTGCCAGACTCTGTCAAATGGGCCTGCAACATATATATACAATGTGCCAGTGGCATACATCTTTTGCACCAATGTTATTGATGTATAATCTGTAATTCTGAGTAGAATGTAGAAAACATCATCCAAATTGATCTGGTAGAAATTTTTGGTTTGTTAATATGGTAATAAGTCTTTTGTATAGTAACTTTTCAAAAATGTTGGCACATAAAGGAAGTAAGGTCTGTACCATGAAGTCACCTTATAGATGACTTTTATAAGCAAACCGATATGTAACACCAGCACATACAATGATCTGAGATGTCTAACCAAGTTTTAATTATTTTTTAAGAATTAATTTTCTAGCTATGAGAAATGTTTAAGTAGAATATTCATCATCACTAGACAAATAAACTTTCTTAGACATATCAGATCTCTGAGATGGATTGCATATGTTGGGTGATTAAGAAACTTGCCATAAAAAAAAAAAAAAAAAAAAAAAAAAAAAAAAAAAAAAAAAAAAAATGTAATTCTTAATATTGTAAATGAGCAAGTAATGTTACCTTTTTTGCTCAAAAAATAAAGAATATCAATATACGATTTATACACTGTATTTTAAAAATATATAAATGAATTCATCAGTTTTACTATTGTAGAAGACCTATTTTGTAAATTAAAAAGTATTAGTTTTAAATCAAACATTGTGACTTAATAGTACCTTACATTTCATATGTATAATTCATAATTTTGTTCATATGTATATGAATTTAACTCATGTACTTGTATTCTTTATGTAGTAAATATATATTATAAATGAGAAAAATGTAGTGTAATGTAAGTGGTTATTTTTATTTCTTTTAAATGCTGTATGTAATTTTGTAAAATATATAGCAAATAAACTAGTGTAAAAGTTGTATACATTACATCCGAAACTTACCACAAAAAATAACGAAAAATTAAGCAATGAGAATGTAGTTAATGTAATAATAATATATAATAATAATTATATATATCACTATTATTATTTATATTCCTACAGAATACTTACTTTACCCTTAATTTATTTTTATTATGTTTTTCTTTTGGTTATTTATTTCTGTCTAAACTATACAAATATCTCTTGTATATCTGATTTATTTCTATCTTAATGAAAATCCAATGTTTGAAAGTTTTATTAAGTAATAAAATAACAATGACTGAATTGTGATTATTTGTTCTATGATATAAATATCGACTATAATTACGATTATTATGACTATCGACTATAATAAAAATATTATATATCATTAGCTATGAGCAAAGAATAATTTTTAAATACTATTATTAAAATATTAAGATTTTAAATGAAAGTGTGTCAAAATTTAAAAGGATGAATTATTCCTCATGAACATGAATAATTTAATAGATTGAAAATCAATTAACTGCAAACTTTGAAAACAATTTAAGCAAAATATTTTAATTTGAATCAGATATACAATCAGATAATATAAATCTGTAGTTTACAGTAAATACAGCCATGAGCATCAAACTGTTTGATTGAAAAGAAATAATGGGATAAACTAAATTAAATAGAACTCTTCACAGAAACACATTTGTTTTGTTTTACCATTTATTAAAGAATATATAACAAAACTATTACATAACCATAATATTTATAAATACAGTTCGATATACTGTCGATACCTTGCATTCAAAACTCTATACACTTAAAATAAATACATTTATTTGTTTTCTTCTATTATGTTGTAACATATATTTTAAAATGCATAAGACAACTATTATTTATTTGTATTTATAAACAAAGAAAATATAAACAGAAAGAAAATACTTCACAGAATTTAACTAATAAACACATTATAGAAGGACATGCAGGCCTGTCACGTTAAGAATCAAATAAACAAACATTTAAACAATTTGAGAAAGCGAAAGTTAAATTTTTAGTGACTATAGGTTTAAAGGAAGTTTGAATACTAATTGTCATAACTACATGACGGTAGCAGCACTATAGGACAAAATGATCAAATAATAGTTATAAAACCTAAAAAAAGAGAGCTAACACTTCTACCATCCAATAAACGTATAATTTCAACTAATAGTTTTAAAAACCGCTAGGAAAAGTCAGCACTACGCAAACCACACGAAAACGGAAGTTAGTTCAAAAACTAGCCGCAAGGTAGAAGCACTATCCAGGGGGCAACAGAAGCTACTGATGAGACCACGAAACTCGAATATAGTTCATAAAACAGAAGATAGAGGCCAGCATTATCCAAGGAACCAAGTTGACACTAGGTAGCAGCACTACTAAGGCTCCGGGTCGACTAGTCTAAAAATGATGAATCTGATTAAGTGTTATTTTCGCCATTTATTAAATCAATACATTTTTGAGGAAACGCAATTGGGTAATTATTTACGAACGGTCCTCCTCTCGCCATCTTGGCTGAAGTGATGTTATGTCCCGTGTTCTGATAACGTTTACCAAATCTAGCACCAGAAAGCGCCACTATTGCGGAGGGGTTGTCTTGTCCCCTCCACCTTACCTCTGTTTTCAGTAAATATAGAAATTAGATCGTTTAGGTTATATATTACCCGCCTTTTTTTAAATTAACCATTCCTTACCCACCATTAAATAAGCATCGATTGAACACCCATTTCCATCTTATCCACATAATATTTTTATGTTTATACTAAAGAATAAGGTATTCTAGGTTACTTTTCCTTGGTCAATTTGATCATTACTGGTGGCAATTTATCCTTATTTGGACAATAAGTCATTCTCGATAGTTAAATTATTTACAGTCTTGAAATACATATAGGGAAACCTTAGGAAGAAATTAATAAACTCATTAAACAATGTCTGGAAAGTTTGAGGCTGGAAGCCAAAACATGAGATGAAGTAAAACCTAAATCTTTCATAGGTCTATACTTCATTTATATAACTAAGGGACATTTTACATTTTATGAAGAAGAAGGTAATGAGTTACGTCTGGCGGAATACACATGATGAAGATAACTTACACTTTCTTGCCTAATAAATCATTCTGACAGGATTCAGAAAAATTAATGAGACAATACAATATAAAAGTAGATACAGATAATGTAAGTAGACAGCAATGGAAATGGCTAGGGATAACTGGTCATCTGGTATTGCCAGTATGTACCTGAGTAGACTGAAAATGTGTTTTATTGCTAGAAGATTTAAGTAACATATAATTGAAAAATATAACCCTTATCCAGCATCAAAAGCATTATAGAAAATTGTTTAATTCTTCTTGCTAGAAGATTTAAGTAACATATAATTGATAAGTATAACCCTTATCCAGCATCAAAACCCTTATAGAAAATTGTTTAATTCTTCCTGAATTGTATTAATATTGGACATACTTAGATAATGTACAATTAGAGATAAAGTGTCACAATTAAAACAAAACTTAAGTTAATAAACTTCTTTCATTTATGATAAGGAAAGCGAAAAGCATTAATAATGCTGAATCTCGAAGCTAAAAAAACAAAAACGGGCAATATATAAACACTACAATTATAAATAATATTAGTAATATATAATGGTAAAAAAAATTGATGTAGGTAATATGTGTAAATAATAACATCTGAAATATAAAGTTTGGTTAATCGATATATTGAAGATACAAAGAAATCGACAAGTTAAAAAAAATGGTGGGCACTATATATTGTAAAGGTTACAATTGGTAATTATTTGTAATGAACGTAAGGTGGAGGGGACAAGACAACCCCTCCGCAATAGTGGCGCTTTCTGGTGCTAGATTTGGTAAACGTTATCAGAACACGGGACATAACATCACTTCAGCCAAGATGGCGAGAGGAGGACCGTTCGTAAATAATTACCCGCAATTGTACTTCTAAAACTCGCCACTAGAAAGCAGCACTACCCAGGCTCCTGGTGGGCTCGAATAGTGAGCTCCTGCAACTTCCTAATATCCTAATACAAATCGACGAGTTTCTCGCTTATAATTCAAATAAAATTCGTAGTTCCTATGTTCTGCCAACAGATGGCAGTGCTATCATTATCAGGACCTCTTCGAATAGTGAGCTCCTGTTATTTCTTCCATTCATAATACAAAATGGAGGTATTCAGCTTAAATTCTGGTGACGGACGCTTCTGGGACTCTAATTGTCTGTTTATTCATGCTCTAAATTGATTAGAATATTTAAAAAGATAAGATAATGCCTGTTTTTCTATTTTTAACCCAAATATTCAAATTTCCATTATATATTAAATAAATATATTTTTTTCCCTACAATAACTATTGTTATATTAAACTATATAATTTGCGTGTTAATTCATGTTCTGAATCGATTAAATTGTTTTAGAATTGTTCAAAATAACTCCTCTTTACTCCTATTTCGTCTAAATATCAATAAAATGGAGGAATCGAAATAGTAGTTCTAAAAGTCGCCGCTTGGGAGCAGCACTACCCAGGCTCCTGGTCGGCTCGAATAGTGAGCTCCTGCAACTTCCTAATATCCTAGTACAAATCGACGAGTTTCTCGCTTATAATTCAAATAAAATTGGTAGTTCCTATGTTCTGCCAACAGATGGCAGCGCTGTCGGTATCAGGACCTCTTTTAAAAGTGAGCTCCTGTTATTTCTTCCATTCATAATACAAAATGGAGGTATTCAGCTTAGATTCTGGTGACGGACGCTTCTGGGACTCTAATTGTCTGTTTATTCATGCTCTAAATTGATTAGAATATTTAAAAAAATAAGATAATGCCTGTTTTTCTATTTTTAACCCAAATATTCAAATTTCCATTATATATTAAATAAATATATTTTTTTCCCTACAATAACTATTGTTATATTAAACTATATAATTTGCGTGTTTATTCATGTATCGAATCGATTAAATTGTTTTAGAATTGTTCAAAATAACTCCTCTTTACTCCTATATCGTCTAAATATCAATAAAATGGAGGAATCGAAATAGTAGTTCTAAAAGTCGCCGCTTGGAAGCAGCACTACCCAGGCTCCTGGTCGGCTCGAATAGTGAGCTCCTGCAACTTCCTAATATCCTAGTACAAATCGACGAGTTTCTCGCTTATAATTCAAATTAAATTCGTAGTTCTTATGTTCTGCCAACAGATGGCAGCGCTGTCGGTATCAGGACCTCTTTTTAAAGTGAGCTCGTGTTATTTCTTCCATTCATAATACAAAATGGAGGTATTCAGCTTAGATTCTGGTGACGGACGCTTCTGGGACTCTAATTGTCTGTTTATTCATGCTCTAAATTGATTAGAATATTTTAAAAAATAAGATAATGCCTGTTTTTCTATTTTTAACCCAAATATTCAAATTTCCATTATATATTAAATAAATATATTTTTTTCCCTACAATAACTATTGTTATATTAAACTATATAATTTGCGTGTTAATTCATGTTCTGAATCGATTAAATTGTTTTAGAATTGTTCAAAATAACTCCTCTTTACTCCTATATCGTCTAAATATCAATAAAATGGAGGAATCGAAATAGTAGTTCTAAAAGTCGCCGCTTGGAAGCAGCACTACCCAGGCTCCTGGTCGGCTCGAATAGTGAGCTCCTGCAACTTCCTAATATCCTAGTACAAATCGACGAGTTTCTCGCTTATAATTCAAATAAAATTCGTAGTTCCTATGTTCTGCCAACAGATGGCAGCGCTGTCGGTATCAGGACCTCTTCTAAAAGTGAGCTCCTGTTATTTCTTCCATTCATAATACAAAATGGAGGTATTCAGCTTAAATTCTGGTGACGGACGCTTCTGGGACTCTAATTGTCTGTTTATTCATGCTCTAAATTGATTAGAATATTTAAAAAGATAAGATAATGCCTGTTTTTCTATTTTTAACCCAAATATTCAAATTTCCATTATATATTAAATAAATATATTTTTTTCCCTACAATAACTATTGTTATATTAAACTAAGTTATGGAAACGAACTATGCTGACTTGACATTCTGAGCAGCCTCCCTCTCCTCTACCTATATATACCCCCATAAAATCCTAGGCTAGTCAGTAAGCAAGAGATCTGTATCAGTAGTACTTAGCATGTCATAATGTTCATTGTTTGATTTGTTTTCTCAATAAAGTTTTTTTTCACTTTTCGACGGTTGAGTTTCATAATTGGCGCCCAAACAGGGACCGCATGCATATTTCATCGCGGTTCTAGACTCGAACTCTGCAGTACCAGAAATCAAGATTTGATCTACCTTTCGACTATATCACACCTGTAAGAGGCTGGCACCCCGCTCTGACTCTTAGATCTTGAAGAAGGACCTGCTGCTGAGCTGAAATCGTCTGATCACCCCGACAGACATCGAAACTCTTGGAAGAAAATTGTGAGTCAACTTTATTTGAAATCATCAAAACTCATTAAATTTTTTAATTTTTATTATTTTCTGGTTTATTAATATTTAAATTATATAAATTTTTTTTTATTATATATATAAATTAACATTTATATTATTATATTGTTATAAACATATATGTACTAACAATTTTATGAGTAAATTAGCTGAAAGGTTGGAACAAATTAGATCTATTCGCATTAACGACTGTAATAATTTAGACGAAATGGCAACCACTTTTGCAATTAAATCCGCTGATTATGACCATATTCCAGCATTCAATGGGGATCCACATAATTTGCTTAAATTTGTAACCGTTTGCCGACAGGTTTACAATATAGTCTGCAAACCCGATAACAACCTCCGCGAACTGAATGACCAACGCTTACTCAGTAAAATCCTAGCTAGACTTACAGGAGACGCTGACTACATTAATACGACGTGTGAATTCACTGGGGTCACTGAACTTTTACAATATTTAGAAAATACTTTTAGGGATTCTCGTTCTATTGAACAACTAACATTTGAACTCTTCAATTTAAGAATTCGTCATAAAGAACACCCTCTAGATATCCTTCAACGATTAGACAGAAGTCGAACACTAATTATTTCCAAATACCGAATTCAGAACACTCCGGAAAGAGCAACTATAGTATCCGCGTTAGAGAAAAATATATTATACCACTTTTTCACAAATATGCCTCTACATATTAGGACTTATCTGATGACTAAAGCCGGTCTAAAAACTCTTGATGACCTACGGAATCTCATACAAAATGAAAATCACCTTCTATTTGAAGATTTGATCAATTCTGGGAATATGAGGAAGCCCGGGGAAGCTCAGGAAGAAAACAGAAGAGGTTATCATAAGAGACATGATAAAAGACATCATAATAAAAACTATCACCAACCAAATTTCTACGGATCAAGAAATGATGAACGTCGACACTCCCCTAGGAGAGATTATCACCAAGATTACCATAACAGTAATCAAAATAACCACCATGAAAGGAGAGATTACCACCAAGATTACCATAACAGTTATCGAAATAATCATCATGAAAGGAGAGACTACCAACCTCACAAAGAGCAGTGGAAGCCCGAAGACCAAAAAAGGTATTTTCGAGGCTCTGGACAATCTAAACATAATAAGCCCGCAGAGAAAGGTGAACCGTCAAACACAGTCTCAATGCGTACCGTGAGCGGTTTTCAGAAAAATAACCCAAGACACGCAGTATATAAAGTGGAAGAAGAAGATCCGAGAGATAAAGAAATAAGAGAACTACGTGAACGATTAGAGAGGCTCACCGCAAATACAACAGAAGATCATTTTTTAGAGGAAGACCTAGATCGGAATTTCAAAACATAGAAATTCAAGAACTCCAGACAAATAATTTCCATAAACTGCCTTATGTAATTGACAAAAAGGACCGTAAATGGCTACTCGACACAGGAGCACAAAAAAACTATATAAATCCAAAAATAGTACCTGCAGGAGTCAAAAGAGAAAATGAAAATTTCATCGTGTTAACTGCCGCAGGAGAAGAAAAGGGAACAGAAACTATCACCACCGAAATCAAAAACACGTTTTTAAAATGTCCCACTAAAGTTAAATTTTATTTACTAAATTTTAGTCCAAACCATGACGTTCTGATTGGTTCCGAACTCATGGATGACCTTAACTTTAAAATAGATTTTGAAAATAGACACATTAAATCAGACTATAGTGAATTTAACTTCATATTGAATAGGGACTCCCTCCCGATTGAACTCAAGAAAGGAGAAAATATAGCAGAAATACCTAAGGGAAAAAATTTTTATATAGATTATAAAACGGACGGACTGGAAATACCCCCAGGAATATATAGGGATAAAATAAAAATTATTAGTGATAAAAGCGGAACAGTCAAATTGCCTCTAATGCATTTCCAAGAAGTGGAAATAGTGAACCCACCAATAGATAAGGAAGACAAAAATATAAACGAGCTGGTTAGAGATGAACATATTCCTCCGCAACATAGGTCTGAATTATTAAAACTGTTGGAACAATATCCTGCCATAATTAAAACAGAAAAAGATGCATTATCAGCGACGGATCTAGTGGAACACCAAATAAAAACCAAAACGGATGATCCAATTTATTCTAGAAATTATAGATACCCGCAGCAATTCAGGGAACAAATAAGAGAAGAAATAAATAAAATGCTAGAAAACAAAATAATTACTCCCAGTAACTCACCCTATAATTCACCCGTTTGGGTAGTTCCTAAAAAAGCCGGTGCATCAGGGCAGAAGAAAATAAGAATGGTGATCGATTACAGAAAACTCATCAGTCAAACGATCCCAGACCGATACCCCCTGCCGAATATTGAAGACTTACTCGGAAAATTAGGTAAAGCCACTATTTTTACAGCAATGGATCTTTGCTCTGGTTTTCATCAAATTAAAGTTGATAAGGATTCAGTTCATAAAACTGCATTCAGTACTGACCAAGGACATTTCGAATTCTTAAGAATGCCATTTGGGTTATGTAACGCCCCTGCAACATTCCAAAGGGCGATGAATATTATATTTTCGGATATGCCACATGTATTGGTATACATGGATGACATTATTATATTTTCTGAAACCTTCAACGACCACTTAAAACACCTAAAATCTGTTTTAGAAAAATTGAAAGCACATAATCTTAAAATCCAACTTGACAAAACGGAATTTTGTAAAAGAGAACTATTGTTTTTGGGCCATATAATAAGTGAAAAAGGAATAGAACCTAATCCAGATAAAATAAGAGCAGTCAAGGAATTTAAATTACCTAAAACAGAAAAAGAAATAAAAAGTTTTCTAGGCTTGACAGGATTCTATAGGAAAATGATACCTAACTATGCAAAAATAGCTTCACCTATGACAAGATGCCTACGTAAGGAAGAAACTGAAATAAACCCTGATTCCTACCGTGAAGCATTTGAACAACTAAAAACCTTAGTATGTAGTAGTCCCATAATTCAAGTACCCAACTTTGAAGAAGATTTCTACTTAACAACTGACGCCAGTAATTACGCCATAGGAGCGGTACTTGCTCAAAAGAAAAATGGTAAAGAATTACCAATTTGTTTTGCATCTAGAACACTAAATAAAGCCGAACAAAATTATTCTACAACAGAAAAAGAGTGCCTAGCAATAATTTGGGCATGTAACCATTTTAGGCCTTATCTCTACGGCAGAAAATTTTTTATTTACACTGACCATAAGCCACTCGAATATCTTAAGACTTGCAAAACACAAAACGCCCGTCTTATCAGGTGGAAACTGCTTCTAGAAGACTACGAATATGATATCAAGCACATCGAGGGTAAAGCGAACAAGGTTGCTGACCACTTGTCGCGACATCCAGTTGACAAGCATGTTTCAGAGACACCCGAGTTCGACATGTATCATATCGCAGAAGAGGATGACTCATCTCTAGATACCCAACACTCTGCCGAGTCTTCAGATAATAGGATCCTTATCGTCGACGATGGTCAAAGACCTGTCAACGTAGAGAAAAATCAATTAGTCATCATGAAGGGATTTAATGAGGCTAAGATAGAAAAAGTATTTAATAAAAATAGAATTATTTTAGAACTAACTTATCCATATAACCAAAACGCAGAACAACTAGAACAGAAGTTATTGGAAATACTAAAACCCAATACAACTTATGGCGTTTATTGTCTTCCCAAAATCCAAGGAATTGAGAGTGAGACCAACTGGTACGAAGGATTGTATAATAAAGTCACAGAAATTATCAGAGAAAAATTTCCGACTAATAGAATAAAGAAATACTCTTTATTATTACCAGACATAACTGACAAAACCCAACAAAAAGAATTGATTTTAGATCAGCATATCGGAAAATCATGCCACCGAGGAATAAATGAAACATATTTAAAATTGAAAACAAAATATTATTGGCCAAATATGAAAGACCATATCACCGATATCATTAATGCTTGTGATCCATGTAATTCAATTAAATATGACAGACGACCTATTAGACCTAAATTTATGATTACACCAACACCTGAAAAACCTTTCGATTCAATCATGATGGACACTCTCCATATGAGAAATTATTACGTTTATATAATAGCGGACACCTTCTCAAAAAAGATATTCACAAGATATAGCGAGACAGCAAACGCTATTGAATCAATGGCAACACTGAGGAAATATTTGGTCCATTTCCCAAAACCATTAGTAATCACGACAGATAATGGCCGTGAATACGACAATAATTTATTTAGAGACTTTTTAAAATATTTAAAAATTGAAAAACATGAGACAACACCTAACCATCCAAATTCGTTAGGATTACTTAATAGAGCAAGCTCAACGTTTATAGACTTAATCAAAATAATAAATACTCAATCCACCGCGCCTGAAGAAGAAAAATTAGAACTAGCAACAATCGCGTATAACAATTCAATGAACCAAGACTTAAAATTAAGTCCGAACGAAATAACATTTGGAATCGGTAGAGACAACTACAACGAAAATCCAGAAGTTCAGGAATATTTGGTTCAAGAATATCATGAAAAACTTAGAAACACCAGAGAAGCTATAAAAGCAAATATAGAAAAAAATAAAGAAAGATATATAAACAAAAGAAACGAAACTAGAGAAGATATCCCTAAATTACCAGAAGAAGTTTTTATTAGAAAACCCAGTTCCAATAAAAAAGATCCAAAATATCAAAAAGGTAAACAATCTAATGGCAAATTTGAAACCGCTAAGGGTAAAAAGAAAAAATTACATGCAAGCCAAATAAAAAGGCCCAGGAAAAAGAAAAACGATTCAGGAAAACCCACTACCATTCAAGGCACAAATCAAAATGAGTGTCTAGCAGATAATGTGTACGCACAAAAATTAAATGAAGGAATCGAAAAACGAATTCAGGATTTGAGGGTTAATCCCAATAATCTTCCTGTTGCAGATTTTGAAGATGAAGGACTGTTTCAAGTTTCTTCTGATCTTAATTCTTCTGGCTCGGACCCTCCAGGTAGAAACGTTGAAAATCCAGACGCTGTCGAATGGCCCTGGGGCTTCGATCATTCAAATGAATTCGTCGTATGTGATGACGGAATGGTACACTTTCCTACATTACAAGAATCTATCTCAACTAAATGATGAAATCACAACAATAAAAACACATATTAATAGTTTGAAGACAGAAAAAGAATTTAAAATGCTGCATCAAATATTAGATAAGAGGTATGAGAGAATAACAAACCAAATCACCCACCTTATTAAGCGTAAATTTATAAAAAGAGAAAAACGTGGTATAATTAATGGTTTAGGATCTGCTCTCAGTTGGTTAACGGGAACTATGGATGCAGATGACAAAGAAAAATATGACACCATCCTACAAAAGGTTGAAAGTAATTTATATCACATAGAACATAACGAGGAAGCTAGGCTTAGCCTCAACCGGAAATTAACACAAGAATTAAATAAAGATATTATCATTTTAAATAACTTCAAAAATAATATAGAAACCAATAATAAAGTATTAGATTCCACAATCATCAAATTATCATATCATGACCTTTTAGCATATTTAACTCTCATAGAAGCACAATTACAAGAAACAGAAGACGCATTAGAACAATGTAAACTAGGCATGACACACCCCAGCATTTTATCGTATGACGAAATTAAAAATATCAAAACTCCATATAAAAATTTACTAACAAGAGACGTAGAATTAAATTGGTTATTAAGTAAAGCAATTTGTTCAATGTCCGATTCGGGAATGATTTATTTCTTTATTAAATTACCACTAAGGGTTGCCCCTTCGACTGCATATTACATACTGTCATATCCCATTGTCTATAAGGAAAATATTGTAACTATTCCAGTAGAAAATACTTTAGTTATAAGAAATAATAACCAGTTTTATAAGGGAAAATGTTTAAAATATAATTCTAACTTTTATTGTAATTACAAAAGTCTTAGTTTAGTAGAAGATAAGTGTATATTAGAATTAAGTAACAACCAAAAATTAGAACATTGTAAAATAATAGGAATTTCACAAAAACCATTTATTAAACTTATACCTAGCCTTAATCAATATCTCACTTTTAATTTATCTACTATTGAAACTAACATAACAGAAACCATGTTATATCATTTACCAATCACTGGTTTAATAAGCCTTGACAGAAATGAAATATTTGTAAATAAATCTATAGTTATTCGATACGAAGAACATGTAAATATACCCATAATATCTATGCATAATATTGATACTGTAATTTTTACTAATTATAGCTACGATGATGTAAATAAATTAGACTTAGGAACTCTAAATATAGAACCTTTAGAAGATTATTCTGTAATTACTCATTCTGACATTATGTTATATCTTACTTTGATAATATGTATATATCTGTTTATTCACCATATATTATTTTATTATTATAAATTTAAAAACATTTTTAAAAATAAGACTAACAACCCCACACCTCTAACAAACATTGTAACTCCTGATCACCCACCTATCAGCAATCCCATCGAGCTATCATCCTTTTGCGACGCCAGGTCTAGAGCGTGGCATTCCTACCTTACCGAAAAACAAGCATCCTAGTTCGGAGGACCTCACTTTTTAAGGGGGGAATAGTTATGGAAACGAACTATGCTGACTTGACATTCTGAGCAGCCTCCCTCTCCTCTACCTATATATACCCCCATAAAATCCTAGGCTAGTCAGTAAGCAAGAGATCTGTATCAGTAGTACTTAGCATGTCATAATGTTCATTGTTTGATTTGTTTTCTCAATAAAGTTTTTTTTCACTTTTCGACGGTTGAGTTTCATAATTCTATATAATTTGCGTGTTAATTCATGTTCTGAATCGATTAAATTGTTTTAGAATTGTTCAAAATAACTCCTCTTTACTCCTATTTCGTCTAAATATCAATAAAATGGAGGAATCGAAATAGTAGTTCTAAAAGTCGCCGCTTGGGAGCAGCACTACCCAGGCTCCTGGTCGGCTCGAATAGTGAGCTCCTGCAACTTCCTAATATCCTAGTACAAATCGACGAGTTTCTCGCTTATAATTCAAATAAAATTCGTAGTTCCTATGTTCTGCCAACAGATGGCAGCGCTGTCGGTATCAGGACCTCTTCTAAAAGTGAGCTCCTGTTATTTCTTCCATTCATAATACAAAATGGATGCATTCAGCTAAATTCTGGGTACAGACGCTTCTGGCACTTTAATTAGCTGTTTATTCATGCTCTAAAGTCATTAGAATATTTAAAAAAATATAATAATCCCAATTTTTCTTTTTTTAACCCAAATATTCAAATTTCCATTATATATTAAATAAATATATTTTTTTCAATACAATAACTATTGTTATATTAAACTATATAATTTGCGTGTTAATTCATGTTCTGAATCGATTAAATTGTTTTAGAATTGTTCAAAATGACTCCTCTTTACTCCTATTTCGTCTAAATACCAATAAAATGGAGGAATCGAAATAGTAGTTCTAAAAGTCGCCGCTTGGAAGCAGCACTACCCAGGCTCCTGGTCGGCTCGAATAGTGAGCTCCTGCAACTTGCTAATATCCTAGTACAAATCGACGAGTTTCTCGCTTATAATTCAAATAAAATTCGTAGTTCCTATGTTCTGCCAACAGATGGCAGCGCTGTCGGTATCAGGACCTCTTTTAAAAGTGAGCTCCTGTTATTTCTTCCATTCATAATACAAAATGGAGGTATTCAGCTTAGATTCTGGGTACAGACGCTTCTGGGACATTAATTAGCTGTTTATTCATGCTCTAAAGTCATTAGAATATTTAAAAAAATATAATAATCCCAATTTTTCTTTTTTTAACCCAAATATTCAAATTTCCATTATATATTAAATAAATATATTTTTTTCCCTACAATAACTATTGTTATATTAAACTATATAATTTGCGTGTTAATTCATGTTCTGAATCGATTAAATTGTTTTAGAATTGTTCAAAATGACTCCTCTTTACTCCTATTTCGTCTAAATACCAATAAAATGGAGGAATCGAAATAGTAGTTCTAAAAGTCGCCGCTTGGAAGCAGCACTACCCAGGCTCCTGGTCGGCTCGAATAGTGAGCTCCTGCAACTTCCTAATATCCTAGTACAAATCGACGAGTTTCTCGCTTATAATTCAAATAAAATTCGTAGTTCCTATGTTCTGCCAACAGATGGCAGCGCTGTCGGTATCAGGACCTCTTCTAAAAGTGAGCTCCTGTTATTTCTTCCATTCATAATACAAAATGGAGGCATTCAGCTAAATTCTGGGTACAGACGCTTCTGGGACTTTAATTAGCTGTTTATTCATGCTCTAAAGTCATTAGAATATTTAAAAAAATATAATAATCCCAATTTTTCTTTTTTTAACCCAAATATTCAAATTTCCATTATATATTAAATAAATATATTTTTTTCCCTACAATAACTATTGTTATATTAAACTATATAATTTGCGTGTTTATTCATGTATCGAATCGATTAAATTGTTTTAGAATTGTTCAAAATAACTCCTCTTTACTCCTATTTCGTCTAAATATCAATAAAATGGAGGAATCGAAATAGTAGTTCTAAAAGTCGCCGCTTGGAAGCAGCACTACCCAGGCTCCTGGTCGGCTCGAATAGTGAGCTCCTGCAACTTGCTAATATCCTAGTACAAATCGACGAGTTTCTCGCTTATAATTCAAATAAAATTCGTAGTTCCTAAGTTCTGCCAACAGATGGCAGCGCTGTCGGTATCAGGACCTCTTCTAAAAGTGAGCTCCTGTTATTTCTTCCATTCATAATACAAAATGGAGGCATTCAGCTAAATTCTGGGTACAGACGCTTCTGGGACTTTAATTAGCTGTTTATTCATGCTCTAAAGTCATTAGAATATTTAAAAAAATATGATAATCCCAATTTTTCTTTTTTTAACCCAAATATTCAAATTTCCATTATATATTAAATAAATATATTTTTTTCCCTACAATAACTATTGTTATATTAAACTATATAATTTGCGTGTTAATTCATGTTCTGAATCGATTAAATTGTTTTAGAATTGTTCAAAATGACTCCTCTTTACTCCTATATCGTCTAAATATCAATAAAATGGAGGAATCGAAATAGTAGTTCTAAAAGTCGCCGCTTGGAAGCAGCACTACCCAGGCTCCTGGTCGGCTCGAATAGTGAGCTCCTGCAACTTCCTAATATCCTAGTACAAATCGACGAGTTTCTCGCTTATAATTCAAATAAAATTCGTAGTTCCTATGTTCTGCCAACAGATGGCAGCGCTGTCGGTATCAGGACCTCTTCTAAAAGTGAGCTCCTGTTATTTCTTCCATTCATAATACAAAATGGAGGTATTCAGCTTAGATTCTGGTGACGGACGCTTCTGGGACTCTAATTGTCTGTTTATTCATGCTCTAAATTGATTAGAATATTTAAAAAAATAAGATAATGCCTGTTTTTCTATTTTTAACCCAAATATTCAAATTTCCATTATATATTAAATAAATATATTTTTTTCCCTACAATAACTATTGTTATATTAAACTATATAATTTGCGTGTTAATTCATGTTCTGAATCGATTAAATTGTTTTAGAATTGTTCAAAATGACTCCTCTTTACTCCTATTTCGTCTAAATACCAATAAAATGGAGGAATCGAAATAGTAGTTCTAAAAGTCGCCGCTTGGAAGCAGCACTACCCAGGCTCCTGGTCGGCTCGAATAGTGAGCTCCTGCAACTTCCTAATATCCTAGTACAAATCGACGAGTTTCTCGCTTATAATTCAAATAAAATTCGTAGTTCCTATGTTCTGCCAACAGATGGCAGCGCTGTCGGTATCAGGACCTCTTCTAAAAGTGAGCTCCTGTTATTTCTTCCATTCATAATACAAAATGGAGGTATTCAGCTTAGATTCTGGTGACGGACGCTTCTGGGACTCTAATTGTCTGTTTATTCATGCTCTAAATTGATTAGAATATTTAAAAAAATAAGATAATGCCTGTTTTTCTATTTTTAACCCAAATATTCAAATTTCCATTATATATTAAATAAATATATTTTTTTCCCTACAATAACTATTGTTATATTAAACTATATAATTTGCGTGTTAATTCATGTTCTGAATCGATTAAATTGTTTTAGAATTGTTCAAAATAACTCCTCTTTACTCCTATATCGTCTAAATATCAATAAAATGGAGGAATCGAAATAGTAGTTCTAAAAGTCGCCGCTTGGAAGCAGCACTACCCAGGCTCCTGGTCGGCTCGAATAGTGAGCTCCTGCAACTTCCTAATATCCTAGTACAAATCGACGAGTTTCTCGCTTATAATTCAAATAAAATTCGTAGTTCCTAAGTTCTGCCAACAGATGGCAGCGCTGTCGGTATCAGGACCTCTTCTAAAAGTGAGCTCCTGTTATTTCTTCCATTCATAATACAAAATGGAGGCATTCAGCTAAATTCTGGGTACAGACGCTTCTGGGACTTTAATTAGCTGTTTATTCATGCTCTAAAGTCATTAGAATATTTAAAAAAATATAATAATCCCAATTTTTCTTTTTTTAACCCAAATATTCAAATTTCCATTATATATTAAATAAATATATTTTTTTCCCTACAATAACTATTGTTATATTAAACTATATAATTTGCGTGTTAATTCATGTTCTGAATCGATTAAATTGTTTTAGAATTGTTCAAAATGACTCCTCTTTACTCCTATTTCGTCTAAATACCAATAAAATGGAGGAATCGAAATAGTAGTTCTAAAAGTCGCCGCTTGGAAGCAGCACTACCCAGGCTCCTGGTCGGCTCGAATAGTGAGCTCCTGCAACATCCTAATATCCTAGTACAAATCGACGAGTTTCTCGCTTATAATTCAAATAAAATTCGTAGTTCCTATGTTCTGCCAACAGATGGCAGCGCTGTCGGTATCAGGACCTCTTCTAAAATTGAGCTCCTGTTATTTCTTCCATTCATAATACAAAATGGAGGCATTCAGCTAAATTCTGGGTACAGACGCTTCTGGGACTTTAATTAGCTGTTTATTCATGCTCTAAAGTCATTAGAATATTTAAAAAAATATAATAATCCCAATTTTTCTTTTTTTAACCCAAATATTCAAATTTCCATCATTTATTAATTCAATACATTTTTTTCCTATAATATCTATTTCTTAAATTAAACTATATAATTTGCGTGTTTATTCATGTATCGAATCGATTAAATTGTTTTATAATTGTACAAAATAACTCCTCTTTACTCCTATTTCGTCTAAATATCAATAAAATGGAGGAATCGAAATAGTAGTTCTAAAAGTCGCCGCTTGGAAGCAGCACTACCCAGGCTCCTGGTCGGCTCGAATAGTGAGCTCCTGCAACTTCCTAATATCCTAGTACAAATCGACGAGTTTCTCGCTTATAATTCAAATAAAATTCGTAGTTCCTATGTTCTGCCAACAGATGGCAGCGCTATCGGTATCAAGACCTCTTCGAATAGTGAGCTCCTGTTATTTCTTCCATTCATAATACAAAATGGAGGTATTCAGCTTAGATTCTGGTGACGGACGCTTCTGGGACTCTAATTGTCTGTTTATTCATGCTCTAAATTGATTAGAATATTTTAAAAAATAAAATAATCCCAATTTTTCTTTTTTTAACCCAAATATTCAAATTTCCATTATATATTAAATAAATATATTTTTTTCCCTACAATAACTATTGTTATATTAAACTATATAATTTGCGTGTTAATTCATGTTCTGAATCGATTAAATTGTTTTAGAATTGTTCAAAATAACTCCTCTTTACTCCTATTCCGTCTAAATATCAATAAAATGGAGGAATCGAAATAGTAGTTCTAAAAGTCGCCGCTTGGAAGCAGCACTACCCAGGCTCCTGGTCGGCTCGAATAGTGAGCTCCTGCAACATCCTAATATCCTAGTACAAATCGACGAGTTTCTCGCTTATAATTCAAATAAAATTCGTAGTTCCTATGTTCTGCCAACAGATGGCAGCGCTGTCGGTATCAGGACCTCTTTTAAAAGTGAGCTCCTGTTATTTCTTCCATTCATAATACAAAATGGAGGCATTCAGCTTAAATTCTGGGTACAGAGGCTTCTGGGACTTTAATTGGCTGTTTATTCATGCTCTAAAGTGATTAGAATATTTAAAAAAATAAAATAATCCCTGTTTTTCTTTTTTTAACCCAAATTTCCATCATTTATTAATTCAATACATTTTTTTCCTATAATATCTATATCTTATATTAAACTATATAATTTGCGTGTTTATTCATGTAGCGAATCGATTAAATTGTTTTAGAATTGTTCAAAATAACTCCTCTTTACTCCTATTTCGTCTAAATATCAATAAAATGGAGGAATCGAAATAGTAGTTCTAAAAGTCGCCGCTTGGAAGCAGCACTACCCAGGCTCCTGGTCGGCTCGAATAGTGAGCTCCTGCAACTTCCTAATATCCTAGTACAAATCGACGAGTTTCTCGCTTATAATTCAAATAAAATTCGTAGTTCCTATGTTCTGCCAACAGATGGCAGCGCTGTCGGTATCAGGACCTCTTCTAAAAGTGAGCTCCTGTTATTTCTTCCATTCATAATACAAAATGGAGGTATTCAGCTTAGATTCTGGTGACGGACGCTTCTGGGACTCTAATTGTCTGTTTATTCATGCTCTAAATTGATTAGAATATTTAAAAAAATAAGATAATCCCTGTTTTTCTATTTTTAAACCAAATATTCAAATTTCCATTATATATTAAATAAATATATTTTTTTCCCTACAATAACTATTGTTATATTAAACTATATAATTTGCGTGTTAATTCATGTTCTGAATCGATTAAATTGTTTTAGAATTGTTCAAAATAACTCCTCTTTACTCCTATATCGTCTAAATATCAATAAAATGGAGGAATCGAAATAGTAGTTCTAAAAGTCGCCGATTGGAAGCAGCACTACCCAGGCTCCTGGTCGGCTCGAATAGTGAGCTCCTGCAACTTCCTAATATCCTAGTACAAATCGACGAGTTTCTCGCTTATAATTCAAATAAAATTCGTAGTTCCTATGTTCTGCCAACAGATGGCAGCGCTGTCGGTATCAGGACCTCTTCTAAAAGTGAGCTCCTGTTATTTCTTACATTCATAATACAAAATGAAGGCATTCAGCTTAAATTCTGGGTACAGAGGCTTCTGGGACTTTAATTGGCTGTTTATTCATGCTCTAAAGTGATTAGAATATTTAAAAAAATAAAATAATCCCTGTTTTTCTTTTTTTAACCCAAATATTCAAATTTCCATTATATATTAAATAAATATATTTTTTTCCCTACAATAACTATTGTTATATTAAACTATATAATTTGCGTGTTAATTCATGTTCTGAATCGATTAAATTGTTTTAGAATTGTTCAAAATAACTCCTCTTTACTCCTATTTCGTCTAAATACCAATAAAATGGAGGAATCGAAATAGTAGTTCTAAAAGTCGCCGCTTGGAAGCAGCACTACCCAGGCTCCTGGTCGGCTCGAATAGTGAGCTCCTGCAACTTCCTAATATCCTAGTACAAATCGACGAGTTTCTCGCTTATAATTCAAATAAAATTCGTAGTTCCTATGTTCTGCCAACAGATGGCAGCGCTGTCGGTATCAGGACCTCTTCTAAAAGTGAGCTCCTGTTATTTCTTCCATTCATAATACAAAATGGAGGCATTCAGCTTAAATTCTGGGTACGAGACGCTTCTGGGACTTTAATTGGCTGTTTATTCATGCTCTAAAGTGATTAGAATATTTAAAAAAATAAGATAATCCCTGTTTTTCTTTTTTTAACCCAAATATTCAAATTTCCATCATATATTAAATAAATATATTTTTTTCCTACAATAACTATTTCTATATTAAACTATATAATTTGCGTGTTTATTCATGTATCGAATCGATTAAATTGTTTTAGAATTGTTCAAAATAACTCCTCTTTACTCCTATTTCGTCTAAATATCAATAAAATGGAGGAATCGAAATAGTAGTTCTAAAAGTCGCCGCTTGGAAGCAGCACTACCCAGGCTCCTGGTCGGCTCGAATAGTGAGCTCCTGCAACTTCCTAATATCCTAGTACAAATCGACGAGTTTCTCGCTTATAATTCAAATAAAATTCGTAGTTCCTATGTTCTGCCAACAGATGGCAGCGCTATCGGTATCAGGACCTCTTCTAAAAGTGAGCTCCTGTTATTTCTTCCATTCATAATACAAAATGGAGGCATTCAGCTTAGATTCTGGTGACGGACGCTTCTGGGACTCTAATTGTCTGTTTATTCATGCTCTAAAGTGATTAGAATATTTTAAAAAATAAAATAATCCCAGTTTTTCTTTTTTTAACCCAAATATTCAAATTTCCATTATATATTAAATAAATATATTTTTTTCCTACAATAACTATTGTTATATTAAACTATATAATTTGCGTGTTAATTCATGTTCTGAATCGATTAAATTGTTTTAGAATTGTTCAAAATAACTCCTCTTTACTCCTATATCGTCTAAATATCAATAAAATGGAGGAATCGAAATAGTAGTTCTAAAAGTCGCCGCTTGGAAGCAGCACTACCCAGGCTCCTGGTCGGCTCGAATAGTGAGCTCCTGCAACTTCCTAATATCCTAGTACAAATCGACGAGTTTCTCGCTTATAATTCAAATAAAATTCGTAGTTCCTATGTTCTGCCAACAGATGGCAGCGCTGTCGGTATCAGGACCTCTTCTAAAAGTGAGCTCCTGTTATTTCTTACATTCATAATACAAAATGAAGGCATTCACCTTAAATTCTGGGTACAGAGGCTTCTGAGACTTTAATTGGCTGTTTATTCATGCTCTAAAGTGATTAGAATATTTAAAAAATAAAATAATCCCTGTTTTTCTTTTTTTAACCCAAATATTCAAAATTCCATCATGTATTAAATCAATACATTTTTTTCCTATAATATCTATTTCATATATTAAACTATATAATTTGCGTGTTTATTCATGTATCGAATCGATTAAATTGTTTTAGAATTGTTCAAAATAACTCCTCTTTACTCCTATTTCGTCTAAATATCAATAAAATGGAGGAATCGAAATAGTAGTTCTAAAAGTCGCCGCTTGGAAGCAGCACTACCCAGGCTCCTGGTCGGCTCGAATAGTGAGCTCCTGCAACATCCTAATATCCTAGTACAAATCGACGAGTTTCTCGCTTATAATTCAAATAAAATTCGTAGTTCCTATGTTCTGCCAACAGATGGCAGCGCTATCGGTATCAGGACCTCTTCTAAAAGTGAGCTCCTGTTATTTCTTCCATTCATAATACAAAATGGAGGCATTCAGCTTAAATTCTGGGTACGAGACGCTTCTGAGACTTTAATTGGCTGTTTATTCATGCTCTAAAGTGATTAGAATATTTTAAAAAATAAAATAATCCCTGTTTTTCTTTTTTTAACCCAAATATTCAAAATTCCATCATGTATTAATTCAATAGAATTGTTTCCTATAATATCTATTTCATATATTAAACTATATAATTTGCGTGTTTATTCATGTATCGAATCGATTAAATTGTTTTAGAATTGTTCAAAATAACTCCTCTTTACTCCTATTTCGTCTAAATATCAATAAAATGGAGGAATCGAAATAGTAGTTCTAAAAGTCGCCGCTTGGAAGCAGCACTACCCAGGCTCCTGGTCGGCTCGAATAGTGAGCTCCTGCAACATCCTAATATCCTAGTACAAATCGACGAGTTTCTCCCTTATAATTCAAATAAAATTCGTAGTTCCTATGTTCTGCCAACAGATGGCAGCGCTATCGGTATCAGGACCTCTTCTAAAAGTGAGCTCCTGTTATTTCTTCCATTCATAATACAAAATGGAGGCATTCAGCTTAAATTCTGGGTAGAGACACTTCTGGGACTTTAATTGGCTGTTTATTCGTGCTCTAAAGTGATTAGAATATTTTAAAAAATAAAATAATCCCTGTTTTTCTTTTTTTAACCCAAATATTCAAAATTCCATCATTTATTAATTCAATACATTTGTTTCCTATAATATCTATTTCATATATTAAACTATATAATTTGCGTGTTTATTCATGTATCGAATCGATTAAATTGTTTTAGAATTGTTCAAAATAACTCCTCTTTACTCCTATTTCGTCTAAATATCAATAAAATGGAGGAATCGAAATAGTAGTTCTAAAAGTCGCCGCTTGGAAGCAGCACTACCCAGGCTCCTGGTCGGCTCGAATAGTGAGCTCCTGCAACATCCTAATATCCTAGTACAAATCGACGAGTTTCTCCCTTATAATTCAAATAAAATTCGTAGTTCCTATGTTCTGCCAACAGATGGCAGCGCTATCGGTATCAGGACCTCTTCTAAAAGTGAGCTCCTGTTATTTCTTCCATTCATAATACAAAATGGAGGCATTCAGCTTAAATTCTGGGTAGAGACACTTCTATTACTTTAATTGGCTGTTTATTCGTGCTCTAAAGTGATTAGAATATTTTAAAAAATAAAATAATCCCTGTTTTTCTTTTTTTAACCCAAATATTCAAAATTCCATCATTTATTAATTCAATACATTTTTTTCCTATAATATCTATATCTTATATTAAACTATATAATTTGCGTGTTTATTCATGTATCGAATCGATTAAATTGTTTTAAAATTGTTCAAAATAACTCCTCTTTACTCCTATTTCGTCTAAATATCAATAAAATGGAGGAATCGAAATAGTAGTTCTAAAAGTCGCCGCTTGGAAGCAGCACTACCCAGGCTCCTGGTCGGCTCGAATAGTGAGCTCCTGCAACATCCTAATATCCTAGTACAAATCGACGAGTTTCTCGCTTATAATTCAAATAAAATTCGTAGTTCCTATGTTCTGCCAACAGATGGCAGCGCTGTCGGTATCAGGACCTCTTCTAAAAGTGAGCTCCTGTTATTTCTTCCATTCATAATACAAAATGGAGGCATTCAGCTTAAATTCTGGGTAGAGACACTTCTGTTACTTTAATTGGCTGTTTATTCGTGCTCTAAAGTGATTAGAATATTTTAAAAAATAAAATAATCCCTGTTTTTCTTTTTTTAACCCAAATATTCAAAATTCCATCATGTATTAATTCAATACATTTGTTTCCTATAATATCTATTTCATATATTAAACTATATAATTTGCGTGTTTATTCATGTATCGAATCGATTAAATTGTTTTAGAATTGTTCAAAATAACTCCTCTTTACTCCTATTTCGTCTAAATATCAATAAAATGGAGGAATCGAAATAGTAGTTCTAAAAGTCGCCGCTTGGAAGCAGCACTACCCAGGCTCCTGGTCGGCTCGAATAGTGAGCTCCTGCAACATCCTAATATCCTAGTACAAATCGACGAGTTTCTCCCTTATAATTCAAATAAAATTCGTAGTTCCTATGTTCTGCCAACAGATGGCAGCGCTATCGGTATCAGGACCTCTTCTAAAAGTGAGCTCCTGTTATTTCTTCCATTCATAATACAAAATGGAGGCATTCAGCTTAAATTCTGGGTAGAGACACTTCTGGGACTTTAATTGGCTGTTTATTCGTGCTCTAAAGTGATTAGAATATTTTAAAAAATAAAATAATCCCTGTTTTTCTTTTTTTAACCCAAATATTCAAAATTCCATCATGTATTAATTCAATACATTTGTTTCCTATAATATCTATTTCATATATTAAACTATATAATTTGCGTGTTTATTCATGTATCGAATCGATTAAATTGTTTTAGAATTGTTCAAAATAACTCCTCTTTACTCCTATTTCGTCTAAATATCAATAAAATGGAGGAATCGAAATAGTAGTTCTAAAAGTCGCCGCTTGGAAGCAGCACTACCCAGGCTCCTGGTCGGCTCGAATAGTGAGCTCCTGCAACATCCTAATATCCTAGTACAAATCGACGAGTTTCTCCCTTATAATTCAAATAAAATTCGTAGTTCCTATGTTCTGCCAACAGATGGCAGCGCTATCGGTATCAGGACCTCTTCTAAAAGTGAGCTCCTGTTATTTCTTCCATTCATAATACAAAATGGAGGCATTCAGCTTAAATTCTGGGTAGAGACACTTCTGGGACTTTAATTGGCTGTTTATTCGTGCTCTAAAGTGATTAGAATATTTTAAAAAATAAAATAATCCCTGTTTTTCTTTTTTTAACCCAAATATTCAAAATTCCATCATGTATTAATTCAATACATTTGTTTCCTATAATATCTATTTCATATATTAAACTATATAATTTGCGTGTTTATTCATGTATCGAATCGATTAAATTGTTTTAGAATTGTTCAAAATAACTCCTCTTTACTCCTATTTCGTCTAAATATCAATAAAATGGAGGAATCGAAATAGTAGTTCTAAAAGTCGCCGCTTGGAAGCAGCACTACCCAGGCTCCTGGTCGGCTCGAATAGTGAGCTCCTGCAACATCCTAATATCCTAGTACAAATCGACGAGTTTCTCGCTTATAATTCAAATAAAATTCGTAGTTCCTATGTTCTGCCAACAGATGGCAGCGCTATCGGTATCAGGACCTCTTCTAAAAGTGAGCTCCTGTTATTTCTTCCATTCATAATACAAAATGGAGGCATTCAGCTTAAATTCTGGGTAGAGACACTTCTGGGACTTTAATTGGCTGTTTATTCGTGCTCTAAAGTGATTAGAATATTTTAAAAAATAAAATAATCCCTGTTTTTCTTTTTTTAACCCAAATATTCAAAATTCCATCATGTATTAATTCAATACATTTGTTTCCTATAATATCTATTTCATATATTAAACTATATAATTTGCGTGTTTATTCATGTATCGAATCGATTAAATTGTTTTAGAATTGTTCAAAATAACTCCTCTTTACTCCTATTTCGTCTAAATATCAATAAAATGGAGGAATCGAAATAGTAGTTCTAAAAGTCGCCGCTTGGAAGCAGCACTACCCAGGCTCCTGGTCGGCTCGAATAGTGAGCTCCTGCAACATCCTAATATCCTAGTACAAATCGACGAGTTTCTCGCTTATAATTCAAATAAAATTCGTAGTTCCTATGTTCTGCCAACAGATGGCAGCGCTATCGGTATCAGGACCTCTTCTAAAAGTGAGCTCCTGTTATTTCTTCCATTCATAATACAAAATGGAGGCATTCAGCTTAAATTCTGGGTAGAGACACTTCTGGGACTTTAATTGGCTGTTTATTCGTGCTCTAAAGTGATTAGAATATTTTAAAAAATAAAATAATCCCTGTTTTTCTTTTTTTAACCCAAATATTCAAAATTCCATCATGTATTAATTCAATACATTTGTTTCCTATAATATCTATTTCATATATTAAACTATATAATTTGCGTGTTTATTCATGTATCGAATCGATTAAATTGTTTTAGAATTGTTCAAAATAACTCCTCTTTACTCCTATTTCGTCTAAATATCAATAAAATGGAGGAATCGAAATAGTAGTTCTAAAAGTCTCCGCTTGGAAGCAGCACTACCCAGGCTCCTGGTCGGCTCGAATAGTGAGCTCCTGCAACATCCTAATATCCTAGTACAAATCGACGAGTTTCTCGCTTATAATTCAAATAAAATTCGTAGTTCCTATGTTCTGCCAACAGATGGCAGCGCTATCGGTATCAGGACCTCTTCTAAAAGTGAGCTCCTGTTATTTCTTCCATTCATAATACAAAATGGAGGCATTCAGCTTAAATTCTGGGTACAGACGCTTCTGGGACTTTAATTGGCTGTTTATTCATGGTCTAAAGTGATTAGAATATTTTAAAAAATAAAATAATCCCTGTTTTTCTTTTTTTAACCCAAATATTCAAAATTCCATCATGTATTAATTCAATACATTTGTTTCCTATAATATCTATTTCATATATTAAACTATATAATTTGCGTGTTTATTCATGTATCGAATCGATTAAATTGTTTTAGAATTGTTCAAAATAACTCCTCTTTACTCCTATTTCGTCTAAATATCAATAAAATGGAGGAATCGAAATAGTAGTTCTAAAAGTCGCCGCTTGGAAGCAGCACTACCCAGGCTCCTGGTCGGCTCGAATAGTGAGCTCCTGCAACATCCTAATATCCTAGTACAAATCGACGAGTTTCTCGCTTATAATTCAAATAAAATTCGTAGTTCCTATGTTCTGCCAACAGATGGCAGCGCTATCGGTATCAGGACCTCTTCTAAAAGTGAGCTCCTGTTATTTCTTCCATTCATAATACAAAATGGAGGCATTCAGCTTAAATTCTGGGTAGAGACACTTCTATTACTTTAATTGGCTGTTTATTCGTGCTCTAAAGTGATTAGAAGATTTTAAAAAATAAAATAATCCCTGTTTTTCTTTTTTTAACCCAAATATTCAAAATTCCATCATTTATTAAATCAATACATTTGTTTCCTATAATATCTATTTCATATATTAAACTATATAATTTGCGTGTTTATTCATGTATCGAATCGATTAAATTGTTTTAGAATTGTTCAAAATAACTCCTCTTTACTCCTATTTCGTCTAAATATCAATAAAATGGAGGAATCGAAATAGTAGTTCTAAAAGTCGCCGCTTGGAAGCAGCACTACCCAGGCTCCTGGTCGGCTCGAATAGTGAGCTCCTGCAACATCCTAATATCCTAGTACAAATCGACGAGTTTCTCGCTTATAATTCAAATAAAATTCGTAGTTCCTATGTTCTGCCAACAGATGGCAGCGCTATCGGTATCAGGACCTCTTCTAAAAGTGAGCTCCTGTTATTTCTTCCATTCATAATACAAAATGGAGGCATTCAGCTTAAATTCTGGGTACGAGACACTTCTGGGACTTTAATTGGCTGTTTATTCGTGCTCTAAAGTGATTAGAAGATTTTAAAAAATAAAATAATCCCTGTTTTTCTTTTTTTAACCCAAATATTCAAAATTCCATCATTTATTAAATCAATACATTTTTTTCCTTTAATATCTATATCTTATATTAAACTATATAATTTGCGTGTTAATTCATGTTCTGAATCGATTAAATTGTTTTAGAATTGTTCAAAATAACTCCTCTTTACTCCTATATCGTCTAAATATCAATAAAATGGAGGAATCGAAATAGTAGTTCTAAAAGTCGCCGCTTGGAAGCAGCACTACCCAGGCTCCTGGTCGGCTCGAATAGTGAGCTCCTGCAACTTCCTAATATCCTAGTACAAATCGACGAGTTTCTCGCTTATAATTCAAATAAAATTCGTAGTTCCTATGTTCTGCCAACAGATGGCAGCGCTATCGGTATCAGGACCTCTTCTAAAAGTGAGCTCCTGTTATTTCTTACATTCATAATACAAAATGGAGGCATTCAGCTTAAATTCTGGTACGAGACGCTTCTGGGACTTTAATTGGCTGTTTATTCATGCTCTAAAGTGATTAGAATATTTTAAAAAATAAGATAATCCCTGTTTTTCTTTTTTTAACCCAAATATTCAAATTTCCATTATATATTAAATAAATATATTTTTTTCCTTTAATATCTATATCTTATATTAAACTATATAATTTGCGTGTTAATTCATGTTCTGAATCGATTAAATTGTTTTAGAATTGTTCAAAATAACTCCTCTTTACTCCTATTTCGTCTAAATATCAATAAAATGGAGGAATCGAAATAGTAGTTCTAAAAGTCGCCGCTTGGAAGCAGCACTACCCAGGCTCCTGGTCGGCTCGAATAGTGAGCTCCTGCAACTTCCTAATATCCTAGTACAAATCGACGAGTTTCTCGCTTATAATTCAAATAAAATTCGTAGTTCCTATGTTCTGCCAACAGATGGCAGCGCTATCGGTATCAGGACCTCTTCTAAAAGTGAGCTCCTGTTATTTCTTCCATTCATAATACAAAATGGAGGTATTCAGCTTAGATTCTGGTAACGGACGCTTCTGGGACTCTAATTGTCTGTTTATTCATGCTCTAAATTGATTAGAATATTTTAAAAAATAAGATAATCCCTGTTATTCTATTTTTAACCCAAATATTCAAATTTTCATTATATATTAAATAAATATATTTTTTTCCCTACAATAACTATTGTTATATTAAACTATATAATTTGCGTGTTAATTCATGTTCTGAATCGATTAAATTGTTTTAGAATTGTTCAAAATAACTCCTCTTTACTCCTATTTCGTCTAAATATCAATAAAATGGAGGAATCGAAATAGTAGTTCTAAAAGTCGCCGCTTGGAAGCAGCACTACCCAGGCTCCTGGTCGGCTCGAATAGTGAGCTCCTGCAACTTCCTAATATCCTAGTACAAATCGACGAGTTTCTCGCTTATAATTCAAATAAAATTCGTAGTTCCTATGTTCTGCCAACAGATGGCAGCGCTATCGGTATCAGGACCTCTTCTAAAAGTGAGCTCCTGTTATTTCTTCCATTCATAATACAAAATGGAGGCATTCAGCTTAGATTCTGGTAACGGACGCTTCTGGGACTCTAATTGTCTGTTTATTCATGCTCTAAATTGATTAGAATATTTTAAAAAATAAGATAATCCCTGTTATTCTATTTTTAACCCAAATATTCAAATTTCCATTATATATTAAATAAATATATTTTTTTCCCTACAATAACTATTGTTATATTAAACTATATAATTTGCGTGTTAATTCATGTTCTGAATCGATTAAATTGTTTTAGAATTGTTCAAAATAACTCCTCTTTACTCCTATTTCGTCTAAATATCAATAAAATGGAGGAATCGAAATAGTAGTTCTAAAAGTCGCCGCTTGGAAGCAGCACTACCCAGGCTCCTGGTCGGCTCGAATAGTGAGCTCCTGCAACATCCTAATATCCTAGTACAAATCGACGAGTTTCTCGCTTATAATTCAAATAAAATTCGTAGTTCCTATGTTCTGCCAACAGATGGCAGCGCTATCGGTATCAGGACCTCTTCTAAAAGTGAGCTCCTGTTATTTCTTCCATTCATAATACAAAATGGAGGCATTCAGCTTAAATTCTGGTACAGACGCTTCTGGGACTTTAATTGGCTGTTTATTCATGCTCTAAAGTGATTAGAATATTTAAAAAAAATAAAATAATCCCTGTTTTTCTTTTTTTAACCCAAATATTCAAATTTCCATCATTTATTAATTCAATACATTTTTTTCCTATAATATCTATATCTTATATTAAACTATATAATTTGCGTGTTTATTCATGTATCGAATCGATTAAATTGTTTTAAAATTGTTCAAAATAACTCCTCTTTACTCCTATTTCGTCTAAATATCAATAAAATGGAGGAATCGAAATAGTAGTTCTAAAAGTCGCCGCTTGGAAGCAGCACTACCCAGGCTCCTGGTCGGCTCGAATAGTGAGCTCCTGCAACTTCCTAATATCCTAGTACAAATCGACGAGTTTCTCGCTTATAATTCAAATAAAATTCGTAGTTCCTATGTTCTGCCAACAGATGGCAGCGCTCTCGGTATCAGGACCTCTTCGAATAGTGAGCTCCTGTTATTTCTTACATTCATAATACAAAATGAAGGCATTCAGCTTAAATTCTGGGTACAGAGGCTTCTGGGACTTTAATTGGCTGTTTATTCATGCTCTAAAGTGATTAGAATATTTAAAAAAAATAAAATAATCCCTGTTTTTCTTTTTTTATTCCAAATTTCCATCATTTATTAATTCAATACATTTTTTTCCTATAATATCTATATCTTATATTAAACTATATAATTTGCGTGTTTATTCAAGTAGCGAATCGATTAAATTGTTTTAAAATTGTTCAAAATAACTCCTCTTTACTCCTATTTCGTCTAAATATCAATAAAATGGAGGAATCGAAATAGTAGTTCTAAAAGTCGCCGCTTGGAAGCAGCACTACCCAGGCTCCTGGTCGGCTCGAATAGTGAGCTCCTGCAACTTCCTAATATCCTAGTACAAATCGACGAGTTTCTCGCTTATAATTCAAATGAAATTCGTAGTTCCTATGTTCTGCCAACAGATGGCAGCGCTGTCGGTATCAGGACCTCTTTTAAAAGTGAGCTCCTGTTATTTCTTCCATTCATAATACAAAATGTAGGTATTCAGCTTAGATTCTGGTGACGGACGCTTCTGGGACTCTAATTGTCTGTTTATTCATGCTCTAAATTGATTAGAATATTTAAAAAAATAAGATAATCCCTGTTTTTCTATTTTCAATCTAAATATTAAAAGAAAGAAAAAAAATTAAGGATAAAGTAAGAATTCTGTAGGAATATAAATAATAATAGTGATATATATATATATATATATATATATATATATATATATATATATTTTTTTTTTTTTTTTCCTTTAACTACATCTTCATTGTTTAATTTATTGTTGTTATTTATTTATGGTAAGTTTCGGATGTAATGTATAAAACTTTTACTCTAGTTTATATATTATATATTTTACAAAATTACATACACCATTTAAAATAAACAAAAATAACCACTTATATTACACTACAATTTTCTTATTTATAGTATATATTTACTACATAAAGAATACAAGTACACGAGTTAAATTCATATACATATGAACGAAATAATGAATTATACATATGGAATATATAGTACTATTAAGTCACAATGTTTGATTTAAAATTAATACTTTTTAATTTACAAAATAGGTCTTCTACAATAGTAAAGCTGATGAATTTATTTATATATTTTTAAGTTACAGCGTACAAATCGTTTATTTATGTTCTTTATTATTTTAACAAAAAATATATTACTTGCTCGTCCTTTACAATATTTTTGCTTATGATAATAAGTTTCTTAATCATCCAACATACGCAATTCATCTGAGAGATCTGAAACTCTTGGAAAGTTTATTTGTCCAGTGATGATGAATATTCTACTTAAAAATTTCTCATTGCTAGAAAATTAATTCTTAAAAAATTACAAAAACTTGAATTGATATCTCAGATCATTGTATGTACTGGTGTTACATCTCAGTTTGCTTACATAAAGGTTTTTTCTCTACAATTTTTTTTTTTATAATACACTTTGGATTATTATGCTATCACTATTACAAAATAATACTTATTTCATATAAATATTAACAATTAAATCATAAATAATAGATGAATTGACAATCTTCAGTAATAATTATATTGTTATTTGCAAAATAAAAAACCTATACCATTACAACTCATGAAGGGTCTTGGGTTCAGTACTACTTAAGGGAAGATTTGTTTCTTAGTCAACGGTAGTGCAAGGAGGTGATTTGACTGAGATCATGCTCAACTATTTACAAAATAAAATTTAGTTGTATTTTTTATTTATTGTAGTAGATAAGGACAAAACTGTTAGATTATTGAACTTTTTTAAACATATTTTTATATTTAATTAAAAAGTCCCTTTTGGCACACATTTATTTTTTAATCTATTTATTATATTTTTTTTAATTTAAGATTTTTTAGTTCATACATTCATTTTTTTATGTATTTATATTTTTTTATTTAATATTTATTCTTCTTTTTCTTACGTGGCGCTACGTCCTGTGCGAAGAGAAGGCCTCTTGCACCTTTGACCACCAGTCATCCATATTCAGCGGTGCCGTCTTCCAGTTCTGGAGCCCAAGCATGGATCGTAGGTGTAATTAACTTAATGCTTTCAATTGGAACTAGAAAATTTAAAATTGAAATACAAAAATTATAATTATAACAATTCATTGAATAAAAATACTATTTACTCATAATTACTTTACATTTGTCAATTCCTCAATCCATAAGTATTAATGAAGTGTAAACTTAGTAAAAATAAGCATTGAAATTATGTTAAAACAGTACTAATCTAGATTAAATATCGCAAATCATTTTATGTGCTGGTGTTACATCTCAGTTTGCTTATATAAAGGGTTTTTTTCTCTACAATTTATTTTCTGGAATATACTTTGGATTATGACTGTATCACTATTACAAAATATGACTTATTTCATATAAATATTAACAATTAAATCATAAATAATAGATGAATTGAAAATATTCAGTAATTATTATATTTGTTATTTACAAAATAAAATTTAAATTAATTTAAAATTGTCTTTTTCATTTATTATAGTAGATAAGGACAAAACTATAAATTAGATAATTGTACTTTTTTAAGAATATTTTTATATTTAATTAAAAAGTCCCTTTTGGCACATATTTATTTTTTAATCTATTTATTATATTTTTTTTAATTTAAGATTTTTTAGTTCATCATTACATTACATTCTTCTTCAGTCAATCTTATTACATTAACATCTAGGTTTATTTATGAACATAAATCACCACTGTATTTAGGTAACAAACATGTAAGATCACACTACTAGTATTCAATTACTTGTATTAATTTACCTGGATTTTTCTGTTATTCTTTGGTTTCATAAAAAATGCCTATATTCACATTTGTTGCTTAAACATGATGGTAACAAAATAATTGATAAAACCATAAGGGTATGTTTTATGATATACTTTAATTTGATTTTTTTTTTCATTCTATTATATTGTACTGTTCTATATTATAAATTTCATTAAAATCATTAACATAATTAATAAAGGTGTCGCAATGAGGTGACGTGAAGAGCTGTAGCAACCAAAACCTTGGTGCATGATTGAATATTTTGTAATTTCCGGATATTTGCAGCTAGCATCTAAAATTAAAAAATAAGTAAATAAAAGTAATCATCATTGCTTGTCCACAAAAATATGGCACAAACTAACACAGGCGGATCTACAGGGGAAGGGGAGGGCTTTCGGGCTGAAGCCCCCCCCCCCCCAAAAATGGTAAAATATAAACATGTTTTATAGACAAAAATATTAAAAACTATCTATTAAACAATTCTTGTTCGTGTAATTACATTTAAAAGGACTTCAAGAACCACTTAAACACCATTTCATATGGGTAGTTAATTTTTTTTTTCTAATTAATTATCGTTATATGTATATAGAAAAAAAATCTTTCGGGCTGAAGCCCCTCCCCAAAAATTAATTTCTGGATCCGCTAGTGCAAACTAACATTCCCATCTGAATACCTTGAAAGTTTAGTCATAAAATTTATATTTAAGGCAAAATGAAAACAAACATTTCAATAATAGTTCAATTGTTCGTCAGGTCAACTGGTAAGTGGAAAGGGGAGATTTTTTTCTGCTATATTCTTGTGAGCTAGCTACATTATTGAAATTTATTTATTTCATTATACAATATGAACAAATATACATATATATATTAAAAAAAGTGTTGTCAAGTTAACTATTTATTTAAAACCTTTTTTTTTTTTTTAAATAATATATTTAAATTTTCAAAAATTAGTACACCCTAATGAAAAATTGTATTACTTGGCTACTATGATAATGACTGCTCTTCTACATTGCGATCCATGAGTCATAGATTGCCAATTTTCTCTATTCTGTAGTGCTAATTTCCAATTTTTCATACTAAGCAGAGATCTAGTATCAGCAGCCACGCTATCTTCTCAATGTTGCATTGGACGTTCCGGATAGAATTCTGGGTGATATATGGTCGAGTGAAGTCTTGAATACTTCATGAATGTTGTTACATCTACTTCTTATATTCTGCACCTAACTCATCACACAAGAGGATTGGCTCTTGTTATTTTGTCTTATGTCAACATTCTGAACACTATATAAGCACTGGTTAGATTATTGTTTAATATATTATTTCATTTGAACTCTTGTGTAATGCAACGCTTACTTGGTTTTTTGGAGAGAAATATAAATGTGGTTTTCTGAGATTATCTTTCCCTGGATTTCTTCTTCTGAACTATTCTTGTGATTAATCTAGGATCCTAAGTAAACAAAGAATTGTATACTTTTAAATCTATATGAACTAATGACTTTGGTCTTCACTGGTAATTAGTTGTGGACTCCTCCAAAGCCTGGAATACGTCTCTCACATTGTTTAAGGCAGTTCCTGCAAGATCCAAATTTAAAATCTGGAGTTTCTTGTTAAGAAGTGTTCCTGTTGCTGTTAAATGATTTTGTGAGGCAGAAGTTAAACACTATAGGGCAAGATACTCTGCCTCACATCTGTTCCTGTTGTGACAAAGCATATATTTTTCACCATTATCATTGTCATCAGACAAACCGATTTGGCTGGTAAATTCATTTCCATGATTGCCTTATATGTTCCACTAATCATATGCACACTCATTTCTTCTCCAATAAGCTTAATCTGGAATGTGCTTTATTCTTGAGGCCACATTAATATTTATGCAATATTATACACTTATTTTTTTTCTTTGTTTGGAGATCTGATTAAGATTGTGATTTTGAATAGTTTTGATTAATTAATTAGTAGTTTATTAAATCATTACCTGCACCACAAGGAGATGTAAATTGAGCCTGAGCTGCATCATTTGTTCCAAAAGAAAATCAATCGCGAACGCAGAAGTACAAAATTCCCGGCTTACATAGTAGTCATGAGCATCTGATCCTTTCAAGTTGAAACACTGGACATCGCTAGCTCATCTTATGTGGTTGGAAATCGGTATTGAATTGAGTCTAGATGTGCACATTGTCACGGTCCTCGTGAGGTCTTCATTTTTAATCTGCAATGTTTAATTGTTTTAAAGAAATATGTTTAGATGATTATTTTAATTGATTATAATATAATAATAAGGATTGCCTTTCATATTCAACAGGTGGTAATAAATGAATAAATAAAAAATAAAAATAGTTTCAAGCCTTTATCAGGATGATACAAAGACTAGATAAAAAAATATATACTGAGAAGATAGTAGAAAGTAATAATAATATGTTCCTTTATTTCATAAGAACAGGACGATGTCGATAATCCGAACCCCATAATAATAAAAATCATTGGTAATCCGAACAAGAAAGAAAAATAATTTAAAGTTGACTAACGAGAGACAAAATGGAAAAGGTTGTATTTCTCAGTACATATTACTGGAATTTCTTCGTGTGGTATTTTATAAATTGTATTGTGGTGTCTCTAAACGGAAAACATTAGTGCTAATATAGACGGTGATCCAGGAGTTGTGGCTTTTGCAGCCAAGCTCATGAGGGTGTCCAATTGCGGGAGATATATTAGTTGAAAAGGAAAAGTTTTCTTTAATAATTTTTTAAAGAAAGAAGACAAAGCGCATTTTAATGCCAGTAAAGATTGACTTGATAATTTCAATAGCAGTACTGTAATTTTTAGAAAATTAAAAAATTTCTTTACATCCATTTTATTTTTCATTATAGGTCAGTTATAGAAACGTCATAAAGGCAATTAATACTTGCTTGGAGTGGACGAATGGATGCAACATCACCTACCAAAGCCTGTTACTTGTAGGAAGGAATTTTGCGAAATCAGGCATTTTCTTTAGCAACAAAATCAGAGACAACATACATTATATGATCATTTTTAGAAATAATTTTCTCAGTATTAATTTGTTATCTGGTCTTTGCTTATCACTGATGAAGGTCTAAAACTTAGACCAAAATGTCAGCCCAAAGAAAATAAATATAAATTATTTTTGTGTACCTGCAATGTCTGCAATCCCCAAACAATTTTTCTTTAACAATTTCTTTCAACAGTGTGCAATTAAGAATTAATAGAAACAAATAACCATAATGAATTATTTCTATTCGTTTTGTAATAATCATATATCTATATTTAATTCAGAAGGAACAAAAACCTTTTGAGAACATCTTGAAAGTCTAAATTTTCTATACTTTTTAAAATAATAATTTTGACCTTAAATTAAAATTAAATATTTTTTAGTTATCAGATATTTCATATAAAATTTTCTTACTCCTATTGCACGCTATGATAACATAGAACTTCAATTATTAACGCACTAAATGTATTTTAAATGATGACAAATCTTTTTTTACAGTTCATGAATTTACATTTTATTTCCAGATTTCATTTAGTTAATAACTAACAAAGCAATGTACTAATAACTAAGTACACACTTAAATATGCAAAATCATTCATCTTTTCAACTTCGTTCAATAAAAGAAAAAATAACAACGATATATTGAAAAATTGAAGATTTTTAAATATTTTATTAAAATAATAGTTCAATTAATTGCCAAAAGATAGCAGCACAAATCAAGAAATATGAAAAATAGTTATAGTAAACACCGCAAGAGGCCAGCACTATCCAGACAAACATACAGTGCGGTCATACGGATGGGACGGCCATATTGGATCGGCGGGAAACTAATATTTGAATAGTCTCTCTTTGTTATTTCAATTTAAAAATTAATTATTGCAACAAAATATTAACTAGAATGGTTTGGGAGATAGAATTGAAGTTGAGCAAGCTGAGTGAAGCATATGAATCACTTATATCACTCGAAAATAAATAATAAAATCAAAGAACAATATTTGTTTGTTTTTTTCTATTTAACTTCTTTTAAAATATATTCCAATAAATTTCGGCATATTAAGATTTCCATTTTATTCATCTTACTCTCTCATTGGCAAATTTCACAAACAAATTTATATAACTATTAAAATATTAAATAAAAACTGAGTGAAAATTAACTTTCATTGGAAAACTAGAAACTCAATTCTGAGTCAGCAACTATGAAACTATTTTTATTTTTCTTCTTAATATTCGCCTTTGAAAAAAAAAACCTTTAAATAAATGTAAATTATTTAATCTAAAATTTAATAAATATAAATTATTTAATGTAAATTTAACAAATATAGATGATTTAATGTAAATTTAATAAAAATAAATTATTTAATGTAAATTTAATAAAATAATTTATTTATTTTTACTTTGCTACTTGTGACTGAACACCACAACTAGTGTTACCCAAATGCGAGACCATGATGGGTCTTGGTCTTGTGCAAGTCTCAATATTCGTATTTTAACACTAATATTTATATATATATATATATATATATATATATATATATATATATATATATATATATATTAAATTATATTATATTAAAATAAATTAAATAAAAACTCCCTATTAGTACACTAAATCTATTACTAAAACGACACAATTAAACTTTCAAACAAAATATCACTAATAAAATAAGAGTCTGTGAAGATGAAACCTATCACTGAACATGAAACCAAAACTATCACTTTAAACACTAAAAACTATCTATTAATAAACTAAACCTATCACTTAAACAACAAAATTAAGCTTCTAAACTAAAATACTGCTAATAAAATATAAAAATTTAACAGTTTTGAGGTGCCAATCAGAAATCGACTCCATATGACCCCACTGTAGACAAACATTTCTAAAATATATAGAAAGAATAGAAATAAATAACCATAATAAATTATTTCTATTCGTTTTGTAATAATCCTATATATATATTTAATTCTGAAGGATAAAACTCTTTTGAGAACATCTTGAAAATCTAAACTTTCTATACTTTTTATAATAATAATTTTGACCTTAAATTAAAATTAAATGTTTTTTAGTTATCGGATATGTCATATAAAATTTTCTTACCCTTATTTCACTCTATGATATCATATAATTTCATTAGTTAACACATTCAATGTATTTTAAATGACGACAAATTCATTTTTTACATTCCATTATTTTACATTTTATTTATAAATTTCATTTATAATAAAAAGATTTAAGATAAGGTATAAAAAAAAAAAAAAGAAGATAAGATTGGTTGGAGTGTTCAGTCAAAAATAAAAAAAGGAAAAATAAACACCCCAAATAATCTACTCTTCATTATTCACTAAAGTCAACCATCGATCTACAAAAATAAATAAATGATTTATCATGGAATTGTCTCTGAAACTACTTGATTTATTAACAGAGGTTTGGTAAGGAAAGTCTAATCTTATTTATTTTTTTGTACCTTAATTTCTTACGAATAAGGATAATTGAATCTTGCGAAACAATAACACATATCCAGTGCTGTGAATATCGGACATACCTTCAGAGAAAATGTTTCTCTTGTTTTGAGGTCCTTAGTTCATTTTTGCAGTTTAGCCTGAAGCACCCTATATATTAAAAAAAATAAATGATTTGTCTTGGGATAATATCTGAAATTGCCTGGTTTATTAAGTGAAATCTGGCAAGGAAATGTATTTAAGAAATGAAATCCAAAATTTTCAGGGCTAACTTACAACTTTATTTCTAACATTTATTTTTAAATATTCAATTTTAAAAAAGGGGTAAAGGACCTTTTATACCATATACTACTGATTTCATTTCTTTATTAAGATGATGTTTTGGCTGTTATTTTCAAATCTAGAAATAGATTTATTTCAACAAATATAAAACACATCATACCATAATGGAACATAATTTTAGCTTGTCATTTGGAGTAAATATAACATAGTAAATTGACAACATTAATAGTTTCATTTTTTATATAATGCAAAGTGATGAAGATTGTTTTATATTTATGTTTTCTTTTATATGTTAACTAAATAATGTTAATGCCTCCTTCTAAAACTAGAATTGAGAAGTTGAAACTGAATTATTTCTTAAAGCGACTTACTCCCCAGCAATGTGCTAAATTATTTATGAATTAGATTTTGAATATACCTACCTTACTTTGTGTCTTTATGAATAGAATATAATTAGCAAAATGTGAAAAAAAAAATCTACTTATATATTTTTTTATTTCAATGTTTTATTTATTACTTTTTATACTCATACTTAAACGCATTAAAATATTTAAATCGACAGCATATCTCTAAATGAACTATTTCACTGGTACTGCCCATCGCACAACTACCAATCCTTTGTTAAGCTTATGTATTTCGCTGAAACTGCTCATCCTAGCGGCCAACTACTATTGATTTAGCATACTAGTTGGTAATAATTTAAATAAAAAAACGTTAGCCTTAAATTTAATAGTTTTCATTTATATCGGAAATACAATACATATGATGAAGTTTTGATCTTATTTAATTAATACGCACCATCTTTTATGGTATTTAAGTTGAATAAATATGGTAGGCGTATGTGGGTACGATAAAATGTTAACAATTATCTACATGCTGATGTCCACCTTCTACAAAGTGATGGTTTCTTGAAATATTTTGAAAAGAAAATATCAGCTTCATAACATAATAAATAAAAAAAATTTATATTTCTTTTTAAGAACTTAGGGCCATATCTGATTCTAAATTTATTATTAATTATGACTATGGTCATTTCAGTAATAAATATCATATATTTGTAAATATCACAGCAGACAATGTGTCAATTGTTTTATCATTAGGTAATAAGTAAATCAGCACTTTAATTAAAAAGACAAATTGATTTTTAAATTTTTGGATTTGAGTAATTACGTCAGGTTAAAATTTGTTTCATTATTTATTATCAGTTTGATTTAGGTATTTTTTAATTCTTCTGTAAAATACTTTTGGTCTAATAAATACTCTCACGTTACTTCAATCCTACAAAAATGATTTACTACAGTTTTGTTAAAATTTTAAACAATTTTTCAATTAATTTTTGTTTGACCTGAACAAAAAAAAAAGTTTTACATTTTATTATTTGACTTGGACTGTAATAAAATAATACCGAGTCTTGGAGTGTGTGGGCAAGTACCTAAACTCAGCGCTAAGCTCATCACGATGACATCACTTCGCCCAGTATTTATACTACTTACACAGATCAAGTAATTCAGCTGTGATAAATATACTTTCTGTATTATTATATCAGTACATAGAAGCCATGTTAAGTGACCTTTAGATATGAAACTTTAATAATGAACTATGATTAGATGAGGCAACTTAAGCAAAAAAAATTAATAGGAGGGATGGAAACACAGGTTTCTTGGTATAACAACATCTGTCACATAATAGAGATGAGGTAATTATAATAAAAAAAATAAGTTGATGCTGTTAACCAATATATTAACCAACATTCTGTAAGAAAATAATGTATAACAAATAAAATAAGAAACTCTTATACTATTAACAAAATAAGATATATTCTATTGACTTCGTCACATAAGGCACATCTACATTTTATTGAACTTTTAAGTTCACGTTTCGTACCAAAACAATATAATTATCACAGGATCTAATTGCTCAATTTTTCTTTTTTGTTTCTTTAATTCTTTTTACATGTAATATATTCTACAAACCCTGTATTTTTGACCTCTCAATTAGAATAGTAAACTTTCTTTGTTTTACCTCAATTTAAAAAAAAAAAAATAATAATAATGGAATGAAAAATTACAGATCAGTATCTAAATTTCTTCTACACTAAAAATAAATAAATAAAAAAAAACCTTCAACCGGAATGGTTCAATGAATGCATTATAAACTTTTTTAAAAAATATCTATATAAAAACAGTCCATTAGATTAAGTTGAGCAGGAAATGACTTAGAAAAACAAAACAAAAAACTTCAACAAATGCTCGGTATCAGATTACGAGACATTCAATAACCCGGCTAATAATTAATCACAAAGGGTATTATTAAATATAAATAGTATTATTAAAAAAAAAATCCAATAAGAGGTGGGATGAGTGAATAAAACATTGCTCTACTATACAGGATTAAAGTTATATATATAACAATAATACCCACCTATCACAACCATTATTAAGCATCAATATACAAAATATGCTTGGATAAATAAATATAATAATACTTATCAGTAACATACATTAATGGTATATTAGTATAATGATAAATACAAGGAACATAATTGATTAATCACAATTGTACAAAAGCAATCCCAAAACTACCAAAGAACATAGATAAATATAAATAAGCCTTAGAATAATTTTCTTTTTAAGAGTAACAGAGTTAAGTCAGTCAGTATTTAATAACTTGCTTCTTTTTCATAACTTTTTAAGACATTTTACAATAAATAAAACCAACAACTTTTTGATATTACAATAAACAAATAATATAAAAGTGTTAGTACATAATATTTAATCTATGTCAAAATTAACGCCTTGGTTTTACGGAAGAATAATGACATAGAAGACATCGATAAGTATTTTTTCAGCAAGTATTAGACAAAAAAATCATTTTGGCATGTAAAATGAAAACAAATTATAAAAAAGTGGTTTTTGATTTAACAAGGACTAGCATTTCAGATCTTTTTGGGTATTAATATTTTCCCAGTAGCACTTTGAATAACAAATTGTTGCCTGCACGGAGCTGCTTCACATCCCGAATAATGTCTTAAATAAATAAATAAACAATAAATCTCAAAAATCTAACAGTCGATAAGGTACATCTGTCTAAATCTTCCGGTCTTCACGTATGGCGCAACCGTTCTGGATAAGCACTTCTCCAATGTCCAGCTTATTCCCTGTCATGTTATTTAGGTCGAATAGCTGCAGTTCTAAAATAATTCCGCCAAGACTCGATTGACTCAGGTGAACTCCTTTTATTTGAGCAAGAAGTTTCTTATGGTCAATGAGAACTCTTGTTTGTAAACAGTCTTCTACACTCCAATCTCCATGTTTTGCAGCAATACCTAGACAGTTAATTTTAAATAAAAAATTAATTGTGACAAAAGATTCAGGAAATGTACAAAATATGTTTACAGTATGTCCGTTGACAGTTTGTAATGAAATGATGGTATGATTTATGTGGTAATTGCCATACATTCCCACATACGCAAATATTATAATAAAATAATTGACTAATTCCAATGTAATTGGTACATAGTGTTACATTTTTTTAGTTAAATAAATAACATTAATATAAATTAAAAAAGGAAAATAATCTTACCCGAAATTTTGCAAGAAAATCCAACATATGGTACTTTGGTAAAATTGTCTTTTAACGGTTTTACGTCAGTATTTAATACTAACGATACACTTCCATAATCAAGAAGTTTTACTGACACACTCTCACTGTCTATAATTTTGTCAACATGGGCCCTGAAAATTTGAAAAACACAAATTAGGCGAATAACATAAATAATTTATTTCTATTTATCTATCAGACTACTGGATGATTATTTATTAATTTAAGATGTTTATGGTGAAAAGACTATGATGCATTGTAACTATGAAATATACTGAACAAAACATTACTGTTTCAAAACAGTAGTAGCTGTTGATAATTTATAAGAAATAGAATAGAATAGAAGAATCAACTTTATTCTGGGACAAATTCCCTTAAGAATAACAATTTTGTACATAAAAATTAACATTCCATCTGGCCAAAATACATATTACAATAAAAAAAAAACAACTAAAAACTAAGTGATAGCAAAAGTATTTACCTTATTACATTTACATTAAAGAACATGACTAGACATCTTTTCCATGCTCAAAAAAGAATATATATTTATATACAAATGATAAATAGAGAAAAATGCATTTTTTACATGTTAAATGGCTACCCAGCGTCTGATTGAATTGTAAGGAGGAATTGGAATAGGAGGGTTTTAAATATGGATAGGGATGGTGCATGGCGGATTTTAAGTGGGATAGAATTCCGAAAGATAGTGGAGCGGACAATAAAGGAGTGTTGAAAGGAGGCAGATTTGTGGAAAGAGGTATAAAGACCAGAAGGACGAGATCTTGTGGAGAGGGAGTGGATAGATGACTTGAATTGAAGGAGATTGAATGCGTAGGATGGACGATGATTATGGATTATTTGGTAAAGGAATGTACCTAGGAAATATTGTCTTCTGAAGGAGAGGAAGAGCCACCCTAACTCGGCGTAGTAGTGAGACACACGAGAACGTCTTGGGGTTCCATTGACAAATCTTACTAAGCCATTCATAATTCTTTTCAATCTGTCTCCAAGTTCCGATGAGAGGCCACCGTACACTACGCAGCCGTAGTCAAGGTGGGGGAAGATGATGGCGGATACTAAGAGTCTACGTGTGGACATGGGTAGGAGATGGCGGAAGCGATATAAATAATGTAAAATTCACTAAGTTAATTTACTTATATAAATAATGGCAATAATGAAATACTTTACGGAAGCTTTTCTCTTCACTAAAAATCTATGAAATGAATAAAGAATCAATAAAAAGATCACGTACCGATACCAACAGTTCTTGTCCCTCACAGCACACAGCCCTCCTTCCATGATATTTGAGTCCAAGCCAGATTTTAGATTATTATAAAATTCGCACATTTCCTTCTCAAGATTGTGGATAACGTTGACATAATCCAAAGGCTGAATCTAAACAGTAAATACAATTAATGAATAATGCAAGCAATCACTAAATGGTAACACACTAATTTAAATATAAGTTAATCATAAATTTTATCTCTAAAGCAATTATAGCGAAAAATTGCAATTAAATATCAAGTGCTACCAACAAAAGAAAACTTTCTATCTGAAATTTCCGGACTTATTCAAATTTTCTGGCTCAAATTAATAAAAATTCCAGATCAATGAAATAGTTGCAATAGGACATTACTGATATTTATTAATAATAATCTTATATAATTGGTACAATATCTGAATTTTTAATATTAAAATCCACAATACTGAAGGCTTTATATAAAAAAATTATAATCATTATAATATACAAACTTTTACGTATAATAATAAAAATGTCAATACTTTCACAGTATAAATAAATTCTGCATAACGGATGTGGAAATTCCAGGCTTGAAGCAAGGATTTTGATTGAAAAATTTCTCCATAACAGATAGTAAGGCTCATATTCTGATAACATTTGTCTAATTTATAGTAGTGTAAGTTTAATTATGTATATCAGAAATTTTGTTTTGAAATAAGAATCACAGTTTTAACCTTTTTTTTGTTATTTCTACACAGATTCGATTGCTAACATGTCAACTCACTTAAGGTTTAGTTCAATGAAAAAATTAGTCAAAAATGAGTATACATGAAAGCTCAGTATTCAAAATTTAGAAGCACACTACAAAATTGGATAAACATAGGTATGAGACATTTTAAAGAAAAAAAAAAATTCCTAAAACTTCAGGTTTTCCCATAGATGACTTTAATGTGGTAACATTTGAATGATAACATAGGCTCGCCCTGCACTTGTGAGCTAATAATACATTTTCAAGGTATTTGAGTCTTTGAAGTACATTTAGTTCACCAACACATTGCAAAATAATTCAATTAAATGCCAAACATAAATTAGTATGTAAATATAAAAAAATTAGCCGAATCCTCAATGAAAACGGAATAGTGAAGAGAAGGGTGGTTGGGATGATCAGTAAGAAATAAAAAGGCAAAATAAATAATATTTATTTTAACATTTGCCGACATTTCAACCTGAACTTCAAGACTTCATCAGGGCTAAGAAAAGAACCAGATAACAAGGTATGGGAAACATAAACAATGTAGGTAACAAATTAAAGTAAAATGAAGTGGATTGAATAATGACAATAACATGAACTTTCTTAGCCCTGATGAAGGACTGAACTTCAGGTCGAAACGTCGGCAAATGTTAAAATAAATACTATTATTTACTTTGCCTTTTTATTTCTCACTGATCACCCCAACCATCAACCCACAATTATGAAGACAGAATAGGTTCTATCAGAAATTATTAGACTGAAAAAAAATTTCATTGTGGAGTACTTCAGTGAATTATCCAAGTAAACTTGGAAAGCAAAACGTCAGACACCAAAAAGTTCCATGTAAATATTACAGATTATTAATTTAGATAATTTTAATTTTAGTTCTTCTTATATAAAAGTTTACATTTAACCCTCCAAAGACTAGAGTGACGTTAAAGTCACAGCAAAACGAATCCAATCTTTCCATTCCACATTCTTTTTCTTTATGGTTGAGGGTGAAATACCGGAACGTATACCTACTATACCTGCAGAGGACGTTGACAGTCAGCTGTGTTATTTTTACTTTACTTGTGACTGAACACCCAAAAAACTAACTTCTTTTCAGTTTAATTATTCATATTTTAGATCCATCAAATTCTATAGTTAAAACATAAATTTTTTTAGGTTTGATAAAAAATATTTAGCTGCATAACTTAGGACTAAACTCCATGCCAATCTCGAACTTGGAACTACCTTTTCAAATTTTTCGGATTCGAATTTGTATAAAATTATAACATTAATTATGGGGCTAGTTCACACAAGACTACTCCACTGGTGAACACCCACATATATATACATTTGAAGAAAAATTATATTTTTATTTTATTTTTTTTTTTAACATATTGTAAAAATTAATTTAATTATTTGTACAGTAACAGTCGAAAAGGTAAAAGAGTCACTTGAATTTAATCCATAATCTTCAAGATTTATAAAATAATTCTAACTCAAGAGATAAAATATCAAACATAAACATCTTACTAATCCTCTTTCAACTTAAAACTGTTTACTGTTCCTTCAGGATATCTTTATTTAGTGATTGATCTGGTGAACTAATAACAGTGTGCCCATTTAAAGGAAATTGCATTTAATAACAGTTCCATTAATTTGCACTACATTTACTATTTATTTTCTGAGATTCATTCTAAGGTGAGTTCATGTACATAACATATATTAAAATAATTGATTATAAAGTTTTAATTAATTAATTTAAATTTAGAATAGCCGGTAAATATTAAAAACAAACATTAAAAATTTTTTTTACTGAGTTTATTATAGAAATATGTGTATAAAACCAGAAGTGAGTGTTGAAACACGTGCTATTATTGTTACATTACATAGGGAAGGTATTTTGATTAAAAAAATTTCTTGCTGTGACAAGAACGATGAAGAGAAAGAAAGAAACTGAGCAGAATAAGAGCCACCAACGATCTGAGAGAACTAGAGTAACAAACGTTAGGACAAGTTCATCTGGGTTCAGCAGACTCGGACAGCACCAGAGATTCACAAAGGCATGAATGCTGTTAGACAAAAGCCTGTGTCCATCAGTACTGTGCAAGGTCAACTCCATTATTATGGTTTAAAAGGCTACGTAGCTACTAGAAAATCTTTCTTAAGAAAACAAAACAAACCTTAACGATTACAATGGGCTAAAAATCATAGAAACTAGATTGTAGAACAGTGATCGAAAATATTGTTCACTGAAGATTTAAAATTTGAACTTTTTGGAAGTAGACGTAGAAGTAGTGGAACGTAGGCAGTTTGTTCGTCGTATGGTAAATCAATGTATAATATATTGGATCTAAGATGTGTTTGCGGGTGAGTAGATGGGAAGAGAGATAGCGCAGCGGCAAAATATTCTCGCTGATCCTCCAAGCTTCATTACTCATTCGTAAGTGCTCAACAATTTTTTTTTACAATTAGAAATTTCTTTTATCAATTTGTTTATCATTTCAATTAACCAATTTTTGTTTGATATGTCAAATAAACCGGGTAGAAGGAAAACTATTCAAAAACATAATTATGAACATATATAAGTTCATTATAGGGTTTTGGGAGGTGGTACTTAAATTTATGGCGTGGAAACCTCAATTCCATTAAATTGTTGTGGGATGAACTTGACAGAAACGTTCGGAAGATACAATGTACCAATTAAAACAAACGTTGGGAAATTCCACAGAGTTACGTGAACCAGATCTAAACTAGAACTTGGCAAAAATAATAGAAAGAATGATAAAAATATGCACCGCTCTGATTAAAGCAAAAGAGGGATATAATGAGGAATCAAAAATTGGACAATATTCATAAATTTTAAATAAAGTAATAGTTCTTGTGTAATAATTGTACTTGTATTTATCAAAATAAAGCTGATTTGTTATTAATTGAGACATCAAAATTTTGTTATTTATTTTTTTTTACAAATATAAGAGTGAGTTTAAACTTTTGACCAGTACTGTATATGTGTACCAGTGATCATTATTTCCATACAATAAAGGTTTCTAGTTATAACACAATTAGTCTAAACAGGTACGACTTTTGTTACCCATGTTTTACTTAAAGGTCTCATTCCCTCAGCTCTGTATCTGGAATGACGTTCACCACCTCTATAATTGATGAGTATATTTTATATATATGTTTTTGGAACCTTATTATAAAGGACCTTACTTTATATTCATGTTTATTTAACTCTGTCTCCTTCTCTCTCTTCCATACAAGGTAAGGATGCTCATCCATCTACTTGTAGACCTATAAACCAAGTCTGTAGGCTTCTCTCTTCGTTGTTATTTCTTCCTCCCACAAAGTCACAAAGTCTGGATGGAGACTCATCCCTTAGCTCGCAGACCGAGAGTGATTTGGGTAGTCAACCCCCTCCCCCTCCCCCCCGACACTTTAGGTCATCCTTTCCAAGCTTCCTCCTCATTTATTGAATCATTTTCCTAACTGATCACGCTATTAAGACCTTCTGTGATCACTCCTACTTACCTACCTCGACACATATTTATTTTATTTTATTTTTTCAAAATTAGAAAATTACATTCTATTGCTGGTAAAAATAAACAATGTTTTTTTACGTGTTTGCAATATTCTGAAATTATGTACATCATTTTGAAGAAATTTTCTTTTCTTGTTTTGAATCTATTTGCGATCACACGGAAAACAATAGATATTTGCTTATTTATATTTAGGAACGATTAAGAGAATTATTTTATGAAAAATAAAAGACAAATCTAAAATAAATAAATCATAGCAAATGGGTGAGATTATATAAATAATAATGCGAATTGAACTTAAAATTTATTGAAATCATTATTATAGTATAATTTTATACAGTCTGATTTTTATCAAGAAATATATTTTAAAATATAATTTTAACAAATAATTTATTTTAGAGGAGAAGTTTTATTTTATAGAAAACAATTTCTATTCGTGGGTGATCTCACACTTGAAGAAAATGAAGATTCTATACAAAGTTATGTTCAAGAAGAGACTGATATATTCCTTGTTCCGCCTAAATCAAATATTCTTATCGATGAAGGCAGCTCTGATGAAGACAAGGGAAGACTCCTTGACAACCTTAACCTACATCAGCCGATATTGATAGATGAATATAATAAATTGTATGTATGGAATGTGATGAGGACATCAGTCAAAGAATGATCAGGATTTGTGGGAAAAAATAGTGGTGGCCATTATTTAAATGGCTAATTGATGCTACTATGAACTTATATGTAACTCATATACAGATACAGGCAAGCTGGACATTCAAGTTATCAAAAACTGTTAAGTCACAAAGGTCATGTAAATCTTCTGAACCCAGATCTTAACCCGTTTCAACTGATATTCGCTATGATCGAATGGATCATTTTGTTGAAAAATTTTCAAGCACAAGCGATTCGCAATTCCAATATATATAAGTACACTAAATACTTTTTGTGGCAAATGTAAGATAGGATGGTGCATGAAATGGTTTTTAATTCTTATCATAAAAAAGTAAATAAAATATGAGGAGTTGGTCAGGGGGTGTGGTCAAATCAATACTATTTTGAAATATAGTATTCATTTGACCACAACTCCCGACCAACTCCTTCTCATATTCTCATCACAGTCAACCATCTCTACACTATTATAAATAAAATATATTTTTAAAATATTTATTCAACAAAATTATTTAAACTTATTATGTCATTTATTGTAACTATCCTTATGAAAATCTATCAAAGTCAAATAAAAAAACAAAAAAAAAACAGTACCTCAAGATATTGCTGGGGTGTTTAGTAGCAATCTGTTTAGTTTAAACAGTTTCTTTCACTAAACTTTCACTCGAGATTAAACAGATACAAGGATTACCTTCCATTAGGTGGAGGCAAGTTGTTAAAATCAGCGCTCAGCTCATCGATGCCATCGAATAGATCTCTAAATGCAGCAAAACGAAGCCATTGATGAACTCAGTGCTGAGTTTAGGAACCTACCCAAAGACAACTCACTTTACAGGTTAGGAGAATAGTAACTGGAGACAGTGATCCCAATGGAAAAAGAAGGAAACACTGCATCTGTTTAATTTAAACAGCTTTCCGAAATAGCTTCAGAAGCTGTTTAATTTAAACAGATACCGAAACCTGTTTCATTTAAACAGCTTCTTGCAACTGATAAATAAACAGTTTTTTTAAACAGATAGAGAAAGCTATCTAATTTAAACAGCTTCTTGCAACAAATACAAAAACAGTTTAGTTCTATTTGTTCATTATTTTCACTAATAAATTAATATAAAATGCTCCTTTAAAAAATGTTATAATTCAAAATTATAATTTTAATGTCCCTTTGACTTTTATCAGCAATTATAAATACTTTTTTTCCATTCCAGAGTTGATATATTATGTCAAAATTAAAAAGGTATGATTAAATTTAACATTTAAATTAATAATTGTTCTGAAGATACTTCACTCTATAAATATTATTATTTTTTTTTGCTGGTCAAATTTCGAAACAGTCATATCTATTTTTTTTAAAGTAGCAGAAACTGTTGCGACTGCTACTGATGTTAAACAGTTTTACCAATCACTAGTCCAAGAGCCTAGAGTGACATTTATGTCACACCTCTCCCCCTCTTTCCCCCACAAAGTTATCAAGATCGGTAATTTTTTAAAATTGATTTTCTCATGTTTTAATGCACACTTTGAATAGAAAAATGTAATAAAAAATAAATAATTTTCGAAAAAATAATTATTGGCTTTGTAGAATTATTATGTCCACTTACTATATGTATTGATTATACATTTAAAAATAAAAATGTTTTTAAAATTAATGAACTATTTCATTTATATGACTTATACAATATAATTTTAAACCGTTAATTTTTTATTTTGTTACCATGTTTTTCTTCCAGTTTCTCTAAAACGGACATCTCTTTACAGCAGATAAAATTTGATTCTCCGTAGGTGTCGGCTACAGAGAAGTTTTACTGTATTCTTACTTACATATCACTATTATGTGAACTTATTGTGATCAATAATAGGATACTCTGCAAGTTTCAAATTGTAACATACATGTTAACTGATGAAAAGAACATAGGCTCCTACACAATACCGATTTATGACAAGATTTTGATTTTTCTAAACTAAATATGAAAACTATGTATGAAGATAGGATGTGATAAATGATAGGTAATTAATAAAGAATCCTATTGAAATTGAGAAAAATAACTATGCTACAACATAAAAGATAACTCTTAAACAAAAAGCTAAGTTTTACCATGATAAATGAAGGATTTGCAGTTTGTTGAACTAATATTTGAAACTCTTCACCAACTTCTGGTAAAACAGGTCGATTCTCGGCTATTCTTCGTTCTGGAAATCACACATAAATTAATATTAACTCATTATTCTTCTTTGGACTTATTACCATGAAAATAAGCAAAAACTTGAAGAACTAAGTGCATTTATTACATTAAATATATATTAAAAGATCAGAAAAAGGCAGTTTCCAATGTCTAACTCATTTTCCCTCAAATACAGACTCAGTATGTTTATGGTTTCTCTGCTTCAAATTGATGAAAAAACTAAGCATTATATTTTAAGATATAATAAAATAATAATTTCAAGTAGTGTGATATCATTTGTTCAATCACTACAATTGACAGCTATTTTACTCTAAGATCTAGGCCTTTAATTAACAGGGTTCATTTTTAAATTACTGATTAGTGAACTGGTTAACGCTTTGGATAAGAAATTCAGAATAAGCAAGCTGACGTCAATAAAAGAAGCTAATTCCTAGAGCCTGAATTAAACTGATTTTAATAATTATCCAACATTATAAATATAGCACTACAATTATTTCAATAAGTCTCTAGTCTCTACACAATGCTAAGGAAATATCCTTACATGCGTCAATATCTGATGAGAACCTATTCTTAAATTAGTAAAAAAGCAAATAAAGTTCAATCCGACGATTGATGAACCATTATAAATTACCTATACTACCGCTTGGAAAATTGTTACTAATTTGCTGCAGAATGTTCTTCTGAACACATTTTTCAGTCTTTGGGGTCGATTTAAAAGAAAACTGTTCCAGTTTGTTGACAACATTTTTCCTAAAATACAAAAAGATTAAAAGGTTGTTATGAAATAGAATAATTGGTGTAGTTTTTATCATTAAACACTCACAGTGTACTATCAAGAATCAACGTTTGATTAATGGAAGCCATCAAATTTTCAGGCACAGTTCTTTTGAACAACTCAACGACTGGAATACCATCCTCGATTTTTCTTATTTTTGCTACAACGGATTCACCTAACAATAATTCCTTAAGTCGTGACATTCTTTCCGGTGTAAAAGCTTCAGGTGTGACTTCGTGAAGTTTAACAGCAACAGCCTAAAAGTATTATTAAGTGAAACTTAAAATATATATATATTTATATATATATAGCAAATTGTATTTGCACACCTTATATTTCTTTTATATGATAAATACAAATATTTCAAGAAATCTTTTGAGTTAATCCAATAAAAGTAACAATTTAAACTTGTTAAATAGTAATATATTATATATAAGTATTCAATTGAATATATATATATCACTATTTAACAAGTTTAAATTGTTACTTATATTGGATTAACTCAAAAGATTTTTTAAAATATCTGTTTATATATATATATATATATATATATATATATATATAACTTAAGATATGAATTATAGTCAGATAATAGGTCATGAAATACACTTAAATGACTTAAAACAGCTTCTGTTTATTCCACTTAATCAAAAACGTTTTAATCCCTGGTTTTTCAACATAAATAATGGGATCCTCTTCAGTTTTCTAATTGAGCATCGATACTCGCAAACCGGGCAGCACGCCGACAGACCCAACAGTACCGCCACAAAGACATCAAGCTACTTATATAAGTAATAATATATAAAGGTCGAATTATAAAAAAACATTGTAATATATATATATATAGCATGAATTTTTAGAACATATAATTCATATTATCTGAGTTTAATATGTGTGAAAATCAAAAAAATATTCTTTCACTTACTGCTCTGCTTATAAAAGAAATTCTTGTCTGGCAAAATTGGGCTATTATAAAAAGTTTTTGAAGCGCATTTTTAATGGAGCTAAATCTTGAACAATATATTTTTGATTTTGAAAGATATTCAAAATATCTTTTGAAAGACCATCAAAATAACATAAACTCTATTTATTATATCCATTATAGGAAATAAAAATCTTATAACTGCATAGATCTATTTGAATCACGTAACTACAGTCTCTGAGCTTTATAGACAAAGAGAGATTTGAATGTACATGTATTTAATTATGTATAAGTAAGGTAATACTGCACAATATAAATTATAGGAATTAAATCTCTATCACTTTTTAGATGTATTTAAATTCTTTATATATATATATATATATATATAGGTAGATGATAAAAATTTTTTATAAAAGAGAATTCGGATTATTTATAAAACGGATCACTGTTAAATTAATATGTGTCTAATAAGGATGTATTTTGAACTATAAAAACTGAATTAAATTTAGTTTGCAGGATCTTGAAAATGGCTCCTGAAACCGAAACGTCGAATAAATAATACAGGATCTAAAAACTGAGTACATTTGGTGACCTTTGGCCATTTATTTTATAAAAAACTTAAGAAAATGGCACCGAACCTGAATGATATGACTAGAAAAGTTATTTGTCTCTAAATATAGCATGGATAAGTCGTAACACTAATTGTAAGTGTATAATGTTATTTCATAAAGTTTTTTTTTAGTAAATGGACGACGTATGCCTAATTTACGTATACCTCAAACGTGTATTTCCATTGGAATCTGGGATTCGAAAATTTTCATAATCGCAATACTTTCCCTTACTATATGTTGCATATATAGGAGGTAAGTGAAAGTAAAAAATATTAAATAAGAAAAACATATTTTTTAAACAAAAACAAATAGGAAATTAATTAATATTTCTACATTTATTAACATCTAATGATATTTGATAACAATCATTACTAAAAAATGGAACGAATAAAGATTATTTAATAATAATGTAAAAAAAACTTGAAATTTTACTATAATGGAATCATATAAAAATTAAAAAAAAAAATGCCTTCAAAATTCCGACTCAAATATAACCATAAAAAATTTACCTGAGCAGGAATTTGTGACAGAAGATATGATATTTCTTCTAAATTATACAGATCTTCAACAAACACCGATTCTTCACCACCGGAATCAATAAAGTTTACTAACACCTGCAAAAACAGTTTCAGTAAATAACAAAAAAATTATAAACATAATCTGCAATCAATTTATAATACAAACACATATATATATATATATATATATATATATATATATATATATATATATATATATACGAACTATTATATGTAAGAGATCCTACTCATGTTTGGGAGAATGAAAAAAAAAAAAAGGTAAACTACAGAAAGAAAAAAAGTTTAATGGAATAGATATATACCTGCCCATTTAAACTTGTAGCATTAATAATTTTGACTCGATGTTTTTCACTGTTTTGCTGGTCTAAAAGATATAATTTATCTGGAAAAAGCTGGCTATAATCTTTTACACGATATTTTTCATAAGTTCCATCTTCAATATATTCCATTTGATTAAGTAGTATATTAATTGTTTCACTAACGAACTGAATGTAAACAGTTCCATTTTCATCAATAAAGCTAACAGATGCTTGATGTATACCATCTTCCTGTAAAAAATTTGTTAAGACTAAGTATAGTCTATAAATAAAGTTTAATTTTCTATTCTATAGTAAATGATATTAAGAAATAGAAACAAACAAATGATACTTCTAATCTCATTTAAAAATGCCTTTCTTTCCTTATTCTTTATTTAAAAACACTTCTTTCTATAAACATCTTAGCGACGGTTCTGATTTAGATGTATCTTTTTTTCGATGAAACATTAGAGTTGGTTCAGAGTTATAAAGGATCCCAAGACTTTAAAACAAAATACGATATGACATAGCTATAGACAATCAATATCGAGCCAATTGATTGGGCGACAATACTCAAATAAAATTTAAAGTTTTCTTTATATTTCAATATATTACCTTAAGACGAAGTTTTCAGTTTTTTGTCAGTTTATATATAAACAAAACAACCACATTTAAATCAATACATTCATGTTTGCAGTAATTTTACAAACTTTCTTAAGCATATTTTCATCAACGATTTTTATGAGTTTGAAACACAATAAGGTTTTCTTCCCAAAATTACTGAACCAAAGCAAAGTTGATGAAAATTATAATGGCCATTTTTAATAAAACCAACAAAATAAAAGATTCAATTTAAAAAAAAAATACTCAATGAAATATATATTAATTAGCAATTTATTAAATATCAAAGGTACTTAATTGAACATTTATACCATACCAGCTGACTTGTGCGAATACTCCTCAATATTATTATTTTATTTTAATAGATATATTTTGTAAGCCATCAGTTTATAAATATCATTTACAATCTGTCATGGTTTTAACCATTTCATTTCTAAATCTTTTATTATGTTTGAAGTTAAACTTATAATTTAAATATGTAATTTTTTCCTTCATTAGATTATCATAAATTAAAAAAGCTGAAACTCTCAGGGAGGCATAGTTAGTCCGGTACTTCTTCAGGCCGGGACTGACTGCTATCTGCCGATGTTTATAACCTGTACACTGATAATTCCGATAAGCCAGTGATAAGCCTTCTCATAATGCCTATCTTCGTATTATTCTATTATATCAGTATAATTGAAAGTTTAAACAGAAACAAAAACCAATGTAACAACAAAAAAAAAAAAACTTTTATCTTAAGACACATATATGAATGAAATAATAAAAAAACACTTAAAGAAGATATGTACATATAAAAGATCAAAATGAAATAATAAAAAAACACTTAAATAACATATGTACTTATAAAAGAAAAAATATCAACACTATAAACGTTTCACTTCGTCTTATTTATTTTGGGACGCAAAATAGTTTTATGCTATTTAAAATAGTGAGGAACGGGTCCTCTTCTTTGTGAACCCGCCGCCACAAAAATTCACATAAATATGAATCGAGGTTTTGTCTGGCAGTTCCTCTATGTATTTTATTTCTCCATTTAGCTGAGCCCCACAATCGTTCTATTTGTTGAGTATGAACCCCAGTTGATGGATCGACAAAATTATAGTTTGCTTCGTTCAGTTGTCGGGTGTTGTATCCTTTTCAACAGTCCGAATAAATGTTCGTTCCCTCTTCTATATTGTCTTTAACTGCTTGTAATAAGGTTGTTGCCTTTCTGTCATTTATTTTGATGGTAAATGACAATAAAAATAATGAAAAATGACAATAAATAAAATGAAAAATAAACACAAACGGAGCAAAAATAAAGAATTTAATAAGTGAACGTAATAAGGGAATAACTGAAAAATAAACAATGTAATACTGAAAGGTTTGGCGAGATAAGAAGAGGGAGGTTATGTGACGTGACGTTAGATAACATAGATAAGAAGTGAGGATTCAACCCGGCCTGCTAGTGAAGTAGTACCGTTAGTCCAATCAGGACGTGTGTAACTTAAACATTAAAAAAAAAGAAAGTTATTTTTAAAATGATAAATTTCAATAATAAAGATCTAAAAGTAGGAACTAATATAATTGAGGCAGATTAACAAACATTTCAAAAAGTGTTTAAAGGAAGACACATTTATATAAATAAAAACAAAATCAACAATTTAATTAATTGAAAAGAATAAAATGTGTTTTTAAATTTAAAAAATAATTACTAATTGATACATTATCTAGTGTACCCCAGAAAAAAAAAGGGGCAATTCCCAAAATCTTAAATTCACACATACAACAGAAACTTTGCAGTACAACAAATACTAAATGTTCAGAACGCTATATATTTTTTTTTTTTTTTTTCGTGTTGGCCATGTGCACGTCAACCCCTAATGGGTCCATTGTGCGCCAATTTCGGGTTGGTCGTTTTAATTAAATGTTAATCCTGTCGCTTCCGCGTATCCAAGTAGGCTGATTGGATTGACCGACTCATAACTTCTGGGAAGATCCATTTTCATACTCTGCACCAAATTGTCCGATATCGATTCGTCGGCTCGGTAAAAATTATTCCATTTCAAAATTTTACTCATACTATAGCTATATGCCAAATATAAATTTGATGTAATAGAGCTCTCCTGAGTAACATGAACCGAAAATAAATGAAAAAGAAAATATTTTATCGGACATAACTGTTACTGATTTCGATGATTTTTTTTTTTTTTTTTTTAACGTTTTGAAGGGAATTTAGCGAGTGTTCAAATACTCATATGTATAATGGACCAAAAATTGGGAACTTTTCAAGTTATTCGCAAATTATGAATTCATTTGTTGTCTCGATTTGTTGGCACCATCATATGGCTTGAAATCTCCCGCTTTTACGTTCACTTTTTTTAAGTCCAGGTATAAAATTAGAAAATTCATCACTGAAAAAGGATATATATTTCAGACATAATATATAAGAACACTGGTCAAAAATAATTGGGGTTTTTATAAAATTTAAATGAAGAAAAGATTAAAAAAAAAGGAAAGAAAAGTAGATTAAATAATAAAAATTATTGAAATAAACAAGTAACTAAAAAAGCTTTACGTTATTTTTTTTCTTAACTAATTACAAAATTTAAAATTTCTGGCTTACTTCAATGTTTACTTTTTCTTTGTAGTTATAATTGAATAAATATTTCAGCTTCTCATTCAAATTTAGAGCTTCTTCTTGACTGGTGTCAAACAACGTAACAGAAATTGTAGGCGTTCTTTGTTCAACAACAGCAACAAGACACGAGCCGACAATGTTTGTCAACAAATAATCTGGAGCTTCTTTACAATTTTTATAGCTTTCCAAGTTTTTCAGTGAGACAGTGATGGCCTGGAAAATATTTTTTTAATAATATAATCACAACAAAACAAAAGCCTTTTATACAAAATTTAAAATCTAATGTGAGAAGGAGTTAGTCGAGGGTGCGGTCAAATAAATAATAAATTAAAATATATTAATTATTTTAATTTTTGCCGACGTTTCGACCCACTTTGCAGGTCGTCTTCAGGGCTACAAAAGATACAAAACATATTGAAAATAAAAAATAAATATAAATATATATAAAATAAGAAGAAGTTGTCAGATACAGAAATAAAACTTCTTCTTATTTTATATATACTTATATTTATTTTTTATTTTCAATATGTTATGTATTTTTTGTAGCCCTGAAGACGACCTGCAAAGTGGGTCGAAACGTCGGCAAAAATTAAAATAATTAATATATTTTAATTTATTATTTATTTGACCGCACCCTCGACTAACTCCTTCTCAAATTATATCAACGGTCAACCATCTCTACATCATTAAAATCTAATGATTTCTCTGACATCCTTATTATATCTTAAATAAGTAGTTGCTTGAAAGCCTAGTCTCTTCACAACCCCTCCTACATCTTTGCAATATAGATCAATTTCATACATCTCTACTCTGTCCCACAAAATTAAAAAATTCTTTTCTTCTAGTTTTCCTAATATATGCCCTATTTTTAAAAAATAACCACAAACTAATAACCCTATATAGCTACCCAAAAGATCACTTACCACTCCTACAATAATCCAATTTAATTTATTATATCCCATGTTCCACACTTAATCATAACTCCTATTATATTGGAGAGACCAAAAATTACCTTAAAAAGCCTATATAAATCAACACAAATATAAATATAATATTAATAGCATTTCTATAGGGAACCCGTTTGCTCAAAATTATAAGAACGTTCCATATATTTTAACTAATCCTTTAACTTCGTTTCTAACCTTGAAAAATGTTACGAATCAATATTAATCCATCTGGAAAAAAAAAAAACCAAAAAAAAAACTCACTAAACAAAAAAATTAGATAACAAGATAATTTCATCAATTTACTCTAATATTTTCTCTTCTTACTCCAATATTATATAGTTTTAGGCCTGATTAATGTATATTAATATTAGATCTATAGATTAATTAATAAAATCATCTCAATTAAAGTTAAACATAATTTAAGATTATTATCTATTTGTGATTTATCAGTTAGCTTAGTTGCAACGAACCAGGTTTTTTTTTTCTTTACTCACCTACTTACAAATGTATGTATTATTAAATTCTTAACCAATTCATAACTTTAGTTAAGAAACCCATATTTTAATATTTTCTGTTAAATAGCCATCCGTACCTACACCTTCCTCCCTTTTTAACTCATCTCATCTCTCCCAAATCCATATCGTACTACTTTCAGTTCTTGTTGTTATTTTAGGCAGTAATCATTGATAATTGTTAAGGTAATCTTTGTTTATTATTTATTTCTAAAAGGTGTTTTTTTTTTTGTCAGTACGCCCTATCTTTATCAAATCCAATGATTGACACTTTATTTTGAAGAACTTTTCGTTCACGTACGAACAATAGTCATATCCCCCTGAAATATCTGGAAAAAAAGTTATGAAGGAAAAGTAAATTAATTGGCAAATAACTCTAAAATTATACATTTTTTTCTGGTTGTTCCTTTGATTATTAGAAAGATTACTGAATTCCTAACAAAATAAAAAAGAAATTGTCAAAACCGGACCATTATTAACAAAGATACAGTCCATTAGATTTGGTATAATTAATAATTTCTTCCTCTTTGAAGGTAATGCATTTACTTTTTACTATCCTTTTTTCCCTTGCTGATGTATACTTTATTATTTGTTAATGACATTTTTTGTTGATGCTTACTATTTTTAAATAAATAAAATCCCATGACTTTATTTTGAATATTATCTTCCCCGTCAGCTTTAAAAATAGTCATCATTTAAAAATAGTCCCTAGAAAAATAATTTGTAATTGACCAAAGAAAAAAGTTAATTCCTCCCTCAGATAATACGTAGGATCTACTTATTTCCATATTGTTTTGCTATTCCTTCACTAAACAAAATATTCTGCAAATTAATATATCAGCCAAGAAAAAAAGTGTAGTAGAATAATAAATGCAGTATCCTTAGAGATTATTAAGTACACCAAAATTAATGGACTGTATCTTTGTAAATAATTGTCTGATTTTTTTTTTTTTTTTTGTTTAGTAGGTAATTTAGTAATATTTCTAATTATCATGGGTACAATAAAGAAAAAAAAAGCATACTTTTTGGATTATTCGCGAATAAAGTTTCTTTTACTTCATACCTTTTTTTCCAGAAATTTCGGAAGAATAGGACTATTTTTCATATGTGAAGGAGAAGAATATCTTCAAAATGAATGGTCAATCGGATTGGATGAAGAATTGACAAAGTTACGGCGTACCGACAAAAAAACACCTTTTAGAAATAATATATAGGATAACTTTAAAAAATCACTTCAGTTATTCTTAGCTCAGCTGTTTTTTTGCATACTTCTTGTTTATTTAATTGTACTAGTCATTTAGTTAATTTATTTTTACCTTTTTTCAAGTACTAATAGATTTCACTTTTTATTTATTTTCTTTTTGGTGTACTATTATGTTATGTTATCTCATGGGTACTTTCCATCTTTTGTATTGTCTTATTTACATACTTTTTTCCACATTTTGTTTTTCTAATGTAATTTTTAAATTTTTTTAAGCCCTGATGGTGACCCACATACATGCTTGGATCGAAATTTTGTTTATTTCAATTCATATACACAACAATATTTGTGAGGTGATTTTTTTAACATGGGTGATAAATATTCAGGATGCAGTCATTATATAAAGTTTTTATTGGTGCCGACGTTTCAACCAAAACATGTGGGTAATCATCAGGACGTGTTTCGAGTACTGAAGGTATTCAAGTACTAAATAAAAAATACATATTGTCGCCACCAATAAAAACTTCATAATGACTGCGTCCTGAATATTTATCACCCTTGATATGTAGAACAGTCGATAAACTTCTTTCAATAATTCACATAATATTATCAAGATAGTTTTAACGCACACAACTGGTAAAACTTCAGAATTAACGAACCATGACTGTTAAAGTAACATTTTACTTAATACGTGATTAGCTTGTCCCGATGGAAAATATCCCTCCAGTTTAATAGTTGCGTAATAAGACAGAGCTATCTCTGAACTTATACTAATCCATTATTGTACTCAATACAAAACCTTTTTGTTCGGTACAGAAATGCCTTTGTTTGTAATTCTAACACTAAAAGTATACATGTCATACTGAGGGTATAGAAGTCATATCTGAATAATTTTTTTTATTTATTAAATAAATCAAATGATAAGCGGATGATGTGGACATCATGGGGCGGTCGTTGTAGTCTGTAAGAGAGGGATTTTTAGCTTTGTTGGAGGCCACCAGAGCACTTGTGTTAGAAGTGAATGAAGACAAAACTAAATATATGGCGACAGGAGAAGACCCTCGACCAGGCGAGACCATCAATATTGGCCCTTTTAACTTTGAGAAAGTAGCGCAGTTTAAGTATCTGGGATGACTAGTAACACAAGACAATGCACCCGAGGTCGACGTCAAGAAAAGAATATTTATGGCTAACAAATGTTACTTTGCCCTTCGTAAGGAATTCACCTCTTGCCTTCTATCCCAGCATAATAAGCTACATCTCTATTTAACACTAATCCGCCCAGTCTATGCTTCAGAAACATGGACAACGATTAAAAAAAATTGAGCAAGACCTCATAATCTTTGAGAGAAAAATTCTTCGAAGAATATTTGGAGGAGTACAGATTGATGGAAATTGGAGAAGAAGGAAAAATGCCGAAATTTGCTCAACTTTTAATGATCAAGATGTCATTCTGAGGATAAAGCTGGGAAGATCAAGATGGGCTGGCCATGTAGCAAGGATGGAGAATGAAGCAATCCCTAGAATGATCCTGACAGAAGCTCTCTACGGCACAAGAAGAAGAAGGAGACCAAAACTAAGATGGTCAGACGGTGTGGCAGGAGATGACTCGAGGAAGCTGGTGGAGGAGGCCAAGACTAGTCACCGAGTTGTAGCGCCGATATAATATAAATATATCAAAAAGTTTCTTCCTATATTATTCAAAGTAAGCAAGGGATCATTTTATAGTTATATCCATATAGAGCTATACTCCCATAATCTATCTTTTGATATATTTCTAATTCGTTAAATATTATTTTAATTTTTTTTAAACCTACAGCACCAAGGAGAGAATATGTAGTTCGTACCCGCCTCAGGATGGTAACTCACCCATGGATATCTGATGAAGAAGAAAGAACGGCCATCATGTTCCTACAGTGGATGTATTCTAACAGCACTTCACAGACTAACAGAGTGTATGGCTGAAGACTCCTACAGATTTTACCCAGACCCGAAACAAATATTGAGAAAGGACCCAGAAATAAAACTTCACGACTTATTAAATTTTTTAAAAGAACTGCAAGTGACTAAAGAGACTTCAGGGTAAATGAACCCAGTGGTCGAAACACTTATACTGTTTTTATCCAATCCTGTATACTTCTTTCACTTTGGAGTGCGTGTTTCCTTAATAAAATAAAATTTCAAAAATGGCTTATTGATTTTATTCCCAAATGAAAAATCATAGATCTTAATTTCCATTATTAGTAATTTAAACAATATAACATTAAAACATATAATTATGTAGTACCTGAGGTGGTAAGGACATAAACTTTGGTTCCAATTTGTATAAAACCGATCTTGGAAGAACATCATCATCACCGTGGTCGATAAATTTGACATGAATGTCATCAATATTTATTTTCATGACAAGAACTCTTGCCCAGCTTTCGTTGCAGTACGATGCGTAATACTCTCCCACAACAAGGAATGGATTAACTAGATGTTCTTTCTGTTGATACCATGATTCCATGTCGCTAGTTAAACTGTCCAACAATCCCTACAAAACAAAAATAAAGTAAGTAATGCTTAAACTAATACAAATTAGTCTAATTGAATAAATTACATCAAAAATTACTTTATACCTTAATCATACATTATTAAGACAAATGAACTTCACATAAAAGTCATTCCTTCTTAAATTTTTTATTTTAGTATTAATCGTATTTGAGGATTATAGAATAAAAATAAATAAATAAAACCTGCACCACTACAACCCAACCTTCTTGGGTCTTGGGATCAGTACTTCTTCTTTACATCCTTACAAAGGTTAAAATAATTTGTAAGGTTAAAATACATACTAATTTAAATTAATTTTGTAAAAGCCACATTTTTGGTTTATTATTTTCAATAATCAACCTTTGTAATCGACCAAATAAAAAAAAAGTTAACCTCCCTTCAAAATTTGATTTTAAAGATACGTATAATCCAAAAGTGGAATAAAAAACAATCAGTCCATCCCCCCATCCAAAGCTTTTTTTCCCGAAACTACTATACTGATTGTTTTGAGATTCGGTATCAATGACGAAGGGCACCTGAGGATGATCCTCGTAACTCAGCATTACTATCCATCTTTTCTTTACAAGACAATGGCCGAAAAACCTGTGTCGCTATAGACTATAGCGCCTAAACGAATGTATCGATTTTGATGAAACTAGGCTAAAGTCTCCTCATTTGAAGCCCTTTTGTATAACATAGGATAGCATTTTGAAGGGGGAGTTTGTATAACTTTGGTTCCTCCATTACAACTATTCGCCGTTACGATCTCTTATTTATTCTTTAATTAATTATAATTCTTTCAGGTTTTATATAAAACTATTTTTTATATCAGAGATCAATTGTGAAATGGTTAATTATTTTAAATAAAAAAAATTAAAAGTACTTTAGAGGAAGCAAATATAGAAACATAGCGCCATTTAAGCCTTGTTAGATAACATCAATGAGAATAAAACCTACATTATATTATTAAAAACTGCTCAATTTTACACTGATATAATGAATTTAATCAAAATCATTACGAGCTCTTTTCGAGAAAATCATAAAAATTTGTTTAATCAAAAACAACAACAAACAAACAATTGATTATATAAAGTGCTATTTCTGGTAAGCCGATTTTGACGAAAAAGTTTCGGTAACACCTCAAGCATATAAAAACCGTAATGCACTTTCACTTTCGTAAAACTTTTTATTTTTGAGCTAGATTGATAACACACACAATTTTGCAAGACTTGGTTATTTGGACTAAGGGGGCCTCAAAACGTGTATTTCCGTTTAATTAAAAATGAGATTAAAAAATTTTCATGATTGCAATACTTTCCTTTACTGTATATTTCATATATAGGTAAATGAAAGTAATAAAAAAAGATTCATTGAACAACACTATGTAATTATGTATATATATTGTGGTTTTTAATTATTTTTGGTTTATTAAAAAATAGATTTATTAGGATGATATGACGTGCAATGTATATTATTTGCTTATAAACATCAGAATATCACTATTTATATTAAACACAGTACTTTATTTATATTAAAAGTATGTCTTCCTCATTTTAAAAAGATGCATAATAAGAAAAAAAAAAAAGTCTTACACTGTAATCATCACCTATAAATCTAATACAGATTTCAGTGACTGAAACTGCTCGTGTGACAAACACATCCCAAGTATTATCTTCTGGAAGAACTAATTTAGGAATTGTCGAGTCAACTACTGTAGGAAATGGAACTGCATTCTCCTGAAACAATATAATTACCATAATTATTAAGTTTTCTCAAATATCTTAATGGTCACAAAATATTAGCAGAAATACAATACAATAGAACTTAATGATTTTGGTCCAGGTTTTGTGATATTAGTTTAAAATTAAATCTATCTTAGACCCTATAGAAAGTTCTAGTCAAATTTTAAGTTTAGTAACATTATTTATATTCGTTGAAAACAATACATAAATTCAATCAAAACATATTTTATTATATATCAGTAGAACAAAATTAGCAAACCATAATTTGCTTTTTAAAGTTTTATTGTTCTGACTCTAAGGTTACTAGCAATATTCTGATGGACAGTACAAAATAATCAGAAGCCATGAAGGTCAGTATGATGGCTGAGGGAAAAAAAAGCTCATATCCTTTTATCTTTTAATTTAGAAAAGAAAACAGCTTGTAATGTCTCAAGTCTACAGCCAGAATATACAATACTAACTGGCATCACTACAGATTTCCATCAAAGAATGGATTTTTTTAAATCTATTTAAATATCTATCCACGCCACAAAGCATGTTACCTTGACTTTAATCAGCAATGAAGAGTTAGCCAGTTCTTCGACGATGAACTGATCAGAAGCATGCACTACATCAAGCCAATGTGGAGGTAAAATTTCTTTAAATAATGTTCTATGCTCATCTTCTATTCTGGAAGCCCATTTTCCTGTGTCCTTCTCCTTAACCATCTAAATAAACATTAACAGCATAAAATTTTTTAAAATTAAATATTTTTCAAATAAACTAATCAAAACAAAAACAAAGCAGGCAGAGCAGAATAATTCTATTTTATTATCACTATTAACTCACCCTCTCTACCCTTTGAAGGATCAGGGCAGGGTCTTGAATGATGGGAAAAGTATTGAAGATTTCCCGTTTTTTCAACTTTTCCAAGGCTTGTTTGGCGACACATTCTTTCGCTTCGTTGACATCATAAAAATTGTTAGGGAAAGTGCCACAATCTACAACTTCAGGAGCCTGTAAAAAAAAAAAAAGGAATAGAGAATAAAATATTAGAAAATCAATTAATTTTCCAACAATCATAAAGCTGGTTATAGACTAAGTAATCTAAAAAAAAAAAAAAAAAATGAAAAGAAAAGCAAATCAAATAATTGATGTCCTCAAATAAATTGTTTACTAAAAAGCAATGTTACTGATATATAGAGTTCCACTAACTATGATAAATAAATAATTCTACTAATAAGAAAACCTCGTAAGAAGTAAGTTAAAAAGGCAATCAGAACATTAATATAAAAAATAAAAATTAACTGGAATGTATAAAATTCTTCATGAACCACACAAAAATAGAATGAGAATGGATGGACCATGCTCGGTAGAGAATATTACTCCTTAGCATATATTTATATTTATATATATATATATAGTCCACTATATGAATATATCTTTCATTAAATTCAAAACTTTCTTCACAGTAACCGCAACCATAATAGCCCTCAGATGTATTTTATAAATATAAATTTTAATTACTGACATCCCCGAGAATAGGACTCCTAAATCAGTAAATAAAATGTTATTGAATTATTTATTAGCACAAATTTTAACCTAAAATCATTTCAGATATGATATGAGATGACGAAACAGAACGCTTTTCTAATCTTTTATGTTTTTGAAACAGAAAAAAGTTATAGAAAAACGTTATGGCATGATATGATAATATTTGCATGAAAATTAGAAATTATGTAATACATTGTTAATGCTATTAATTAATAATGTATTATAATTATAAAGAAGAATATGGTGTACGGACACCAAAAGCTACTCTGAGAGACTATAGCCATTGGTATATAGTTATAGGAATATAAAATATATGTAAAGTGTATAAAGTATGAAGTATATAAATGAAATTCAGAAAAAAATAAAATTAAGATTAAAAACAGGAAATGTGTATATATATTTACTAGATTTGGAGCCATCCTAGGTATTAAAATAGAGAGAGTGCAATAACAAACACGCTTTCCGCTGTTTTCCTTTAAAATTTTATAAGCAGCTTCTTCCCAACCTCTTTCTTGAATATAAGCCGATAACTGCCTTTGATATGGCGATGTGCTTTCTCCTTGTTGTAGGGAAACAGTCACTAATAACTACCAAATAAAAAAAAATAATACATATATATGAGAATAAATATTTCGAGCAAATTTATAAAATGAAATTTAGACAATTATTACCTTATGATGCTTTTTTACTTTATCGAGCCTCTATAAAAAAAAAAAAATGACATGTCATGTCAGTTATGTACTTATGAAAATAACAAAAATAGGCTAAAATAAACCAAAATATTACTTACATCCTGAGCTAGCTGTTTAATCTTTTTGGAAGGTTCTTCAGGAGGTGTAGGAGTAGGAGTACTACCATAGCTGGAGTGATCTATCGGGCTATTAAAGACGCTTTCCTTGAATGAATTTAAATTATTTGATGAAGGCGTAATAAAAGCCTCGTTGCGAAATACCATATCGGGTTTTATAGAATTATCGGATAGAAGTGGAGGAGGATATCTCAAATTTTTGGGCGAAAGCAAACCTTCATTGCGAAATGTCATGTCAGGTTTTATAGAATTATCACTGAGAAGTGGAGGGATGTACTTCATATTCTTGGGGGTAAACTGAGAAACCAAGCTAGGCCTTTCCATTACTCCAACATAATTATGATTAACTGGCATCGGGTAATTAGTTTTATTACTTGCTCGGTTAACTTCACTAACTATGCGAGCATTATAATTGATGGTGTTATTGTTTTGGGGCTGAAAAAGAAAATATATTATTAATAATTTATTAAAAATATCATTTACAGAATAAGAATGATTCTCGATTACAATAGAATTCAATAAAATTTCCATAAAATATAATAACGATGAAATAATTCCATTAATTCAACACTTACCATATACAGTCGACTCTCGATAATTCAAAATTCAATCGTACTTAGTTCAAAATTCGAGACTTCGAATTATTAAGAACTTTGAATTATCAAGAAGAAAGAAAATTTTTTTTTTAATTATTACGAATTCTGTATTATATTTCTGAAAATATGCATGAGCTTACATAAATTTTATATATACATAGCCTCATATAAAAAATATTACTAAGAAAATTTCAAATTATAAAGAGGAGAAGTGGTCTAGTTCGAATTATAGAACGTTCTCTTCCCCAATGTTATGAAATGAATTTCGAGTAGTTGAGTATATCAAAATGCAGAATTTTTTTCAATTTACCGAAGTCAACTGAAGAGCTTGAATTATCAAGAGTTGACTGTAGCAACCAATTAACCCTTCTCTTTGAAGCTCATGGTAAATTCATGAAGGATATCAGTTTAATAAATCTAGATATTTGACATAGATTCAAAACTTATGCATTTTATTTTGACAGTCTTTTTAGAAAAACTGTGCTCATTTGCACAGGCGGATCTACGGGGATTCTCATTCTCAATCCGATTGATCACGAAATGCACTTAAAAACCTAAGCTGTAAAAACCTCAAATTACACCCAGATACTCTGATTATTTTGTGATCTATCTATATTTCGTTTATTTAATTACACTCTCTGTATATTTTATATTTACACGTATTTATATCTTTTTATTATTTATAACGTTATTGTATTCTTAATCAAACTGTAAATATTAAATTGTATTTTATGGACACACCAAAATATTAATATATATTCTGTATTTGTAAGTTGTTCTAAAGGGACACTAGTCCCACAATAATAAAATTATTTTCATTCATTCATTCTTTGAAGGAACTATACTATTAATGTGATCGGTGAAAGGAAAGCTTCATTATGAAACTTATATTGTATTATCAGAGGTACTGGACAGAGATTAGCATTCTAACTCATAACTATAGCATTATAACTTGGAGTATACTTCACTATTCCAGGACTTAAGTTATCAAAAAATTAAGAAAATGTTTAGTTGTTTTTAGAGATGGGGTATCTGGTTAGAATTTATTCAAAGAACTAGTTCCCTTTATGAAGCGAGTGTTTTTAGTATCAGGAAAAAAGCTTCGGAAAGTCACTAAACAAAATCTCTAAATCCTTTTAATAGAATTTAAGGTTTCCTCTCCCCCTCACCCTCATCACTTATCATAAATAATTTTTATAAATTAATAAATAAAATTGGTTTTATCACAAAAAGTTAATTTGAAAACAGACAAAATTAATCACAAAAAGACACGGGCAGGGCCTCCAATCGACAATAAAAATCACTGAGTATGAAGGATCAGTAGGAATTAAACTTAACTTAATAGAATAAAATAGAAAAGTAATCACCCGCCCTCTGCCTGATGGAAACCATTTTGACCACATGATGTCTTGTGTGCGGTTTTTACCTTAAACGGTAAATATTATAGAATAAATATTCTTAAACGTGGTATAAATATAACAAATGTTGATATAATTGTTACAATATATCCCATGAACCGTGAATATACTCAATATTGACCACGTAATGACCACTTTATATAAACTGAACAACGATTGGATCCACCATGTAAACAATCATCAAAGCAGCTGCAACGGCAATTCATGGCCTCTTGAACGTTCTAGAACGTTTCAATTTTTTTATTTTTTTTTTTATTTTAATAAAACAATTTATTTGAAATACAACTATATTTCTTTGAAAAAGTCAATTATTGATATGATAACATTTCAACAATATTTTTTTTGTCTAATCTTTATCATTGGTTTCCCCTTTTTTAAAAACTAAATGAATATTAGCCTCTTAAGAATAATAATATAAGATGAAGGAAAAAAAAAAGATCATTTCTGGCCCAATTAAAAGAGAAAATTAATATAAAATATATATAAATATAATCACCAAGAAATATATGCCAAGAGACAGCAACATAATTGAAATCGTGAAAAGACTATATTCTTCAATATTTATACTTTTTCTTAATAAATCAGTTACCAAGGTTCCAACAAATAGAATAATATTATTGTGGATTAGAGATCAAAGTTAACAAACATAAACAGTATTAATCATTTGTTTGTGTTTTTATTTGGCAACAATTTATGCTAAAAATATCAAGTTCAACAATAACGAATACTGAAATATATTTTTCAAATGATGGCCCACTCACTACTTTGCCTCTCAGTGTGTGAATAACAAAACATAATTACTAATGACGAAAAAGAAAGAAAAAATATATCATTTATTGAATAAACAATCATTAAAAAAAATAGTTTACATCTGATATTGATAAATTCAAAATAAATATTCAATAATAAATTCTCTGATTAGCAAATCTGTCCGGATTACAAAGGTGTAGTAAAAAGAGATTTGAATTAGCACATGGAAAAAGCATAATGAATATCAGGAGTGAATGAATTCCCAATAGTGGTAGAGCAAGCAAGAAAGGAATGTTCGAGTGGATTAATTTTGTGGGAAATGGTATGTGTATGTAGATATATATATATATATATATATATATATATATATATATATATATATATTGTAATATATTCTTATATTTAACTAATAATAAAATATTCCTGGAAGATCACTTCATACTGTAGCGATACTTCCAATAGAAATAAGAGGTTGTCATATAAAAACAAAATTATAAGAATATTAATATATTAAGATGAAATTTGGGAGCGGTGTAATTCAGTGGTATGGTACTAAGCTTCTAATGCTCAAGGTTTCAGGCACGAATCCTGGCTCATGGCAGAAATATTATTTATTCTGTTTCATTGTCATTGGCTGTGGGGCGACTCAGAGATAGAGAGAGCTTCCTGGGGCACACCCAGCTTCTAGAAAGTGGGTACGCTTAAATTAAATAATTGATTGAGGGGAAAAACCTGGTGGTTAAGCGTGATCCTGGCCTGATTCCCTCCCTATACAACGATTGGTCTTGAAACAATACTTTCACTAAATATTACTAAATCCAAGACCCTTCAGGGGTTGTAGCAATATAGAAGAAAAAAAAAAAACGCTACAAATTATTTCACAATGGTTTATTATTTCCCAACAATTATACATCTAAAGTAGCATTACCTTTCTAGTGACAAATTAAAAGAAATAAAAAGTTAAATCCAATTATTTGCCTAAACATTTTTTTTTTAATCATTAGTAATTTGCTAAAAAAAAAAAAAAAAAGTAGCATTAATTCAAAAATCAAAATCCAAAACAAAGGATTTGCAGTAGAACATAAAATCTAGAGACGATATCTATCCTTGTTCCTAATTGTCCAATTTTAAAGATTTTTTTTTTTTTTTGTTATTTAGGAAATTTTATTAAATAGATAAATTTAAAGGGCATCAAGAAGAAGAATTTAGCCAAGTTTCATTGAAATCAGTACATTCATTTAAGCGCTACAGTCTATAACAACGTAGGTTTTTCCGCTGCCATTTTGAAAGTAAAAGGCGGATAGGATAGTAATGTCGATGAAGGAGGATCATCCTCGGGTGACCTCTGATTTTAAATCCAAATTAAAAAAAAATTGGTCCAGTAGAAAATGCACATATAGCGGGCGGACAAAAAATTTTTGTTCGTTTTTCGAATTCTATGTATCCGGAAACGTAAAACCTCAAATTTTGAGAGTGGGTTAAGTTTTTGAATTTTTTGTTCAATCACAATGGTTCATTATTGAAAATAATAATTCAAAACAAGAAAAATAAATGAAATTTATAATTGTTTTATCTCAGGTATGGGTTACTGACAATCAGATCAAAAGACTTAAACAGACTAAAATTATTTACACTATTTATACTAAAAGTAAACACTAATTTTAAAATAAAGTCAAGAATGAACTAGCAAGCTAACCTTTTTTCTATATACACTGTTTCTTCCTTTGTGCAACTGAATTTGTTTATCTTCAAACATTTTCCAATGTTCTGATAAAAAAAAAACTTCAAAATGGTAATACTCAACTCAACATTCTCTCTCTTCTAACTCCAAACAACAAGTGACCTCAGCCAAACAACTGACTGCCAAAAAACCCTATGTTCCCCCCTCTTTGGGATTTTCCCCTGAGGAAACTCCAGAGCAGCCATTTTATTTTCCCTGAACTAGTGAAACGATTTTTCAAATTTAAACATTAGCAAAACTAGATTAGCTTGCTTTTACACTGTTCAACATTAATTTACTAAAAATTTTTACCAACTTTCAATAAAGGTATATATTGATATAAATACAAAAAACAGGATATCGGATATCTTTCTTGCTATATACGGACTGATTATTTGAATTGAAAGAGATCGTAGATGACAGGAATGTGAACAGTGTTGATGTTTTGCTAAAGATCGTGGGAGCCACTTTAAATTAATGCAAATGTGAGGTCACATCAGAGTACTGTATTTGAAGCATCGAAAATACAGCATACTACAAAGACAGAGTGATAGTGTAGTAAGATAAAATGAGCTTATTGATTGGCTAGGACAAGATTGAGATGACAAGAGCGTGGGAATAACTGAAGGATAATTATTAACCAACAAGAAATTTGAGTTAATGGTTAGCAATAAATTATGGAAGAATAGTCCATCATGCTGTTTTGATCTGATCCTAAAAAGGGTGGTGTTGTCCTCCTTCAGGTGGTTCCCATTTATACATGGGATTTTAGGTTTGCTAAAGATACTATTTCTAGTTGAGCACTGCTTTAGTGGAATAGAAAGGAACCTACCTATTTTGTTGGCGCTGCTCAGCAATCCAGATATGAAGTCAGGCAAAATTAAATGAAATATTGTTTAAAATTTAAACAAAGCTATAATAAATCATTTTTTAAAGGTTAAAGTAACCAGATTATTTGTTTATTTATTCCACCAAAAGTATTTTAAAGAGAAATTCAAATATACCTAGATCCAAATGACATTAAATAAACTAAATAATCAAAAAAAACTTTAACTTCAGGTAAATATTCAAATTTAGACATTGAAAAATCAATTTGTATTTTTTAACTAAAGTTCTGATTTACTGATTATCTATTGATAAAACGGTAAAATATTTCCTGCTGTGATTTCATTACAAATATATGATACCTATTACTAACCAATTATCAAACCGAAAAATTAGTAATAAATTTACAATCGGAGATAAATCCTCAGTTCTTAAAATAATGCTTTATCATCTTATTAATACCATGAATATTTATATTTTGAATATAAAATATTATAAGAAACTATCATTTTGTAGAAGATAGAAATTAATATGTGGATAATTGTTAACATTTCATAGTACACACATAACCTAACCTTGTTATTCAACTTTAACTACCAGAAAAAAATGGCATGTATTAATTAAATAAGAACTCCGCCATAAAATCTATTGCTATCCCTCTGACATATAAAAACCATTAAATTTAAAGCTAACATTTTTATTTAAAATTATATCAAACTAGGATGCTAAATTGATAAGATTTGGTTTCAGCAAAATAGACGAGCACGAAATAGTTGGCAGCGTGAAATAGCTATCGCTGCTGTGGGCAGTACCATCGAAATAGTACCTTAACCTTATCTCAAAATTGATGGTAAGGTTAGGGTGTACTTGGTCCACTTCCATTACTAAGTCTACTCAATGATATAGAAACGAGTCATAAACACAGAGGTTATTATACAAACCGATAATTATGGGCACAAATAATGGTCTTCCAGTATTTAAAAATATAAATTGCCAAGCTTCTTATGAACGGGTTAGTAAACATCAGCAATTTCTAAGATCGTTTATAATAAATCAATATGCAAAAGTAAAAAAAAAAAAAAAAAAAAAAAAAAAAAAAAAAATATTCACATTTACACTCATTTGTTTTAGAATAAGATGATGATGAATTTGAATGAACAAAATTAATTATTCAGGATCAAATACCAACTTAAAAGTGACCATGAATAAAACATAATAACAAATAAATAATATTCAAGACACTTATAGCATTAAATAACTTACGACACTTATCTTCAGAGGAGGCAAATAACATTGCTTCTGAGGATTATATTGAGGTGATGAAATTAGAGGAGCTTTATAAACTCTTTTCGTAAAACGTGGCGCTGTTCTGAAATACCTTGGAGGAATGTTTCTGTTAGCCTGAAAAATAGTGGAATGAGGTCAGTCATATTATCAGAGCTATTAATTGCTCACTATAACTATCACAATAAGTTCAATATTATTTTATTCTATTTAAACTACTTTGATAGAATAACTTTAGTTCTAAGATTTTTGTTCAATAGTAATTTAAATTTTCTGATGTTGCACAATATCAATATTTTTTAAATTTAGAATGGTTATATAAAAAGTTCAATTCAATTAGGTAAGAAAAACTAATAAACTATTCTTTTTCTTTCCTTTGTTATGAAATATTATAAACAGTATTCAATTTTCTATATTTTAAGTGTGAATTTAAAAAATATATATATGCATGATCAAATTATTCAGGGTGAATCAGTTTTTATTTGTTGATAACAATCTGGATATATTCATTAATATAACATATAAGATCCAACATAGCTTATAAGCCTGAGGATAGTGAAAAATTGTAAATGTAATGAAAATAATATAAAATAAAAAATCTGGTGAGAGCAACACACAACTTTCACTTACCGCTCTAATTTGATTAGAAGTTGTTTTCTGGCAATGTTGGGCTATTATATAATTTATGAAGTGAATTTTTAACGAACATACAGAAAAACAGAACAGCTTAAAGCTTGCAAACAAATCATTAAAATAACAAAAACCCTATTGTAAAAACGGTAGGCAACAAAAACCTCGTTAATCCATCTCATTTTGTAAACAACACAATTCCAGTCTCTGAGCTATATATATGCCTAGAGAGATTTGAAAGTATGTCTGTAAATTGATATGAATTGTAGTTTTTCGGAATTAACGGATGCTGATACCTAATTATTTAAATATAATATCAGATCTTGAGTTATTAAATCATAATAAGTGTATTTAAGGTTATAAACATATGCTTCATACATCCATGAAATATTTTTATATATCACTTCTTCATTCACACAAGTACAATGAAATAATTTTTTAACATTGCCATTGCCTTGTTTCGGTGGATGTATATAATCTTTTACCAAACTTAAAAATAATTTTAAAAGTTTACATTTAGTTAGAAAATTTCATTTATTTTTCTTGGAAACATGTGATTTTCATTAAATAATATTAGTTTTCACAAATTATTATTTATAATTTTTCGTCACTCTCCATTATCTACTACGAGCTTCTATATTAGATATTGTTTTTTTTCTAAAATTCTCCGCTTCCAACAATGTATTATATGTATACATTCTGACTATTATTTCCGGAGATTTATTTTCGACCTAAATAAACATTTTCCCTTTTTTCTCCATTTTTAAAATATCAAATTCTTTCAAAAGTTATATTTAACATAGTGAGAAGAGATAGTTAATTGTTTAAAATAAACTAATTAAAGGTACTTTAGAGGAAGACATGTTGAACATTGGGTATTTAAGCCCTGTAAAGTTACATCAATGGAGATAACACCTAAATGATACACCGAGTTTAATCAAAATCGTTAAGAGCTATTTTTGAAAAAATTGTAAAAATGTATAACCATTGATATAAAGTGGCACTTCCAATTAGCCGATTTTAAGTAAAAAGTTGATGTAATATCCCAGCCAAATACTTATCTTAAATAGGTAATATCAGTTACATAGGACTTTTTGTTTTTTGAGCTAGACTGTTCACATACATACATACAAACCATTTTATGGCACTTAAAGTTATACTGGCTTAACGGGGCCTCAAAAGGTCTATTTCTGTTGAAAACTTAGATTCAACAATTTTTACAATTGTAATACTTTCCCTCAGTATATATTTCATATATAGGTGGTAAGCAAAAGTAAAAACATAAATGGCGATAATTAATTCAATATAAAAGGCTATGCAATTTTAATATATAATAGTTTTACAAATTATACAACTTTGATTTAATTTTACTACTCGGTGCTCAAATTGTATAACTGTATTCTGTAGTTCAGATTACATTATTGTTAATCAACATAAAAGAAACGGAATGAAACCACAATTCGGACAAATTTTTAATTTCTTTAAAAACTAATAATATACATCGCACATTATTTCCAATTTATGTTATTATGTAATTATAATTATTCTTATTGAAAATTTGTAACAATGATAAGGGAGAAATTATTCTGGCAATAAGAAAGGCAGTGTTTCGCCACAGTCAATCCCGCTGGTGTCTTCGTTACGGTAGGTCCCGCTTAGAACATGCAAAATAAAATATGTCACGGTCACCAAAAGCTTTTTTATATAATAGCAAGAAAAATAATAGTGTTTGATTTGTTTTATCTAATTTTCATTTTAACTGCTTAATCCTATATTTGATACTGATTAACTCCACCACTTTAATTGTGTTCCACTCAATCACGAGTGGTAAAAGTTATTTGTAGGACAATATTCTAAATAAATAAATCCTTTTTTTTCAGTTTTGGATTGTTTTAATCAGAATACAATTTCCTTGTATTTGAAAGAGAAGAAAAAATTATTGAACTAAAAATAATTTTATTTTATTTAGAGATGTATATATTCTTAATTCCTTTATGTCATAAATTCATTGTTTAGTTAATAACATAAAATGAAAAAAAAAATCAATGAATGAAATTTGATGGATGAATGTTGACGAACAAGGGGAGAAACGATTTATGCGAAAAACATTGCGAATCAGTAACATTTTTAAAATCAAATTCAAATAATCAAAATTTCCAATATATAACAACATAAATAAAAACTGTTGTCTTGTTATTATTCTCTCACTCTTCTTATTCCATCAATCATCAAATTTTTAAGAACCATAAGTTCATAAGGCAGGGGTGGTTCCCAACTTTTTTTCACCAGCGGGCACATTTATGGCGAGCCCCGAGTTTTTATTCAATGTGAAGTTTATAATAAAAAGAAATATATACATACAGTAACACACAACTTAATTATTTCCAAAACTAATGAAACATATTTTTATAGAAAAGGCGAAAAACCCCAAGTTTAATGGATGTTATTAATTTTATATAGGGTTTTTGTAATCGATTAACACATTTTTAAATTATAATTTATTTATGCTTTTGAATTTTATATCTATAAAATCTTGTTAATTTTTAAATATACATATATTAAAGAAAAAAAATTGTAAAACATTTGAATTGGAAATTCGTCTATCTGCAGCATACAACATGAAACAATAATGATGAATGAAAAATAAATAACTATTTTCAAAGTAATCGATCATAATTATGTTTAATTAATTATTTATCGAAATAAATGTTCAATATTTTATTAAAAACTTATCGATTTGCAGCAGACAACAGTAAAACTGTTACTAGTGTGATCGCAGATAAAGGTAAGAGATAGAGGGTCACAAGTTTGGTAACCCCTGTCCTAAGCAATAGATTTAGACTTATGAAGAACAAATTATTCAAGATAAAAAATCTAGGCAGGCGATACAAACTTGATCCAAAGTAAAGTTCATGATTTAGTTTGTTATGGTAGGCAGAATAAGATTTAATGATCATTAGTTAAATACTGGCAGAGATAAAATAACAGCTATCATCACTTGCTTTTTTTAAAATTTATTTTATGCATGAATCATAGAATAATTATCAGCCCAAATAGTAAAGGTAATAAATAAATAATACAGCTCGCTTAAATATGCAATGGAAAATATCTATTTAAATCTTATAATATATGATATGGGTGAAAAACCAATATCAACAATCGACTATTAATTGATAAGGATATAGCTTCTATTGTTAATAAAATAAATGTTAAAATAATCCTGTAGATGGTACCTACTTTAGGTTTTTTCCTTCCCGATTTTTTCTGTTTCGAAACAAGTTTAGTTACATGAGCAGATGTCTGTGATTCCTTAGCTTCAATGTAAACTTCTCCTCCTCTACGTTTCACACTGATTTCAGGAACAGATTTTAAAAACTCTTCCAATTGGTTGAAGCCTAATCTTTTATATGGAATACATTCACCAATAATTTGCATGTAATCCTCTGTAAATAAAAAAAAATTGATTTTTTAGTACAAGATTGAGTTTTGAAAATTTCCATAATTTTTTTATCTAATCACCAAAATTGTACTCTTCAGCCTGGTATGTATTCAATTTAAGAAACCATAATAATATACCAAACGTATTACTTGGAAAATCAAAAGTAGGAATTAGTTTACAAGTGTCATGTCTGGTTCACAGGTGTAGATGTAATTTGGAAAGTAGCCAAATGTTGACTACTTGGTCTTCATCAGTGGAGGTAGATCCTTCTTAATTAATCATTAAATATATTCTATAATCATAAACCATAATAGTTATTTCTAAGGAAATTAGGGAGAGCGGTTGTAATCCTTGTCCTTTCAAAAAACTATGTACAGCATGATCGAACTGATTTTTATCCAGTTTCCATCCAGAACACTTTTTTTTTTTTTGGGTCCTCCCCTTCCTTGCCGTTAAGGCTACAGGGGTTTTCCAGGGCCAGGGGTGTGGGCGGAGATTTAAAAGACTCGCTCGGCACCAGGAATCGAACCCACGACTATTTTTATATCATTTGTCATACATCAGGTTGCCAGGCAACGTCAGTGCTATGCACATGCATTAGCCTATTCGGCCACCCCGCTCTCCAACCATCCAGAACACTTGTGAACTAGAACCCAGAACAAAATTATGTAAATTACTCACAACCAATTCAAAATGCCATCAAAATCTAAAAGTGAAAATGTTTTGATATCACATCAACCGTTTTGTTTCATTAATATAACAAGTTTTGGAAAATATCAATGCAGACATCCTGTCACACAACAAACATCAAATTAGGTATGTAAACAAACAATCTACTAAATCAAATAATTGTCTGAAGGTATAAGATATATCAAACCATAGTCAATAAATAAAAATAATATTAAATCGGGTATTGTTTTGGATGGAACCATATCTACAGATGTCAATATACAACTGGTATCACAATGCATAAAAAATAAATACCATTAAAAGAATGAATCTGCTTTAAAAAAAAATTATGCCACTAAATGTATAAAATTTAATAAGGAACTATATTTAAAAAAACAATTGATGAACCAAAGTCAACATTTTATTGAGTTTCTACAAGTTATGCAACAGTAATTTAATTTAATAATAAGGAAATGTTTTTAAGTTTTTATTATGTGAATTAAATTAATCAGATCAAAATATACAAATTCTTTATTAAAAAAATAAAAAAACACAGTGAACTTTAAACTGTGTCAACTTGACAAAACTAGGACATGTCATAACTTGTAAAAATGCTTATGAAGTGTTAAGTGATTTTTTTCTTCACTATAATAAGAGTTTACTGCTTTATAATAATAAAAAAATATAAATAAATATTACTGTTCAATGAATCCATACGAATTCCGCCTTGAGAACTAATTAAACAAGCTCTTAAATTAGATATAACAGAATTTCTCTCATTATTTGAATTTGCCATTTTATAAGTCCACAGTATATCTATTATATGAAATGAAGGTATCAGTGAACTGTCACTAAAAATTAAACTGTACAAGAAAACATGATTGGTGAAACAACAGAACCTAAACACAAAATATGGAAGGCGTGTCAAAGTTAAACTACAGGTGATAGTACAGTCTAATCAGTAATACCAAGAGCGGAAAATGTTTTTAAAAAAAACTAAGTAAAATATTAAAAAATATATAAATATTATATAGTTAAAAGGTTCAGAAACATTTTAAATAGTTATAAAATTTAAATACATAGAAAAAAAATGACTTTTACAATATTTGATGTTACCTTATATTTAGGTAGCATATTATGAGAAATTTTATCACGCTTTAAAGACGTTTTTGGGGACTGATAACTGTTTTATAATTGTATCGAAAATCAATTAAATTGTAAGATGTTAACAAAATTAATTAAAAAACCATTTACCGTAAAAGCCGATTAATAAAAAAATTTACTTGATTAAGCATTAAAAAAAATTTAAAGATGCTCATTAGAAAAAGTTGTATTGCACTTTTTATTATCTTCATTTCTTACATACACTTTTCTCACCAATAAATTCACACACTAATTTTCTTTTAGATTATAACACTACAAGCTATATTCATAAATAAAATTATTACATAACACTAAAGAAAGCTTTCTTTGCCAAGTTTCTCAATTCTAGAATACAGACTTTCACGCTTTCTCTTGAGATATTGGTTTCACACTGCTGTGCAAATTAGAGCTCCCATTATTGCCACTTTTTGAAAACTAACGCCACTGCTTGGGAACGAGAAATAACTGTACTTTTGTATGGCATGAAATTTTGGAAAAAATAAAATAAATGAACAAATAATATACAAATATAATATTTATAAATATTTAATGATTTTAAACTTAAACGCTATAGATGCATGTCTGATTACATGTTTGTTTGCCAACTGAACACAATAATATTTTTAAAAAAAATCTTTTTTATACATAACATAAGCATAATTTGAAATGGCAGATATAAAAATTAAAAAAAAAAGATCAAGTCATAATACGAGGAACATTTTAGATAAGTACTGAAAAAGTACATCGTTTTGTAACTTCATTGTTGAGCTTATTTAGTAATTACTTAGGCAATAATGGGCTTGGGTTGGACGGTAATTTTAAAATACGAGCCTACTTTTTATGTAATTTGCATAAATAAATTCTTTAAAATTTTAAAATTAACTTGAACAATATCTTTCAGTAATTTCTTTGATTAAAAAAAAAAAATGAATCCAGTGTTGTAAATCAGCAGCACTATAAAAATTAATTTCAAAAGTCAATTTTCATACTTTTTATAAAATTGATATGACTATCTTCTAGTAAGTTTTTTCGTTAATAATAGGCTCTTAATAAATATATCCATAAGTGTATAGTTATTTTTCATTAGTGGGATGAATAAGTATGATCATTTCAGCTAAATAAATTAAAGGCAAATGTAAACCACATTGCGTAACAAATACTGAAATAAAAAAAAATCTATCTAAACACCTCTCTAACTTTACTGATCAAATAGATTTATGATATAGAGGTTCCGATATAAAGAATTTATAATTATATAACTCTCTTTTTTTTCATACAATGATTCACGAAGACTAAACATCAATACTGATTCATATTCTGAACATTCATTATCACTATTTATGGGCATCGTCTACACACCAACGCAAGTATATTCAAAAATATTAAGTATCTGGAAAGTTTCAAGAAATTGGGGGACGAATAAAAAATCTGATGCGCGCAACACAGAACTTTCACTCACCCCTCTACTTTGAGTAGAAATTATTTTTTGGCAATGTTGGGCTATTATAAAATGTTTTAAGAGCATTTTAAACGAAGCTAAAGCTTAAAGCTCACAGATAACAAATCATCAATACCATTAAAAATACAAACATTCTATTTATTATATCCACGTTAGGCAATACAAATCTAGTTTTATAAACCACATAACTTCAGTCTCTGAGCCTTTCAGTTGCCAGAATGACTAACACCAATTTCAACATTTTTTGGGTAATGTCATTTTAGTGATATTTCTAGTTGGACGATCGCCATACTTATCCTTACCATATCCATTTCATATAAGTGAAAATGAAAATGAAATGAATTTTTCATGAACAAAAACTAAAAACTCGATTGGTGGTGTCGGCATCGAACCTTCGGGTTCACTAAGCCTTTTATTATTATTACAAACTAAAAACTAAATAAAAGGAATGAACAGATTTTCACTTTTTTCTTTTCAGTTCTGACTATGATACTTATTGTACTTCCTTCGGGAGTTTGAACAGAAGCAAGGTTTGGGTGATAAGTCATTGACTAATGGAGGGTTCTCACCCCAGATTTCCAAAAAGAATCTAGGTACATGTAAACCACAATGCGTAACAAATTCTTAAATAAAAAAAAGAAATATATCTAAACACCTATCCAACTTTACTGACCAAATAGATTTATGATATAGAGGTCCCAATATCAAGATTTTATAATTATATAACTTTATATCATAAATTTTACAATTTTCTCAAAAATGGCACAAATGATTTTGATTTAACTCTATAAATTAATGTAGAGTTAAATGGTCTATCATCGATGGACTATCATCCGAACCAATATAATTAATTCAAAAATAACCAAGAACTGTAATTGATCTTATGCATATAATATTATATTTAGTAAACACTTACCGATAAATTATTCGCTGTAAACTTCATATGTAATAAGCCGAAAATGGAACTTCAGCTCTAGCCATATATTCCTTTCTTGAAGCTAAGAATTCTTCTAGACGCCTATAAACATCGTTGGTATATTGGTTAATAATTTATTTTTTAAGATAGTGAACTTAATTATTTATAATAGTAATATATATATATATATATATATATATATATATATATATATATATATATATATATATATATATATATATATGTATATATATGTATCCATGAACATGTTATACGAATTATTAGTTCTCATACTCTAATAATACACTAAAGTTTAAAAAAAAAATTGTAGTTTTAGAAAAAAATCTTCGTTAACTTTTATTTTTAAAAAACTTTTATTCAAAAGTTAAGTGTCGATTTCGTTAAAAATTCGATTAAAAAATGATTTTTATTCTTAGCCACTCAAACAGACGACACATTAGAATCACGAGTAATTCATTTATCGAAACGTTCTTTTTAAAACTTAAATACAAGTCAAAAATTCACCATAAACCTGAAAGTTTATTATAAAAATGTTCCTTAGAACTTTTATTTTAAGAACTTTTTGTCTAAAATGTTTCACAGAAACTGTTAAAATGTAACATTTTAAAAAAGTTTCAACCTCTCCTATTTGCGTTTGAGAGATAATTCTTTTGTATGACAGGCAATACTTCTACATTCTCTTTTAAAAAAAAATGTTTTTTATCTCCTATTGCATTTCAATTGTTAAAAAATAATTCATACTTTACTAATGTAATATGTCAAAGCGTGATTTCCCCATAATATTAACGAAGGCTGCGTGCGACGACAGCAATGTTGCTCAAATGCGAGAGCAAGAGGACATGGTCATGGTCTTGGTCTTGCGCAAGAGTCTTGCAGTTATTTATTTCCTTATTACTTTAGAGATATTACTGTAATTTTTTAGATAGGAGAAACCTAATTAAGCCTGAATGAAAAATTAGAGGAGTTAAATGTAATAATGGTTATACCAATTATTTACATATAGTAACTAAGATTGTCAATTATTAGTAACTATTTTGCCTTAATTTTTATTCAAAAACTCGATATCTTTTTATAAGTCCTGGTCTTGGTCTTGCAACAGTTAGGCGGCCTTGGTCTTGGTCTTGCAAAGTACAGGACCAAGACCGATTTTGGGCAACACTAGACGGTAACGTAAGTGCACCATTCAATGATGGTTTAAAATATTTCGAGATGAAGACTTCAGCCATGAAGAAAAAAATGGTCGAGGGAAGACCATAAGAGATTTTTTTTCTCACATAATAATCGAATCCGGGCAAGGTTTGGAGGATGAGGAAGAAAATCCCAATCAAACTGCAAGTCTGACTGCAAGTTTCTGTCTTACGGCCAATGCGTCGCACGTTGCATTGTAGTCCCCAGACCTTATCCCATCCGGTTTTTAATTATTTCTTCCGTTAAAAAAATCTCTCCGTGATAAATGCCAAAAATCCGAAAACGAAATAAAAACCTCGATGAATATTTTGCAAGTAAGTCTCAACAATTTCGGCAAAGGATATAACAGACTTCCTGAGAGATGGATTTTCATGGACATTAACGTATATTCCTGTACTTTGACCTGGAGAGGGATATGGTGTAGAGATTCCATGCGAGACATTTCAGGATTGGGACTAACAAAGAAAACGATGAATCACAGAACATCAAATGTTCTGAAGGGATCGAACTTGAATTATTACGGTTGGCATAAATTGTTACCCCGTTAAAAATGATAAAAAATAATTTAGGGGTTATTTTTTTAGTTGGATGTATATTCATCATTGCGTATATTCATTACCTCTAATCTGATTTTTTTTTAAAACTAGTATGTTAAATTAATTTAGATTTTAATCCGAGTTAATATAAAATATTCAATATTGAATCCCACTTGTGCTCAAAAGAGATATATTACCGAAATGAAAAAAAAAAAGAAAGAAAAAGAAAATGGGGTTGAATTGCTATTAAATATGTATTATTTTATGAATATTCTGGATGTGTATGCCGGTGTAAGTAGGAATGCATATAAGTTTATATATCAGTGGGCATGTGCGTGTGACTGTGTTTATATATGCGTGTCCATTTATTTATTTATTTTTTGTTAATCAAGTAAATTTAACTAATTGATTGTTATGAGAAGGAGTTGACTGGGGGATGCGGTCAAATTAATACTAAATTAAATAAGTAGAATTATTTAATTTTTGTCGACGTTTCGACCCACTTTGTGTCTTCATCAGGGCTACAAAAGATATAAAACATGGTGAAAATTGTATTTTGTAGCCCTGATGAAGACCTACAAAGTGGGTCGAAACGTCAGCAAAAATTAAATAATTCTACTTATTTAATTTAGTATTAATTTGACCGCATCCCCCGATCAACTCCTCATATTATATCAACGGTCAACCATCTCTACATCATTATAATTGATTGTTAATTTTATTTTTATTTAAGTTTTGCATATATTGGGTCTGTATATATATTTAAAATATTTATGACGCAGCAAGTTATTGTATAAATATCTGCATAGATTTTGAAGAGAATCTTAACGCATGTGAGACCTGGGGACTCTAACCCACGATTTATCTTTATATTTTTATTGTTTAGTTTTAGTTTTTTTTATGGTGAAGGTTGCACCTTGTTAAGGTAAACGGAATTGAGAATAAGAAAATTTTTTGTAAGTAAAAGAAAAAACGTGTGTTTTCTGCCAAATAAAATAAATAAATAATCTAAAAAAAAATCAACCTAAAACAACAAATAAAGAAAAAAGAAAGACATTTTTGGGACGTGATAGTTAGTTAACATTTATTTTATTTTAAAACCATAAATGCGCATTCATTTCTTGACAACCTAATATTTTAAGGGATAAAATGTTTACATTTTTAAATGACACGTGAATGCAGTCGGTAGCTGAAATGCATGCGTTGTAATTTAAACGTACAATCAAATAAACAAACATGGACCAATGAAACAAAGAAATGAATTTCCTATTTCGGGGGGTGGGGAGGAATTCAGCATAGAAGCCCCTCCCCCTTGAAAACACCAGCGCGTTCCTGAACATTCTGGAGGAATCATCGATGGACCATTTATGGAACGGCACGATTGTTATACTTAGGGAATTAGTTTTGTCGACAAAAAATTAGCATATAAAATACAGTTGATTAACGCAAACAGAAAGAGCACTGATAAACTGTATTTTTGTAAATCTATTCGGCTGTCATATTTATAAAAAATTCATTATATCAGCATTTTATCTATTTTATAATTTTTTTTTATACGTGAGTAAATAAGAGATAAGATAACTACCTTAATTAAAAAATATAAATACCTTTTTTCCTCATCGGTTATCAGATGATCATAACCACTTTTCTTTCTTGAGAACAACAAGGAACGTATTCTCCTACAAAGAGCAGAAGTACCAGAACGCAAATACTTACTTCCGTTACTAAGCTCTGATCTCCACGAAACGGTTATATACCTGTATTTTGACTTACTCATTTATTATATATTTAAAAGAGGAACAAACTGGAAATGACAATATCGTTACTCAGAGAGAACCGAACAAATAATATCTCATTTTCACAAAGGCAGCATGATTGTTTATCTTATCTCTATTCAAGTAAACATTAAACTAAGATGAAAGATGTTACACAAACTATTTCGGAAGGTTTTTAGATTGAGGGTGCCTTGTACGATTTAATGTGATATTGGAACGAGGAGTTCATACAAGTGTAAGCGGGAATTGCTCTAAATTAACTACCTCTTAACAGACAAAAGATTTGACCCTCATAAATTGTTAGTCCTAATAGACGAAAGAGAACCTTGACCGTTGAGAAATGTATATTGCGTATAAATAATATATTTTTGATTTGACATTCATTCAAATATATATAAATATAATTTTTAAAAGTGTCTATGGTATTACTTATTTTTCAGTTTTTATAGTCCGAAAATCCGTGCAAAAAAATTGACCTTATCTGAGGTAAATTTTGAAATCAATTGGATATTCATAACATTTATATATATATATATATATATATATATATATATATATATATATATATATATATATATAAATAAATAAATAATAATCTGCCAGTCCACTAGCGGATCCAGGATTTAATTTTGGGGGGGGCTTCAGCCCGAAACCCTTTTTTTTTCATAAAAATAACGATAATTACTTTGGAAAAACAGAAAGAAACTAACTACCTATATGAAATGGTGTTTAAGTTATTCCTTAAGTACTTTTAAATGTAATTACACGAACAATAATACTTTAAGAGGTATTTTTAAAATTTTTTTTCTCATAAAACATGGTTATATTTTTCCATTTTGGGGGGGCTTCAGCCCGAAAGCCCCCTCCGTAGATCCGCCCGTGTGCCAGTCCAATCAGGCTACAAGATTAAAGAATATTGTGCTAGTAACTTGAGGATCGAAACGACAAAATTTATTGCAAAAAAAATGTAGAAAATTTTATATTTTTTTTTAACTTGGATATATGGGCTAATAAACGTTAAAGACAAAATTGCAAATACAGGACTCCAAGAGAAAACCTTTTACATCCAAAAAAAGTCGGATTTTTCTCACTTATAACTCCTAACCAATTACTTACATGCTATATTCTCCTTTGTTTTATATTTTTATTCATACTTATTTTCTATTTTTTTTGTATCATCTGTATTTATATAATATTTGATATTTTAAATACATTGTCACACACTATATCTCTGATATCATCTTATTATTTCTTTATCAGACAACTGTTTCTTATTTAACATCTACTTATAATTCATTTATTTTATTTTCACCATGTACCTTTTATATTTTGTAGCCCTGATGAAGACCTGCAAGGTGGGCCGAAACGACGGCGTAATGATTAGAAATACTATTTTATAAAATTTAGAATTTATTTGACCGCATCTCTCGATCAACTCCTTCTCATAATAACAAATTTGGTTGGTTGGTTGGTTGTATAGTAAAGGCGTAAAACCTATTGGTCATCAACGCCCTTAATTAAAATTATATATTATTATATCTTCTGGATGTGAATTATAGGCACAAAATAAAAATAAAAGGACATTAAATGCACAAATTTGGTAAAAATCAGCGTTCGTTGATCAGGGTTGTCTACCATGCTTAACCAAATTATTAAGTCCAGGTACTCCTTCGACGCACAATTTAACGTTCTTTAATTTCTTAAAGAATTTGTTTTTTTCGCTTCGATGAACCATTAAGGAGTTTTAGGCGAAAAAAAAGATAGAAAAAAATATGGATTTTTTGGAATTTAAAAGTTTTCCTTGGAGACCTGTGTTTACAATTTATTTTTTAAAATGTTCGAACCGTTTTATATAAGTTAAAAAAATAAAAAGTTTTCCCACATTTTCCGCAATTAATTTCTTGTTTCGATCTTCAAGTTACTGGCATAATATTTTTAATTTGTTCTCTCATTTCTTCAAATAATGTCAAGTTTTTGCATGTCTATTAGTTACTTTACTCTTAATATTTTATTATAACAATGTTACAGTCCGTTTATATTAATATTACTAACGCCTTTATTTTATAATATTAAAGTAACTAGTCCAAATATGGGAATAATTAAATGAAAGTACATAAAATTATGATTAAATGGTCCTTGAAGGACTGTATAAAAATAAATAAATACATTTTTGAAAAATATCTTTACATTACATTTAGTATTGCTTTCTTTGTTGACACACAGGCAGCCATTTTGTCTCTCCAAAATGGATATAATATGAATCCAAATGTCCTTAAATACCATCTGTATCTGGACCGATTAAAGGAAAATGGGACAGAAGTCGCTTTCCAGTGGATACCAGGCAATTGCGGGTTCCACGGAAATGATGAAGCTGACAGAAGGGACAGAATAGGTTCTGAAATGATCCAATCAGATATTCCTCTAGGCATGGATTCACCGAAAAGAATTATAAAACAGACCCTCCAAAGTTCACTGAAGGAGAAATATGCGCAAACAATTGAAGAGAAGGGATGGAATGGATTGCTGGAAGAAAGTGGCAGGATCTCTAGAGACCTCCCTAGAGGGCAAGCAGTGGCATGCATGCTTTAGAATACTCACAGGCCATGATTTCCTTCAGAAGCACCTCCACTGCATCGGATAGCCCGACATGCCCTCTGTGTTCCTGAGATATTATGAAAGGAGAACATCTTGACACATGCTCTGAATTACAAGCCATAAAATGTTCCTTTAGCGAAATGGACAGCCCTTATGCTAGGAGACTAAAATTATATTGGACTGCAAGAGCATGCATGGCTGATCAAGCAGGCGTTACTTCGGCAGAAAAAAAACAAACAATTATTAATTACATATCGCTGCAGTTAGTGCAAAGGGTCGTATGTAACAATTTTACACTGATCTGTGCTATTCTATATTCAGATATTCTATCTGTGCTAAAGGTGGCATTTTGTAGTATGCAACTGCTGTAAGTGTAGTCTCCTACTATGGAAAATGGCAGAGGGAAATAAAATATGAATTTATGCTAATAAATCATAAAGAAATAATCCATTTCATTTCCTATGCACTCTTGTAAAAAACTGAATTTTCACATATGACCTTTTGCACTAACAGTATCGATATGGGTTATAATTTCAAAATAGTAAATAGTGTAATTGTTTAAGTGTTTAACTGAGATTAATCACAGAAACAAATACGGAGGAATGAACAACAAATTATTTTTCAGAGAGAGGATTCAGCCCGAATACTTATCTCTACCATATATACACTGATGGACAAAATTATTGCACCCACTACATTTTTTCAAAGACATCTATATTATTCGAATTTCGAGGCCCAATAAAATTTTATATGATATGATTAGTCATTTGAAAACAAAATGTTATTTTTCATCAATAAAATAAGTTACATAGTAAGTAAAAGAAAAAATATTGTCTACATGAAAAACTGCAAAAAAGCAAATAAAAAGGAAAACTCACATTTTTTTAAAAGTTAATAAAGAGTATTTCCATAACTGGCGCCAAAAGAGGAATGTTCTGAGGAATGTTGTTCCACTTTTTCAGAACAGCTGTTTCCAATTCCTCGAGGGTGCTAGGTCTCGGATTCAGACTTTGTACTCTTCAGTTAAGGAGGTCGTAGACAAGTTCGGTTGAGGTTAAGTCTGGACTTCCCGGTGACCACACCAAGCACTCAATCCCAACCTTAATCAGGTACTCATCCACCATTCATGGTCTGTGTGATCTGGCATTGTCTTCCGTAAAACGGATTCATCACCAATGTAAGGTATAAATATCACAAAAACCTCTTCGATAATGTCGTATATGTACATCAGTCCAGTGAACTTCCTCGCACCTCAGCCAACTCCATCTGCTAGCCAGTACCTTCCTTCTGGGCGTCTTCATGTGTAAATATGACCATGTGGAGAGTTGAGAATAACTCTCATCTACGAATTATTTCAATCTTACAATGTCCCTCCAATGTCTCTTCCTGTTCCTTACAATGCCCAATGTCTGCTCCTTACAGTGTCTCTTCAAATCTTCCAATGTCCAACTCGCATGATCTGGTGAGAATCGAAGTCTAGCCATTTGGTAAGCTGTGGTAAACATAGCTCCACGGGCAGGATGTTACATTCACTAAGCCTTCTTCTAACAGTCCTGATAAAAATTGACTAATTTCGGGATTGTCTAATGAGATTTCTAATCTTATTTCCGGTGACACTGCGGTTTCGGAAGGCCCGTTGTCTGATGTACGAAGCGCCTTCTGCACGCCTATGCCGATCCTGTCCACTTCTAGAGTGATGTCCAATCTCTCTAAAAGATTTTATAGTTTTCCCGGTAGTTATATGGTGAACTACCTCTTGGCGATTTAACTCTAGTTGTATCCTTCCTCTATAAATTTGACTGTCAAACTCACTTTAATGACTAACTTCAGCCATTGAGAGCAAAAAAGATGAGTAGCGAACTAGTTTGATATGAAAGAACTAATGAGAACAGGTTTATGAGAAGAAATTATATCAGTCTAATGCTACTGTCCATGAATATCAAGATTAAAATAATCCTTAACAGTAAACAAAGCATTATTTATCGTTTAAATTCACTCTGAAATCCCTTAAATACCAATAGATAAACAGACATATATGCACCGATGAATAAAATTAACGCACCACTACAATATTTTGTATTGTATTTCAATATAGTAAATTTCAATTTAAAATTAATTAATGTATATATTTATATATACCTACATAAAATCAATCACACGAGAAACGCGATATTTAAAAAAGGTTACTACACATTATTATTATTGCAGTGCTACAATAAATGTCTAAACTACTAATTTCTAGGAATATTACTCAAAATGTAACTCATTCAAGAGACTTTGTAAATTTATTTTTCTTTTTCGATATAAAATTACATTTGTAAAATACTAGAGATTGTTAAAAAAAAAACAAAAAAAAAAAACATAAATTATAAATTCAAATCATCAAAGATCTAAATATTTATAAAGCGGACAAATCTACGACATGAGCCACTAGTTATCAATTAATGTTAGAATTGAATAATAAAGATTATTGTTGAAAATAATCACATGTATTGATTAAAATTAATTCTAAGAAAAACTCATTTTTTGAAATCTATAGTCACAAATCGAGATGGAGGTAAATAATTAGTAAGACTAATTCTAATTATAATATTTCTATTATTTTTATCAGCGGTCGATTCGATGAAGAGAATAATACAGACTTGTGAGTTTTGTGATAATCATTTAAGGTAGAATAATTGATGAAACTGAATTACTATATTTCAAAGAAACACCCATGAAAATGATGTTACTATATTATATATAAAACGAAAAATTGACGCTATTCAATGTAATGATAGTATGAGGGTAAAATTCAACTAAATAGTATAGAAAAGTACACATGTTGTGGTGCAAAAATGAATGACCAAATAAACATCTGTCACCACGTCCAAACCGTTATTAAGATCAGAGAACAGAGAAAATATGGCAATTTGTATCAATAACACGAAAACTATATTGAAAAATTAAATTAAATAATACTTAAAAGTCCCCAACCGTCTAAGAAGACGATAAAAGAAAAAAAAACTCATTATAAAATATACGCCTAAATACGAAAGGATCACAATGAGATGGCAAACGCCATATTAAGGATTGGTTCTAGTTTCTTCCTCGAGTCTTACATTAATATAACGGATAGCTTATTTTCCAGGGAATAGTGGAATCTTCCAGTTTAGGCCAACTGGAACTAGAACTGGTGGGGAGGAACTAATATAACAAGTGGGTCTCTTGCTCCTTTATGACAACCACTGACGGCTTTCCGCCGCGTACTTAACAGAGTGGGAGAATCAAGATTCATTTCTGGGGCAGACAAGAAATGACCATTAAACGAACCAGATGGAAATTGACCACAACGTTCAAAAGCGAGTACTGTACCTCGGAGTACTCCAGCTGAGATACACCAATGATGACATCAAGATCTCAAATGAAAATCTGAACTTTTATTAGTAAAGTAGTCAACGGTGTCGTTTAATTTGACAAGAAATAAACCAATAGATTTAGTTCCCTTCGGATCATTTATATTCACATTATCACCTCAAGAATACAGAACATTCCAGATGAAGCAAGGCCGTCTATGTATGAAGAAAGGTTGGTATTACTTTCTGTGAACAGCCCATAATTAGTAATGAAGAGCAGTAGTGACTTACAAGAAGCCTGAGTGTTTTTCGGTAACCATAACAAAATCATTATCGTCCATTTCATTATCCATCTCAACATAATAATAAGCAAAGATATTCGAGTTTCTAGCAAAGATCAAAATAAGCAGTGACATTCATGCATTTATCAATACAATCACAAATAACTTATACATTGTCTGATCTATGCTGTGTGAAATAACTTTCCAATATTATTTCAGCAACAGGAATCCATTCTTCAATCCTTCATGAAAAATTCATTTGACCGTCGAGTTTTGCCGGGAGTTGGTGAGGAATTATTGGCCAAAGAGTTGAACATGTTCGATGTGACATTTCTCGGAGTTGGTGCAACAGTCGGAGTAGGTTCTTTTCTTTTCGTCGGAACTTACAGCGCAACCATTGGTCCAGCATTTATCTTGACGAATATCTTTACAGCCGGACTTATCCTCATGTCGGGTAAAATCGATTTTTAGAAAATATTATAAATAAACAAATGATATTGACATTGTACTTTTAATATGTTGATAGCTCTGTGTTATGCTGACTTCATCAAGCGCGATAACACGTGTGGAGGAGCGTATAGCGCTGCCTACCAGCATATTGGGGAGGTGCGCGCTGCTTTTTTAGGATGCTTCCTCAGCATGGAACATATCTTAGGTATGATATGTTATTTATACCTCTTTTTTAAAAATTGAATGATTAATCCATTGTAAAAAAAAATATTCTTTTACTTCAATAATAAGAAAAAAAGAAAGAAACTTTTTATTCGGTTCTAGTCCTCATCAGCTACTCAAGATGACCACCTATAACCAAGGGCCACTAGTGGATCCATAATTTAATTTCGGGGGCTTCAGCACTAAAGCTTTTTTTTTCATATATATAAAGATACTTACTTGGAAAAAAAAAAAAAAAAGATATTAACTACTTATATGAAATGGTGTTTAAGTAATTTTTGAAGTATTTTTAAATGTAATTACACGAACAATAATACTTTAAACTATAAGTTTTCAATATTTTTTCTATAAAAGATAGTTACACTTTACCATTTTGGGAGAGCTTCAGCCCGAAAGCCCCTCTCCTGGATCCATGCTACGAGGTTATAAAACTACCAGATTTGCTTACTCAGAAATATGTAGTGGGAGGACTTGAATCGTGACGTAAGGACTAGACTACCAAGCCAACCTATTACTCTTTCGAGCATACCACAGAAGATTTATTTGAATATTATTGTACTTTTTTGTTCTCTTACTTAATTTATTGAAGTGAGTACCCTCGAGCATTAGCGGATCCAGGATTTAATTTTGGGGAGGGCTTCAGCCCGAAAGATTTTTTTTTTCCGTATACATATAACGATAATTAATTTGAAAAAAAAGAAAGAAATTAACCACCTATATGAAATGGTGTTTAAGTGGTTCTTGAAGTCTTATTAAATGTAATTACTCGAACAAGAATACTTTAAGAGATAGTTTATCATATTTTTTCTGTAAAACATAGTTATATTTTACCATTTTGGGGGGGTCTTCGTCCCGAAAGCCCCCCTCCTCCCCTCCGTAGATCCGCCTGTGCCCTCGAGGCTTGTTAACGTTGGATTGAAGAGGATTTCAGTTATATCAATAAATAATATTTGAATCCTAGAATAAAATGTTATGAAAATCACAGACTAGATCTGAAATGGAAAGAGATAAATTGATATTAGGTTTAATTTAAAATAATTTATTTAAAAGTCACTTACAGTGAACAATAGGCAAGACACAAAAGAAAATTCTAGCATAATTTGTTTTGTGATTTCGTTAATAGATCTCAAGGGTATTTCTTTTCATAGTATATAGTATTTGTTTTAATAAGAGTGGGGTCGCCGAATGGGCTAACGCGTGTGCACAACACGGGGAGTTGCCCGGCAACCAGGTAACCGAAGCTATGAGATAAAAAAAGTATGAGTTCGCGTCCCGGTGCTGGAGGGAATTTTAAATTTTCCGCCCTCACCCTCTGGCCCGGATAACCCGTATAGCCTAATAGGCGAGGTAGGGGAAAAAAAAAAAAAGACATCCATGTGTTCGGAAGGCCGAAGCTTAATGCATACACGTATATCACCGACATCGATATGAGTTTTATTTTTGTTTGTTTGTTATTCTCTTTATTTGTAGTCTCCAAGAAACGGAATGTCACACTATATTACGGTAAAAAAAAATGCTAAAGTTTTTCTATTGGGAAAGAAATAACGAATAAAAATTAAGGTGGCCACCAGTTTTATTTATGACCACCAGTATCTTTGGAGGTTGGTTCACTAATAAATATTAAACAAAATAAATAACCATATAATATTAAACAAAAAAAAAAAATGTATCTTATTTATTTCTCAGATAAAAAAATTTAGAAATTGAAGATGCCAAGTGAAGATTTTATTTTTCAAAAACGTGTATTTATATGAATACAATTTTTAAATATTCCCAGAATATTACAGCAATTAAAAAAAAAAAAAAAACACAAATTAGGATTACTCATGAGATAATATTGTCATATTTGTAAATATTCGTAGAAAGAAGACACTTCTTCAATTTTGGATTACATTTTTTTTTAATAAGGATGTAAAATCTTCAGGATAGTCGGTCAAAAAATTAAGTTTATTGGGATGCATATTAATTTTGTAAAAAAATTACATATTTATAGTCCGTGGTACAGACCCCTTTTTGTAGAATTATTAACATCCGCCCGAAACTTATTAAATAGTTTCATCTCATCGTAATCTGCAACTGTTTTATTTACGTAAATTCTTGGAATTGGGGCGTTTTTAATCTGGAGAGGGGCAAACTTTGCCTATTTAATTAGATACTCAAAAATCGTAAATACCCATTTGCTTTCTACTTGGACCGTAAGATAATATGATCACAAAATCTATAAAAAATGTGGGCTTCAAAAATATTGAGCCGTTTGGCGTGACATACACCTCCAAATTTTCAAAATAACGAGGTTATATTGGACAAACGGCCCAATATTTTTGTAGACAACAGTTTTTTTATCAATTTAGTGATCGAATTATCTTCCGATCCAAGTAGAAAGCAAATGGGTATTTACGAGTTTTTAGTTCCTAATTATTAAATAGACAAAGTTTGTCCCAGATTGAAAACGCCCCAATTCCAAGAGTTTTCTTAAATAAAATAGTTGCAGGTTACGATGAGATGAAACTATTTACAAAGTTTCAGGCGGATGTTAATAATTCGATAAAAAGGGGTCTGTACCAAGGACTATTATGTGTTGGAAAAGCGAAAGTATGATCTAACCTAATCTAAACAATACGTTTAAGTCAAGCAATTATTTCGGAGGTAACCGAGACTGTCAATATTCGGTTACTTTCGGCATTCATCGGGAATCTAGAAATAGTGTGCTCTGGATGATTTTGATACCATCCACCATCTTATGGCGAAAGGGAATTAGTGTCCTTTATTCTTCAATCCTGCAACATTGTTCTAAATTGGACTTCACTCTCTGGTCATATAAATTCTAAACAAAATAGATACACTTTAAAATATGCCTGAATATTTTTAAAAAATTACTTCTTTGTTTCCAGGTTCAGCCCTAGCAGCACGTGGAATAAGCAAGCTGATTGACGAACTGTTTAGCAACTGGTTCAGCAGACACATAAAAGGTTACATGACGTTCACAAGTCCTTTTTTTTATCTTTACCCAGACGTTGTCGGATGTATCATTTCTCTTTGCGCACTAGGTAAATGTATAGATTAGGAATAATGGGATTATGAACACTAATTTAGGAAAATTGAAACAGAATGATTCATTACTAATATAATATGACAGCTTAATGTTAACAATAAATAAGAAATGAATGAATGTTGTCTTTTGCTCTTTTCTGCCCTTCCTTGCATTGAGGCCAAGCGTGGTTTTCTCTGTTCAGGAAAAAGGGAGGAGATTTATGCCAGATTAAAAAGTCACTCTCTGCACGGTCAGCAAATGAAAAACAAAAACTAAAATATTTATATATTTGTGTTTACTATAGTTCGTGAAATATCTAACTGCCCCTTTATACATACACTAGTAGGCCCGTGCGAAAAATTCGCACAGCATATTGTTATCAAATGCCAAATTAATAAGAAAATGCAGCTTATCAAAAGATTAAGACATCACATGTTACTTTATCGATAAATATAATCCACAAAGCAAACAAAAATTAATTTAAATCTTCATTTTTGTTTGGAACCAACATGTATACAAATTTCAGTTAGCTGTATATTTGCTAAAAATTGTCCGATTGCGATGACTTTTTTTTCCATTTGTAGGGAATTTAGTAATCTTCAATATGTAATTATGGGCATGACCAAGGGAAAAGTGTGTTATTTTTCAGTTATTCGCAAATAAAGTTTATTTTCTTTCATAACTTGTTTGCCTGAATTTTCTGGGTGATTGGACTATTTTGCCAGCCTGAAGGAGAAGGAAGCCTTCGAAATTGGTGGCTCAATCTTGAGATTTGGTGAAAAATAAACGATGATATGACTTGCCGATCAAAAACACCATCGATGAATAATATAAACTCCCCCTCTCTCGATCATAGAGACCTCAAGTCGACGAAATGAGACATGTATTCAATGACAGTACTACAATTAATGTAAGGTTGTGTGGATGCGAACCCTATGCCTTGAGTTATCTCGATAATAGTACGTTTTTCGGCTTAAAAACGCAGGATCCGATAGTTCCAAGGAACTATTCGGGTTTTGCTGTACGCATCAAAATCTTTAAGATCCAATTTGTCCCGTATCGATCTACAGACCTACCACCGTTCCAATATCGACTTTATTCATTTTAGAAAGAAAAACAAAAGTGGAGAATACGATTCGCTAACCCCTCGTGAAATTCTGAATCCAACAGTACCCCATTCGTGGTATTTGAGCATGACAGGAGCTTATATTTGGTACAAAACCGATTTCCAGCCTTACTGTAATAATATATGTACAGATAGTAGTCCAGTCAATGAATGCTCGAAAAGAATAGAATGAAATGGCGGGGACATAATTTTGGAACTTTTGTACATTGTTTGGAGTACAAAGGAAGTAAACATAGTAAAAGTCTCCAGGTGGTGAGCCAGATTAGAGGAGCGCCTAGGTTACTCTTTCGCTTATATCAGGAAAGCTATCCATCGCATCGTTAAAGACGTTCTATACAAAATTAAAGCTGATAAAAATAGTAATAGTCGAGGACGGATATCACGTTTATTATCAATCATATGACAAATTTTATCAGCTTTAAATTTGTATAGAACATCTTTGTCGATGCGATGGATAGTTTTCCTGATATAAGCGAAAATATGAAGAAAGTAACCTTCTGGGCGCCCCTCTCCACGCACTTGGCCCACAACCTAAGAGTGGGAACTTTTAGTATGTTTACCTCCTTACTAGACCAAACTATGTCCCAATGTCAAAAATTGTATCGCTGCCTTCTTTAATCATTCATTGGCTGGGCTATAGGTAATAAGACAATATTTTTTAACTGATTTCTCTTATCTAACTCAATAACATTTCAACATATTGTGTAGAATAAATTATTTTTTCTTCTAGGCTTAGTGTCATTATTCAATGTGAAAAAAGTTTCAACTATTAATAATTGCTGCTGCATGACAAATTTGGGATTGTACATACTGATAACACTTGTGTCCGGTTCAAACCTCAACTTCGATAATTGGAATTTACCACCTTCGGAAGAATGCGGGCAAGGAGGATTCCTTCCTTACGGCTTAGGAAGTGTGTTTCGAGGGATGTCAAAGGTGTACATATCGTATCTAGGATTTGATGGTATTGCCAATGCAGGTGAGTGCTATTCAATCTTAACATTGTATTTGATATATTGGTGAATTAGGACATTATTGTACTAAAAGATCAAGTTACCAATGGTGTACATACCTTGGAATTTCTAAGAGTGTGTTATAAAAGGGCTTTTTAACACATTTCAGACTAAGAAACTTATTTCCAAAAAATTGTTACATTTATTAGATTATTTTTGCACTAAAGTTATTTGTAGCAATTTGATTTGTAGGATTTTGCTTGCTCAATTGAAAAGTCGTGTATTTAATACTCCATCATCATCATAATCTATCCTCTTGAACCGCATTAAGCAGTGTGAGGAGGAAGTTTATAGATCCTTTTCCAGCTCTGCCGGTCTTCAACAAGACACCTTCTATCATACCATTGAAGACCTCTTCTCTGGAAATCGCTCTTTACTTCATTTTCCCATTTCCTTCTAGGCCGCCCTCTTCCTCTCTTGCCGTCTACTTTAGATCGATAGGTTTCGCTAGCTATTCTGTATGGCTCCATCCGCAGAAGATGTTCTAGCCATCTCAGTCGATTCTCCTCAATCACATCATTGGCCGGCTTAATATTGAGGTTCGATCTGATGGTGGTGTTGCGTACTCTATCTCTTCTCGTTTTCCCCTCAATCTTTCGGAGGAATGGTATTTCTGACGCTTGTGTCCTTGATCGATGTTTCTTTGTCAGCGTCCATGATTCTGAAGAGTACGTTAAAATGGGAAGAAATGTCGATCTGAAAACAGCTACTTTTGTTTTCTTTTCCACCTCGCTCCTGTTTATATAACGTTTCTTAACTGCCTCAAACATCCTGCTCGCAGCAGCGATTCGCTCAGTCACCTCTGAATCGATGCATCCATTTTCATTAAGGTGTGCGCCCAAGTATTTGGAGTTTTCTACCTGCTCAAGGATTCTGTCTTCGACTGGAATGACATATTTCTCCTAGGCCTCTTCCCGACCCTCATTACTTTCGTTTTTACAGGGTTGATAATCATATTAATCTTCTGCAATTATTCTTTTAATCTAGCTTAAATGTTTTAATACCGTTGGACATATATGCGGATCACGACAACGGTGTGCTCTAACAGATCAATGACGCATGAACCTCTCCCCTCCTCCCAAGATATTTTATTGCTCTGCTCTTCAAAAACAGTGCGAATGAAGTAATAATTTACAAAGTCGTAGATTATATACAAATACCTTATCTGCTGTCTCATCCATGTTTTCTCCTCGTTCTCCTCGTTCCATGACTTGTAACTTTTCATTTCGAAAATTCAGAACCCCGTTGAAATGTGCAGTGACGGGGAAATTTCGCGCCCTCGGGCAACGACGTCATCTCGCATCTTCCTCAAAAAAGAAAAGTTAAATTCATTTCTTATGCTGTCTTATATCATGTAATATTTTAATTTTATTTAAACATTTCTCTATTATGTTTGCCTTATTGATAGCTTAAAATTGATTATTTTGATGCGTTTTGTATTTTTGTTTTTATTTCTAACAATGGCGAGCGCCCCTAAAGATTGTTCGGTGTCCCCGACGGCCATGTAGTTTATGCCACTCATACATTATTTTATATTGTTTCTTCCAGAATAATTAACGTTATTTAAAAAATAATCCAAGCCACCTTCCCACTCACGTTAAATCCTGGATCCGCTATTGTTGGCCTGTACTAATTTTATCACTACAGGTTCGCGTAATTTTTAAATCAAATAAAATTTCGGAGTTGAGCTAAGGGGCTCCATTAAACCATCGAATTCCTCTCGTATCCAATCCTTACAATCCAAAATCCTTCGTAAAATCCTCAATGCTCCCTACTTTGTTACAAATAAAACCATCCATAATGACCTTAATGTTTCTTTTGTTTCAGATCTGGCCCAATTCAGATACCTATCCTTCCATAATAAACTTCAGAATCATCCCAACCCTCTCGTTTCTAACCTTGCTTCCTCTTCAATTCCTGATAACCCTCCGAGGCGTCTGAAAAGAAGATGGCCCCGTGATCTCCTAATGTAAACATATCATTAGAGTGCTATCATTGGGTAGTTACTCAGCAAGTGTCTTCATGTCATTATATACACTATGTTCAAATTTACTGGATGTATTTATTTAATACAGTTGTAAATGTCTTTAAGAAATAAAAAAATAAAATTTGAGTTACTAACGACATTCAATAGTTCATTGAAAATATCCCTCGATCGATTAATGTTTCAATTAAAGATAAACAAAATTAAGTTTTATAATTCGTAAGTATGAGTTAAACATCAACGAATTCTTATTTGCATCAATACTTAATTATTTTCAACAGGCTCAGAAATTAGAGATCCACAGAGAACGATACCTTTATCAATGGTCGTAGCGGTTATAATAGTTACCGTTCTTTTTACGCTCAATTCCTTCACTTACACTCTGGTATGGTCGTATTGTGATCAGGTACTCACATTTTTTTTAATTTTATTATTTCGTAACTTATAAACTGCTACTTGGAAATAAACTTATTTGACAGGATATCGATGATCCCATACCACAAATAATGCAAAATATAGGATTGGACATCATGAAGTGGATTACTTCTGTTGGTTTGCCAATAACAATGCTGGGCAAGTTAGTTTTATTCTCTATGGCTGATTTTTAATTCAAATAAACTATAAAAAAAATATATTCTAGTTGAGTTACTTACTTCAAATACTTTTTATTTTATTTTTTTTTCAAGTTTATAATCTATTTTTTTGTCGATTATTAATTATTATATTAGAAAACGGGGTAGTCCAGCGTGCAAGGCACTGATTTTCTATGATCAAGGTCCAGAGTTAGAATCAGGCTGATGGTAATTATTTATTCTGTTACATCAGCAGTGGATTAAATCCAGGAGTCGGAGGATCCTCTAAGAGGAAGACCTTGTCTTCTTTCCCTCCAGTTATTTTGTTTACAATTACTGTAACTTTATCAAATATAATGTTCGAAAATCGGAATAATATTATGTTCGATGCTTTCAGTTTCATTTGCAACACATATCCATTATCGAGGCTGTTGTATGCCATGGCCGAAGACGGCCTTTTATGTGCATACTTGGCCAAGGTTGACCAAAAGACCAAATCTCCAGCTCACGCTCTCTACACCGCTGGTTCCTTCTCAGGTAAACAATTTTAAACAGATCAATTTTTTTTTTAAATATATGAGATTTTAAATTCCGCCTGCTACTAAATTCGATTTTGTAATTTGATTTCAGCACTTTGTGTTTTATTCTATTCAACTGAACACCTGTTGGAACTGTCATGCCTAGGAGCGCTTTCAGCATATAGCGCGATTTGTTACAGTCTCGTATACCTTAGGTAAAAATCACCTTAAAATTAAAATTTAATAAACACTAGTCCAAATATCTACTTAGCAATCGAATGCGCACTAGCGTAACATTCCTCAATTCTTCTACTTCTTTAACTACCTCATTTGTGCCTCCAGCATAAACGGCCTAGGTCCACACAAGCCAGGAATCGCTGTCATTACGTGGTCTGTTCTTAACCGCATTTGTTTTCCTCGGGGGCAACGTCTAGGACGTCGCGGTCTCATGAGCCTCGGTGTTATTCCTTTCGGACAGATAAACGTATCACATGGACTGCCTATTTTCGAGGTGATTCTCATTCCTAACTCGATCCTTGTTCGTCTGGTCACTCTCCGGAGGAGCTTCATTTCAACGGATCTACTTCAGTTCCTGTCCAACGGGATTTAAATCTCACTTAAATAAAGAATGGTAGGTAAGATAGAAAGCCTTTTTTTTTTTTTTGTTCTTCCCTACCTCGCATTTTAGGCTATACGGGATTTCCCCGGGCCGGAGGGTGAGGGCGGGGAATTTAACATTCTCTCCGGCACCGGGACGCGAACTCGTACTTATTTCTGTCTCTCAAAACTTCATATATCTCGTTGCCGGCCAACTCGCGGTGCTGTGCACACGCTTTAGCCCATTCGGCCACCCCGCCCCCAAGATAGAAAGCCTTAAAAATAGGTAGTTCGCGGTGTTTTCCAATTGCCTTTTTCTCTTCACTATATTGCAAAGTTGTTGATATAAACTTTTTTTTTCTCTCCCCTAATTGGGAATCTATTCATCAATTCTCCCATTTCTAGATAGGACTGTTCCAAGTCATGTTCATTCTTTCCAGTTTATATTTAAACTCAAATCCTGTTTGCATTATATTTTCATTTAAATCAGCTATTGGCATATTATCACGTCCGAAAACCAAAACTTAAGAAAAAAGTTAACCAAATGACCAAATTTCACACGACGGTTAGGTCCCGTCAAAATGGTAAAATATAAGCATGTTTTATGAAAGAAATTATCTCTAAAAGTATTATTGTTCGTCTATTTATATTTAAAAGGACTTAAAGAATCACTTAAACATCATTTCATAAAGGTAGTTAGTAATTACCCTAATATATACATAGAAAAAAAAATTTCGGGCTGAAGCTTCCCCTAAAATTAAATCCTGGATCCGTTAGTGACGACCAGTGTCGTTCTCCGCTTGCATCTTTTATTTAATTCATAAATATAATCCAAAAGAATATCGTCACTTGCTTCTAAAAAGTATATCAGCCAAACGGTCTCAGCGGAAACGATCCTGGAGGAATCTTTCTCAGTGAGACGAACTAATCACTAATGCCTTAGTGACTTACTTAAATAAATTTTAGTTTAACAGTAGAGTACGTAGCTTCACCGTTTGTGTGTGTTGAATAGATTAACTTGATAATATTATAGAAATAATGTTTATAATGTATATAGAAATAAAGACGTTACCTGGATATCGCAAATACTTCGCAATCTTGACTTTCACTTCCCTAAATTTGATAATACCTAGTTTTTACTCAAGGTAGACAGGTAAGTGAAAGTTTTGTGATGCGCAAACCCCTCTAGATTTTTATAACATATAAATAAATCATATTATTTGTACAATATAAGTGCAAATTGATTATTAGTTACACAGACGAAGTGATGGAGTACGGTGAAACGGAACGGCCAATTCTTTGGATCATTTTCAACAAAGGAAACAACTTACGAAGGAACTGCCCCACTGTTATTTCATCGTCAATCGTTCGGATATGTTGCTGGGTTATAGGTAAGAGTCGTCACGATTTATTTTGTTGTAGTATTAAAGACAGCCTAGAGATTATAGCGAACTGTTTGTTGTGTTACAGTCTCAACTAGCTTTCCTTATTTTCTAATATTGAAACTGGCTTACCCGGAACTAATCAGAGGAGACCCGCTCGCAGTGTTTGCCTACATCGGCTTCTTTTTACTATATGGTACGATAATGTACATCATTAGGTGTCAGCCGTTAGGGAGCAGTGTGCCAACTAAGGTATTCATCAGAAATTATTTGATCACTTATATATTTTTACTTTCACTTACCTATATATGAAATATACGATAAGGGAAAGCATTGGACGTGAAACATTTCCAATATGAGTTTTCTTTAAACGAAAATACAGATTTTAAGGTCCAAATAACCAAGTCCCACCTCAAGTATGCTTGTCTGTATGGATATGAACAGCCTAGCTCAAAAAGGAAAAGTCCTACGAAACTGAAATTACGTATTTAAGAAGAATAAAAAAGAAAAGAAAATTTTATTCTGAATTATTTAGTCCCCTAAGAATAAGTGCAATGAACAGATAATTTACATTTGTCGGGCATTAGAAGATAATAGAGAAATGATTAACATAATTGGTCAGATAATTATGATAAAAATAAGAGAACAAAATTAAACTTATTAAATTGTAGATAAATATACATGAGTTCGTTCACACATTTGTACAAAATGGCAATATGAAATATACATGGCAATATGCATGATATATACATATGCATATATAATATTTTTTTTATGTTCTTCCCTACGTAGCCTTTTATGTTGTACGGGGAGTACAGTACTCGTAAAAGTAAAAGTACTCATACTTTTTATAAAACTCTCATATCTGTTACCTGGTTACCGGGTAACTCGCGGTGCTGTGCACACGCGTTAGCCCATTGGCCACTTCGTTCCCGGATATACATTCTTAAAAACAATGCAAGCGAAGGTAGAATTAGAAAAATCGTAGATCGCAAACAATTACACTAGCTGTGTCTGTCCCATGTTTTCCCCATAGCTCTCTATTTGGAAAATTTTCACTACAAAAATTCAAATTAAAAAATTAGACAGATTCAAATAGAAGTCGCGAGATTTCCCTTACTTGTCCCAATGTGCAACGTAGCAATTTGGGGACACATATTTTTTAAAGGGGGAACCAAGTTGTTATTCGTTTTCCGAACTTCAGACAATCTTTATATACTAATTTTTATAACAAACTATGGTGCACACACAAAGTGTATGCGTATCACTTCCAAAAGGACTTCCATGATTTACACGAAAATGTTCAGAGATTCAGGATCCTATAGACTGCACAAAATATAACAAACCCGAACTACGTAAATAAAGTAGAATCAGAGATATAAATGGAAAATATTTATAAAGGAATACAATTTAAAAGCTATTAATATGGGTTGGAAGAAAAAAATCCTTCAACAAAATAAAGTAGTCTAGTGTTTACGTCTACATTTTCTGTTTGAGTGAAGGAATCTGGTAATTTAATAAACCTAGGGAAATACCTATTTACTGAATTGTTGAATTCCAAAACAGAAATAAATATATTTATTAAAGTAAACTGAATATAAATGTGTAAAGTAAATTGAGAAATAACAACATTGTGAATGAGGATAAGCAGGAGGTGAATGGGATCCATCGATCCCAAAAGCTGGTGGAACTGCTAAACCATCGGTGATTCAACAGATGAATAAAGAAACGCTCTGAATTCCAACTATGAATTTAGAATCTGTCTGATGCTATCAAAGATCTCAGCGCTGAATATAGAAAATTTCTCAATCATTCTTCAATTTAAAACAATGACTTGTTAGATCCTTAACACAGTGGTCTAGGAATAATGAAAATCGAATGCTTGGTGTACATCGTTTAATGAAAGAAGAGAGGCTCAGCCCAGTCAACAACATTGACATATTCTAGAAAAAAAAAATTATTAAGGCATTAATTTTTTGGTAAAGGATTAACTGAATTGAAAAATAACCGTTTTTATGATAACTGGCCGATTATTCCAATTTCTACTTAACAGTACCAAATCATCATTATACAAGAATAATGAGATTTTACTTACTAAGTATAAACTTTTTTCGGTTTATAATATAACATACCATAATACACAATTCCTTAAAATATGTTTTAATAGTTAAATACTAGCAGTAGCTTTTATTTTATCCAAACAATTTTACTTTGAGATAAAAATCTAATTGAATTCATAGTAATTTAAGTGTAGTATAATGTTTGAAACGTTTCCATTTAAATATAGGGACTTTTACCTGATTCTATGATTCATTGTACTATTATCTTGGGGTATTCCAACTGCACTTAATTTCAATTACTAATTTTGACATCAATGCTATATATATATATATATATATATATATATATATATATATATATATATATATAAATATCAATATATCATGATATCGAACATTTTACTAAATACGATATAAATTTGACTTCATTTCTACTTAACAAAAAATAATAATTTTGTATAAATAAAATAACAATGATATGGTAATTAAACTAATTAAATAAAAATGTTGGCTTTCTCATAAGATTACTCTGCAAGAAGATACCACTCGTTCTTAGTTTATTAATCACCTAAATAGTTAATAATCATTCATTACTACATTTACTATTCTATACAGTGTCAGCCTGATATTTTGCGCCCCTGAGTAAAGCATCATCTCCCCCCCTCTAAAAAAATTAAATTTATTTCTAGTCATATCTTTTAGGTTCGCTGCCATTTTTTAAAAAGTTTTTTATAAAACATTAGGCCAAAGGTCACCAAATGTACACAGTTTTTACATAATGTATTATTTATTGGACGTTTCGAATTATATTATAATGATACATTTTAGGAAATTTTATGGTGCATGGTAAATAGATGAAAAATTTTACATTAATTTTAACCAAAATGCTGTCATATAAAAAAAAAAATTATAAAATAGAATTTGAACTATTTTTATAACTGATTGTTATTGAATTAAAATATGTTTTATAATGATGTAGTTTGAAGTATAACAACTGAATTAAAATCAGTTTGCAGGATCTTGAAAATGGTTCCTGAAGCCGAAACGTTGAATAAATAATACATGATGTAAAAACTATGTACATTACCAAATGGTGACCTTTGGTCTAATATTTTATAAAAAAAATTTAAATTTATTTCTTAAACTTTTTTAATAATACATAGTATTTGATTCAATATTTCTCTAATACAGTTGCTAGATTAGTAGGTTAATGTTATTTATTTCAATACTTTTTTATTTCTAAAAAGTGGCGAGGATCAGGTTAATTGCCCTACCTAAATCCAGCACTGACACCATACTTCGAAAGCCCAAGAATGTACTGTTTTTTAATTAAACCATACTAAAGGCTTATGGGTGTTATGGGATCCTTGTTACATCTTGTTTAGTTTTTTCTTTTTAAACTAAAATATTGCTATTTATTTTAGTTTATGACAAAGTAAAAATATATTGAAATTGTAGATGAAGAATAGTTCCGAGATCCTAAGGGGGCCAAATGATATAATTTTTTAAAAATCTTATTCTCAGTTTATATTTTTCGGGAAAACTCTGCCATTTCTTTGTTAATTCATCAAATCCAATTATCAAACCATCATTTTGAAGATTACCTTCTCATTCAGGTGAGAAAAATTATGAAGAAAAGTGCGCAAAACCCTCTCATAATCCATTGGATTTATTCATTTCCATACCCATTTTTGGGTCACTGAATGATATACTATGCGAATTATTGGCATGGAACAACCAACTTATATATAGTTTAAGTTGATTGAAATTTAATTAAATCTATAAATATGGTGTATTCAATTTTCAGAGGACATCATCGCCTTTGATTCCTGTAACAGTTATTCTTATCAACAGTTACCTAAGCTTGGAGTATGACATTTACACCTGGATGTTTGGTATTATTTGGGTAATAGTGGGTAAGAGAGTACAAACTAATATTTACCAACATTTAGTTATATTATCAAATGTTTAGTGCATTAAACAATCATTGTTAATAAATTCAACACAGTAGTCCAGAGATTAAAAATTCCCAGCAAAAAAATAGAAAATAATTATTAACTATATACAAACAATAACTCAATCAAAGACAGGAAGATAAAGGTTAAAGAAAAATATAATGATAAAAAAAATTTTTGTTATTGTTTTGAAACATTTTTACATGAAAAATCAAAACAAATTTATTTATACAAAAAATGCTCTTCCACAATTTTATTAAAACTCTGCATTAAAATTTATTACCAAAGACAAAACAAATTGTTAGATTAAATTTTTACCACTTTTTCCTAGATGAATTGGAAAATATTATATTTTTATCTATGCTTCTTTTCTGTTTAATTAACGAATATATTTCATTTTAGTAAAAGTATTAACTATTTTGTCACAGAGCTTTCTCAAGTTAAAAATAAATAATTTTTTTCCTTCGCTTGTTTTATTTTTAAGATATGATCGATCTATATTTCAAAATTAAACATGTACTTAAAAATAAAAATAATCTTTTTTAATTAGGAAAAAATATTTTGTAATTAATACAAATTTAACAAATCAAAAACAAATAGTGCATAGATGCAACCTATGTTGTTCTTAAATAATTTATTTTCCGGTAATATTTAATGATTTCAAAATATACATGTTATTGTCAGCTTTTAAAGTTGTATCTAATGCAACAAGCTGCCTTTATTTTAGTGTTTGTTAAAGGACCTGCAACTGATAACTTGTTCTAAACATACTTTCATACGCGACTACGAGTCCTCAAAGTGTGATGCGCAAACTTGGTTTAAATTTATCTCAACTTTAAAGCTGAACTTGAAGCAATTGCTAATTTTTCAACATTGTCCAAATCCATCAAGTGCTGATGAACACCTCTCTCTTAAGAGAACATCTGATTAACTTTAAATAGTCGTAAGGTGGCCAATAATAAACATGTATACAGAGTTTTTTCTAAACCATGTTCTTATTCTAAATGATTGGTCTTTCTTTAATAGCAGCTATGTTTAGAGGTTCTGTTATACTTTGACCGTTCTTTACATTAAATGTTGAAGAAAATTTGAATTGGATATCAGGGTTGTTTTCTTATTCAAATTAAATCATAATAAACTTTTCTGGAGAATTGTTTATCTATTATTCTACAACGTCGTGAAGGTTTAAATATTAGCAAAACAAAACATTAAATTTTATCGTATTATTATCTATTCCATTAATCTAAAAATTATTAACTTTATAAAGGTTAAATATTTTTTTTTCTTTTTTCAGCGGCTGTAATATATGTGTTATATGGCGTTTGGAATAGCAAAGCAAGAAAACAATCAATTATGATTTAGTACTTTATGATAATAATTCTTGAATTACAACCCATTGAAAATATATATAAAAATGATTTATTGTCACAGATAATATCAATGTCATTGTGGATAATACATTGAAAACTTAGTTGGAGTTCTTTAGGTATTTATAACAAGAATAAGAATAAAATTAACTTTTTTTAGTTAAAATGAATAGTTTTAAAATAAGTTTATTCAAAAATTATTTAAAAACTGTTCACTTAAACCACTGGACCTGATCTTAAACTTTTAACTGAGTTTATCGAGACAAAAAAAAAAAACTATCAAGAATATTTGAATGACTTGATTGAATGAAAAAAAAAAAAATATATATACAAAAAAGTACGAAAAAGTTGCTATAACAATTCCAGACATACACAAACCTTAAATAAGTAGAGATGGGGTAGTAGTTGATTGGTCAATTATAAGGATGAAACAAAATTGTCAGGAATTACAGGAGGAAAGAAACTAAGCAATCAATAAAGAAACCAAGATGATGAATATATATTGAAAGCCCGATGCTACTTAAGCCCTATCCATATGAAGATAAGCTTTGTGTTGACTATTTGGCCCGAATGAGAAGCAAAGAGATGTCAGGAGGCCACAGACAGATCAACTCTTCAGAAGAAGTACTTCCAATAATGGGATTGATGCTTAAGATCTTCATGTTAAAACACAAAAGATCTTGATTAACTACACCAGCCTTAATATATTTAAAAAAAAAAAAAACTGTGTAGGAAAAGAATGATTGAAAATTGCACAAGCATTGAAAATAATTAATAGAGTATATTTCTTTAGAAATGAAGATAAGTCTATATTAATAATACCCATCCTACAACTACACAGAAATCACTTACAACTAATTAATATAGTGTCAATGTAATACTTACTAGGAAATGAAATCTACTTATATAACTTTTACAAAATTTACAATATAAACCATATAAAATGATTATAAATAAGGTTTATGTATATTTTTTGATACATTAGTTCACAAAATTAAAAAAAAAAATAATTCCACATCCATTTTTAAATAAAAATATAATACAATCTTCAGTTTTGAAAATAGACAGAATTCTTTATGTTTATCAATAAGGCTGAAAGAACCCTGAAAAAAAAAAATACATTAACAAATAAAAATTAGGGGTTGAATCTAAAATTATGAATAAAGTCTAATACATAACAATACAAATAATATATAACAATAAGTATAAAGCAGAAAATATTTATTTACAAGGCTTTCGTGTTGGGTTTCGAGATAATTCAGTTTCTGGTTGCGGGGCTATCGACCCTCACTATGTACCCTAGTCTGCTAGTGGGAGTGTCACCTTTGTGCATACAGACCTACATCCCTTCCGGGCGGCTTCCTAGGGAGGTGATCTTAGGGTGTGTACTGTTAATGACCTTTGTCTGTAGAGAGTAGTGGGCTGTTTTAGTGTATGTATGTGAATGTACTGTTCTCCCAACCTGGGGGGCCAGTGGCTGACTGCAGCACTAGGTTGAGTGATAGAATCGTCACTTTCCAACGCGTAAATAAACACTGACTGAAGAGATACTTGGGCGCAATGTGATGGTGACATTGGGGACTACCAATATGAGCAAGTCATTAAATGTATTTATCTAGGTTCTATGGTGAAACAGGACAGAAATGGAAATAAGTAGGAAAATAATTTATGCTAATCAGTGCTACTACAACCTGAGAAAACAGCTTGGCGGCCACATTCTCTCCCGCCAAACTAAACTATGTTTATGGTCTATTTAAACTACCAAATGTTGTTCAGACGGTTAAACTGGGCCAGATGTAGTGGGTGGGGTTTATGCCACACATGAGTGAAGAAGAGTTGCCCAGGAAGCTTTTAATGGAGTCTCTCTATGGAATGGGAAGAAGCATAGATGGATAGACGAAGTTGCAGCTGACGTTTGGAACATCCTTAGAGTGCGCAACTGGATGGCGGCAACACGAAACCTTGACGATTGGTAGAAGTTCTTGGTAGAACCCTGGATCCGACAACAGGTTGTTGCACCGAGATAATATTAATAATAATACTTAGTAAATGAAAAAAATTGAGAACAAATAGAAAAAAAGTATTTTAAATGTAACTAATAAACTTGGTGAATTTAGGTGTAAGGAAGTGTTTAAGTAAAGTACGTGGGCCAGAATGTCTCAGATACTTATACAGGGGCGTTGCCATGGAGGGAGCAATGCCCCAAAAATGTGTGAAATTTAATAATTGAGAACCTTATACCCAACGTTTCCATCATATATTTTTAAAATTCCCCTTTTCGTCAGCCAGATTGTTCATTTTTGCCTTCTGAAGTAATTTAAAAATGCCTTACGTCCAAATATATACAAAATAATATGTAACACTATATATAGATACTAGTTTTACTCATATTATTTAAAAAATTTATTAAATTGTACTCAGATTATTAGGCTTTGATTGATAAAATTTGTTTCCATTTTTTTTCCCTCACAACCTCAGAATTTTCATAAAAAGGGAATTTTTTCATTTTTTTTTTCACCCTGCTTATACCGATTATAGAAATGAGGAACTTGTATGAATTTTCAATTATTACGTCATCAAAAATTAGATTTTAACAATAGAAATTCAAAAAGTCCCGTTTTTTTTTTTTTAATGTATATTTGCAAAGATAATTAGCATTAAAGAAAAACTGGTTAGGTGATAGCTCATACCTCAAACGGTTGTATATCTTACTCTTATACTTTTCATTTATTGAATAATAAATTTTTCAATCTGTCACATTGAACGGTAATAAGTATTAATGCTACAAGTCTTAATTTATACCATATATAATAAGTTCTTTGCTATGGACATGACAAGAATTTTCGACTTTCTATGCCACTCAATGCATCTATTGTATTTTAGTACAATTATTATTTTTTTATGATATGGAGATAGTTGACCATGGATTCTAATTTCAGAAGAAGTTAGTCGGGAGCGCGGTCAAAAAATACTATATTATAAAATAGTACATTTTATTACATCATCCAACTTTTTTTTTTATATACAATTAAATTATTACGCACAGTTACGTTAAGAAATGATCAGGCTCTTCACATGTATTTGTATATTATTTAGATGTATTTACATATTTTTTAGCATTTACATACTTCAACATTTTATATGGACAGACCCAACCAGCTTTCTTTTTTGCTTACTGGAAACTCGAAGATTATTGATAAGAATTTAATTTATTTTTTCTTTCTTTTATCCTTAGAGAAGTGTATATTTATACTTTTTTACCACTGTATATAGTTTTAAGCGATATGAACGCAGTTGTGTTTTGTATACAGCATGTTCACTTAATGTTTTCTTTACTTTTTTATTATTTCTTTATTTATTTAAATGATATTTACAACTGTATACAAAAAATACATCTGGTAAATTCGCACATGGATATAATGACAAGAAACACATGTTGAGAAACTACCCATTGGTAGCACTCTAAGGCAGACTACGGTGACTTGTAGTGCCGAGTAATGGAAGTGACGAAATTACAGAGGGAGAGTACTCCAATTTGGAAACAGCCGCGGTGATTCGAGGAGCCGAGAAGCGGATCTCTACCGAGAGCCAAGTCATCGGGAAGTTCCGCTTTGGCTACTAGAAACCACGTGATAACACTATACTGAGCAGATCTGCACTAAATCAATGTTCAGTTGTACCATCACCTGACACACACTTCCTTATTATTTCTTATACCTTAGGTCAAAAGTAATCTTTATTTTTGTACGATATTATTCTTAAGAGACTTTGTCCCAGAATTTTGTATCTATCTGTCTTATCTATTCATGCGTTTTAGCTTAGAACAGCGTTTCTAGCTTCAAAACTTCCACTCAAGAAATATTCTTCTTCTTTGTCTTCATCTTCATGCCATTACTAGCGTCGAAGACAAGAAATATTCTTCTGTTTTGATATTAGATTTTTTGTAGGAATTAACATGTTTTTCCAACATCAACTATACTATGAAGGCATCAGAGAGAAGAAAGATATAGATATCCATTATAAGAGTTTCAGTTTGGCTGAGTTATATAGTTGAAATATTAAAGAAATTCTTTGATTGTAACATTAAAGCGATTTACTCTGGGAGAATTTCCAACACCCTTACCACTACACAATTCGTTACAAAAAACCTTATCAAGAATATACTAAAAACTTTTTAACAGCTTTCTTACAATCATAAAGGAACTGTCTGTCCTTCCTTCCTTAAATTCTTCAGGGACTGTCGATAGAACTACAAATATTTAGAGGCCAAATGTAGCGACCTGATTTCCTAAGTCACTTGATGATCATTGTAAACGAATTATAATTTATTTGTCCTTCATAATTACTGTATTTGTTCCTAAAGATACTTACTTTGAGGAGGGTATGGCGGTGGATAAGGCCTGAAAGGTGGTGGCCTAAACATGGGATGAACAGGTGGGTACGGCATGGGGTATGGCATCATAGGAGGAGGCCGGAACATCGGTTGTCTATTTCTTGGTTGCCTCACCCTCGGCGTCGACGTCACCAAACTCCTGTCAGTGCACTACAAAAAAATATTCGGAATCGTAAATAAATATGACATTAACAAATTGAAATAAAGGAATAAAGATTTTGCTTCACCTTTTAATTAATTTACAAATATACATATTTTCTCAACACTGAAAAACTTACAAAATCGTATTATTAAATAAAGTTACCTTTGCAATTTCTTTTTTAGGATTTTCCTTTTCTTCGGGTTTTTCCTTTTTCTCTTGCAATCGCATGCTCTCTTCTTTCAACCTTTTATCGTCTCTCTCCTTCATTTTTCTTCTTATCATTTTAAGATATTCCCTTTCTTCAATAAATGTCCTAACTGAAAAAAAAAATTTTAAAAAGTAACAGTTATTATAACAGTTTGAGAATATACATAGATTCAACATACAACTAATTATATTTGGTTATAAAATTTTTTTTTATAATTTTAATAATAAATGTTTAGACAATTAAGTATAATACAACAAGATATTTTTCAAATACACACATACATACATATATATATATATATATATATATATATATATATATATATATATATATATATATATATATATATGTATAAGAAATGTTAAAGTAGATTTAAGATTCAACTGTATGCCTGCATTACTCGAACGACACCTGCATATGTAGCAATTTATTTGAAGAAGGACAAGCATTGGAAGAGGGTTTTGCTTTGAATTCTAACTTCTTAAATGATAATTTCGTTTTTATTTATTTTTTGGATTCAGTTAATTTTTTTTTTTTGATTTTGAAATAATATAATACAAGACATATCAAAATGGAATTGTACTCAATTTATAGAGGACTTTATTAAGTTGTACAGATCTTAATATTGCCTGTGAAGAGAGAGAAAATATAAGGAATCAGAATCTGCTGCTGTTTAAGATGCAGTTACTTACAAGATTAATAATCAGAGGAGCAACTTTTTACAACATCTTATTTTAATTTCAACTGAAGGTCAAATATCACCATTGTACTTTACCGGCAAACTGCCTAAGAGCTCAATTTTATTAATTGATATAGAAACATTCAACACTAGATTTATTCTAAAAAAAATCTCACCTCTTTGCTTTGATCTGGAACGACCCCTCCTTTCCCGTGAGCGCGATCGTCGACGTCCATGTGATCGAGACCTGGACCTTCTATCATGAGAATATGAACGAGACCTTGAGTACGAGCGAGAACGAGAATTCGAACGGGAGCGATATGATCTACTTCTCCGATGCCTACGATTGTAGGAACCGGATCTGCTCCTGTACCGATCTCTACTCCTAGACCTCCTTCTGCTTCTGTGAATCATTAAATTAACTTAAAATGTCTGCTAAAAATGCAAATAAAAGCAAAATATTGTCATTACTATTAACCTGTCAGGCGAAGGATTCCTATCTCTCTCATACTTTTCAACATAGCGTCGTTCTGATTTTTGTTTGTAGTCATGATCGTCTTTCTGTCTGGAACTCTCTGATGCACTGTGGTGCCCAGAGTAACGATCATTGGTATCTTTTGAACTCTCTCTTTCCTCTTTTATTTTGCTCTTGGAATGTTCTCCTCCAGTAGAACTTATATAAAAATTAAATTTATTTTTGCAAATATTACTCAAAAAAAAAAATATATAAAAAATATCTGTATAAAGATAAAAAACATGTTCGATTTTTTTCACATAATTTCTTTCATTGGGAAGTTTTTTGTTATATAAGTAAAGTTGGCAGCTATAATTTTTTTTTTTACTTGTATATTTTTTTTATTTATCACACATTCCAGGTAATGCTTTCTTATCATTAGAAACATATTAACTATTGATAGATTCCTTTTTTGTTATTGTCCCTCTTTGTCGTTAAATAAAATTTGTTTATTACCTTTTAAAGTTAAACCAGGGGAAACACCTATCATCACCAAAAATTGGTGGAATATCATCAGTCTATAATGAATATCTATAACCAATTGTAGATCAAAATAAATGTTGATCATGAACATGTTCAACTATAAAAAGTAATAGACAAATTTTATAAAACGACAAAGGGGACACAAAAAAAAAGAAGGGAAGGATCTAACAATAGTAAATATGTAAAGCACAAAATTATTTCTTTTTACTAGCTGCCCATAGGTCTAGTGTAACAAAATAAACACTCTTAATTTATAGTTTTTTCTTTCTTTGGACGTTTCAGGTATACCCTGTACCTCTCATTACCATATAATTTGCCTCAGTTTGTGGTCAAAGATCGAACAATCAGATTGTTTGATCATTGATCAAAGTTTTTAGAGTAAGAACCCAATACTGAGACAAATTATATGCTAAAGAGGAGAACAAGAGTATTCATGAAACTTCCAAATAAAGAAAACATTATAAATTAAGTAACTAAACATCTGGAAAACAAGTTAGACAAAATAACAAATGAAGAAAGGTCAAAACTATAAATTAATAAACAAGAAAATTGTTGTTCACAGACAACTTAATTTTAAAACAACTAGTCCAGGGTTTCCTCAAGTTTAAGACATCACACATCAGATCAGTGCTTTATTTATTCATTCATGCAAAAATTCATAATGAATTTTGCATGAATGTGAAAAACAAATAATAACAGTCAAACTATCTTAATATCAAATTATCAAGCATATGACAAATGTTTAAAATCTAAATATTCCTATACAGTTGTATAGTGCTTCAATATCATAATTTAAAATAAATACTAACGATAATGAATACACGAGCAACGTCTAAATTTAAATATATTATGTCTTTCTTCTTTTTGTTGTTACGATCTTCAGTATAAGTGGGTTGTGAAAACAATGGCTCTGAATGCCTCAAGTTTGGGATTCCCTGATCTAGTTTTAATATTGATACACACTCATATCATCATACAATACTATCATTTTTATAGTCTACTCAGATAGGAAAACCACTTCTTTAAAACATGAATCCGACGCAAGTGAGTTATCATTGGTTGAAATACCTAAATCACATAGCTGCTTATAAGGAATATCGTACATTATTTTGATCATGCAGAAGGAATAGAGGCCATTAAAATAAGAAAAAAATTAAATTAAAGATTTACATTCCCTATAAACTTGTAACACATGAAAGAAACTGAGTGAGGTAATCCATATAAAACAGTTATGTTTTTATAACTAATTATACGAGGCTATGTGATATAATCAGCATCCCACACAACAGCCAAGAAGTGTTGTTCTTCCATCACACAGAAAGGCGAGGTACCCACTCGATAGGTTAAGTGTGCATAAAGTAAGAATCCATAATAGTTAATAGGACAAAATATAAACTTTCCATCATAGCTGAACTCGATAAAAAATTTAGAATTTATAAGCAAAAGTGAGTTAAGATTATGCTCCCTAAGATAAAAAGCATAAATACATTATTCATAATAAAAAACCATTACGTCTTTGTTAATTATGTGGAATAAAAAATCTGCATTAGTACAAGCTTAGTATTATTGGAAAACGATTGTTCAAGGAGATAATTTGAGAGAGATCATGACCAGTCACCAGGTTTTTCCCTTTAATTAATTAAGAGTACATACTTTAGAGGCTGGGTGTGCACCAGGAGGGTCTCCCAACCCCAGGCTCAAACTCGGGACCTTGAGCTTTGGAAGTCAGTTTCTACCCACTGAGCTACCTCGCTCCCAAAGGCCGTCTAATCAGTTAACTCCAAAATTATCGCTAATTTTAATTAATTTTTTTTCATTACTTTTCTCCTTATATAAATTAAAATTTTCAATAAAATAAAGGAAAATTCTGCTCTGTGGTTCCTCCACAAGAAATGCTGAGTTTGGATGGCTAACTAATCTAATAGAAGGGAGTAACAACCTTAGTATGTTGTACACGAACAATATCAAAATAAAAAATTGCATGGCTTATTTATTTGTCCACTAACGAAAAGGATCCTAATTGTAAAAAAAGGAAAAAACTTAACATAAAAATGATAAGGAACATTACTTAGTCCTTAGATCGAAATCAACCCAAACTCAATTATGAAAACAATAGCAAAATAAGGATATTAGTACAAATGGAGGAGATGGGCCAATAAAGAACTGGTTACTGACACTGGTCAATCAATATCTCATGTCATAAAGGAAAGGAGGTTAAGATGGATGGGACATGTAGCTCTGAGCAATCCATCAAGCAGCCTCTACAAAATATTGAATGCCGAATAGTTGAGAAGAGACCATGTGGAAGCCCAAAAACCAGATAGATAGAATAAATAAAGATGCTGTACAGCAGGAAAGCATAGAAGGCAATAGCTGAAGATAGTCAGAGGTGGAGAAGGTATTAACCTGAACCTGGGAGTCAGGTTCAGGAGAGGATTTGATGCTACCCCGCACATCTCATACCTTAGAGATAGAGTGACTCACTCATTGAACGGACTGTTGAGGATAGAGAGTGTATTTGGGGAATTAAATACACGGTGACATGAGTCATTTACAAAGGCTTCCCCTTTGAAAAAATGGCAACCATTAAGAGATTGAAACTAATTAGGATTACAAAAGCATACAGGATGGTCTCCCATAAAGCAGTCCAGATAATAGCTGGGGAAATGCCCCTGGACTTGTTAATGAGGGAAGATGCCACTAAGTTCGATGTCAAGAGACAAGGGCTATGACAGAGGGCAGAAGAAAGCCAAAAGAAATAGAGGACTATGTTAAGGGAGGATTTGAAGAGTAGAATAAGACGACAATGGAGAAGGGCTTGATCCTGGTGAAGTTCTTTCCTACAGTCTATTAAATACCGTTGGCGAACTGGGTCAAACCTGACTAATGGTGCTCTTCAATGATTGTGGGGCATGGAAGGTTTAGAGATAAATCGAATAAGGATGGAAAGAATATCGACCCTCCTCCTCTCTCTCCCCCAGTGCCACACATGTAGGGTTCCTGACACAGCAGAATATGTCATGCTGACATATGTAGATATGGACCAACTGGGTCTGGCTGCACATAAAATTGGATTATAGAATCTTAGAGATTTCCCAGGACTGATAGAGGAGGATAACTACCCCCATTTCATGGAGTACGTGAGGAGATGGAAGGAAGTGGCGGGTCTTACACACTTCACCCTGGGGAGAAAGTGCCTATCAGAAATGGAGGAGTCAGAGGAGCAGTATGGAGAAAGAGCTGGAAAGAGGATAGAAGACCAGGAATGTGTCATCAGAAGGTGCACATATTATATTGACACATCCTTAATTATAACTTAGTATTATACATACTTATTATACAATATACTACAAAAATGTAATAAAACAAAGAGAGTTATATCGGTGACAGTAACAGTTGATATACCTCACTGCTGCTGAAAATGGCAAGTTAAAAAATAACATGTTTTATATTAAATAAGTTCTAATTAAATCTTGTTTATTTTATTTACCCTTTTACTGTATATAATTTTCACTAATGTTTTTTATAAAACTAATTTGTACAAACAATGTTTATTAATTTAAAATTACTAAATCTGGTTTTTTGTTTTATTTAAAAAGTTTTTATTTTTCATTGCTTACTTTCACTCACCTATCATATGTAATACATAGTAAAGAAAAGTATTGCAATCGTGAAAATTTTTGAATCTCAGTGTTCAATGGAAATACATGTTTTGAGGTCTCCTGAGTCTAAAAAACCAAATCTCGCAAAAGGTTTTTATATGCTAGGGTTGTTACAACAACTTTTCCGTTAAAATCGGGTAACCGGAAGTGGCAACTTTATATCATGGAATTAACACATTTTTACGATTTCCTCGAAAAACGTTCTAACGATTTTGATTAAATTCATAATATCAGTGTAAAATTAAGCAGTTTTAAATAAAACATAGGTTTTATTCTGATTGATGTTCTCTAACAGAGCTTAAATGGCTAATTTTCAATATTAGCTTCCTCTAAATTATCTGTAATTTTTTTTATTTGAAACAATTGACCACTTCAAATTGATCTCCAATATAAAAGATAGTTAAATACTAGATATGAAAGAATTTTATAATTAACTAAAGGAGAAATAATAGATCGTAACGGAGAATAATTGTAATTGAGGAACTAGAGCAATACGAGCGAGCCCTAGTTTGCCCGAAAGATTAGAACAGGCTTCCTTACGTAATATGAGCTTAATATAATACGGACTCCGATAATATTATTTTGTTGAATATTAAATTATTAATATTGAAAATATACATTTACGGTTTTCTTAAATGCTATTGTTGATATTATTTAATATTTAATTGTATAGATTACAGAGATAATAAATATTAACATTTTTATAAATAAGGGTACTTATATAAATAAAAATACCCACAATAAAATATAAATAAATATTTATGGCTTGGTCCTCTGTTAAAAACTTACATTAGCTGATTCCTAATTTCTTCATCAAAGTCAAGTCATTAACTCTTGAAGGAAGTTGGTCGACTGTTCTACATACCATGGGTGATAAATACTCAGGACGCAGTCTTTTTTTAAAATTTTTATTTTTGCCAACATTTCAACCCAAGCAGTACTTGAACACCCTCAGTGCTCAAACCACGCCCTGAAGAGGATCCACATGTTTGGGTTGAAACATTGGCAAAAATAAAAAAAATTTAAAAAGACTGCATCCTGGATATTTATCACCCATGTTAAGCCATTAACCCACCTCAAACAAAGTCTAATCTTTAACCTCCTGACTTCTGTTTTAGCAAAAGCAGCCAGCTAGGTGATCTATCTTCCCCATTGGTTCGACAATCATAGCCTCTTAATTTAAATGAATCTAACTCCCAGAGCCTCCTGTATTGGTTCTTGTTGTATTAATAATAAAAATCCAATTATAATCATTATGAGTTATTATTGTTAAAAGTTAGTCCACCTATGAAAATGAAACGACAGCCTTTGAACAAGCAACTGAAACTATACTACTACTATACTATACTATACTATACTCACTTTTTTCTAAATCAAAATTGAAAATCAGAAAAAACTAAATACATACACTTACCTAGTCAAACCCACCATATGGACATACGCCTCAAAAATTTACGATTCTGAAAAAAGATGCACTTAAAAAATGACAGACATTTCAATCCAAAATTTTATGACTTATAGCAGGAGCTCTCTGGTACGTAAACAACAAAACTTTACATAACGACTTACAACACCAACACATACATGATCTCTACTCTATGTATTATATACACTAAATATATTACCAACTGGAACATACATATCAATTTAAAAATAAAATAAAATAAGCTCTGACCAGACAATACAAACAACTGACACATCTCTTGGACGACATATTTTCACTCAACTTACAAAACAAGCGACTAATCAATACTACTATACTAAGACCTATCTGGACATATGGAGTAGAATTTCAGGATTTGGCAAAACACGCCGACATAATGAAATTTCAAAATGCACAGTTTAAAATTTTCCGAAAAAAATGTATTTTGGTTTATTTCAAATCATACCATACACAGCAACATGAAAATACCAACAATAAAATCCTACATACATATAACAAATACACAACATTCCGCTCTTCTATTAACTACTAATCGTCTAAATCCAATTTTTCTCTCTGTCTTCTTCACTGATACCTAGTGAGCCTCAACAAAGATTAAAAAGGCAATTGCCTAGAGATCTTCTATAAATAATTATCAAGAAAAAAGAAGACATATCTCTGGGTATGGAATAACTGACGGCCATTCCATGGTTTAGAACAGTAATTACTTTCTAACTATATTGCTGCTAAATATGGAGGTATGCAGACGACCTACAAATATACATTTCCTTTCACCCTCCTGACACGCTTGATGCATCTCGTAAGCTCGAGGAAGAAATTAATGGTATTAAAACTCCATGGCTTTGGAAAATAAGTTGAGCCTGAATCCAGCAAAACTAAGGCAATTGATATTGTTTTAAGACCTTGCCTTAAAAATCTTTATCATCTACCAGTATATATCAACAAGTAGAGGTGGATTAATGATTCAAATTTGATGAAGAAATTAGTAGTCAGCTAATGCATGTTTTTTTACAAATGACCAAGCCAGATGTAACAAGGCACTAAATAATCCCAAGGATGCTGTCCTCGTACTGAAGTGTCATAAAAATGTTAAATAAAATTGTTCCTAGGCATCACGCAAGTTCATATCGGATCAGACCTCTCTCAACCTATTGCCAGAAGCATCGGCGTGAGACAGGGAGATACCCTTATATGCCTTATCTTTAATTTTGTGGTGGAGCGAGCAGTACGCAGATCAAGGATCCAAACACGGGCCACCTTATTCAACAGTACGGTCCAGTTACTGGGGTATGCAGATGACTTCGACACAGCTGCCAGATCTGAGTGTGCCCTAAAAGAAGCATTTCTGGCTCTAGAACAAGAAACCAAAATTCCAGGAGACACCTGGATAAGGAGGAAGAATCAGGAACTCTCAAGACTGTGACTGTATAGAGATTCTGATATCATCAAGTGGATCAAGATTGGGAGACTCCGATGGTTGGGCCACGTGGCAAGGACGAAGGAGGACGAGATCCCTAAGAGGACATTGGCTGAAGAGCTTCATGGCAAGCGAAGAGTGGTTAGGCCAAATGTGAGGTAGGCTGACTCCGTCACAGTGGAGGCACACAATCTCCTCGGCGTTAGGAACTGGAGAGCTGCAGCAACAGATAGAGCCAACTGGCGGAGACTTTAGGAGGAGACCAAGACCCATATATGTATGTATGTTCCTAGGCATCATGTAAAACTTTCTAATTTTAAAAATTAATGGACACATACAATGAAACAAATCAAAACTATGGCAAACGGATTAAAATTTGTGAAAAAATATTTTTTAATACCTGATCTAGTTGTTTTAGTATAATCAACGGAAATCATAATCATATAACAGTAAAAAGGAATCCCTATCAATATTGTTTAATGAATGCAAAATAAAAAAATCTCTATTAACACACAGAATCATTATCAATTAAAAAAATCCATGTAACAAGTAAACCACACACAAACACAAATTATTTATTTATGTGATAAATTGGAGATCCTTTTGATAAAATTAATTTTTTTTTCTTTTTTGATTGCTAAATATTTTCTTGCACATCTTTCAGAATTATGTGGAACTTATATTGCTCGGAAAGGCTTTTTATCTTTAGTATAGAAATATACCAAAGTCTAGAACCATAGTTTCTGATTAAATTGTATTTTAAAAAGTATAAACTACAACTTTATATTTATAGGAGCATTAGAATTTTATATAAAAGATATTACTACCAAGCTTGTCATATAAAACCAAAAAAATAATCAAAAATGAAAACTCATTTTGAATTTATGAAAATTAATATCCACTTTCACAGCTGCAGAATATAGACACTTTCTTTTCTTTTTAATCACTTTATAAATAATAAATAACACTGTTAATTAAATATAATACAAAATGTTGTCAAATTTCTTCATATTTCTTTTCTGAAAACATCAAACAGAAAAAACAACAACAACACACAATGTTATGAATTTCAAATATCCTCAAATACAAATAAAATAAAATGGTTTCCCATCTTTTCAACTTTTTAAGGCTTGATCAATTTCACTAATATTAGTGAATTCAATATGAAGTGAGTGTGTATAAATATTTTTTTCAATCATATTTATAGAAAGAGTTTGACATAAATGTAACACATATAATTTATTTTTTATAACCTAAGAACAGTAAGAAAATCTTACTAAAAACTGTGAAACTGAAAAAAAAAAAAAAATCAAGCAGAAATAGAGAAAAAGTTTTAAACAACTTTATGCTTAAAGCAGTAAATAAAGATATAACATAAATAATTTAGATGAAAACTTCTTTTCTTCTCTCTTTTAATACTCATTTAACTAAAATAGGAAGACATGAAACAAATTAAAAAAAAAAAAAAAAAAGGAATACACCGAATACAAATCTCGAAAATAACAAACCTAATTTTGATATGAGAGGAAACTGGAGAAGTATTCCGTTTCCTAGGTGAAGTTTTCTCTTTTTTCCTAATTCTCTCGTCAGAGCTAGGAGTTTCACTTCTGGCTTTCTTTTTATCTTTCTGTATTTTTAATGAAGTAGTTTCCTTCGGTTTTTCTTCTGACTTCCCCTGAGTAGACCACTCCAATAATTCCTTCCTTTCGAATATAGGCCGTTTTCCTTCATCTGTCCGCCATAACAAAATAATACTAATTAAACCTATCAAGCTCACACTCATAACTGTGTAACCAATCAAATGGTCCTATCTTCTTTAATAAATAAAAAAAAAAATCATTAATATATGATAATTAATCAAAACATTAAGTTGCAAGCAGCAACAAATGATCAGAAGATGACACTTCAACTGATAAAAAAAAAAAAACAATTTCAGCAATATATGAAAATATACCAAATACAAAATAGCATTTTGTAAGAAGAAAGGTTATCTGAAATATACTTTTAGCATCCAAATTGTTAGTATTTTCATGCAAGAATCCTACACTTACAATAAAAGAAAAGAAGAAAATAGATTTGTGAATTAATCCAAACAGGCATTATAACTAATTTAATATAAATTTTAAATTTGTTTAATTATAAAAATTCAAATATACGTTTTAAGAACAAAATATATATAAAAAGATAGTTTGTCAAGAGCTGCAAAAAATGAGAGAGAAGAGTTTTAATACGATATAACATTTATTATAAACAAAGAACCTTAGAAATTACAATATCAGTCAGGCAGCTGATATATGAATATTGATACAATTCGGAATTCTCTAAAACCTCGTAATGAAATGTCACTGCATACAATTTAAACAAAAACTTTTCATGTCATCAAAAGAAAAAAAAATTCCTACAACATTACCATTGAAATAATTTTTAAGTAGTACATATTATTTTCTACTAAATTTTATTTTAAGATGCATGTATTTTAAAATAAATACAATCAGTAATAGAATATACCATAATATTGAAACCAAAAGTTTCTAAAGAATACAAACATAAAGTAAAAAAAAAAAATCTTAGCAATGAAAGTTCAGTAGACTTTTGATAACTGAACATAGGTTTTTCTTAATTATGAATAAATATTAAATATTATGCTAATAACAATATTTACCCTAACATGGACCTGCAAATGTTTTAGTAACCAAACCAAGTTCAAAAAAACGATATTTTATGTAATGGCTTTATTTTAAGAAAAAATAAAAATTTGTAAATATTCACTTTTTTTTTTTATGAGATTTTGGGTGTGTACGTTTCCTTTAATTTACAAATGTTTTTAAGGAATCATAACCTCGTAACAACTGAATAATTTCGTAATTAAGTAAATATTAATACATGCTGTTATCTTAGAAACAAATATCATAGATTTAGACTATTTTCTGTAACCAGTGGGACACCTTGTTCTTACTAAAGTGATAACAATTAAGGTATAAATATTATTTTTAATTATCAAAAGTTTTAGTAACCTAATAACTAAATAAATTACATTAAAGTATTCAATCCTTTTAAATTCAAATATCCCTTGATAAAATAGTACTTAGTAATAGTACTAAAAGGAATATTTAAAATTACAATATTTACGTACATAGTAAATAATAAGACTGAATAGCCAATGGTCCCTAATTAATTTTGGTGAAAAAGAAGAACATATGTTAAATGATAAACATTTTTCTCATAAAGTGATTCATTAATAATATATTACTCTTATTATAATCATTTATTCGTATACATAAATGGATAATAAAAAAGTAAAGTTGTTGATAGTCAGGACTTAAAGGCATTAAACCCTAAAGTCATCAGTGCTAGAGTTTCCTTTTTTTCTTCTCGAAGCTGAACAAGTGGAAACCAGAAGACAATATTAAAGAGTCGACTGTAATCACTAATGATGTTGATTAATACAAAATATTATATTCTGATATTTTAAATTAATGTGACAAGAACTTATCACTTATAAGATAAATTAAAAAATAAATAAATTGCAGAGGAACTTAAATAAAGCTAAGATGGCTTTTTCGTCTTTCCTCTTCCAAATCATTAAAATCCAATATGAATGATTAACAACAAGAAAAGACAATAAAAGACTTTGTATCAACGTGGAAAGACAATCACCAACTTCATAATTCTTCTACAGCTTTGTTCATATTAGAACATGAACTGCTGAAACACTAAACATTTTAAAATCAATGAATGATGATCACATTTTTCTTGTTATGTTCCAATTCTTTTTTCTTTTCTTTTTTTTTTTTTAAATCAAAAGTAAGTAAGAATGTTTTATTTGCTATCTCAAAATTTTGTTCATTACTTTCAAAATTAAATACAATCAATCATGCATTTCAAACATATTTTTTGAAAAATACAAAGGTCTAAAAAATAAACAAGAACTTGTCTATTGATAGGTTTTTATATCAAATAAAAATTAAAGAAGAAGAAGAAATATTATAACATGCTGATTAAATTATTATTAGAAAAAGAACAGATTAGTAAAAGTGCAGGCAACAGTTTCATTCTTATTTCTTCTAAATACTTCAATCTTCTTTCTGCTAAGATGAAATGGATTGGATGAAAAATACAACATATTTTCCATTGAATATATAAAATAAACACTCTCTTATCCAGCATTTTGGGGAATTAACATGAACTCATTCGATAGATATAAATGATACATCAGAAAAGTAAAGCGATAAGGCACACTTAAAATATGAAACATTTTTTATATTACATCTACTTAAGTGTGACTGTCGGGACTTAAATAAAAAATGAATTTAGTTTAATTATGTAATTTTTTAAATATATATATACGTTTATTCAAACTAGAATCTGATCAAATGAAAGGGATTTGCAGAGCGAACGAATGAAAGGAAGAGGAAATCTTAGCTGCAACCCTGAGTATCTGCAATGTGGCCAGAACAATGTCTGCACATTACTCTATTATGTTTTTGAAACATTTAAAAAATAGTTAATAGTATAGAAAAAAATCCAAATAAATCTTTCCAGTAAATTAACAGTCCCCTAAGTCCCCAGAAATTAGAGAAAGGTAGATGTTCCTGATTTTTTATATTACTATAAATAAATCTGATGTATACATACAGATACATATTCTAAAAAATGAAAAGTTTCTTTGATCTGCAGCATTAAATTATTTTTAAGCATAGATTTAAAAAGTAAATTTTATTATAAAACTAGAAAATATAAGATATACAATGATCTCCTCCCCTAAAATGGGCCTGTTAAGGCATTAAGTAAGTTGAATGATTACTAGATAAGTGAGTGCTTACAATGTAAATAGTGTAATTCTGACACTACATTGTCAAATTAACATTTATAAATACATAAACGTTATTTCAATACACAAACTAGTACAAGAATCAAATAAAAAAAAACTTACTATATTTTGTTATACTCACGAAATTCTAAAAAAAGTAGTAATATTCGAACAAATAAAATGATAAAAATCAGTTTATGAAGTGGGACAAGAAGCATTAATTTAATAATTTAATTAGATAAACAAACATCATGAATTAGATAGGTAATGAGTATTAAAATAGCTAATTCAATTCAATGAATACCGGTTAACTTGCCTATTTTCTTTTTATATATGTTTCTTTCTATTTTCAAAAGTTTCCCCACATTTTAAATTTCCAGCCCAGTTTCAACACATTCATACATGGGCATAATCATCTTCAATTATTACGATTACAGTGGTTTTGATTATGTGATAACCCGGTTACAATTGTAATCTTGTTTCCGATTACGATTGCAATCAGGTAATCATGTCACATTTTGCTATATTTATAGTGCTATTGAATCAAGTATAAAATTGGTGTGGTCATTAAGTTTTATTTTCAGTTGTAATCATATAATCAATAATTCCGATTTCGCCCATCTCTGAACCCATTAGACATCGATTAACAGTTAATCTTTCACTACTTATTATGGTATAACTTCAGAATATGTGAGTGATTCTACGAAAGTGAATTTTTTTGCAATGATAAAAAATAAATAGTTTTCCTTTTTAGGATCTCATTTCTTCACAGATTTTTGAACCTTTGTTTCAAAGATAATTAAAACTTATAGGGAAGAGGATAACGGAATGAAAAACATACCGATCATTGATAAAAAAGTCATGCAAAACTGATAAAAACTTAAACATTTCCCAGTTTTCTGTTGCAATAAAAACATTAACCAGCTACAATGTGGTTAACCATCTCTAGATGTCTATAAACTGAATTCTGAAAATAATCAGCACTTGATACGAATACGAGAGCCAGTAAAATAAATTTTTGCTGTGAAAAAATGTCTATTCCTCTTCATGGGATATTTTCAGAAGGAAACAGGAAGTCAGGCCATATCATCTACTACCGTTAATCCAATTTTTGTGACAATTGCAAAGACTGTGTCGTTTAATAAGAAGGTCTCGTATCAATTTCATCAAACTCTATCCAATACTTTTGCTTCTTGCCTTATTTTCTGTCTGCCATTAATAAGATTTGATGTAATTTCCATTGATCATGAACAATGATACTCAGATGGCCCAGTAATGGTTTTATCAAATTTCATCTACTTCTTTCATTAAGGTTTGCATTTTTCCTTGACAAAACTATACTTAAAAAATAGCTTCTCCTGTAGATTATTTTCTCAAATCAAATCACAGACCATGAAATATATGCAATTATGAAAACAATAGAAATGGTGAGGAAGCAATACTGATCCTATTTGATAAGACATTTTCATGGCTTTAAGTCAACAGAATGGCTTGGGGATAGAGGAAGTCACTGTTCATAGAATCACACGTATACCCCGTTGACTCGCAATATATTACAACTAAAAGTCACTACTCAATAAGGCTTAGACATTTTTTTATTGGGGGAGGGAAGACGACTTCCCCTTTCTTGCCTTTTAGGCTATATGAGGTTTTCCTGTGGCAGGGAGCGAGGGCGGGAGATTAATGCCAGAGTTAAAAGTCCCCTCCCCCAAGGCAACGGGACGCAAATTCATAATTATTTATCTAATTAGATCCAGGTCGCCAGGCAATGTGTGGTGCTGGACACACACATTAGCCTGCTCAGCCACTCTGTCCCTAAGGCTTAGAGATACCCCTCTTTTTTTTTTTTTTTTTTTTTTTTTTTTTTTTTTTTTTTTTTTTTTTTTTTTTTATCCTGCCCTTGGATGCGAACTCGTGACTATTTTTTATCATTTGTCTCATGTATCAAGTTGCTGTGCACACGCGTTAGTCTGTTCGGCCACCAAGAGATACCACTTTCTGTTCAATAGCCATTTCTGAAATCCATCCTTCTCCCACCATTTCATAATTTCTACTGTTCTTATTTTTATGGATTCCTAACCATCCCAGGTAAGCTAAAAAGAGATATTGAAGGAAGTTTGTCGACTTTCCTACCATGAGTGATAGATAATGAGGACGCAGTCAGTTTTTAAGATTTTTATTGCATACGTTTCAATCTAAACTTGTTAGATTATCATCAGGGCATCAATGTTACCAACATGATACTGCGTCCCGATTATCACCCTAAAAAGAGATTGGTGTAATCTAGACTGATAAGTTTTCATTTCATAAAACACAAGAAATATTCGATATTTGTTACCATGTATAACATAAAACCCAGTGGTTAATTAATAAAAAAAAAAAATCTAATCATTAGCCTTAATTATTCTTAAAATTCACTATTATCTTCATTCATATATTAACCTATAAACACCTGGGCAAACTTCAATATTATTCAATTTTTATCATTATCACTTAATAATATGATTCATTGTTTTCTTTCTTCTAGCAACACTTGTAGTGATCCTCTATCCAAAAACATAATTCTCATTTGTTTAAGTCTTCATTTATACATAGGGTATAATCATTTTTCTTTTCTTAAATCTACCAGAATTGATGAACGAATTATACTATCTCATCCCACTTCAACTCATTTCAAACAATTGTCAAATCGGAATGACAGGCTTTATAAGAAAATTTAAAACAAATCAAATTGAATTTTAAATTTTACGAATTGTAAAAACTAAATTTTATAGTAATATCGAGATAATACAGATACCATTGATTCATAATCCTCAAGTATTGCCAAATTGTCGTATACAAAGAATCGTATCACGAAAAATGGAGTAAAATTTTTTTTCTCATATCCTTTATCTACAATGTAATTACCTCAGGAATTTCTTCTGTTTTCTTTCTTCAAAGGAATAAGATTTGGGTTTATGATGTTCAGCTCAACTAAAGCAAACAAAAAAAACTCAAATAAATTATAATGAAATAGACACAATTAATAATAAAAGATTAATACTTTAAATTAATTAAGACTTAATATAACAACAGTTAAACATCGTTTGTCCAGACTACAATCAAAACTGAATTAATAAAAATGATGATAAAAAGAATGCGTCTGCGATTAATAGA